>CM034148.1:652242908-653471658 GCA_019776745.2 Taxus chinensis
AAATATCTAAAAACATAAAAAGGTGTAAATAATGTGTTGAATTAGATGATTCATGCATAGCAGATATATGAAAGGTATTGTAAGCATCTTTTGGTGTTGAAATAGCCATGAAAGAACACATTCCATAGCAGTGACTTCCTATTTGAATCAAATAACCAACATGACCAAGAATAATCAAGGCCACGGAAGGATATGATTATAATTTTTTCTCTAATAGGGAGCATAATTCTTAACATTTACAAATGACTTAGTTGAAAATGATGCATAAGATTCCTCCTAAGACAATAATTCAATTAAAAAAATAATAATATGCCATGCATGTATATTGCAACAGGTCAAAACTTGCGTCCCATTATCTATATGCTAAATAATATCCTATTTATAAGTTCTAAATAGGATAATCTCATGAAGAAATGATTAAGCACTCTCTAGCATAATTAGTAATACAATAATTTCATTTCCAAACAACACAATAAATGCTTCAAATTTTGTAATTTGATGTTATAGATTTAGGTTTCAACTTGAACTATACCCACAACAAAGAAGGAAAATACGATAAAAAATGGTGGGATCCCTACTTAAATCTTATTAATGTACATTTATGGTTATGGTTCCATATAATAATACATCTATAATGTTAGTATTCTTTTTATGTGGGTCTCTAGGGTTTTCGGCTCTTCTTTATCATATTTTCTTGTTTATTGTATTTTGGCATGCACACTAATATGGTTTTAATTTAAATTTAAAAAGTATATAAATAGGGTAGTTAGTACAATTCTAAAATAATCAATAAATGAATATAACATTTATTATGTTGCATTGATTGGGTCAATGGAAGTGATAAGGGTTGGATAGTTGCATTATTCTTGGTTTGTTGCATTCAATAATTGTTCCTTTGAAGGGTTTGATAGTAATTGCGGGTTAACACACAAACCTAAAAAAACATCCTCTATATTTATTATAGTTTTGGAAGGTGTTGTGAGATATTATAGTTTTATGAAAGAAGAGAGATTTCATAGAGATCCATGCAAAATTTAGGAAACGTGAGCGAGGTTTTGGAGCCTTGAAGGAGATGAACATGGTTATGGAATCAAATTTTCCCTAGTTGAAGGCTATAAACTATATTGCTACAACAATTGTAAATGAACAAAATAATTTTAATAATAATTCTTTGTTCGTAAATTTTTATGGCCCTTCTTTGCTTTGTTGTTTGGACATGTGTTGTGTTTTCTATATTTGACAATCGTCTCCAAAATTGTGAGAAATAAAATATTTGTTTAAAATTAATTGTTAAATTTAATAGTCCAATAATATTGTTTTATGCAATTAAGTCTAGTATTTCTGATATATAATCTCTTTAGATCTTAATAGTAACATTTACATGCAAATGTATTGCATTTTAATTTAAAAGGAAATTTTAATTTTAACCTAAGCTATGCAATCATGTCTTGACCATAATTAAATTGATTTGCCTCTAAAATAAAAGCTAAATTACAACAAAATAGTCCAATGGGTTCAAATATCCCTATCTTTTTTTATTACTCTAAATGACAAGCCCTAAAACACTTGATAATAGTGTTTTCCACTTGGGGGCCAAAATTAAAAAATAATGACTACTAAATAAATGATCCGTAAACACCAGTAGAAATCCACTTGATAATTCTTATCAGTTCTCAATTTTTTTTTTTTATCAATTTGAAACTGATTAAAATTGTGATCCAAATGTGTTTAAAAAACTGAATGTTAATCTTCATTCATAGTTAGCTATCCATTTGAACCATTTTTTATTTTCAAGTATTACCCCGATTTTTATCGATTTTTTGTAAAATGTCGTACTGATTAAATTTGCATTCAAATATTGAATTCTGATTATAAAAATTTGCAAATAATATAAAAACAAGATGTAAAAAATCAGAAACACAAACACCAAAATTGTTAATGAAGTTCAAAAAATTCCTACATCCACAGATTCAGATGAAAGCCGATTCATTAAATTTTACTTACAAGTACAATTCAAAAGAAAACTCACATACATTAATGAAACTCAAAACCTACATAAGAAGACCCTGAGAACTCATGTGCTTTGAAAATAATCAGCGTTTTCTCTCTGTGTTTGTTCTCGTCTCCACAAGGAAAACTTCCCCTTAAGATTATTTTCTTCCAGCGACTTCTGCTATGTAAAATAACATCATGAAAACTCTAAATTGGAAGAATAAATACGTTACCAGATTCTTCTTTGAATTCTAAGCATTTTCCCAGTTTACACCAAGATCTGGTTTTTTCCCTTAAGTGCTTCAAAAAAGGTAGATTTCTAAAACTACTCTATTTTGGCTCAATACACAGTCAATGGAATTTTTCATTTCAAATGCTCAACTAGCACATTTCATATCTTGTTGATAGCTGGGTGGCGTGGGTGGCGAGCTATATTTTTGGTAATTGGTTCGTTAAGGAGTTTGAGCCCCTCTAACCACCTTCATCAATGTTATACACCCAATTTGGTAAAATATCCCACATTCACCGCATGGAGGAGGGAAGTATAATTTATATTTAATGGGTCGAGCTATTAATGTGGCTATGGGCTGCATTTTTATTAAGCACCACATTATGGCTAGCATGGAGATTTGAGCTAAGTTTGACTCGACCATTGTGTTTGGCCATTAGTTGTCACTAAGTATGTCCTTGTCAAGTGGACCTGTCTATGTGGCAGTGGTCTAATAAATCAGCGAGTTGGGCTCACAATAAAAATTGGTCTCCATACAATGCATACCTCATAATTACAATATCCCTGCAATATATCCCACATGCATCCTGCAAATACTCTAAGAGGAAAATATATACAATATTATGGTAATAGTATAATGAAGTACGATGACAAAGGCACCCCTCCGCTAAAAAACGTGTGTCGACCCTGGCTGAGGGCCACCAACCAGTAAATAGCGGGGGCCCAACCGTCTTAAAATGAGTTTCCAATACTTGAGTGACAAAACCATTTATAAAACTTTTTTTTTAAATTTTATTTTTCCACGTGTCGCTGTTTGATTGGTCAACTGCCTCTACATTTTTCTCCTCTAAACTAGAAATTTTTGCAGATGGTAACTTTCTCAAATGGAGTCCATTTTTTCACGTTCTTACAGGTGAATGAAAGCTCTTAAAGTATTCTACTGTACTGTAATGATCTTGGCATATTTAGGGAAAACTTTTCCCACTGAATTGATATCTTGATTGAATCTCCCCACTAAGAAGGATTTTTTTCCACAAAAATTTGTTTTCACCCATGTAGGTCTTTAATTCCCACCTTTTTTATTTCCAACATTTCATTCATGTATTCATCTTATCGAACAAATTAAATTTCATCAAAGTAATTTTCCTTGATGCCGTAAAAAAAAAAATTAAAATAACCAATCTCATTTAATGTCCATGGTCATTTATGGGGAAACCCAATAAAGACTCTTGATGACCTAAACCCGTATTCGCTACCTTGATAGGTAGAGAGATTCCCTAATCAAAAATGTGCATGAAATTGCTACCCTGGGATATCAAGTCCATTACACATATCCCTATCTCTTAATTGTCTTGTGAGATGCGCAGGTGAATTCTCTTTAAATCCTGCAAATAGACTAAGAGGAAAATATATAAAAATATTTATGGCAATAATATAATGAAGTATGTCGACGAAGGCACCCCTCTACTAAAAAAGTGTGTCGACCATGGCTGAGGGCCCCAAAACTAGTAAATAGTGGGGGCCCAACTGTCTTAAAATGAGTGTCTAATACCGGAGGTGAAAAAACCATTTTTTAAAACTTTGTTTCAATTTTATTTTGCCACTTGTCACTACTTGATTGGTCAGCTACCTCTACTTTTTCTCCTCTAAGTAGAAATTTTGCAGATGATAATTTTCTCAAATGGAGTCCATTTTCTGCGTTATTACAGGTGATCCAAATCTCTTAAAGTCTTCTATCGTACTGTAATGATCTTCGGAGATTTAGGGAAACTCTTCCCACTAAATTAATATCTATATTGCACCTCCCCACTAAGAATTTTGTCCAAAAAAATTTGTTTTCACCGATGCAAATCTTTAATTCCCACCTTTTTATTTCCAACATTTCATTTATGTCTTCATCTTATCAAATAAATTAAATTTCATCAAAGCAATTTTCTTGATGCCGTAAAATAATAATAATATTAAAATAACCAATCTCATTTAATGTCCATGGTCATTTCTATAAAACCCAATCAAGACTCTTGATGACCTAAATTGTATTCATTACCCTAATAGGTAGAGAGACTCCCTAATCAAAAATGTGCATGAAATTTCTACCTTGGGATATCAGGTCCATTATACATATCCCTATCTCTAAACTGTCTTGTGAGATGCGCAAGTGAATTCTCTTTACATCCTGCAAATACACTAAGAGGAAAATATATACAATATTATGGCAATAGTATAATGAAGTACGACGACAAAGGCACCCCTCCGCTAAAAAAGTGTGTCGACCTTGAATGAGGGCCCCCAAATAGTAAATAACGGGGCCCAACCATTTTAAAATGAGTGTCTAATACCAAAGTGACAAAACCATTTTTTTTAAAAAAAAATTCAATTTTATTTTGCCACGTGTCGTTGCCTGATTAGTCAGTTGCCTCTACTTTTTCTCCTCTAACTAGAAATTCTGCAGATGGTAACTTTCTCAAATGGAATCCATTTTTCACGTTCTTATAGGTGACCAAAATATCTTAAAGTCTTCTACTATATTGTAATGATCTTGGGAGATTTAGGGAAACTTTACCCACTGAATTGATATCCAGATTGCACCTCCCCACTAAGAATTTGTCCACAAAAATTTGTTTTCAACCATGTAGGTCTTTAATTCCCACCTTTTTATTTCCAACATTTCATTTTGGAAAACCCAATCAAGACTCTTGATGACCTAAACTGTATTCATTACCCTGGTAGGTAGAAAGACTCCCTAATCACAAATGTGCATGAAATTGCTACCCTGGGATATCAATTCCATTACACATATCCCTATCTCTAAACTATCATGTGAGATGTGCAAGTGGATTCTCTTTATATGTATGTGTGTTCTAACTTCCCAAAAAACACAAGGTTTAAAACTACAGACAATAACTATTGAAATTAGTAGTATTGATTGATTATCCTTTCCTTCTAAGATATCTCTATTATACGTTGCCTCAATTCCTTACACACCTCACTTGCTTTCTCCTTCTAACAATTGATAAAAATGGCTTGTGGTTGAGCAAATAACAATTTTTGCATTGGTTGTGAGTGAGATCAAGACTATAAAGTGGAACACATATAACATATATTATTTGGGAAAAAATAATGTAAGCCATGGAATAGATTTGGGGCATTCAAGTATTTAATTTTCACCTTTTTATTTCAAGCATTTCATTCATCTCTTATCCTCCAAATCAAATGTCATCAAATTGATGGCTTTGATGTTGTAATAAACAAACAAAATAAAAAATACCAAAATTTTGTCATAAAATAAATAATCTTGAATCAGATTGTATATCTTTATTCAATACCAAATAGGTGAATATATACAAGTGGAAATGCATGAGGAGCTGTACAGTCAGGTGGCATATGGAAAGAACAGATGGGTGGAAGATAATGTAATATGCGAACATTCCCCCCCTTATTATATTATTTTTTTACAAAAGTAACCCTCAATCATCATCATCATCTTTTGATTCTGGTACTTCTTCTTATGAATCATCATCTTATTGAGTCATGACGTGTCCTTTCTTCTTTTTATGGCAAGGATGATGTCTAGATTTTTATGAATCACTATAAATAGATGTACTATCATCTCCTGAGTTGTGGATGAAAAGGTTGGCTCGATATGCTTGTGCAATGAGATGCGGATGCTCTAATACCAATGTCATAAAATAAAGAATCTTTAATTACATTGGATATCTTTATTCAATACCAAACATGTGAATATATATAAGTGGAAGTGCATGAGGAGCTTAAGAGTCAGGTGGAATATGGAAATTGAACAAACGAGTGGAAGATAATGTAATATGCCAATGAATTTGAGCAGTAGATTTAATACCTAAACCGTATTCGTTAATATCCCTATCTCTAAACTATCTTGTGAGATGCACAAGTGAATTCTCTTTACAAGTATGTGTGTTCTAACTTCCCAAAAACACAAGGTTTAAAACTACATACAATAACTATTGAAATTAGTATTATTGATCGATTATACTTTCCTTCTAAGATATCTCTATTATACGTTGCCTCAATTCCTTACACACCTCACTTGCTTTCTCCTTCTAACAATTGATAAAAATGGCTTGTGGTTGAGCAAATAACAATTTTGCATTGGTTGTGAGTGAGATCAAGACTATAAAGTGGAACACATATAACATATATTATTTGGGAAAAAATAATGTAAGCCATGGAATAGATTTGGGGCATTCAAGTATTTAATTTTCACCTTTTTATTTTAAGCATTTCATTCATCTCTTATCCTCCAAATCAAATGTCATCAAATTGATGGCTTTGATGTTGTAATAAACAAACAAAATAAAAAATACCAAAATTTTGTCATAAAATAAATAATCTTGAATCAGATTGTATATCTTTATTCAATACCAAATAGGTGAATATATACAAGTGGAAATGCATGAGGAGCTGTACAGTCAGGTGGCATATGGAAAGAACAGATGGGTGGAAGATAATGTAATATGCGAACATTCCCCCCCTTATTATATTATTTTTACAAAAGTAACCCTCAATCATCATCGTCATCTTTTGATTCTGGTACTTCTTCTTATGAGTCATCATCTTGTTGAGTCATGACGTGTCCTTTCTTCTTTTTATGGAAAGGATGATGTCTAGATTTCTGTGAATCACCATAACTAGATGTACTTTCATCTCTTGAGTTGTGGATGAAAAGGTTGGCTCGATATGCTTGTGCAGTGAGATGTGGATGCTCTGATACCAATGTCATAAAATAAAGAATCTTTAATTACATTGGATATCTTTATTCAATACCAAACATGTGAATATATACAAGTGGAAGTGCACGAGGAGCTGTAGAGTCAGGTGGAATATGGAAAGTGAACAGACAAGTGGAAGATAATGTAATATGCCAACGAATTTGAGCAGTAGATTTAATCTACTTGTTTCTCATTTGACCAACTATTGGAGTGGTTCAATTATCATTGAGTATTTATATAACCCATGTTTCTCTACAATTACTCGAGCTTAAAACTAAAAGGGGGGCTACAAGGTGATAAAAATAATGTGATATGGCTTCAAAACTTGAATCTATTCTATTTTCCCTGTTCTTTATTTTATTCCCTTTAAACACATATTTCACTCATGTAAATAACGCAAGTAAGATCGAGGAAATAAATTGGAGCACAAAAAGCATATGTTTTTTGGGTTAGTTCACACTAAGTCGTGGAATAGGTATCAAACATGCATGTATTTAATTCCCAAGATTTTATTTCATAATTTGTATACATGTCTTCAAATTTTCTAACAAATTAAATTCCATCAAATTGATAACCTTGACGCCAAAAAAATTAAATAATCCCATTTTATGGTTGTTGTGTTGTTGCCATTAGACAACCCCACCACATCCCAAGAATGATTTTCCTCAATACATATTTTCTAGCATCTATTACTCTCTCTCGCTTTGTGTCTCATATCTATCTTTCCAAACATCACATCATCCTCACTTCACACTATGTGCTTCATAATACATATTTCATAGCATCTACTCTAAATCACATACAACACTCATTTCCCAATGATGCACTCTTATTATATGGTTCACTTTTGACTATTGAGGGGGCATTTATAAATGAACCTCATCTCATTCACATCCACTGGGGGGCAACGTGTCTCCTCTTATTTGTACAACTTACACATCAAAACACACCATCACACTCGCACACCATTTTGCATATCTTGGTTACATCTACTCTTGTTAGCTTATTCTACTTACATGTTACACTTTGTTTCCTATGCTAGACGAATTCTTAGTATGCCATTATCTTCTTTTATATAAACATGCGCATTCACTTGGTATATTGAGGTGAATAAAGGACTTCTCACATATTCTTGCATGTTGCATGATGCTCGACATAACTCTTCACCAATCCCACAGAGGCTCCTTGAGGCATCTAACTTTACTATTATCATACTCTACAAACTACAAGTCTTACTGTTTCACTATTTACTCCTAGTCACTACCACTATACTTGTCGCTGATTTATACATGCTTTGACATAATATCTATCTTTCTAACATACAAATGGGTGCTTCATGTGTAGCGTTTGTCTTGCAGGATCAATACAACCATGGTTATTTATCACTTCTTGTTTCCTATTATTTGTGGGATTTGCCCTATGTCTTGTTTGACTATTGTTTTCTTATGGCCGCTTTGATCTTGATTGTCTTGTTACATTATGAGCGATGTTCCATGTATAAAACCTTCTCTTCATGGTCCATCTTGTCTTTACTTGTTACATTGTCTTCTATTGCATGCTAGCTCATTTTTACTAAATCTTGTTACTAGCCTACTTTGTTTGCATGTGTCTTTGTTTCTACCATGCATATCCCCTACCCCTTGCATATATGCACTTCAGGTATGCATATTATTATCAGGTCCTCTCCTTTAGACCGCATTATCCTAAATTCATCGCATGCACCCCAAACGAGGGGGCATATATTAAGTGAACAAATCACCCCTACAATAATTCAGAGCTACAGTACAACACAACACAACACATGCATACAATTATAGATTGGCTCAGAAATAAACTTGGGTCCAAAACACAGAGCAGACACTAGTGCCCAGACATGGACAGTAGCAGTGCTCGCTTGTGTCGCCCGGCACACTTTTGTCCTAGGGGAAAAAAAACATTTTCTCACTCCAACGCAGTTTACAACAATTTTCAAATCTGTTCTCCAAGAGCAGGCACTGGCCTCTAGTGACAAAATTCAATCTATCAGTTACAATTAGAACAGTCGGAACAAAAGGAACTAATTAGGGATGTACCATCTGTAGTGATGCTTATTCAAAAAACGTCATGGAAGGAGAGAAAAACTAGACCTCTCTCCCCAACACTCTTCTCTTGGTGTGAGATCACCCAAAAAGCTATAATTTGGCATAAGATCACCCAAAAAACTTGCTCTTGGTGTGAGATCTCCCAAAAAAATTGCTCTTGGCATGAGATTGCCCTAAAAGCTCATACTTGGCATGAGATCACCCAAAAAACTCACTCTTGGTGTGAAACCGCCCAAAAACCTCACCATCGGCATTCAAATCCAAAAAATCCAAGAAAAACATGATAATTTTCTATCTCATAATCTCTCATACATCATGTGCACACTTTCTTTAACACACTCTTTACATACTTATAGACATATTACTCTGATTTTTCATATACACAATTTTGACTACTCTGTTTCTCTTCTTTTACAGGTCTTTCCTTAATACACAACAAGATACAACTCACATCAGTAAACACAAGCTCCAACAACACGCTACTACACATACACTTCAACCCTAGGGTCTAGCTCGCCTTCCTAGTCTCCATGCTTCACATTTCGATCACTTAACGTTTCACTCATCCACTCGGCATGCCATCGACTACACTCTTACCTACAGGATTACAAGGTACACATCTTCCATCTAATTTATGCTATTGAGTATTCACTCAACAACATAAGGGGGGGGGGGGGGGCGGCAATGTAGACACGAAATCTATGCACTTAGGAGTATTTCTAGGTCCTAAAGGATATTAATATATACATGATTCCTAAGCAATAAAACTAGTAATTGACAATGTCTTTTGGGCCTTTTGTTTTGTCTCTTATACTTTTATTGACCATACACACCCTACAACCTTGTTGGAATTTAACTTATTTATTTTTTATGGCCTTGGAAACTAGCACCCAGATGCTCCTATCCCTTCTGGGGAAACTAGCGCCCAGATGCTCCTATCCCTTCTGGGTGCTCCTAGCGCCTTTAGATGCTCCTATCACTCTTTCGGGTGCTCTTTAACCCTTTTGGATATATTTTACACTCTTTCGGGTCGCCTTTTACCTAGTTGGGCATATTATAACACTTCAATCAAGGGTCGCCCTTCTACACACACAATTATAAAATTCAATCAAGGGAACACACACACACACACACACACACACACACACACACACTTAGTTATTGCTCTCAAATAAGGGGCAAAACACTAACATTATCTACTAGCACCTAAGCTTGCATCTAAAGGCACAAGAGCATTACAAAGAATCTATCCAGCACATCCATACAATGGACAAGGGCTACATCACACTACATACACAACATAGGAGGGGAAATTTCATTCTATTCAGGGGATAATTTTAGTGGCAAATATTCATAATATGGTGAAAACTTAATTTTAGGAAAATTTGAAAAGGTAATTTTTTCGGAGCGGGTTGGTGTCTTGTTCACCTAAAATTTACATTATATATTTTTTTGGGGTAGGCTTTACCTACATTTGAAAACATATCCTATAAAAACCTAGATGATTCTTC
Source organism: Taxus chinensis (assembly GCA_019776745.2). Classification (NCBI taxonomy): domain Eukaryota; kingdom Viridiplantae; phylum Streptophyta; class Pinopsida; order Cupressales; family Taxaceae; genus Taxus; species Taxus chinensis. Next base: position 652,253,470 of record CM034148.1, read on the forward strand.
AGGAAGTATACTATGGTACTACCACCAGTAACTTACCAATACCGTGAACTCGCATACTCTAAGCACCAGAGATTGTTGTTAGCCTGTTATTAGTTTAGAGTCGGGAAACAGATGATATTTGCTTACGCATGACAAAGGGGTTAGCTAATGACACGTGATAGGGATATAGTTGACACACGACAAGGAGGTATTGCAGACACGTGACAAGGGGGTTAGTTTTTGACGTGTGACAAGGATATAGTTGACGCGCGACAAAGAGGTATTGTAGATGTGTAACAAGGGGGTTTGTTGTTGACACACAACAAGGAGGTATTGTAGACGTGCAACAAGGGGGTTAGTTGTTGATGCATGATAGGGATATAGTTGACGTGCTGTTAACGCATGATAGGGATAGTTGATGCGTTGTTGACGTGTGATAGGGATATAGTTGACGTGTTGTTGAAGCGTGACAGGGATAGTTGATATGCGATAAGGGGGTTACCTGTTAACGCGTGACATGGATATAGTTGATGCACGACAAAGAGGTATTGCATATGTGCGACAAGAATTTAGTCTTTGGCATGCAACTTGGTTCTTTTGTTGACGTAGGAATCTGTTCAGAATAATGGAAGGTGCTAGTCCTCAGAATGCGAAGACACTAAAAGTAACTAAGAAATCTCAGAAGTCCCTATTCAAGTATTTTGGAAACTTTGCTGATACAAATATTGTAGCTACAAACAACCATATAGCTATCACCAGAAGGAATCAGAATACTAACTGTGTGGAAGGTAATATTGAGGTGGACATGCATTCTGAACAGTATCAAACAAATGACACCTACGATAATATACCAGATCTTGAAGATATAACTATTGAGATGCTAGATCCTGAAGATATTCTTCTTGTTGGGGTGCAACCAAGAGTGCATCAAGATATCACACATACAAATACTCAGCAAAATGGAACACAAAAATTAAATTCAAATTTTGGTTCATGAAAGAGGAAACCAGGTGATTGTGATATTGCTCAAAATTATACTCAAAAAAGTAAAACATTGAAAATGAACAAGAATATGTGGACCATTGGCAGGACATACAAGTTTGATTGGGCTACCAAATTTCCATTTATCAAACCTGTACAATCATCTAATTTAGAAGATATCCCATCTGAATGTACATGTACAATATGTAAATGAAAATTGGGAAAGCAACACAAAATGCAAATGAAGCTAGATACTATAAAAAAACATTGTGGAAAATAATATTTGACTGTAACGGGGACGGATAGCCAGAAAATCAAAACACACAGGTGGAAAACTGAAAAAAAAAAAAATACATGCATGTTAAATACGTAGCCGATTATGAAGCAGAGCAGAAAAAACGCAAACATCTTGTGGAAAAAGGAGGAACGATCACATCGCAAATTGGTAAGATGAATCAAACAAATCTACATGCAAAACTCATACAGTTCTCTACTTTATTTCACATACTAAAGAAAGGAAGAACGATTTCAGATTTCCTCAATTTCAAAGTTTTGTATCAATATAATGGAATGTCGAACGTACCTCAGTCTCATTGGTCTGAAAGTAGTGGATGGGAAATGGCAAAATTCCTTTTGATGATAGAAAAGGAAGATTTGAAAGATAATGTTAAACAATCAAAGTTTATCTCTCTTTTAATTGATGAAGTGACAGCAGTCGACAACACTACATGGGTATGTATCCACATTTATTCTTTAGAAAATCATATAAGGACACCTCATATGCTGGGTGTTATGAAAATGGTTGAAAACTGTAATGCCAAAAACCTGCATAAAATAGTTGTTTCTCATTTGAAAGATATTGCTAGAATGACTACTTATGAAATTGTTATGAAGTTGGTATGTGTCGGAGCAGATGGTGCATATGTCATGCAGGGTCACTGAATAGGGATGTGTATTAGATTACAAACAACAGTGGCCCCATATATGCTACCAATTCACTGTATGGCTCACAGAATGAATTTAGTGTATAAAATGGTGAGTAACTACGAAAATGTTGCTAAATTAGAAGACCTTATAAGAGAAATTCATGCCTATATGGCAAGAAGCCCAAAGCGATTTCTTGAGTTCCAGAAATTTGCAATTGGAATTACAGATGGAAAAAATCTTCTGAAAGATGTTGAGACAATATGGATCTCTTTGTATGAACCTGCATGCAGAGTTCATGAGGAGTATCCTTCATTGATTGGTTTCTTGCACAAATATCGGCATGAAGTTGATAGGGCGAGAGACTTGTTGTTTTGTTTAACTGATTTGGAGACATTGCTTACATTGGTTGGTATTCTTCCAATATTGCAGGAGATCAATACATTGATGAAGCATGCACAAGGGAGATTAATCTATATTGTAGATTTTATGCGGATGAGAAAAATGGTATGTCAAAGTCATGATATCTTTTACTGTTCCCAAGATAGTTTTGATACATCTGTTTTCGAGAATTTGAAATCTTTATTAGATCTTTAAAATCCTAGTAACTATTTGAGATTTAATATTCACGATCACCTCTACATCACTCTTAATGGGAGGGACATACCACTGCACATTTTGCAAAAACGTCAAGATATTACATGATGGGAATGAGAAGATGTTCTTGTGACACGTAATCTCTTTGAGTCTGTTATAGTTGAAACAAGAATAAATCTTTAAAAAAATTAGAATCCTTATCATCATAAATTAGAGAATGTTTCTCCAAAGATAAAATTCTTGAAGCAATGGGTGTGATGAATCCTAATTTTTGGAATAATGAAGGTGGTCATGCAGACTTTATAAGAAAGCGTTTCCACAAATCCATGGGTACAATAATGGAACATTTCACAAAGACTTCAGAGTTCAAGGGTATGGAAATCAAAGGCATACCAAATGTTGATTTATTAAAGTTTCAATCAACAAATTTTGTAACAACAATGAGGAACCAATATAAAAATTTAGATGAACCTTCTGAAAGTTGTGTTATTACAAGTTTGTGGCGAGGAATCTATCAAATTTCTATCTTACAAGAAGACATTGGTGAATATTTCAGATTATATGAGTTATGCCAAACAATGATTTTGGGGTCTGTGGAGGACGAAAGGGTTTTCAGTGCTTTATCATTTATAAAATTAAAACTGAAAAACAAGTTGGATAAAAATATGGAAGTTGCATGAGATGATATGTATCTCACTACTCCATGTAAACCTTTCCTTTTGACAGAGAAATTGCGCATTGGAATTCCATTTGCGAAAGAAGAGGTGTGAATAATACAGCTACAACTACAACTGTTCACAATAATGAGAGTGGAATTGGCACATCATCACACTCTATAGAAAAAAACATCAAGTTTGAAGAAGCTATTGATAATGGATTGTTTCAACTTTAAATAGGTATCTCCTTCACCTTACTTTTATTGTTTTTCACCTTAAATTTTATTTCAGCTCTTGTTATCATTAAAGATGTTACAGGGATATATATTTACATTTATTTAAATACAATTATTTCTTTTTTTTTTTGAAAACGTGGGTTGACATCCATCCGAGGAAGCTGGTACTTCTTGGGACTGACAATGTCAGACAACTCACCCATCTATCTACTTATCCATTTCTCGTGTTGAGTTTTCTTAAAACAAAGATTTAACACACTACGAAGGATGATTTCACAGCCATCTAAAACACTAGAGGTAACTTAAACCCTATCATATAACATTTCTTGATTTTTTACAATTATGTTTAATTTAGTTTTATATTTGAAAAATTATTTGATATATTTTTTAAACTTTGTGGGATAAAATTGCTGGCGTAGCAGCTGAATAACACAATGAGATCCATCTCCACCATCAGTTCGAGCTTTTAGTGTGATGGAAAATCGTTTGGTATCAGAGCCAGGTAGTTAAGCACGCCAGCCATAGAGTAGTGTGGCGATGGGTGACCTCCTGGGAAATTCCCGGTGTCACTGCTTCCTAATGTTGTTGGGCCTGATTGGGTGTATACCCGGATCCATCGTGGGGGAGGGTGTTGGCGTAGCAGCTGAATAACACGATGAGATCCCTCTCCACCATCAGTTTGAGCTTTTGGTGTGACGACAAATTGTTTAAAAGGAGCGATAACCAGATCATGCCAAGCCAAGAACACAGATGCTAATCAAACATCACGATGAATAAGATAAAAGTAATTCGCTAGAATAAATTTACATAAACATTTGCAAACAAATGAGCAACAATATCATATATTATTATGGAACTCAATGAAATACAATGAGAATGGGCCTTGCTTATATAGGCAAGGAATAACAATCTAAGAACCAGTCAAGGTCGTAAATCAAGCCATAAATCATGGAAAGAACTAGTCATCAAAGAACTAGTCAAGTTCATAGATTTATGAGATAACTAGACATCAAGGATCTAGTCAATACCATAGATCTAGGAAAGAATTAGTCAATATCATAGATCAAGGAAAGAACTATACCTAACAACTAGATAATATCTCCTAATATCTAAATAAATAAAAAGAAATATCCACACACATAAGTGGGTGAGGATAAATACAATAATGTACCTAGGTGAACATGAGCTAAGGTAAATACCTACTCTAACACCCCCCCTCAAGTGAAGCTAGGGGCCAAAATAGAAGTGGCATGTCCACAATATGAGTCCCGACAACTAGGCATGATGAGGTACTCATGTACAATATATCCATGAAGAAATCTCAAACCAAAAGAAGGAAAGAATCCTACTAGAAGGAAAGAGAAAAAAGAAGAAGAAGAAGGAAGATGTTCTCATGAACACCCCCTAAGAACAACTTCTGAAACCCCAAGCATTCCACGCAACTCAAGGTAGCGAGGTGATGTAAAAGGCTTCGTAAAGATGTCTGCAACTTGCTGCTGAGTCAAAATGTACTCCAAGCAAAGAACTCCATCTTGAATGTGTTGACGAATGAAGTGGATATGTATCTCAAAATGCTTGGTCCGCTGGTGCTCAACTGGGTTGCGAGAAATGTGAATTACACTTTGGTTGTCACACCAAAGTACAGTTGATGAATCCTATGGGAATCCAAACTCTGTCAATAACTGGCGAAGCCAAAGAATTTTTTGACTCGCTATAACTGCTGCCCTGTACTCTGTCTCTGAAGATGAAAGTGCAATAGCTTGTTGCTTTTTGTACGCCCAAGCAACTGGAGAAGAACCAAGACAGAAAAGATAGCCAGAAGTGGAATGCATGTCATCAATAAAGCATGCCCAATCTAAATCTGTATACCCAACCAACTGAGTAGAGCCCCTAGTGTAGTGTAGGCCAAAGTGGGAAGTGCCATGCAAATAGCGCAAAATCCTTTTAGCAGCTTGTCAGTGACTACTATGAGGAGAATGTGCAAACCAAGATACAAGCCCTACTGCAAATGAAATATTAGGGTGAGTATAGGTCAAGTACATGAGACTCCCAACCAACTACCTATACAATGTAGGATCACAAAGTGGTGTGGTACATGTGGATGTAAGAGTAACTCCAGACTGAAAAGGTAATGGAATTGGCTTGCAATCAGCCATATCAAAGCGCCTAAGAAGATCATGGGTGTACTTTTACTGACTCAAATGAATCCCTGAATCTGTCTGAGAAATCTGCAAACCAAGGAAATAATGCAATAGCCCAAGATCTGTCATGTCAAATTGTGTAGAAAGATCCCTCTAAATACTCTGAATGTGGGAAGAATAGCTACCAGTAAGTAACAAATCATCAACATACAAGACAAGTATCACAATATCCTCACCGACATGCTGGAGATACACTGTATGATCGGAGTGGCAATGAACAAAACCAGTAGATAGAAGAAAAGAATCCATCTTCTCATACCAAGCCCGAGGGGCTTATTTGAGACCATAGAGAGCCCTTCGGAGCCGACAAACAAGAGAAGAATCCTGAACAAATCCAGCCGGCTGCTCCATATATTTTCTCTTGTATATCTCCATGTAAGAAGGCACTCTTCACGTCCATCTAGTATACAGGCCACCCCTGTGATGCAGCAATAGCAAGTACAATGCGTACATAATCCATCTTAGCAACGGGTGCAAAATTCTCAGAGTAATCAATACCTTTGATTTGTGAAAAACCCTTTGCAACAAGACGAGCCTTATACTTGTCAATAGACCCATCAGCTATGTATTTGGTTCGGTATACCCACTTACACCTAACCATCTTTCTTCATTTAGGAAGAGATACCAAATCCCAAGTATGATTCTTCATCAAAGAAGAATACTCAGCTGCCATCGCATCATCCCACTCCAGTATCCCATGAGCCTTTGAAAAAGACTGTGGATCCTCAGAAACTGCCTAACACAAAAGTCCAGAACCTGTAGAATGTGCGTGATGATGCCTAGTGGGTGGAAGATCCTCTATGAAAGATGTTGCCTCAGAAACTATAGTACGAGCCCACTTAGGTATAGTGAAAACATCAGTGGGAATAGGATCCTCAACGACATATATATCCTCCTCATCAATCTCCTCAAAGAAATAATCCTCAAAATGAGATGAAGAAGAAGAAGGAATGGAAGAAGATGAAGAATCATGAGGAGTAAAACGCTCATCAAACTGAACATGTGTTTGAAAAAGAACATCATGTGTATCAGGATCTAAAAGACGCTAAGCTCTCATGTCCTCACATACCCTACAAAGATCAAGGGTTTACTCTTCTTATACAAAGCTTTCCTTTTCTTCTTTGGCACAAAGGCCAAAGAATGGCTCCCAAAGACTCAAAAAAATGAGACATCTGGCTTAGTGTTGGACCAAGCTTCCTCTAGAGTCAAATGCTCAAGTGCTCTGTGTGGTGTGCAATTGTGAATATAGTTAGCACAATTAACTGCTTCTTTCCAATAGATAGGAGGTATATCTCTAGAATGCATCATACAATTAGCCATTTCCTTCAAAGTTAAATTATTCCTTTTTGCTAATCCATTCTGTTGTGGAGTATGAGGAACATAATGCTGGTGAATAATGCCTTGAGTTGCCAAAAATTCAGAAAACTCAGTACTCCCCCCCATAAGTACTCCCCCCCATTATCAGTGCGAAGGTTCTTTATGCTAATAGAAGATTGTTTCTCGACCAAAGCCTTGAAGACTTTGAATTGTGAAAAAACATCACTTTTCTACTTGAGAAAATAAACCCAAGTACTGCCTCGAGAAATTATCAATAAATGTAAGTGCATACTTAGCTCCATTGAAAGATGGGGTAGGAAAAACCATCAAGTCACTATGCACAAGCTCAAGTGGTGAAGAAGCTCTCTTAGAAAAATTCTTAGGAAAAGGATCTTGGTGTTGTTTCCCTAATGCACAACCATGACAAACTCCCTCAAGACAAGAAACTCTAGGAACACCATCTACCATACCATGAGTGCTCAACTCCTTCAAATATCTGTAATTGAGATGTCCAAATCTTTCATGCCAAAGCTTACTCTCTGAATCTAAATGAGAAACCAATCCTATCCCTATAGAAGAAGTGTCATCAAAACCCTCAAAGTGATATAGTCTAGAACTATGATCAACAATACCCTGAGCAACAAGTGAATAAGGCTCCAACAAAGTTCTTACTTTTGCCCCATGTGGTGTAAAAGTCACTATTTTCCCTTGACCATAATGACAAATTTGATATATAGAAAGCAAATTTGTAGTGATGTTAGGAACATATAGTGCATCTTGGATATTGCCACCATCAAGTTGTATATCACCTTTTCCTTTAACATAAAGAAAGGAATAATCTCCAACCTCAATTTTGGAAGTAGAACTCAAACCTAGAGAAACAAAATAATCCTTAGAAGAAGTCATGTGATGAGAAGCACCATAATCTATAACCCAACTGTCTACAAGTGGTGACCGAGGTCTCCCAAAAACATTAAGTGCTTTGCCATGCTGATTAGAAGGAGGTGGCGTGGAGATAGAAATTTTGTGTTTCTTGACTGCATCTTCTAAGGCTTGCATTCACTTATAACACCTATGTTCCTCATGATTACTACCCCCACAAAAAGAGCATGAACGGCTAGACTTATTCTTGGATTTAGAAGACTCCTTGGGTTTTGAGTTGTTTTCTTTGGGTTTATGAGCATTTTGAAATGGAGAAGGTGTGGATTTATTTTTACTGTTTGGTTTTCCCTTTCCCTTAGGATTAGATGCAACTAATGCTTTTTGAGAGGTGGAAGACTCAAGGTGAGACAATTTGGATTCTTCCCTAGTAAGTCTTTCACAAAATGTTTCTAAGTTAGGCATTTTGAATGTGTCACCTAAGGAATCCATGCTAGAGAAAATGGTAGAAGCAAAAATTTGGAATGGTCCTCTCAACTTGGATAGAATCAAGTAAACACACTCTTTATCTTTCTTATCTCTTCCACTCGCCTTCAACTGTGTCAAAAAATTCTTCAACTTGGTAAGATAGTCTATAATTGTTGGAAAATCTTTAGGATTAAGAGAGGTGATATCAATGTCAAGTTGCATGGATCTCATATGATCCACCTTACCAAATAAATCCTCCAATTTCTCCTAAATTTTGAAAGGAGATTCACATTTCTCCAAATGAAATGAAATATTGTCACTTACATAAGTTCCTATCAAACCCATACACTCATCAAATTTGCACTGGTACTGAAATTTCTCATATTCTCTAGTGAACAGTGGTTGTTCTGAAAAAGTTAAAGCCCATAATCCTTTCCGCTTGATTATTGTTTCCATTCTTGGTTTCCATGTGTGGTAATTATGTATTGATAATGGATCAACATGATCTAATGTAGAAGTAGATGTCATCCTCAAAAATTACCAAAATAAATGCAAGAAATAAGCAATGCAACAAGACCCCCCATATTTTAGCACATTATAATGAGTGTGTGTTACAGTATGGCACTTTATAATTATAGTGCAATTCTCAAAATAAATATTTCCAATGGAAAGAGCATGGAAAAAAATCACTTTTGCAAAAAATGACACTTAAAACCGAGTTACCGATCAAAAGTTACAAGCTTTTCAATATTATGCTCTACTATTTATTTTAGTTGCCACTAAAATAGAATAAAATGCTCTTGCCTTCACCACACAAATAAAATGAAAGGGGGGTGGAGTTAAGCACTTACTAGTATGAATCACAAGATTTAAGCCCTCATATGACCATACCATACCGAGTAAGGAAAATGATTTTCTAGTTTTTCTTCCCAACTAACACGAATCCCGATAAAAATCACCACGTTTCTCTACACAACAAAAAAACTAAAAAAATGATTGCCTCTAGAAATGGTCAATTTTACAGTCGATCTTAATGTTTTTCCACCTTTCTGATCCAATGGAAGCCTCTGTTTTGCATAAAAATGCATACTGCAACAAAATACGATCAAATCCTGAATATATGAATATATAAAGAATTTATTTGCAAAATAAAACTTACAGACGGATGTCAATAGAAATCTCCTACTCTGATACCATAAAAGAAATGATAACCATATCGTACCAAGCCAAGAACACAGATGCTAATCAAACATCACGATCAATAAGATGAAAGCAATTCACCATAATAACTTCACATAAACCTTTGCAAACAAATGAGCATCAATATCATATATTATTATGAAACTTAATGAAATACAATGAGAATGAGCCTTGCTTATATAGGAAAAGAATAACAATCTAAGAACCAGTCAAGGTCATAGATCAAGCCATAAATCGTGGAAAAAACTAGTCATCAAAGAACTAGTTAAGTCCATAGATTTATGAGAGAACTAGACATCAAGGATCTAGTCAATACCATAGATTAAGGAAAGAACTAGTCAATACCATAGATCAAGGAAAGAACTATACCTAACAACTAGATAATTTTCCCCTAATATCTAAATAAATAAAAGTAAATATCCACACACATAAGTGGGTGAGGCTAAATACAATAAAGGAAAATAAAGTACTTAGGTGAACATGAGCTAAGGTAAATACCTACTGTAACAATCAAGGCACTCTCGAGAACCATTTACAAAGATCCTATTTGCTATCCCTGAATGTTGGATAACATTGCACTCTTCCCTTATGCTAGCCAAATATTCCTGCACCTGATCTCACTCTCCAGTCAACCAATATATCTTTGTAGTTATCTGGCTCCTCTCCGCACCCACCTGATATGCCTCAGCCTGCAACTGTGTCCCCTTTGCAGTTAACCGATCTCTCTTTGAAGTGATCTGGTCTCTCTCAGTAGTGACCTGGATCTGATGTGCTACCATCTACTGTAAGTGCTACCACAAATCAAATAACTACCCTATATCATGGCCCCATCCTCCCCCCACAGACTGTGTGTTTGAGTCCCCCATCCATCTCCTCCATTTGACTCCTCTCTATCTCTCCCATCCCATCCACCTTCTGGTGGACTATGTGGCATACTCATATGTGGTGGTGATAAGGGCACCTATAGCAGAACCTGTAGTGGAATTTTATCAGGTGCGGAACCTGTACCTATGGTTGTACTAATAATTTCTACTGTACAAACACCACTGTGGATGTATCCTAAACTAATTTTCTGTGGGGTTTAAGGGTAAAAAGATGGTTAAAACTGAAATTAAAATTCATGATAATCCATATCTATGATATTATTCACCTAAAATTATTGAGGGAAACTAAACACCATTACAATCTGAGAAAGATGCACAATATACTGAGAATAAAATTAATGAAGCATAATCCAATGAGTTTTAACTGATTCTAAAGCAAATGCTTCTTTGTTGAGGGAATAATCAAAACAACACATCACCATAATTGCACACTAAAACTTTGTAGAAACAGATTAATTTTCAGCAAGGTTAATAACATAAACAAGCTTAATTAATTCTAGGAATGCAAATTCAGAAGAATTGTTATTTAAAACACACCACTGCAAGTATTAGAAAGACAATAATTGGTTCTCATTTAAAGTCAATCTAGCCAATGGCTTCAACACTCAGTACAAAAATTCTCCTGTAAAAACTTTTTGCTTTACCAATGCACACAGATATATAGCAAAAATAATTCACCCCCACCCTCTAAAAATAGACTACAGTCTAACTATACATGCATCTCCATGGGATAATTACAATTTGTTACATGAGGGTACAGTTGCCTTGGTTTTGAATAAAATTCATGGTCAAAGCCATGCCTTTAATTATCCATTCAGTGTATTGTTTTGTTTGTTAACCAAGTCAAACTGATTTTCCTTCAATTCTTGCTGCATGAAGTGTATGACCACTTTAGAAAAAATAAGGTAAGTAGGTGAATAATGAAATTGCTTATTCTTGGATTTTCTTCATGTGCAAGTATTCTTTAACAAGTGCATGCTAATTTTTCTTCTTGAAAAGTTGATTTGACAAACTTGTACTCTTTTGGATGAGTGCATAATTTTGTCTTCTTACTTGGAAATGATAACTCTCTATCCTTTTCTATGAGGGCCCACCTGTGCACATGCAAAATAATTCTTTCCTTCAAAAGTGATAAGGCCATAATTGGATCTTGTAGATTTGGCCATTCAACACTTGATCATAATCCTTAGTCACTTTGAATGGTGCCCTTGCTTTATAATTTGACCCCTTTTATGATATTATGGTACATATAAATTAATACATGCATGGCCACCTTATATCTTTAATGCATGTATAAACAGACCCTTGGATAAAATCATAACTTATATCAACAAGGACTTATATTAATGCTCAGCCCCTTTTGATAATTCTATGGCATAGACTATAATTTGAAATTAAGGTCAAACTTAACTCATTTAAAATGGGAAAACAATCCCCTCCTCCATGATGACTCACCCCTTCATGCAATGCCGGTGAAAATTGAACTAACTCTGGATGAGTATAGGGTTTGTTGTTGATGTGCCACGTATGTACTATTTTAACCCTGGTTGGGTTGGGTAACTCACTGGTTGAGTTGCGGGGAGCTAAATCAATATTCGAGCCCTAAAACTTGAAATGCTCATTCCATGAGCTCATTTTTTTGGTGAAGCCCTGGAAAAATATTATGGCCTAGATCATCTCATTGTATTAACATCCTGTTAGGCCCATTTTTGGCCTTTTATGGAGTTTCAGAGCATGATTTTTAAATTTCTCCACCTTTTTCAATGCTATCTGAGCTTTTGGTTTGAAATTTTCCTATCTCTATAACTGGTTAGTCACCATTGAAAGTTCCCTCAAGCTTAAGGTTTTTCCTTTGTGTGCAAGAGTTTACTTTTCATTTTGACCAATATTGTTCTAACTTGAGTTCCTCTATGAAATTTTACCAAAACGACCGTCATTTAGAGGCTTTGAGTCATCTTTTGGGTCGTTGTAGATAAAAGAAGGTAATACCATTGTTATTAAGCCATTCTGTAACTATTTCTTTTGGCCTTTTTCTTCAAAAGCACTAATATCTTGAAACTTTTTATTTCTTTGTTTTTATGTGATTATGTGGCACTTTTGAGCTTGAATTTGGTTCTGAGGTGTTCATTGTTTAGCTCTACATTGATATTTTTTTGAGGTTTTCTTCCATTCAGCTCCAACTTGTGAGTTTGTGTTCCATTTCAAATCTCTATGCAAAAAATTGTGAAAATATTTCACAGCCGTGAGAGAATGAATCATTTTCTTTATCTCAATTTTCAATATGGTAAAATTTCTGGGAAAATGAAAACCCAAATATGGGTAATATTACTTTTAAAAGTACATAGATCTGAACCTTTTTCTTTGTAGGTATTCATAAAATGAGATTCAAATCTTGCACTGCTTTGTTTGATCACTGTAGATATGATTATCTATCTAAATCTGTTATCACCTGTGTATTCACCTTTGACTGTAGGTCACCATCATTATCACTCTTCAAATCTCTATTTTTATTTTGTTGACTGTCTTTTAACCATTGTTGTAACTCAAATTTTCCTTCTGCTCGAACTTGCCATTGTCATCTATTCGAAGCTTTTGATAATTTGTGCATTCATTCCTAACTGCAAAGGCCTGAGGTTTTCGATGTATTGAAATATTTATGTAACTGAAACTGGGATTTCTTTATTTTATTTATTGAACTCAAAAAGGACATTATTATGACTTGAAATATTTGTTTTCAATATTGCAAATATGGATCATTATCATTGTTATTTTTCAAGCTTTGTTCATTTGCAAAAATCTATGTTATTGTAAAAAACCTTGAAACTTTGTTTCATTTCTATGTTTCCATTTGGATGCCACTGTAACTTTTACTTAACTTGTCTAAAATTATTATCATGTTGAAGGTGATCTTGGGACTCTACCCTTGATAATTTTAATTCGGTGTTAGCTCGAATTAATTATCTATTAGTAGTTTTTGTTTCAATTAGAGATGCACAAATTATATGGATGTAACTTCATCTCCCTTTTGATTCACTTTCTCAATTCTATGTTTTGTTTCTTGACCTTCTATTTTTGAGAATGAATGAATTTGTTTTCTCTATTTGAACTTGTACAAAGGGTTTGATTACGTTCTTTTGATCCTGCCCTCTATTTTGAAACCCAATGGTCTTATGGTTTCTATTTCAACAATTTGCTTGAGATTTAATGAGGAGACCTGTTTCTTGAATCTGGATCTACATTCTTGATCATTGCAAATATGTTAAGATCTTGTTATCACTTCAATGGTCCATAATGTTTGATCTTTATATGTGATTTTCTGATATCCTTATTCAACACATACTTGTTGTTTGAGCCCCGATGACATTTGTATCATTGTGATCCACTTGGTTCTTCTTGTATACCATTGTATAATCTGTTCACTTGAATTCTATTTCTAGATAAATTTGAGTTTGATCCTTTGTGGAAACTTTTCCTTCTAATTTGAGTCTTTTTTTTCTGGAAAGAATGATTGATCTTTTGATGTAAATCCATCTCAATAAAGTGCCTTAAATACCACAACTTGATGTGATAGCATTCTTAGAGACTTATTCTTTTCTGCAGATGATCTTGATTGAGTGAAAATTCAATTCAAGCCTTGTTGTCTGCAACTCATCAGTCTCTCTAACTAAAAAAAAAGTGGGCGAAAATTTAGTTTTGAAAAATTGGTAAATTCTTCTTTTAGTGAAACCAGTATCGGGGATATTCGCAAGGTATTTTCCACCTCCAATTTCCAAGAGGTCTCTTAAAATGAACCCTGTTCTATTCAATCTCACACATTCTATACATTTGAGCTATATTCTAGAGCTAGATCATTATCATCATGCAACTTGTATGAGGGCATCCTAGGGCATCATTACACGCACATTCACACATAACTACATGGAGTCAAAAATGTAGTGCATCACTCGGTACTAAATTCACTCTTCGGGTGACCGTCGGGTTCAGTCCAACTTCACATTTTGCATCCTTTTTTATTAGATTTGATGTGGTTTGTGGACATGTGCAGGTAGACAATTATTTTGCAAGTTACATGTACAATCGACGATCTAGGAGCGAAACTAGAGCGATAAAGGGAAACTAATAACAAAGCTCCTCCTGCACAGAAAAGGATAAAACCTTAGCATTTGATTGCATACTAACGCCCATATCGGTCACTAGCACTTGGGCGCTCTTGTCATCTAATTGTTGCTTTTGTGTTGCGTATCTCTGAGTATCAAAACTTCTAGTGAGCTTTGACGACGTTGCTTATAGTTTGTTTCAACAGTTTTCCTACCCAGATCATCTCCAGATTGTGCGAAATCAGGTAATTCACCCTCTCTCTCTCTCTTGCTTAAGGTTTCATATTATTATTTTCTTATTGTTTGTCTTATTATTATTATTATTATTTTGATTGAAATCTTGCAAATCCGCGGACCGCCTTCCCCCCACGGTGAAATGGACAAATTTCTTAGGCTAAGCAGCCCAATCCCTTATTACGGTGCATCTCCTGACTTCACTTGCAGCGAGAATCGAACCCTGGAGGGCTCTTTAAGAGCCAAGCATATTCACCATTGAGTCAACAGTCATTCGATTTATTGCAGATTATCACTTGTATATCATTAAGTACATTAAAATTACTCTAAAATTAGATTTAAATTAAATCAAAATCCAAAGCACTGCATCTACTTCCCGTACAAGTGGTGGTAAATAATTTGAAAGTAAAAAACAGAGTGTGACACATGATCAGTGAAGGACACATTAGACCCACTTCAGTGAACGCCGTTTAAAACAATAAAAGGAAACGTACTTACCTGCACACATTTAAATAATATTGAATCACATGCAAAGAAAGTACTGAGTGAATCGTGACACTGAACTCTGAAGGCGACTACACAAGATGTTTTTCCTACTAAATGAGCTGTCGCCTGAGTAGCAGACTGTACCACCTCACTGCTTTGCAGATGCCTGCTGGCCTGTGGTCCTACTGCAGTGCCTACACTCATTCCTCTTATCCATCTCGAAACGACCAAAGATCTTGCTACCTTTTTTGCCACTCCAAAAAAAATAAAAATGACTAGATACCTATGAAAGTTATCGCTACAAATCTATCTTAATTTAGAATCCCAAGGAATAACGTGTAAAGCATAGGATTCATGAGCTCTGACGCCTCACCGCACTTCTTTCCTTTAAGTAAGATTGTTCCAGTCGAGGCGCCTCCTGAGTGTAAGTGTTTTTCTGTGGGAATGGAGGGCAGTCATGAATTATCAGAGCCCCAGCAGCTTCTTCACTTGCTCTACAAACGCCACGATTACGCTGCCAACACCATCTTCCTGGAAGTATGTAATTATTTGTAATAATGCAGGTCTTGTTTGTTTGTAGTTTCTGCATCCTCTTTATAATTTTCATTGTGTTGTGTTGTGTTGTATAGAAATACATGGGACTGGGCAGGCGTGGCAGAGGAGAAGGTGGCAGAGGCTTTGCAGATTTGAATATTACGTAGGTTATAGTATATATACCTATCGTGCTGGTGGAAGCGGTCGGAAGCTTCCAGTGGGCAAGTTCAAAATTTGGCTAACATTTTTGTTTTATTTTAGTACTTCTATTTAGTATTTGTACTCATCCCATCCCACCAGATGAATACAGATATAATAAGAGATCATTTTCATTGTAATTTGTGGGCAGTTTCACAGTGAATTCAGAATTTATTAAACATTTCAATGGGTGAATGTTACAGCATTTTAATTTAAACGAAAAATTGATATAAAATGAGTTATGTTAACGTTCATAGCACTAATGTTTTGTACTCCACCCAGACAATTCACAACTAAATTGATGAAGCAAGTAACTAGATCTCCCATCTTAAAATGAAAACAAAAAAAACTTAGTTTCAGTTTGTCTTTCCACGGGTCTTATTTTTTAATGTTACGATGAATGCCTTTGTAATCCTTTATATTAGAGTCATTAAAAATGTCGTCGCTTTGGAGTAGGCCAATAACTAATTTTTATAGTGACTGATTTTATAATCCTTAAAATTTTGTAGTGTTTTGCAAAGTTGTCTAACAAAATACTTAAATATTTCATAAGGTAAAATATATGTTTTTCTTGTGGATAAAACACTTTTAGGTCACGGTCCCATGAAGGGGTAAGGCAATAGATTTTTAGCAGCTGCTGCACATAATTTTTAGGAAAAAATAGCAGCCCTGCAGTTCCATGTACTCTTAATATTTTCTGCTGAGCCGAAATGTGCGAGGAATAATTTGAAGGTAAGCAAAATTTCATGGAAATAGTCTTGAACCACTTTTTGTTGGCTGAAAAAAAAATGAATGAAGGAAGAAAAATTACAGCCTTGACCTATTGCAGCTGCTCCATCTTTTCAGGTGAAGATTCTATTTTATGCAGTCCACAAAAAGCAAATATGGAACACTTGCACTTGCATATTTATTGCGGTTGCCCCCACATGGGACCGCTGCCTTATTAATATAAAAAATTTTACATTTTTTAATTGAAGACTCCCAGGGGTTAAATTTGACGGCCACCTATTGATAAATTTTAAATCTTGTTCTTCAAAAATGTATAATAGAGTAATTTATATACTGTTAATAAAATTTGTAAAAGATTATTCTATGTATATTTAACTATTTTTAATATATATTTGTATAGTTTACCCATAAATCTATATAAAAAATGACTTAAAATTTGCAAGTTACATGTGATGGTTTTCTCAAATATTTGTAAGTATTTTATGATTAAAATCATGAAAAACATCTAAACAACCATCAAATTTAACCCTTACCTATTATTAATATAAAATAGGTGAAATTGGATTTATTTTCCCCACCATTTTTTTGGGTGGATAAGAGCATTGTTATATAATACAAAAAATTAGGTGGAATCAAACCCAGTGGTTGGCTCCATGTAGATTTCATCCTCTAGGTCATTGTGAAGAAGGGAACTCTTCACATCTCATCTAATGAACAGTACCAAACATGAGACTTGGCAATGGAAGAGTGCAGTCAGATAGAGTGTCATTTTAGGGATTGGTACAAAAATATGCAACGTATTTGATGCCAAGCACTTGTAAAAATCCTTTTATTACCAACTATGTTCTTTGAAATTATAAATGGACTCATTTGACGTATACTTGGTCTTATATAGTCCATCTACATCAAACCATCTATCCTTCCTCTAGGAAGAGCATGCCAAATCCTAAGATTGGGGTTCCTGATCTAAAGGATTTGTACTCCTGCATAGTAGTATCCCACTCAAGATCTTCCTTATGTCTCCTGATCAAGTATGAAGATCAAAGGAAGAGCCAAAATCAAAACATGTGGCCCACCTTGGGAAACATCTAAACATGTCTCATCTAACATCTGAAGGATCCATAACCCATGTAGTTACACTCAACAATGTCTTATCTAGCCCATAGAGGACTAGAAGCCAGGAGAGTCATGAGGAGAATCCTCATCCTCCAGGTAACATGGCCATACCAGTGCCAAGACCAGACACCAATCTTCGTCATTACGGTGGTCATTAGACATGACCACTAAAGCTAGAAGAATTTACCTCAACAACATGAATCTACCTATATAGTGATTTTGTCCAACTCTTTGGGAGAAATCATTAGATTAAAAATATAGTCTAATGAAGTGGTAGAAGTGTTGAAGTGTCGAGTTAGAAGGACTTTCCTATAAGAGAACACTACTTTTAATCTAACAATTCATGTGCTGGTTAGATGAAGAATTTTATATCCCTTAACATCGTCTAGGTATCCTATGAAGATGCAAGGCTTTCAAACTCTGAGGCTATATAGCCTTTTATTTAATGTATTAGTGTATGTGTCTCATAGCAAGAGATCCTGCAGATATTGAACATGTTTCAACCCCATGGGGTTTTGAGGCAATACCAAGATTGTAGAAAGCTTAGTGATTCCTTCCAATGCTTTATAAGGAACCTAGTTTTGAGATATAACCAAGCATGAATTTAATCAAATATTCCCAACACATGAGGTGCTAATGACTTGGACTATATCAATTAAAAATTCACCGTTTTTCATTAGGATTTTTTTGGTTCTAGTTGTATGATTGCCAAAATGTGTCTCAACAACATGCACTCCTAGATCATCCGTTTAACTAAGGGTATTCAAGGTAACAAGTAGGAGACACACATGAACCAACATGCAAGGGGGTAGACTTAAAGGGACTATTGCAATGAACACTAGGGTTGCATATCTAGAGGGAAGTAAACCTTATATTAGGTTAACCTAGGGTTTCCATAGGTCTGTGGCTCAAGATAGAGGAAGGAACCCTACTGATATATTGGTGGTTGGGTGTGGAGAGGTAAAGTATCAACAATAAATGAAGGAAGCATGCATGCATATAACTACAATGCAAGTGATGATAACTAAGGACACTGATATTTAATAAGAGTACTAAGCTATCTAGCATCTAATCATGCATAATACTAAACTAACATATCATAATGAAGAATAAGAAAGGAACTAATCTATGCAAAATGACAAAATAAGGGTTAGAGTCATTCACTTTGTACCTATAGGTTGTTTATTGATGCATCTATCTCCCCTAGAGAATCAGCACATAGCTGAGAGATATAGTTGCTATTATATTGAGTAGGGGAAGATCCATTCTTATCCTAAACACATTATATGATGACCCAATAGTGCAAACAACCATCCAAGAATAAGGGTTTCCAATCCAATACTAATAAAGATGCAAGATGAACCAAAATCTAGAGTGAGCATAGAAGTGAAGATGGTGTAAAACAAAAAAGAAAATGTCAGTTTAAGTGATGTCTTGGCTTCCTATTTCTCTATCAGTGTCAAATAAGATGGAGGGTATATATAGGATGTCATTTTCTACGCGGAGTTATGGCATCGGCCAAGGGAAAAAAATATATTACTGACACTATCACCCATGGGCGATGGTTTTCAGGCCATAGGGTGCTGAAATAGAGCTATTAGGTATCATGAAAGGTAAGAATAAATGTTTCGCAGACTCATGAAAATTGGATGAACAAGATGCAAAATGAGTGACGAGATGTAAGCAGGAAGATTCATGAATATGATATGCATGAGACCTAGGAGGAAAAGGATACCTATTGCAAGGAAAACTAAGGCCAAGAAAAAATAGTGATACTGTGTGTGTCTCCATGTGTGTTGTCTCTAACCCATAATGGTTATGTGAATAACCATTCCCCATTCTCGACAGGCCCTTTAAGGCACCCACTCAAGAAATAGATGCATCAGTGACCCTTATCTACACAATAGGACATTGTTAATAACATGTATGAAAGATGAAAAAGTGAAAAATTAGGTGTATACATTTTCCCTAAACATTGATCATTACGCATGTCGCAATAGTGCAACATGGGGTGATCAATAGATAGAAGATAGACCGTAACACCGATGGTGAAAGTAAGTACTAAAAGAATTGCTGAAAGGAATAGCTAGAATGAAATATACCCACCAATGCATACCTAGATAGTGTCGCTCATCCTACCATGTGTGGGCATAATGTAATGCAAGAATCTTGGATAAGAAAAACTTGAAAGGAAACACTAGAGGATCATCAATAAAATAAGACATAAATCATCTAGCCAGGGGCCCATGGTACGGATGTCGCGATATCGTGATGTTGTGATGATATGGTGTCAAAAATAGGCAAAAAGCATAGATCGTTGAAAGTAGTTGTGTAATAGGGAAAAACAAATGGCATGAGATCATGGTCATAACACAACAAACAACACATGATGCAGAGTTCAAGAGAAAAAATGGAGGTCATTGGAAAATTATGAACAATCACGACCAATTTTGAATAGGAATTTTGAGTTTTATATAGTGATGTTTTATTTTTATTTGGTTATTACTATTTTTGGAATTGAGAGAACTGAGATGTGGAATTCCAAATTTGAGTGTATTTTGACATCATGGGAGACCCAATCCAACACCTTTTGGTGGTGGACAACACAGGAGATGATGGAGATGACATTGAATTTAGAGGATGTACATGGGATTTTGGGGTTATTGATTGGAGGCACCCACATGTATTGTGATCTAACACCTCATTTTGCAGAGCAGAGACCATTGGCCACATGGGCTATAGGGAGCAGTACATATGATGAGCGCATGTTGTGTATTTGACTCAGCGCAATGCAAGCAACATGGATTTTAGACATCTTGAAGGTAGTGATGGGGATTGTGGTGGCATGGATAGTGCGCCACAAGGTAGATGGAGGCATCCCGTTGTTCTTGGTTGTAGTGTGTAGCGATGTAGTCAATCATGAAGTACTCTTTAGTTGGGGCACCACAATATGGGTACAACTAGTACATGATTTATATAGAGTGAGGCACATAGCTTAGAGGGTCGTGGGACCCATCATTTCATTGACAACCTAGATTTATGAGAGGTTCCCTATGTATAGGCCAACAAAGGCACCACATGTATTAGCAGTAGATGCCTCAAGAGTACTTCATTGGGCGCAAGGACTAACAGTGAGAGAACTTCGATTACATCGACCACTAGTGCAAGTGGGTCCAGGGGACATGGTATGACATCCCTACACAAGGAATGTAGAGCAGTGGCCCAACTGGCCCAGGGTTGCTTTCTTGGATAATATGACAGAGGTGACAAGACATTATGTTTATTGGGTGGAGACCCACGCAGTGAGCAAGGTCTCGAGACATTTTTGGCGACCAACGCCAATGGTGGTACCACCATTGCCACTTTGCCAACGTCGTCATGCTAGGGAGGTTACAGGAGCATAGGTTCGAGTACCAACACTTTGACCCCGTAGTATATGGGAAACAGGCGTACCTAGTCAGAGGTAGCAGAGGTGTGGTGGGGATGCTCAGGCCCACCACAAGTCATAACAGTCAATGGTTTGGAAGAGGGATATGATGGAGGATCCACATATACAAGCCACATACTAGAGAAGGTCCCAGTACTCTAGGAGGGGGAGTCGAATAGCCAACACCATGGCTCAAAGAGCACAAGATGCGATGATTAGGAAGAGGATTTTTTATTCCATTCGGAGTTCATATGGTCATGCATATGAGACAGAGCCCCCAATGAAAACGGTGAGGAGATATGATTTATGTACCCCAAGACAAATGGGCATAGTATGTAGGAGCTAGACCTCATTGTGATGATGAGGCGGAGGTGTTAGGTGGTCGAGGAGATGGCAAGGCCATCATGGAGAGACCTGAGATGCCAGGTATGAGTTAAATAGTATGTTAGATGATTTTGATATACATATGTGATATTGTTGGTGACATGTAGCATTTTTTGGTTTTACAGAGCAGACGACGAAGGAGTGGCACTCACTGATCGAGAGCACCCACCATGATATCCTAGACTCCATGTTAGATGTCCAGGATATTACAGTGATGGTGGATCTAGCAAGACTGTCGGCCGACGATTCGGTGAGATCATTTTTTCTAGTGGGCGAGGCATCCAAGACATTACATATATATCGAGATATACAGGCGCATGTGGCTACCAATGTATGGTGGGAAAAAATGTGTCTAGGCAAAATGCACTCTCATCATCCGTTCAAATAGGGTATCGAGGCAACGAGTAAGAGACACACCAAGACCGGAACACATTGGATAATATTAAAGGGGGTACAGGGACTGCTAATATCACATATCCAAAGGGAATTATCCCTTACACTAGGAGAACCTAATGTTTCCAAGGCCCTAGGTCGAGAAAGAGGAAGGAACCCTATTGGGATATTAGCACTATGGGGATAATAAAAGACATGGTAAACATGTAAAGTCTATGCAAACCAAAGTAAAGCATGCAACATAAAGTAAAGAACTGAATTCAATATGCTAACCTAGCATGTGTGAAAAATACTAAGCTAACATACAGTAAATAAAAATGATGTAGGAGACTACTCTATAAAACATGATAAGTTGAGTTAGAGCACTTACTTGTTAAGGGTAGGTCGATGATGCATCTATCTCCCAAAGGACCATACACCAAGAGAGAATAGCTTTTGGGCGAAGAAGGGGAAACAATCCAATCCTAACTCACTATAGGTGACCCAAGACAACAAACAAACTGATCCAACCAAAAGAAGATCCAATCCAAGAGTCAAAATGCAGGAAATTAAAGAGTTGAGAGAGAAAATGCAAGTTGTTGCAAAAAGAGCGGAGCTAATGGTGAGTTGTATGAATTTGTGCTATCTAATTGATATGATTTGTCCTATGTTGTGAAAATGTCTTTTTGGTATTTATACTGACGTCATCGTCTGCAGGTGAAGGTGTCGACCAGGAATTTGAAAATTCACGGGAAATCACGTGTAGGCGATGGCGTCGGCTAGGGAAGGAAATTCTTAGGGGTGTGAGAAATGTGTCATGAGAAATAAAGGTAATTCAAGGAAAAAGTAATTTGGTCGTGAGAAAGTAAGGTGTTAGAAGAATGTGAAGGAAAGCAAGAAGATAAGAGAGAAAGAAAGACATAAATAGGACCAAAACCTATTCTCTTTCCATGAATCATCCCTAACCCATGGTTACATGAATAACCATACCCCTATCCTGGAACGAGTCCCTTGAGGCACCTATTTTGGGAAATAGAAGCATTAACGACCTCTAACCCGAAAATAGAAATTGTTAGTAACAGGCATGGAAATAGAAAGTATGAAAAAATAGGTGTATACATATGCCCCAGTCATTGATTACCGCATGTCACAATATAAAAACATGGTGTAGTCATTGGATAGAACGATACATAATATCGAAACTAAAAGTAGTGCTAAAGGTAAATAAAGGACTAGCTGAAATGAAATATACCCACCAATGCGTACCTGATAGTGTCAGTCGTCCTGCCACGTATGGGTGCAATCCATGCTGCTAGAACCATGGGGAAGAAAAAATGAAAATAAACACTAGGAGGATCATCAGTAAAATAAGACATAAATAACCTGGCTAGGGGCCTATGGGATGGATATCGTGGATTCATAAATTGGCGATATAGGGTTGAAAAGTGTGATTTTTTGCCAAAGAACAGGACAATGCATATAATATGTCTAAAGGGCTGGGAGAAGATCATGATCCCAACACAATCGACGATGGATTTTTCAGAGATCGAGAACTAAAATGATGGGCATTTAAAGATTAATGCCAATTGGAATGGATTTTGAATAGAGATATTAGCTTTATATAGGATTTTTTATTTTATTTTCTCATTACTATTTCTGGAATCAAGAGAACTGAGCTCTGGAATTCAAAATTTGGAGATTAACACGATGATATGGCACGAGTATGTGGAGGAGGCAGAAATAGAGAGGTGGGGAAGCTCAAGACCCACAAGATATTATTGCAGTGGAGAGTTCAGATGAGGGATCTGATGGAGGACCCACCGGCCTAGACCCAAAGATGGGAGAATAGTAAAAGGAAAGTGTTCACTTGGTCCGTGACAATTGAAAATGATTAAAAAGTCTAGAAAATGTTGTAGAAGAGAGAGTTTTTTGGGCAATCTCATGCCAATAACGAGTTTTTTTGGCGATCTCATGCCATGATAGAAGAGTGTTGGGGAGAAAGGTCTAGTGTTATTCTCCATCCCTGACTACTTCCCAAATTAATACACCAGTGCAGATGGTGTGCTTCTAATTGCTGGAGGACTATATCTGTGCTTTGTAAACTATAGAAAAATGTGCCAATCTGAGAAAGTAACTATAACTACCCCCTGATCATAGGCACCCAGGAAAGGTCATGAGCACCCATGTGCTCATGTCTCGTGTCTAGGCATTGGCGTCTGTGCTAAACTGAGGACCCAAGTTATAATTTTGGTCGTTCTGTGATTGTAACTTTGTGTTGTTCTTGTTGTTGTGCATGCATGTACTGAAGCTCTGAGTTGTTGTATGGGGTGACTGATTCACCCAATATATGCCCCCCTCATTTGAGGTGCATGGAATATCACTAGGATGATGCGAACCAAATGAGAGGACTGAAAACTAATGCCCTGTAGGGGGAATGTGCATGGTAGATACCAGGGCACATGAAAACAAAGTCGCTAGAAACATGTGTTTGTGCAATCAAGAAAAATATGCATATAGAAGACGATGTGTAAGCTAGCAAGGAAGAAGACAATGTAGACCACAAAAAGAGGGTTTCAAACATGGTACATCACTCACAATGTTGCAAGACAATCAGGGCTAAAGTAACCAAAAACATACAAGCAATGAACAAGCAAGACATAAGGCATAGCTCGCAAACAATGGCTTACAATATAAGACAAGAGAAAACAAAGTGTTAGAAAACCATGGTGGAAAATAGTTCCTGTAAAGAAAATGCTACACATGAAGTACTCATTAGCATGTTAGAAAGATAAAAAACTATGTCAAAGCACGTATGTTCCGATATAGAGTAGTGTGCTAGTAAGAATATGAAGTAGTATATAAAATGAAACAATAACACCTGTAGTGTGTACGAAAGTAGACTCGCCTACGAGCCTCGATGGGACTAGTAAGAGGTACAATACCAAACATCAATGTTACGTGTAAGGATCTCAAAGAAATATGTATGCATCCACAGCTAGAGAAAAAAGTGAACCCGCATGTGTATATGATAAAGATAATGACATACAATGTATCCGTTTAGCATGCGAAGAAAAGTGTACATGTAACTAGTATAAGAAAACAAGAGTATGTGCAACCAATATATGCAATATGTTGTGAATGAGTGATAGGAGCAGCGTGCCGCCTGAGTGTATGTGGATGAAATATGAGATGAGTTTCATTTATAAAAGACCCCTCGACATTCAAAAATGAACCATATAACAAGAGTTCTTCATCATAAAATTGTTTGATAATGTGCGCTAGAAATATAGATCAATGAAGCATAGAGCGTAGAGTGTGTGATGGTGAGGTTCATGGATGTAGTATGTCCTCAATAGTAAAGAATGAACCGTAGCACAAGAGTGCGTAATCGGGTAATAATGTGATCATAAAAAAATCACCTACCAAAATATGGAGAGGCTTGCAAGGACTGATGGAAGCATGTGAGGTGGTAGCAGGGTGAGTGTAAGAGCCAAACTGAATGTCAGATGAAATGGTGCCAATGATAGGAGATGTAGTGGTAGGAATATTAACATGTTTTGATTTACATGTTTTCATCGATGTAAAATCATATTAATGAGAAAGAGAATGATGGAGTGGAGTCAGACAATGCTCAGAATGAGGGTGACATGGAGATTCATGTATGTTCTTGGCTGCATAAGCTGATTCAATGAGAATTGTTTGATCCAACAAGCCTAATCAGGTGATCTAGCTAGCCTAGGTGATGATGCATAGTGGTTGGAGCTTATTGGTAGCTTGAGGAGAATGTTGGCATCATGGAGATCATGTTTGGGTAGTGTGTAGGCACTCACTTGAGTTTTAGGGGACATGTACAAGTTGAAGACCAAGTTTCAGGTGCTCGTCTGGACCAGGTATGGGTGTTAGGAGGCATGAGGATGAGTTATAGAGCCATGTGTGCTCATGTATTTATGTAGGTAGTTGTTTCATGATGTACCAGGTATGTTAGGACCTTTTGGAGAGTTTTTATGATGAGTTATAATGTTATTTCAGTTAACCCTAGCCTAAACAATGCAAAACCCTAAGGGCTAGTTGTGCAAATGAGATGGGATGGAAATATGGAGAGATATTTGTGACATGGTGATGATTGGAGATGTTATTATGATGTGTCATGATTATGTGGGAAAAATGTAAGGTTTTTATGATGTGTATTTTGTAATTTTTTTCAGTTTTGGTGGAACATGGTTAAGAAGAAGGTCATTTCTAACTCAAATTGCACCTTCAGAGGCTCACCCCGAATTGTGTGTTTTACATGGGACATTTTGGTTTTTAGGGATGTTTCTACATTGAGTATATACAGTTTCACAAATATAATGAGGTCATTTCATTGACACATTTTTATGAGCAAATGTTAAGAATGTAAACAACTTTTTATGTGCTTGAAACCCTGGTTCAAAAGTGGTAGGAGATAAAATGATCAGAAGTTTCCATAATTTATTTAGTGTATGGATTATGATTTGATGATGTAGAGTACTTCTCCATATTTCTAGAAAGGAATGGTAGAGCTTGTGGTGATGAGTGGACCCCACTCAAATAGGTATATTTTTGAAGAAGTTCAATTTGGGACAAGGTTTTCCAAAGAAGTTGCAAAATAAATTGACATTTTTTTGAGAGTGTGAGTTTTTTTATTGATGTACATGGTGGTTTTAGGTCATGATGATCCATAAAAATGGGAAACTATACCCTATTTGTGAAGACTAGTCAAAGCATAATTTTGGGGTAGTTTCAGGTAGTTTACAGAGATGAGGTTGGTTGAAGGCCTTCCACTTGGATTTGGAAGGATTTACAATATGTTATGGAAATGTGATTTAGATATATTTATAGTGGTATAGGTTTTGTGTCCTGGAGAGCTTAATTGATGGATCTTTCAGGTTAATTTTTGAAGAAGAAGGTAGCTGCCTTTTCAGGACATATTTGTTCTTGCTAAAAGATTGAGTTGTTTTAGGTATGAGATGGATGAGTTAATGTTTTATATTACATGGAGAGTAAAGAGGGATGAATTTTTTTCCTATTGAAGGAATTTTTAGGTCTTTAATGTGACAGAAAGGGTGTAAACTAGCTAAGTTTGTAAAATTGGTTTCTGGGAAGCATGTTTTGGTGTAAAGAAGCGTTGTTGTGGTTTGATCATATGGATGTTTCGTGATGTATAAATTACATGTATGTGTTCTAAAGGTTATTATGTTTCCATATAGTGGTAACAAACCATATTTGAGTTGATATTGTGTGGTATTGAGGCCCAAAGGTAAAATTAGGGTGTTGGAAATAATTGTTTTGAGAAGGAAATGGGCTAGTGGGCCCATTTAATGAAATATTTGATTGGTTAAAGTAAATGTGCTACAATGTATGATTTTTTATGCTATATTAATCATGTGTGGTGAATTTTGAATCTTGAATAAGAATGGTTTTAATATGAGTGGATTTTTCTCATCCTAGTGATGGGGTTTTGAGGCATTTTGGTGCAAGTTGGATGATTTTAGACATGACCGACCTACATGGGTCATATGTGAACATTTTTATGATTCAAATTGTATGTTATGAATTTGAATTGGTTGATCTAAATTAGGGAAACCAACCTCTCTTGAATTTGAATCAAGGAGAACTTATAAAAAATGATGTTTTGGGTGTTATTTTGCACTAGTTGAGTAAATGTGAAAAGTGCAACCTGCGCGCGAGAGTTTTTCAGGTACTAATGAATTTTTTGAGATATGAGAGAGTGCATGAAAATTTGAATTTTTTTTCAATATTTTTTGTAAGGGTTTAAAGCATTGAGAGGTGAAGACAATGCAAGTTTGTGCAAGTTTAAAGACCTAGGGTTTGAACAAGGGTTTGAAGGAGAGCAAGCTGAATAAGTGATATCAAATCAGTTGTGGCAGAAAAAATACATTAGATATATTCATGAAAATGTGGTTGAGTTAGTGCTTGATCAACTTGGGGGGTTTTATCCTCCTTGTGGAGTTGGTGCTTCACAAAACCAGGGGTTGGTGCTCCTTGTAGGGTTGGTGCTATACTACATTAGGGGTTGGTGCTCCTTGTGCGGTTGGTGCCTCACTAAATTTTAAACATAGCAATACAAAGTTTATGTTTCATTAGGTTTTATTCCCCTTGAGGGTTTCCAACTTATATCTTGTGTTATGGTATTGATTCATTTTTTCATGGTTGATTGCATGTATGCTATTTGATGTTAAGTACACATTAATAGTTGAATAAGTGGTTTGTGATTTATGTAAGAAATATGAAATTCAATTAATTTTTTAAGTACTGATTCACCCTCCCTCTATTTCCATTGTGCTTCCAACAAGGAATCACTGATGCTGACAACTTAGGCAACCAATGACATGTGGTAGCACTGTGAGGTGGATGAGATGGTGTGGCGATAAATGTGCTTGGTGGAGGGTGCAAATGGATAATGATTTGAGGAGATGGTTGAGTGAAAATCTTAGAAGCGAGTGGAGGGGACAAGTGAACAATGGTGGAAGCACACTTATATGGAATGGGAGAAAGGGACCACTCATAAGAGCGAGAGCCAAAGGCAATGACACCCTTAACTTTTAATTGTTGCAACTTGTCATGAAGGGCACAACATGCATTGTCACAGTGGCCATTTATTCAATGGAAATTTTAGTAAGGGCGATCACGTTTTCGATGCAAGTGATGAGAAGGATGATGGTGAGTAGAGGGTAAGCAAATTGATTGCTTATCAGGAAAAGCACATAAGACATCATGAGGCTTAGCAACATGTGAGAAATGTAATGGTTCCCAAGTAGGAGATGGAGAAGTCTTAGGTGGAGACCAATTCAATGGAGGATATGGAGGATGATTTTGTGGTGGAGGGGATGGAACTTTCTTGCGAGGTGGAGGAGATGGAGAAATTACCTAGACACAAAATCACACACATATTACTATTTTATATACCGCCAAGTATGTTGTTATATGTATGGATCTTGAGTAAGAAAAGTATTCACTGGTGATACACTTTGTAGTCCATCTACTTACTTTTAGTTGTTTCTAATGTCTCTCTCTCATATTTGTCACTTTTGCACCCAGTTCAGGTTAGGTCACAGGGATACTTGTTTGTCAATCATCTCATATTTGTTGTCAACTATCCCAGGACACTAGCGCCTATACGCTCGTATCCACTGTGGGAACTCCTATGCTCTTTGTTCTTGTTCACATTTTGTACATTTGTGGTTATCCTTTTCAATTTTCTTACTATTATCCTAAGTTCCTAGTTGACATGTCGTGTCACTAGTGTCAAAATTCAAACAAGAGATCCCTATATATACACAACATACATACCATGATAGGGGCGGAAAAATTCTAAAGGGGAAGCATATCTACATATTATCAAAGGGACTACATTTTTGGGCTGATTACTCTGCATACACTACATAAAAAGGGGATGTTCTTAACTCCATCCCACACATTTACATTTTATCTAGCATTATCCCACTATCTTGATGTCATTAACGTGAGGGAAACCTACAGACACTATTTCACACATAAGCACACAAAACTACATGGAGTCTGGAATGTAGTGCAACTCTCGATTATAACTTCATCCTTCAAATGACTATGGAGGTCATTCTGACTTTAAATATTACATTTTTTATTCCAATTTGATGTATTTGTGAGCTTGTGTAGGTATCTAGGGTTTTTGTTGCATATTATAGGTACCTCGGCGATCCAAGTGCAACATATGGGAGATAAAAAATGAACAAATGCAAAACCCTAGCGACACAGGAAAAAGTAGATTCTGAGTATTCACATAGTCATTAGTGCCTAGGAGTAGTCTCTAGCAGCCAGGAAGCCTCACCCTATCCAAGGCACCCATGTCCAACTTTGTCCGCAGCTTCCAGAAATTTTATCAAGTATTTCCGATGTTCTTCCCATCTTGTTCATAAGTTATTCTAGCTCATATATGTTCCAATATAAGAAAAAAATCAGATAAGTTCCCTATCTCTCCCATTGTCTTATATGGTTACATATTTAGAGTGCTTAGTAACTGTATTATGTTCTATATTATCATAGTGACTATGAAATTAGATTTAATATTCACATTTTATTAAATCATTTTGTGAACCCCCTCTTAGAACTCCTTTCCCTATGATCTGTCATCACCAATCCGGCACTATGATAATTCTTCACCGGGAACCCCTCGTGCTATGATTATTTACTAATGCACAGCCTTTAGTTTGGTGGATGTAATCTGGAAACAAAACAACAACATAACACAAGAATACCATCGACTATGATAAGACAGAATGATGAAAAATTTGAAATATCAAAGTAAATTATAATATTAACATGAAATTGTTACAATCTCACCCATGAGGTACTTCAACAACACTATGCGAGAAACTTTACAATTACACCTCTCGATGGCTTCTTCAACACACCTTTAACTGATGGCTTCCTTTGCACACTTCCTACAATATTTCTCACTACTTCTTTCTATGCTAAATGAGGGGGGTGGCCTCTCTATTTATAGAACTTCCAGGATTATCCATCCTATCTCTAAGATAGGATAAGAAATCCACTCTGACGAATCATATTCCATACCTTAACTCTTATCTGTACATGTAAGCTTATCTCTTAAGATAAGATAAACCTTATCATTTTACATGGGTTCCACATTTTTAGACTTTTTACAAATAAAATACACAAAATATTTATGACCTCACTCCTTGTCCTTATTACCAATATAATATTTCTAATTCCTAATCATGTAGACCCTACTTCTCTAATTACCCAAACTTTGACATTTTAACATTACCGGACCACTTACGACAAATATTTACTTTTTACAACATTCCTATTGTACTTTTACTATTACCGTACTCCACATTATTGGCGACACCGTACTGACGGCGTCGTTATCTTCTATCAGACGCTACTACTAATTATACTTAACAACATCCTATTCCTAATGAAATAGAAATTATGGAGGAAAATTTTAGTGTCGATAGATCTGCAAAACCTCATGGCTAAAAACAAGTCTTCCTTTCCTATACAAGATATGCATCATATTAGTGTGAATCCTATCCTTGATAATGTTGTACAAATCTAGCTACTTATTTCCCATGAACACAATATTCGTAATATTTTTTACAAATCTAACGTGAACATCGTTTCACCTGACTAAAAATTTTCACTAAATGCTCTCCACGTTCTTTCATAGGCATTTCAAGTTACTCCACCTTCTTCTATTTCTATTACAACACATGATGATGCTCTTATTGATTATATGTTTGGTCTTGATTGTGCCACTTTAGATGCAAATAATGTTCTTTCTAATGTCGAAAATGTACATGTACATGATGATGTTCCTCATACTAGTCAAGTTGAATGTAAAGTTGTATATCATGTTTTTTATACTTCTGAAAATATTTTCAATGATTGAAAAGATATATCTTATGATAGTTCTCCTACTACTTCTCTATATGCCAATGAATCTTTTGATGAAATACATGCATGTAAAACTTTGTTTGATAGTGATGTTGATTATATTTCTGATCATGAACATGTTAGTGAGGATGTTACTTATCTTAAGACCACTGAATGTGAATTTTCCTCTCTGCTTTCTACTACTTTTGAGGTTATTTCTAATAGCATTCATGATGATTCTACCCCTCCTACTAATTCATCTATTATCATTTATTAATGATTCTACTCTTACCATTTCTATCGATATTCCATGTTCCTCTCCTCCTCTTCCACCCCTTTCTTCTTCTTCTCTAGATTTATTCATGTTTATTCTACCATTCCTTCTAGTACAACTCTTATTTATTTTGTATCTATATCTAGCGTTCCCATAGTGTCTTCATCTTCTGCTTCTTCTTATCACATCCCCATGATCACTCACAATGGAAAAATTCAAACTCTTCATGTGCCTCTCACTTATTCTACGATTCCTTTACATGATATTTTATCACTCACACATGTTGTTGGCCATTTATAATCTCAAGTTCAATCTCTTACTCTTGAAAGAAAATCCTACTATTCTTTCATTAATAATAACTCTCTTCATGGAAATCCTATTCCAAAGAAAATTCACAATTCATCTTTTCCTAAGGATTTTATCATGCCCGCATTTTTACGTTTTAATGGCACTGGAAATCCATATTTTCAGCTTAAGCATTATCGTTTAGCTATGGATTCTTATTCAAAGGTTCTATTATTACTAAAATGTTTTTATCATAGTCTTGTTGATGGTGTTCTTCATTGGTATACCCATTTTCCTTATGGATCTATTAGTACATATTGTGACATGGAATATGTTTTTCTTAGATGCTTTATCTTAACAACAGTCCTAGAGTTACACAAGATCACTTACCTAGCTTGCATCAGGGAAAGAAAGAACCCATTCTAGATTATGTTTAATGCTTCAATTATTGCATGCATCAGATTAGTATTCTAGCCTATTGATTTAGAGAAGTAATTTATATTTTTTCATGGCTTGATTCCTGCATTGAAAGAAAAATTACAATATGATACATGTGAATCGTTTACGCTTTTATGCTATAAAGTCATTGATTCAGAACAAGATTTAATTTTTGCACATGTTATAGAACCCCCATCTATTCCTTCTACTGCTTCATTGTATCTACTTATTCTCTTGTACCATCTATTAAGCATCCTCCAAGGTCTCCATCTCCTCCACCTCACAAGAAAGTTCCTTCCCCTCCATCACATAAGTGTCCTCCATCTCCTCCACTACGTCGGTCTCCACCTAAGACTTATCCATATCCTACTCAAGAACCATTGAATTTCTCAAATGATGCTAAGCCTCATGATGTCTTGCATGATTTTCTTGATAAATGCTTAATTAACTTAACCTCTAATTAGCATCATCCTCTTCATCAATTACATCGCAACACGATCACCCTTATTGCAATTTCCACCGCATCAATGGCTACCGTGACAATGACTGTTGTGACCTCCATGAAAAGTTGTAACAATTAGAAGATAATGGTATCATTTCCTTTGGCTCTCACTCTCGTGATCGGTCTCTTTCTCCCATTCCACATAAGTGTCCTTCCACCGATGTTCACTTTTCACCTCCACCTCGCTTCTAATATTTTAACTTTTCTATCTCCTAAAATCATTATCCATCTGTGCCCTTCACCTAGCACATCTATCACCACATCATCTCATCCGCATCATAGTTCTACCACATCTCATTGGATTCCTAAGCCGTTGGCATCTGTACTTCCTACCACTACATCTCCTATCATTGGCATCATTTCATCTAAAATTTAGTTTGGCTCTTACACTCATGTCATTATCGTCTCACATGATCTCCACCATTCCTTTTAGGCCTCTCTAATAAGAACCCCATCTTTGGTAGGTTATTTCCGTATGATCGATTGATCATTACCACGATAACGTATTATTGTTTTATGGCTCATTCTTGATTGTTGAGGGGTCTTATATAAATGAACTTCATTCTCCTACGCACATGCTAGGGGAATCACTTTGCTTCTCCCCCTCTTCATTATACTCACACATTCTTACATACATCATTTACATCCCATGTGTTTAGTAATGCATCATTCTATTATACCATGGCCCATTCATTCTATCTACTACACTATACCACATACATCTATTAATATTTATCACATACTATCCATTTTCATTCCTACATACAATCCAATTTTGAAGCATTACTACATCATCATCTATTTCAAATCAACATAATCATTTACGCAATGCAAAATTAAACATCACAAACCAACATATGAGAAACAATCATCACATCACATATTATTGAACATAAAAAAAACACAATAATACCAATCATTCCATATATATATACAATAATCATAGTTTATAAAAATACAATCATTGGGGGTCAAGCCCACATGCCATCGCTACATCCATATATATCATACATAATCATCGTTGTCACTATAAATAATCATAGGAGCTCTAGAACTAGATGCTTCACCGATCAACTTATGCTACTGGTCCCAGCCTCTATATCTCTCCACATGTCTGCGTAATATAGCTACCTCGACAAACTTCTTTGCGAATCGGCCTTGCAGCTCCACATATATTGTGAATACATCCTGAGCTAGGGCCCCTCCTCCTACGACCTATCTAGCTCACTTCATCTCTGCTCGAGCCTCATCATGCTCACTATATAATATAGTGCATGTGTTGCTGCTATAGCCACCAACTCAAATAAATGGGCATGCTCACCCGCGATCGCATCCACTCACTCTAGCATGCCACCTCTCACGAGCACATCAGGCGACACATTCCACGTCAACATGTGGATCGATGAATCAATGATCAAGGAAAAATAAACATCACTTGCAACTATCTAATACCACATTAGTTATCACACACATTTACAAATATACAACAACCACGTAACAATCAACAAATACCAACAAACAATGCTTATGCTTAGTTAATCCTATTGTTAGGTGATCTCCATTGGGGCAGGTGCCTGCCCCTCTACTCTTCCAACCAGTGGTCCACCTGCCGCATCTACAAAAACTAAAAATAATATCACCCATAAATGTGATTCCCACTAGGTCACTATAGGTCTGGGTACATCTTGCATCGTCCACAAGTATTGGCTTTATGGCCGCATCCATCTCATCTAGACCAGGATGCACTAGTTGTGCTCCTAAAAACCTGACCTCACTTTGGGCCTCCTCGGTGCTTTAGTTTCTCTCACCCATACATATGGTTATGGGGGCATGTCCTGAGCCATACCAAACTACCATGACACATGCTCTTCCTGAAACAACTTAGCCACTCTAGAAAACCAATCCGCTAACCACATGGTGCGTCGAATGCATCGTAACTCTATTGCATCCTCAATCCAACCACCATAATCTCTATATGGCCTCTATATGATGGCCCCTAGACCCATCTGATCAAGCATCAATCTATAAGTAGTAGTATCCAGTCTCCTACTACGCGTGCATGTCCACCTCATTGAAAATATCTCAAGCCTCACCCCATTGGCCTATGGCCCACCGAATTGTATCAATATCACAATGTGCTTATATGCCCACACATGCAATAATGTGGTGGTTCCTAGTGCACCCCCATGGTCCTCCTATGTGAATCTATATAGATATTTGTATAAAAGGGCCAACATGCACATCACCCATGCAAATCTGGTCCGATGCTCCTTTATACGCTGATAAATTTCATGCATCTTATACAATATGCCCACTCTGCCACCCTCTACTATCACAAATGAAGCAATCACAATTGCAATAAAATTATGCAACTATAGAACACATGGTCTCAATATGTCATCTAGACTAATATGGTTCTCGATATGTACCAATGTCCCTGTAAAGTATCACCTAGCTTCCCTCATTTCCCTCTGAGTGTCCACTATAACCATCACCTATACTCTCTCACCCACAACTAGTAGTCGTAATATATGATATACATCCTCTAGGGTCACTGTCATCTCTTTAGTAGGCAACCAAAAAGTACAAGTATCTGCGCACCACCACTCACACAATGCAGTCACTATAGGAATATTATGGAGTACCTCCCCCAATCTCGCTATGTGTCGTCAGCCGACATGGTCTAGTATACCCCACTTTTCCTCAGATAAGCCCAAAGTCAATAATGTTTTCAAATTCTGACCTCTACAAAACTCGCTCAAGTATATATCTCTCTACACAACACAAACACCAAAAAATTGTGACGTTTGTACAAAATAGTCATCAAAATCCACATGCTTCACATTATTTCATCAAAATACCCTCCTGGGCCACCAACACCTAGGAACATGATGCAGGCCTAGAAATAGTTCACTTGTGCTTGGAACTAGGAACTGGCATCCCGAAGGATGTCAATGCCTTGGTCGATCCCGCCCAAGTTAGAAACTCCCAGAAATTCAAAATTTCAAATTTTGCAAAAAATCAACAAAATCAAACAAATTTCACCATTTTTTCCAAAAATAATCATACTCACCAACTCATTTATTGTCTGTGATGCCATGGCCACAAATACTCTCCTGAACCTCGTCAACCTCGTTGCCCTAATCTGTGGCATCCTCACAAGCTCAGAGCTCAAATTCTAAATCAATCACGGTTTTAATGAACTTACTATTCACTTTTTACTATCACTATATATAGAAATTTTCTATTTTCCATTTACTATAGTTAGTATTTACACTCATTCTTCCAATTAATGCATGACACATGGTCTCGCTCATATCTTGAGCTTCACTACTCCATTTTCTTCCCCATTCATGCCATTTGGTTTAGAATCTCTTCTCCCACCACATTGTACACATTACACAATGCTATATTCCAATCTCCAATCTCAACGTGCAATCTTACAACATCTTCTATACTACATCTTGTTCATCATTACCTCTTTTCACCTCTACTTTTAGACTCAGTGCTCATTATATTCCACCCCTTTCCCTTTCACCGAAAGGGGGGGGGGGCAGGGCATACAATTAGGATCACCCTACGATCCCTCCCAGGCTACTATACGATCATTCGATACTCCTAGTACATCATTATAGAAAAATTTTCATCCACACTATTCAAACAAAGGAACAAATCAATCTATTCAAATATTTTCTATCTATTCCCCCTAATGACCTAATCTGGGGGTAAAATGTGAAAATATCTTCGGTGAGTAATCTATCACACACATCCAATTTCAAATCAATTTTCTAATATTCGAATCAAATCAATTGATCGGTACGATATAGCATACTTTACACATCTCTCCCAGATGACCTAACTTGGGAGTTACATCACTTCATTATCTTTCCCAGATGACCTAACATGGGAATTATTTTACATCACTTCCAGATGACCTAACATGGAATCCATCTAGCACTATATAGAATCATTTCCACACCTATGGGAGTGGGTAAAATGAGACATCATTGTCTTTCCTATACTAATCTTATATGGGTTATTCAAATAGGAACTAATCATGGATCAAAATGGAACTAACTTAGGTATTTATCCATCTATAATGGTTGGAATTTTGAGGATGTAGTCATGGATGGAGAGTAAAACTATACCTCTCTCCCCAACACTCTTCCTCTGGCGGTAGGATGCCTAAATCCTCCATTGATCGAAATTTTACAAAATCGGGTTGAGAATTGATCACTCCCTACCCCTTCAAATCTCCATTGAAAACAATTCAAAATCTCTAAATTCTCCAAATCAAATCATCAATTTCTCCAAGTGCTCCTTACAATGGTTTTTTTCTTTATTTACACCACATGGATCAACACATTGATCCATAGTTCACCACGCTATGTGTTCTTATAGTATGCACATACTTCTACAACAGGGATTCTTCTAAATTCTCACATGTATGTTCCTTACTTCCTTTACTCTACTTGAATTTCATTCAAATAACATAAAGGGGGGGAAAATGTAGACACAAAATCATGCACACATATTAATATTTTACTATACCACCAAGTATGGTGTTATATGTATAGATCTTGAGTAAGAAAATTGTTCACTGGTGACAAACTCTCTAGTCCATCTACTTACTTTTGGTTTTTAATATTTTCTCTCACTCTCACATATGTCAATTCTGCACCCAATTTTCTTCAGGTCATATGGATCCATGTATATCAATCTTCTCACACTTGTCGTCAGCTATCCCAGGACACTAGTGCCCAAATGCTCCTATTCACCCTGGGCGCTCCTGTCCTCTTTGTTATTATTCACATTTTTTACATTTTGTGGTTGGCCTTTTAATTTTTCTTAGTCCTATCCCAAGGTCCTAGTTGGAATTTCATGTCACTAGTGTCAAAATTCAAACAAGAGATCCCTATATATACACAACATACATACCATTATAGGGGGGAACAATTCTAAAAGGGAAGCGTATCTACATACTATCAAAGGGACTACATTTTTGGGATGATTACTCTACATACACTGTATAGGAAGGGGAAGTTTTAAATTCCATCCCACACATTTGAATTTTATCTAGCATTAGCTTGCTATCTTGGTGTCATTGGTACGAGGGAAAACTAAGGATATTATTTCACACACAAGCATGCAAAACTACAATGGATTTTGAGAATGTAGTACAATCGCTCGGTCATAAGTTCATCCTTTGGATGATTTCTGAGGTTAGTACAACTTCACATATTGCATTTTTTATTCCAGTTTGATGTGTTGGTGAGGTTGTGTAGGTAGACAGGGTTTGTGTTGCATAGGTCATACAGGTATCTCGGTGATCCAAGTGTGACATACGGGTGATTAACAATGAACAAGTGTGAAACCCTAGTGACACATGAAAAAGTAAATTCTAAGCATTCACACAGTCACCAGTGCCTAGGAGTAGTATTTGGTGCCCAAATGCCCTTGCCCTGTCCCAAGAACCCATGTCCAGATTTGTCTGTAGCTTCCAGAATTTATATAAATCATTTCTGACATTCTACACAACATGTTCATCAGTTGCTCCAGTTTAAATCTATTCTAGGATAAGCAAAAAATTAGATAAGTGCCCTATCTCTCCCATTTTCTTACACGGTTTCATCTTTAGAGTGCTTAGCAACATTGTATTCTGCTTGTATATTATCATATTGACTTTGAAATAAGATTTAATATTAAGATTTTATCAAATTAGGAAGGATCTTATTATTATTAGCTATTTGATCAATATTAAAGACATTCCTATTTGAAGAATCCATAAGAGAAGGGTATCTAAGACCCCGTCATCCGTGGCATTCTTATTCTTTGATTTTTGGAGTATTTGTATGTGTTTGGTTGCTTTAGGAGGATCCTTATAAAAATCCCTCATGAATTAGTGTTGCCTTTTAGCTTGTTTTAAAGGCTTTATATAAGGAAGTAGGAAAGAAAAACCAAAACCTTATATTGAAGGCGAGGTTCTAGGAATCTAGCATGAAAAGTCATTTTAAAAAAGGATATCATTTGGCATATTATGTTCTGATTTAGTGGATAATGTCTTCTAATGTCCTGATTACAACATCTCGACGATGCTTTTATCCTCATTATATACTTGCTCGTGATTATAACATGAATGAATTTTTGTGTACCTTCAAGTAAATTATGACACTTGGAATTCAATTTCACCCTCTATATTGAGGACATCCTCCTCATCGAATTTTTGGATGTCAAGTGCACAGATCAAAGGTAACATCACTATGAGACTCTTCAAGAACATCACCTAAGATGATGTAGTTACGGAAAATTATGGAATATTTTTCTATTATCTCCTAAAAGAGTCAACAATCTAGGTTACAAGAGGAAACTTAGTTTTTGCAAGACTAGTTTTTGATAGGAAATAAGAGATAAAATATGTAGAATAATCCCTTACAGAATCGAAACAGTATAAACTAATATGCATAAAATATTACAGATCTCAAATAAAAGTGCAGAATAAATAACACGACACAGAGAGACAATATTCAACATGGTTCACCCAAATTTGGGCTACATCCACCAAGAATCACTTGCTCAGATTTTATTACAAGCCTCCACTCTCTCAATACAATACCCAAATCCATTTAGAGCTATGCTCAACAAACTCTACAGAATTCAAACCCGAATTCAAAGCACATATACAATGCATTTGCTTTTATATGTATCATATGCATAAGATGATATAAATAGATAATTACTTAAGCAGTTTGATACAAAACCGCGGGTATCAAAACCATGCACAAAAAAATGTGGGTATCAAAACAATGGGTACCAAAAAAACCATGGGCCCAAAAAACAGCCCATAACAGTTACCCATTACCCATGGGTTAATAAGCCACCCATGAAAATTTACTTCAGGGGCTTTGCCCCCGAACCCCCTTGACCCACTCACTGGCGAGTGAGACCTACGTAAAAATACCCAAGTGTAACACATAGAAGGTGTACCACACTTTAGCATGAAAATAGGCTTCACAAACATGACAATATCCCACTTGGAGACTGATTTCCACTCAGCAAGCTTCTCAACCCTTCACTATCATCTGCGAAGGCCAACCAAAGATGAACATAGTTTTAGTTTATCCCTTGTGACCACCTTGGTCATCATGTCTGTAGGATTCTGACTAGTATGAATCTTCTCCAACTTCAACTTATCTTCCTCCAAAGATGTCCTAATGAAGTGATATCTCAACTGTATATGCGTTCGTCCTAGAGTGGAAAGCAGAGTTCTTAGCTAGGTGTATAGCACTTTGACTATCACTATGCAGCTTAGATTCCTCCTGCTTATGCCCCAACTCCTCAAGCAACTGTTGTAACCAAATCATCTCTTTACTTGCCTCTATGGTAGCAACATACTCAGCCTCCATGGTTGAAAAAGCCACCAGTTTCTGTAGTCATGAAATCTAGCTTACGGTTGTCCTACCTGCAGTGTAAATATAACATGTCATGTTCCTCTTGCTGTCTACATCTCCAGCCATGTCTAAATCTACATAACCACGTAAAGTGGTGTCTGATCCACTATAGCGTAAAACTTGTCCCCATGTTCCCTATCAAATACCGAAGGATCCACTTTACTGCTTTCCGATGCTCTTTACCTAGATCACTCATAAATCTACTCACAGCTCCTACTGCATGGGCAATATCAAGCCTAGTGCACACCATAACATACATCAAATTTCCAACCACTGTTGAGTAAGGTACCTTGGACATATGGTTTCTTTCTTACTCTGTCTTGGGACACTGCTCCTTTGATAACTTAAAATGGCCTGCCAAAGGAGTCCCAACCGGTTTAGCATCCTACATGTTAAACCTATCTAATACCTTCTTAATGTACTCTTCCTGAGATATAATTCAGCTTTTCGTTCCTTGCTTATCCCCAGTTATCCTTTATACCAAGGATTTGTCTGACAACCCCCAAATCCTTCATATCAAAGGATTCACTTAGCTGTTTCTTGAGTACTTTTATTTCCTGCATGTTTTTACCTATAACCAGCATGTCATCAACATACAAACATAGGATAATATAACCTCCATCCTCAATTTTTTTTGTATACACGCAATGGTTAGAATGATATCTGATATAACCTTGCTCCATCATGAAGCTATCAAACTTATTATACCATTGACATGGAGCTTGTTTCAGGCCATACAAGCTCTTCTTTAGTTTGCACACCATCTCCTCTTTACCTTTGACTTCATATCCTTATGGATTGCTGCATATATAGCTCCTCCTCCAAATCACTATGGAGAAATGTAGTCTTTACATCTAACTGTTCTAAGTGCAAGTCTTCTGCTGCCACTATTCCAAGAATAGTTCTAATAGAAGTCATTTTTACTACAGGAGAAAATATCTCATCAAAATCTATACCTTATTTCTATACAAACCCCTTGACCACCAATGCGGGCCTTATATATTTTATTTCCTCCTTCTTCGTCTTTAACTTTGTACACACCACTTGTTCTACAATGCTCTTTTACCTTCCGGGTAGCTTCACCAAATCCCAAGTCTGGTTCTCCATGAGAGACTTATGCTCCTCATCCATGAATTGCTCCCACTTCTTACTGGAATCTACCTGCATTGCTTCATCAAATCTCTCTATCTCTCCACTATCAGTGAGTAATAAATAATAAAGAGAAGGAGAAAAATGTTCAAGTTCTTTTCTTACCCTAGAAGACCTCCTCACTGTAGGAGTTTGGGGTTCCTATTGAGTAGGTTCCTGAACTAATTGATGGGTCACTGTCCCGTCTGAAAGATCCTCTACCACTACATATTCTTTCTTGGATTCTTCCCTGTTTTCCTACAACTGTTGCTTATACATGACTTTCTCATTAAAGACCACATCCCTAGACCAAATGATTTTCTTTTCCTTAATACTCCAACATTTAAATCCAAAGTCATCACCAACATAACCAATAATAATGCATTTTACTGATTTAGCCTCTAGCTTAGTCCTATCATCCTTGTCAATATGAACAAACACCTCACATCCAAAGACTCTAAGAAATGAGTAATTGACTTTCTTACCGTACCAAGCCTCGTCAGGTATGCCTCCATCCAAGGCACTTCAGGGTCCTCTATTTATTAAGTACACAGACTGTGCTCACCTCTTCTACCCAAAATTAAAGAGGAAGTCCTGCATGTATCCTCATGCTCCTAGCATGTTCCATTATTGTTTTGTTCATCCTTTCTGACACCCCATTCTGCTGCGGGGTTCTTGGAACCATATTTTACCTGTGGATTGAATTTTTAGAAAAACAATCATCAAATTCATTGCTACAATACTCCCCTCCATTATCTGACCTAAGACATTTTAACTTAAGACCTATTTCATTCTCTACCAAGGCTTTCCATTTAACAAAAGTATCAAATATATCAGATTTGTTTCTAATACAATAAAGCCAAACTTTCCTTGTTGCATCATTAATAAAAGTAACATAATAACTTGAGCCCCCCAAGAGATGATACTTGAGCTAGCCCCCACACATCAGAATGTACCAACTCTAACTTACTCTCTTTCTTCGTAGGTCCAACCTTGAGAAACCTTACTCGCTTCTATGTTTCCCATATATGCTAGTTATCACAGAAATTCCAAACATGTTTCGGTATATCCAGGCAAATTCTTCTTTATGATGCCCATGTCCTTATGGTTCATATGACCGAGCCTATAGTTGCCATAATGTTGTATCTGCATCTGAAGCCACAAGATTACAATCGTTAGTACTATCAATGGATAAATAGAAGGTTCCAACCTTCTTACCTCTTGCCACCCACAAAAGCACCCTTAGTAACCTTCCAAGAGTCAATTGTAAATATCACAGTACAACCATCACTTCCCAATTGCCCTGCCGATATCAAATTTCTCTTTAATGTAGGCACATGTCTGACATATTTCAATAGCCATGTATTCCCATCCTGCATCTTAACTTGAACAGAACCTTTTCCAACTATACTGCAAGGCTTATCATCACCAAGAAAAATAGGCCAAAAATCCCCTTGAACATAATCAACAAAATAATGCCTATGTGGAGTAGCATGAAAAGAAGCCCCTAAATTTAAAACCCAAGATTCAATAATATTATGCAAAGAAAGAATCAAAGCATCCTGGTATACATTACCCGATGCCACATTTTCCTCCTTGTTTTCTTCATGTTGTTTCTTCTTGTCCTAAAGCTCCCAACAGCCCTGTTTTGCATAGAATTTAGTTTTGGAATAGAGTTGCTTCTATCCTTTCATTCTCTTGAGAAACAGATAAGGGTTAGGGCTAGGAGGAATACCTGTTGAGTGTTGGGAAGGTGTGTGCGTACCGTAGAAAGATCAGATTGATTGTGAAGAACTCCTTTTTGTCTAGGAAGGACTACTTGTAAGTAAGAATACAAGACCACCAGATCTTAATTAGACAATAAGTGAGGGAACTGCCTTAGGCCCAGGAAATAGTAGGCTTCCTTTCGAAGGTGGTTAGTTCCCCTTTAAATATGAATTAAAGCACATGATAAAAAAGAACTACAAGATATTACTTACTAGTTCCTGATGAAGATACAGGTCTAAGGAATGTGGTGGCGACAGTAAGGCTTAGTTGGGATGATCCAGTATTGGAAAGCGAGCTGATGAGGCTATTCTCGGTCTTTTCCAATGCTTGGACGAGTGTGATAGCGATCCAGTTGCTCAGTTACAATCTTGGGCTCGATCCTCTTCTCTGTAACTCTTCTACCTGTTTCACTTCTCTTTCTCCTGCCAAATGAATTCTGGATCTTCTCTTTTTGGTTGGGGTAGGTCATTAACAAGGAACCGATGGCGGTTACATAACCGATGACAGTCGAGTAGGAACCGGTGTCGGTTAGGTCAAAGTGGCTATTTTTAGTAAAATATCTATCTTTCCCTCCTTTTTTCCTGAGGGATCAGTTGTGGGCTTGGTCAAGTCATTATTAGGCTCATTTTGGTGCGAGTGAGGGGTAATGAGTCATAGGTGTGGGTCTGGACCAAGTCATAAGTCTTAATTAGGTTGGTTTAGGCTTAGGGCTAGGTCACGGTGAGGTGGCGAGATGAGGTGGCGTGGTTGGAGATGTGGATTTATTAATTATAAGGTAATTAATAAATCATTAGGTGTGTAAAGTTTTAGGTGGTTAGATAGGGTTAGGTTACGGGATGAGATACGGGGTACAGGGCGTCATAAGACCCAAATTTGGTGTCTACATTTGCCCCTTGTTGTCATGTGGCTTGTATGTTAAAGCTGCACTGACAATAATAAAAAGTGGTTGCCCCAGTTAAGGGTATAGGTAATCCCCCTCAAGTCTATCACAGATGGAGGTGACATGAAATTAGGGATAGGGTTGATAAAGGGTAAATGATGGTGAGATGCTGGTAAGATGGTGGGGTAAGTACAAGGAAGCTGATGCACGTTAAAATGCAGTAGTGCAACTAGAGTACATGGTTTAAAGAGCCAAAAATTAATTCATAGGAAAAGGTCGATAGTTTATCCAAACAAGGCTAATATAAT
Source organism: Taxus chinensis (assembly GCA_019776745.2). Classification (NCBI taxonomy): domain Eukaryota; kingdom Viridiplantae; phylum Streptophyta; class Pinopsida; order Cupressales; family Taxaceae; genus Taxus; species Taxus chinensis. Next base: position 652,297,819 of record CM034148.1, read on the forward strand.
CCTGGTATCCAAGGCATAGGAAGTAGCTCCAGAGAATATAACGTGGAAGGTATTGGAATGTTTAAGCATGTTCAGTAGTACCAAATGGTTGGTTTGGTTGAGATAAACATCACGGTCTCGGTCTAAGCAAAGCTGGGTGGCAGATCAATTCAAGTATCCTAATCATGCTAAAACACAAACAGGTGAGCTCGATTGAACAAACAGTTGCATTATGGGTGGATAGAATCATAATTTGCGGGCTTCCGTCGAGGTACTTAAATGGTGTGGTCGTGGGTCGGGCTGATTGGTTGTTGCGGCCTTGGGTTGGGCCAATTGGTGCGTTGCGGCCTTGGGTCAGGCTGATTGGTTGGTTGTGGCCTTGGGTCGGGCCAATTGGTTTGGTACGGCCTTGAGTCGGGCCAATTGGTTCGGTGCGGCCTTGGGTCGGGCTGATTGGTTCGGTGCAGCCTTGGGTCGGGCTGATTGGTTAGGTGCGGCCTTGGGTCGGGCCGACTGGTTGGTTGTGGCCTTGGGTCAGGCCCATTGGTTTGTTGTGGCCTTGGGTCGGGCCAATTGGTTTGTTGCAGCCTTGGGTCTGGCCGAGTGGTTGGTTGTGGCCTTGGGTCGGGCTGATTGGTTCAGTGCGGCCTTGGGTCGGGCCGATTGGTTAGTTGTGGCCTTGGGTTGGGCCGATACCTCAGGCACAGGGTGTACAGGCAGGGCAAGGCCCACTTATATTAGGAGTCGGGGGACCAGCCCCACCAGCCATGGTGGCACGGGCCCGATACATGGAGGCGAGAGTGGAGGCCCGTTATTACTAGGACGTACTAGATGGTATGGGGGCTGACTATTAACCATATGCAACTCACAGAGCCGAGAAGTCTTGGAGTCACAGGTCACAGGGGGCCGCAGCCACAGCCGGTGGGTCAATGATGGGTAGGAGGTGAGATCTAGCACAGGGGCCAGTTGAGAGACGAGCTGAGGGAGGGGGAGAGAGCTGAGTCACCCCAAGAGTAGAGATAGGTTTTTTTATAGAGACACCGGTCTCCAAACTCAGTGTGTATATAGAGGTCTGCGTGCCCTCATAGGATTGATGTATTCATGTTTGTTATATATACCAGCCTGCGAGCCGAGTAAATGTTGTATAGTTGATACTGCCTGTGAGCCGGGTATATTTTTGACATGAGAGGTTGGCCTGCGAGCCGAGTCAAGATTTTGACAGAGACAGCGGCCTGCGTGCCGACTTTGTATTTTTTGTTTGTATGATAGAGGCCCCATGCAGGGCAATTTGTAACATTGTTTTGATGATATATATAGATGATGAGGTTGATCCATATGGTGTGTGTAATTGTGGATTTGGTGCATATATTATAATGCTTTATATTTTTGTGTTGATGGTATTGGAATGTTTGTGATGTATATATAAATGATGTTGATGATGTTTTAATGATATGTATATGTTTTGAAATATTGATGTTTAGTATGATGATGGATGTTGATAGTGATGTCATTATGCAGGGAAAAGAGGCGGGCATCACCAAAATTTTGCAAAAAACAAAGAGAAGGCTTGGATATAATCAAAATAGGTATAAGGTGACCGATATCAGTTAGATAACCGATGTCGGTCACTATTGACCGATACCGGTTAGATAACCGACATTGGTTATGTTAAAACAAGCTTTTCTAAAAATAGAAAAGCTGGGGAGGCAATTTTAGATTCTTAATTTTAGAGCCATGCAACATGTTAAATATGAGGATGCGAGGTTGTTGTCATCCATACAAGGTAGTTGCATGGGAGAATTGAGTGATAAGGAGGAAAGAGGCAGGTAATAGACTTCACACCTAAGTGTAACGCAACATGGAGACCCAAAACAAGGGCCTCGTATTCCGTTGTATTGTTAGTGCAGGGGAAATCGAGCCTGAATGAAAGAGGCATATGTTCACCTTCAAGAGGAATGAGAACAATGCCTGCCCCTCCACCGCGGTGGCATTTAGATCCTTCGAAGAAGAGGGTCATTGGATACGACACATCACTGAGTGAAAGAGTTGCGATGAGCTCATTAGGGAAAGTAAAATTGGTAAATTGTTTCCCAGGTAGAGGGTCTTCCGCGAGTTGGTCTGCGATAGTTTGTCCTTTGACTGATTTCTGGTGTACAAACTCAAGGTCGAGGTCGGCAAGGAGCATAAGCCATCAGGCGATGTGTTGGTTTAGATGAGGTTTGGCGTACATATAATGTATGGGGTCAGCGTTGGTGATGACAAAAGTTTTGTGATTTAGGAGGTAATGTCGGAGTTTGGTGGCCACAAATGATAGGGCTAGGCAAAACTTTTCTACATGTGTATACCTAGTCTCATAATCCACAAGAGTATGGATTATGTAATAAACTGCTTGTTCTCGATGCTCAGAGTCACGATGTGCGAGCATGGCTCCTACAACATGGTCAGTGGCAGAAAGGTAAAGGTAGAAAGGGCGATCGTCCTGAGGTGGGGCAAGCATGGGTGGCTACAAGAGCTAAGCTTTAAGAGCCTCAAAGGCTTGGTGGCACTCCTCGCTCCAGTGAAATACAATGTCCTTTTTAAGGAGATGATGGAAAGGTTGACATCGATCTGAGAGTTGTGAAATGAAACGCTGGATAAATTGGAGTTTTCCTTGTAAACTACGTAATTATTTGAGGTTAGTGGGTGGGGGCATTTCTAGGATAGCTTTGAGTTTAGCTGGGTCAACCTCAATGCCATGAAAAGAGACAATTAATCCAAGGATTTTTCCCGAAAGGACGTAAAAGAAACATTTCTTTGGTTGAAGACGAACACAGTATTGTAACAGGCGATCGAAAATAATAGTTAAAACATCGAGATGTTCACTGCGATGTTTGGATTTTCCAAGAATATCATTGACATAATCCTCGAGGATAGTGTGCATAATGTCATGGAAAATATAAGTCATAGCCCGTTGATAGGTCGTACCAGCATTCTTAAGGCCGAATGGCATGACATGATAGCAGAAGGTCCCCCAGGGGGTAATGAAGGCGGTTTTATGTTGATCGGCCGGGGCTACCAAAATTTGATTGTATCCCGAGAAGCCATCCATGAGAGAAAGCATCTCATGGTCCACAGTGAGATCAAAAAGTTGATCAATGCTAGGTAAGGGGAATTCATCCTTTAGGCAAGCAAGGTTAAGGTCCCGAAAATCCGTGCATATCCGAAGTCCCCCTGTCGCTTTAGTAACAGGTACGACATTAGAAATCCATTGTAGATAGTCAATAGGTAAGATGAAAGAAACAGAAAGGAGGCATTGAAGCTCTTCTTTCACCAAGAGGGCAATGCATGGATACATTTTTCTTAGTTTCTGTTTAACTGGTTTAGCATCTGGTTTCAGAGTGATGTTATGGACAACAATGTCAGGATCGATTCCTGGCATGTCAGTGTACGACCAAGCAAAAGCTTGATTACAAGCACAGAGGAAGGTAGTGAAGGCGGCTTGTTCTACTGCATCGAGAGATTATCCAATCTTTAAAATGTGAGGATCGTCCTCCATGTGGATGTTGATTTCTATAGTTGATTCATTCAACATAGTTTGGGTGTCCGATGGTAAGGCACATTGAATAAAAGAGTCGTCCGCATCAAGGTAGGTGAGGATGGAGTCATCATCCTGGCACTCCACAACATTAATTAAAGGTGAATCTTCTTCAATCATATCTGGATACAAAAGGGGGAGAGAAGATGGGTCCTCACTATCGCATTGATAAGTGAGAGGACCCAAGAAGATAGCATTCACGAAAAAAAAAAGTTAGGAGGGATAGATTCCGGGTCTATTGATTCTGTGGGTGAAGATGGAAAAATGGGTGATGATGGTTCAGAAGGGGTAACTTCATTGTTTTCCTGGATACAATTAACATGAGGTTTCTTCGGTGTAGGTGGTTCAAAAAATCCAAGACCACGACGATATTTGTGTTTGCGGGTAGTTACAGGAATGATCGTATGTCGGCCTTGTTCATAAAGACCGAAACCAAAACCCTTCCAGGCACAGCGCGTTAGGAAGGTGAGGTCGAAATGATGTATGGTTAGATATCAAAAATCAGATTGGAAATGAACCAAACCAAGGGGAGGTTTAGGACTGACAGAGGATGTGTCCACACCCCCATATGTTAAGTTGGTGTGGCAATTAGGTGGTCCGTAGGAGATCACCTCCCCCACTCGATGGTCATAGGTAGGATGTGCATGTAACTGTCCGTACTCCTGTGGGGTATGGAAGGTAATAACATTGTATAGGTGGTATTCCCCTAGCATAAGGCTTTGAAAAACATCTACCAAGGGATCTGAAGTTGGGATGTTGTCCGCAGGGAAGGAAGTGGTATTCGCGATGGTGGATTCATTAGTCGAAGGTGTGAGTGTGGTTAAGGTGGATGGTTGAGGCGTGGTTGAAGTAGATGGTTAGGCTGGATCAATGGGTGCCTTGACTGGTACAAGCACATCATTAGGGTGATATAACATATTGTAGGTTTTGAAAGGGGAAGCATCAGCTTTGACGGTGTAAGACTTCCCCTTATACTCGAATTTAATGCATCTATGTAAGGTGGAGGGAACGCATCCCATAGCCTGGATCCAAGGGCGGCCTAACAATATGTTGTATTGGAATTCTCCCTCAAGGACATAGAAGAGTTTGGGTAAGGTACGTGGCCCTACACGAATGTTAAGGATCACGGTGCCTAAGGTAGAAGTAATAGCATCGTTGAATGAACACAACATGGTGGTGTTGGCACACATGCAGCTAGGAGGGATATTCAACTGTTGGAAGGATTTGGAAGAGATGATGTTTAGGCTAGCGCCCCCATCGATCATAACATGACGTACCCGGATGTCCCAGACGTAAGCTGAGATAAAAAGAGCTGGATCAGGATCTTCTGCCCCAAAGATGACAATTTCTTCTTCAGAAAAACTGACAGCAGCGGCTTGCTATACAGGGAAAGAAGTGGTTGTGGACGTAGGTTGTTTGGTGAGAGAAGTGACGTGGTTGGGTGTTAAAATGGAGGCGAAGGGCAAGGTTTCATTAGGTAGGACCTTTATCCCTTGAAGGATCTCAATTAAAGCTTGTCGATGCGATTCAGATGTTTGAATGAGATCATAGAGTGTCATTTTGACAGGAGATTGGTGAAGTTGTTTTATCATGGTGTAGTGGGAAACTCCATCAGAGACGGGATAGGCAGGTCCATGAAAGACCACTTTAGGTGGTGGTGTGATTGGGATGGCAGAAGGAGAAAGAGAGGCCACAGGTGTGCTTTCTTTAGCTTTTCCATTGTTTTTCTGACCTCACGTAGCAATGTTAATCATGTTGATCTCGTGAATACAAGAGGAGGAAGATGGTGGGGTTGCAATGATGATAGATTTTGGCGAGGCAGGGACAGGTGGTATAGGAGAAGGGATCGAAGCTAAGGACTTCTCTCTCCGTAAATTATCTTTCTTAGGTTGTCTATCCGAGATAGGTGATTGGCAAAGGATGGCTTTCAAATATTTGCATCCTTTTACATCGTGTCCTGGTGTGCAATGGTAAGCACAGATTTTAGATTCATCATAACCTATAGGTCAAGGTTTAGATGGATCATAGAGTCTAAGCAAGGGTAGGGAAATGGTCGTATCCCCTACCAACATATCAAGGATCTTGGAGTAAGATCCTTTGAGCACGTCAAATTCAGATGAAGAGGAGGTTGTTGATTGAGTAGGTGAGATTTTTTATTGTTTTGGTAATGGTTGGGTACGAGTGGTTCATATGGGTGGTGATTTAGGCAAGGGAATTTGATGATTGGTTTTAACGAGGCGTGGTTTCTTCTGCGTAGAAGTTATGTTTAGCTGGTTAGATGATGAGGCCCCAACTGACGTGGTGGCAGGAAACAACCACGGGGAGGGAGGAGCGACACCAAACAAGTGTAATTGCACAACATCACAGCACCCCTGGATGCAGATCAGGCTTCTAGGTTGATCACTCAGGCATCCAGTGTGATTGCACAACATGGAAACCTCTCTCCAAGCGTGGGACTTGTGAAACTGAGAGAGGAATCTCCAGAGAAGGCTGGTTCCTGCTCCTAAACTACCTGCCACAACCTATTCCAGTGCAGGCAAGCTAATCTAATCCTAATCTAACAATGCCAAGGAGACAGAGAGAGAGAGAAAGGAAAAGAACAAAAGCCTACACTAAAATGGTGATACACCAGAGAAGGAGAATGTTGAACATCTATCAAAACTGCCATGGGACAAAGAGAGGTGAGCAATGGGAAGGATGGACAGATGCATCACAGGCCCAAGGATAGATTTCACACAGAAAATGTCCCAAAACTCCATGAACACAGCTCCAGATCTGCAATGAACGTTCAAACATGCACAAATACCTACAATGAAGAGAGGCAAGAAGAAAACAAGCAAAAACGAGAAAGGATGGACAGATGCATCACAAAACACATTTTTGTTGCTTCAGAAGTTTGCACAGAACATCATTTCATTAGTAAAAGGCAAAAACGCCATTACAGAGTAGGGAGGAGGTTCGAGCTACATTTTCAACCCTAGAGAAGAAAAGAAGGGAGGGCAAAGCTGAACAGATGAACCACTTTTTTAAAATGAGCCAAATCTGGCTTTTTTACATTGCATGGGTCGAGCCCAGGGGACAGAAACGTGGGAAAACGTGTAAGTCCATTCCTCATTGACTGCAGATGCATTAAAACGGCATGGGATACCTTACCAACCCATACCCTGCCATCTCTGACCGATTTAGAGGAGAATGCGACCCATTCTGCATTAATTTGGTCGCTGAAATGTCACTTCTGGCCGTGCTGAAGAAGAATGCGACCCATGTGCATTAAACTGGTTGTTGAAACATCACTTCTGGCCATGATCACGCGTCAGAGCTGTTTCTAAATTTTCTCTCTCTAGATTGCACCAAAATTCAAGATTGATCCTAGAATCATGTAGAGAATTTCATAAGCTTTTCGTTGATATAAAGAACGTGCAAATCTGAGTTTTGGATCGAAAGATATGATCTGAAGATTTAGAGCACGGAACAGACCAAAACGGATTTTGAAATCTTTCCTGCGCTCTGCCACCTGGATGACACGTGTCAAGCGCTGATTGGTCACGTGATTCTCTCTCCTATATCTTTCGGCGGGATTTCTTTTGAAATTTCCTTGTGGGCCCTAGCTTGGACACGTGGCACTATCCCATTGGTTCAGGTCAGTGCCTGAGACCTCGCCCTTTGACTTTCAGACTCTTTCCCCTGCGACACGTGTCGTGATCTGGTTGGTTCCCGGCCCTTTCGGCTCCTTCGGGCCCTTCGCGTCTCTGCGGCCCAGATGTCCCAGACTGCTTGGGCCAAAAACATCTGATCCACCCGAAATGGGCTTCCTCGTCCCTCATTTGGCCGATGACACGTGGCGTTGTTTGATTGGCTTTCGGCTCCTTCAACAATCCACGTCCCTCGCATCTCTGCGGCCCAGATGTCCCAGTACGAACTTTTCCCGTTCCGGCCGAATCGTCCGGTTTGCGTCTTTGCGGCCCAGATGTCCCATTTGCTTCCGGACTGTTTGTTCTCATTTCGGCCGATCCGGCCGGTTCGCGTACTTCGCGTACTCTTGTCCTGAACTGTCCCGCTCAGCAGTTAGTCGATTTTGCTTCCTCTTTCAGCCGGATCAGCTTCTCGCGCCCGCCGCGTCCTTCTGGTCCGACTGTCATGAATGTTCTCCTTCATGACAGCAGACTCAAGTGTTTGGAATGTGGATGATGAAAGAGATAATGGTGGAAACTCAACCGGCTCTTCTCCATCAAAATAGTCCTCCAAATCTGACAGATAAACTGCCTCATGGCTGTCCTGCTGCAAATGCTCAACTTCCTCCATGGTGTCTTCTTGATCTGTAACTTGACCACCATTGTTTCTTTCTCCCTTCAACATTGAGTTTGAGAGGTCAAACTCCTCTTCAGCATTGGAACTTGAGAGAGGTGAAGTAGAAAGAAGAACTGAAGGTTCTCCTATAGCCTGCTTTGTGCTCAAAGCTCTTGGATCTGCACTTTTCTCCCCCACAGCTGGAATGTGCTCCTCTTCTTTTGGATTTGGAGCAGCTTCTCCTTCCTCTACTACTCGAAGGAAATCTTGCTCTTGATATAACTCTTCCTCCAGCATGAAGTTTGTCAAGTCAAACTCTTCAATCTGCTGCTCTAGAGGACAAGTTGGGGCTGCAAGATCTTCTTCTTCTGCTGCAACAAAATCAGTCCTGACCACCATTTGTTCTCCAACCCTAGCTTCTTCTGTAGGCTTGACCATCAAGGGGATCTTTGTCATCCCAAATTTGGCAGCCCAAACCTTCAAGCTCGTCTGTCATTTCTTTTCTGTTTGGCTCTTCCTCTTGTTTTCCTTGATGACTGATTTTTTCAATTTCTTCTTTCCCACATGGAATTGGGAATGCAAAAGGAGGAATGGGTTGAAACTCGATTGATTTGGACATTTTTTTGTGGTGGTGGAGGAGGTAGAAATCTCTTGTTTCTTTGGAGGAGGGGGTATTTCTGTTAGCTCTTGTGGAGGGGATGACTGTTTGGAAGGGAAAAGGAAAGAAGAATCGAGATGGGGTGGAAGACTGAGGGGATGGAGAAATGGATTCAACATTTGGGACAGCAGATGGAGAGTTTGAAACTTGACACTCCTGAACTAAAACAGATTGGGAAAGAGGAAACAGAAAAGGCATGAGATGGTGTGTTTACCTGTTGACAAGGTTGCTGAATACTTCTCTCATACACTTCTATTTCTTCAATCCACTTTGCAAGCAAAGGCAGCGTTGCAATCATGAAGTCAAGCTTCTCCTAAGGGCTGTAAGTGACTTGGAAAAGGTCCTCACCCATGGACAAGGAGTGCTGTCACAACCGATTCCGAAATGCTCTCATCTGTGCCTGTTGCCCTGGACTGCACCATCCCCTACCTCCATCTTTTGGATTTTCTCCAACAGACCAGCATCTTGGATCTGAAGGTCTTCATTGTATGCACACCCTTGCTCTTGGAAAGCTCCATAGCCAAACTGACTTTGGCACTGCTGTTCATATGAGTATGCATACTAATCTTGAATCTGCTCAAAATGTTGATCTGGAGGATTTGTAAAACATGTTGGAATTGGAAAATACTGCTGTTGTTGATGTGAACTCCATGATGGAAATGAAGTCATGATTGCACAACTTCATGGAATGGAAAAGAATGAAAGAGGTGGAAAGAAGGATGAACAGGAATGGATGGAAAATGTATGGAAACGGAAGATCTGCAAGCTTCAGAGAAATGGGTTGCTGATCAGATGGAGTCGCCAGATGTGTTTGCAAGTGCCTCCAAAGGCTGAAATCTTCACAAGAACACATCAACCTGCAAAAGATGAAGTGAAAGACCTCTAAGGTCCCACCGGGCGTGCCAAAACTGTTAGTGCAAAATCACAGCACCCCTGGACGCACATCAGGCTTCTAGGTTGATCACTCAGGCATCCAGTGTGATTGCACAACATGGAAACCTCTCTCCAAGCGTGGGACTTGTGAAACTGAGATAGGAATCTCCAGAGAAGGCTGGTTCCTACTCCTAAACTACCTGCCACAAGCTATTCTAGTGCAGGCAAGCTAATCTAATCCTAATCTAACCATGCCAAGGAGACAAAGAGAGAGAGAGAAGGGAAAAGACAGCAAAAGCCTACATTAAAACGGTGATACACCAAAGAAGGAGAATGTTGAACATCTATCAAAACTGCCATAGGACAAAGAGAGGTGAGCAATGGGAAGGATGGACAGATGCATCACAAGCCCAAGGATAGATTTCACACAGAAAGTGTCCCAAAACTCCATGAACACAGCTCCAGATCTGCAGTGAACGTTCAAACATGCACAGATACCTGCAATGAAGAGAGGCAAGAAGAAAACAAGCAAAAACGAGAAAGGATGGACAGATACATCACAAAACACATTTTTGTTGCTTCAAAAGTTTACACAGAACATCATTCCATTAGTAAAAGGCAAAAAATGCCATTACAGAGTAGGGAGGAGGTTCGAACTCCATTTTCAACCCTAGAGAAGAAAAGAAGGGAGGGCAGAGCGGAACAGAATGAACAACCCTTTTTAAATTTTGCCAAATCTGGCTTTTTTACATTGCATGGGTCGAGCCCATAGGACAGAAACGTGAGAGAACGTGTAAGCCCATTCCTCATTGACTGCAGATGCATTAAAACGTCATGGGATACCTTACTCTAACCCATACCCTGCCAGGTCTGACCGATTTGGAGGAGAATGTGACCCATTCTACATTAATTTGGTCGCTGAAGCGGCGGACTCCTGGCAAAACGTGCTGAAGAAGAATGTGACCCATGCTGCATTAAAGCTGGTTGTTGAAGCGTCACTTCTGGCCATGTATCATGCGTCAGAGCCGTTTCTTTCAATTTTCTCTCTCCAAACTGCACCAAAACTCGATATTAACCCCAGAATCATGTAGAGAATTTCATGAGCTTTCCGTTGATATAAAGAATGTGGAAATCTGAGCTCTGGATCAAAAGATATGGCGATCTGAAGATTTAGGGCACGGAGCAGACCAAGACATGGATTTTAAAATGTTTTCCGCGCTCTTCACACGTCTGGACGACACGTGGCACGTGCTGATTGGACGAGTAATTCTCTGTCCTCCGTCTTTCGGCGGGCTTTCCTTTGAAATTTACTTGTGGGCCCCTTAAACTTGGACACATGGCGCCATTTCATTGGTTCGGATCAGTGCTCTGAAAACACGCCCCTTTGACTTTTTGAATCTTTCTCCTCGTGACACGTGTTATGATCTGATTGGTCCTCGGCTCGGCTGGCTCTTTTGCGGCTCCTTCGCGTCTTTTTGTCCCAGATGTCCCAAACCGTTTGGGACAAAATCTTCCGATCCGCCCGAAATGGGCTTCCTTGTCCCTCATTTGGCCGATGACACGTGGCGCTGCTTGATTGGCTTTCGGCTTTTTCGGCGATCCGCGTCCCGTCGCGTCCCTTTGTCCCATTTGGCACAGTGCGAACTTGTGCTGATTTCGGGCGAACCGGTCAGTTCGCGTCCATTTGCGTCCCAAATGTCCCATAGCAGTTCCGTGACTGTTTGTTCTCCTTTTTGGCCGGTTCGGGCAATTCACGTACTTCACGTAATCTTGTCCTGAACTGTCCCGCTTCAGCAGTTACTCGATTTTGCTTCCTTTTTCGCCCGGTTCGGCTTCTCGCGCCTACCGCTTCCTTTTGGTCTGACTGTTCCGGTGCTACAATTCCCTGTTCCGACCGAATCGACCGGTTTGGGTCCTTTACTCTCTGTGCTCATTTCGGCCGGTTCGGCCGGTTCGGGTCTTTTCGGCCCAGATGTCCTGAGCAACACTTAGCCAATTTTCATGATTTTTCCTGGATCGACCTATTTTCCCTTTTTTGAACCTTTTTTCCGCATTTTCAGAGCTTGCTCCTTCCTTCTTCGGCCTGGGGAGTTTAGAAAGTTTCCTGAAGGGACCCTGGAAACATGAATTTTGGCCCCGAATCAATCAATTTTCCTGGGATTTGGATATTCTGATGCATGTTATCAAAATTACCCTGGGGGGGAATTTGGATAACAGGTCCTTGCATGCGCTTCTAGAGCACAGTACCCACAGATCAAGTATTTTGTTGGAAATCATTTGATAGTGGTAGCTCATACATGCACACCAGGAAGATGTTGTCGTGGACCTTTGAGTCTCATGTTGATGAGCCCAAGTTTGAAGTTGGCACAGAAGAAATAATAGAAATAGAGAACCGTAGTGATGTGAATCTTGTTGTGGATACTAAACGGTTATCTAATGAATAGGTCTATAATGTGCTAAAAAAGGTGTTAGTAACAAGCAGAGTGTGTCATGCACTTATTCAGAATGAATAACAGAATCTATCTACTCTACTCTAGACTGGAAGCAAAAGTAGAGCTAAACATAACCCTGCAATTGGTTGATGAGATCAAGAGCTAATCCCTGGAGATCAAAAGTGGAAACAAGTGCAATTAATTGTGTAGCTGAAGATTGAGTTGAGTTATGAAGAAAAGGAAAAGGTACGTGGAGCTTAAAAAAAGGTGGAGTATATCCTTAGACTCCAAATCATCAAGCTATCACACCCAGATTTGATTCAATACCTGAGCTTTTAGTATGAGTAATGCATTTCTCTTCCTAGAGGTTATGACAGCTGATCGCTTGCTCACATTGGAGAAGCTCACCCAATTACATTGGAGTCGGTAAAAGGAAGCTCTGACTGGTTGTGACTTCTAAAGGGGCGACGATGAAAGCCTAATACCTGATTGAGGAAACAAGGTAACTTGGTACTTTGAGTATGCCCATTTGCCTGATTTTTAAGTCCAAAAACTGTGACACTTCATGTAGACAAAACTGTCTATGAATGGATGGTGTAGAAAACATGGACAGAAGTTACTTTTTATATTAGTCTTCCACCCATGAAGATGGACCTGAAGGAGTTCTAGAAGATCTTCCAATAATAAAATGGTTGGAGAAGAGATAAAATAATCATGGATGTTGCTGCAGATGAATACTCTCCTCCATGATTGAAGGCCTCTTGGGTATCGAAGATGGAAAATGAAAGTGAGAATAATTGGAAACTCAATCGGGTCTTCTCGCATGATGGACAAGTCACTCCAAATCTGACATTAGTAAACTACCAGATTGATAACATGCTATAGATACACTGAAGGCTAAGGGCAAGGAGTCTTCTTGATTTGATGAACTTAGACACATTAATAAGGGATTTCCTTCATCCTCCAAGCGCATTGAGTTTGAGAGTGTCAAACCCCTCTGGAGTACTAGAATTTGGGAGCAGGTGAAGTTGAATAGAAGAACTTCCCAAGGTTTCTTCTTTAGCCAGCTTTGATGCTCAAAGCTCTTTGGATCTACACTTTGTGTAAACTAGAAGCATGTTATGTGCTTTCCTCCCATTCTTTATTCTTTGCAGAAGACTAGGTTGTCCTTCCTCCAAGGATAGACAGATAAGTTTAATGCTGGGGTGATGATGGACTCTTAAAAATGCAGCATGAAGTCCCGAGGAAGAGAAACTCTAGAATCGTGCACGCGTGTAGAGGACAAGTGTGGTACTGCAAGATCTTCTTCAGGGCTTTCTTCCTCCATGGCTGATTGTGGAACTTGAATTGGATCAAGGAATTTCCATGTGAGAGATAGAGGTTGGCCAACATGTGACACTACACTCTGAGTAAACTGATTGCTGATCTGCTTCTTCCTTTTGCTCTTCTTCTGCTTAAGGACAAAAATCAGGTATGACCACCATTTGTTCAACCTTAGCCTCTTCTGTAGGTTTAAACATGTGAGGGCTCGAGTAGGTGTGATGAATCCCATAAGGTGGCTAGCCTGGAGCTTTGGAGTCGTCAAGAAAAGAATATTCCACATAGGGAATCCTCTCCTAGAAGGATCATTGATCACTCATTAGTGTAAGGCCTTCTTCCCCAGATAGCATAATTGGCACTGCAATCATGGAGGGACCACATTTCCACCTGGCAATGCGATATGCTCATTAAAATGATACTGCGGTGGTGGAGGAGGCGAAACCTCTTGTTTCTTTGGAGTGGAAGGTATTTCTTTTTAGCTCTTATGGAGAGGATGACTGTTTAGAAGGGAAAATGAAAGAAGAAACGAGATGGGATGGAATACTGAGAGGTGGAGACATGGATTCAACATTTGGGACAGCAGATAGAGAGTTTGAAACTTGACACCGCTGAAATGGAACAGATTGGGAAAGAGGAAACAGAAAGGCATGAGATGGTGTGCTTACCCGTTGATAAGGTTGCTGAATACTCCTCTCATAAACTTCTATTTCTTTAATCCACTTTGCAAGCAATGGCAGTGTTGCAATCATGGAGTCCAGCTTCTCTTGAGGGTTGAAGTGTCTTGGAAAAGGGCCTCCCCATGGACAAGGTGTCCTGTAACCGATTCCGAAAGCTCTCATTTGAGCTGTTGCTCTGGACTGCACCATCTTTACCTCCATCTTTTGGATCTTCTCCAACAGACCAGCATCTTGGATCTGATGGTCTTCATTGTATGCACACCCTTGCTCTTGGAAAGCTCCATAGCCAAACTGACTTTGGCACAGCTGCTCATATGGGTATGCATATTGATCTTGAATCTACTCAAAATGCTGATCTGGAGGATTTGTAAAACATGTTGGAGGTGGAATATACTGCTGTTGTTGATGTGAATTCCATGATGGAAATGAAGTCATGATTGCACAACTTCATGGAATGGGAAAGAATGAAAGAGATGGAAAGAAGGATGAATGAAAAATGAATGGAAAATGAATGGAAAGGAAGATCTGCAACTTCAAAGATGGTTTGTTGACCAGATGGGAGTCGCCAAATGTGTTTGCAAGTGCCTCCAAAGGTTGAAATCTTCACAGGAACACATCAACCTGCAAAAGATGAAGTGGAAGACCTCTAAGGTCCCACCGGGCGTGCCAAAACTGTTGATGCTCACACGGTGGCTTAAGATTTTCTATTTGATAAGGAGACACCTCTGAAAGATGAAACTCTAACTTCTGTGATCTCCCACCGGGCGTGCCAAAACTGTTGATGCAGAATCACAGCACCCCTGGATGCAGATCAGGCTTCTAGGTTGATCACTCAGGCATCCAGTGTGATTGCACAACATTGAATCCTTTCTCCAAGTGTGGGGACCTATGAAAATGAGAAAGGAATCTCCAAAGAAGGCTGGGTTCCTGCTCCTAAACTACCTGCCATAAGCTATTCCAGTGCAGGCAAGCTAATCTAATCCTAATCTAACCATTCGAAGGAGACAGAGAGAGAGAGAGAGAAAGAAAGGAAAAGAACAAAAGCCTACACTAAAACACTGATTACACCAGAGAAGGAGAATGTTGGACATCTATCAAAACTGCCAATGGAACAAAGAGAGGTGAGCAATGGGAAGGATGGACAGATGCATCACAGGCCCAAGGATAGATTTCACACAGAAAATGTCCCAAAACTCCATGAACACAGCTCCAAACCTGCAATAGAACATTCAAACATGCACAAATACCTGCAATGAAGAGAGGCAAGAAGAGAATACAAGCAAAAACAAGAAAGGATGGACAGATGTATCACAAAACACATTTTTGTTGCTCCAGAAGTTTACACAGAACATCATTTCAATAGTTAAAAGGCAAAAAAACACCATTACAGAGCAAGGGAGGAGGTATCGAACTCCATTTTCAACCCTAGAGAAGAAAATAAGGGAGGGAAGAGCTAGAAAAAGATGAACAAATTTTTTATAAAATGAGCCAAATCTGGCTTTTTTACATTGCATGAGGTCGAGCCCAGGGGACACAAACGTGGGAAAACATGTAAGCCCATTCCTCATTGACTGCAGGTGCATTAAAATGGCATGGGATAACCTTACCAACCCATACCCTACCATCTCTGACCGATTTGGAGGGAGAATGCGACCCATTCTGCATTAATTTGGTCACTGAAATGTCACTTCTGGCTGTGCTGAAGAAGAATGCGACCCATGTGCATTAAACTGGTTGTTGAAACATCGCTTCTGGCAATGATCACGCGTTAGATCCATTTCTCAATTTCCTCTCTCCAGACTGCACCAAAATTCAAGATTGATCCTAGAATCATGTAGAGAATTTCATAAGCTTTCCGTTGATATAAAGAATGTGCAAATCCGAGCTCTGGCTCGAAAGATATGATGATCTGAAGATTTAGGGCACGGAATAGACCAAAATGGATTTTGAAATTTTTCCCGTGCTCTGCTACCTGGATGACACGTGTCAAGCGCTGATTGGTCGAGCAGATTCTCTCTCCTTCTGTCTTTCTGCGGGCTTTCCTTTGAAATTTCCTTGTGGGCCCTAGCCGGGACATGCTGGCACTATCCCATTGGTTCGGGGCAGTGACCCTTCAAAACTCGCCCTTTGACTTTTTGATTCTTTCCCCTGTGACATGTGTCGTGATCTGGTTGGTTCTCGGCCCTTTCAGCTCCTTCGCGCCCTTCATGTCTTTATGTCCCGGATGTCCCAAACTGCTTGGGCCAAAAACTTCCGATCCACCCGAAATGGGCTTCCTCGTCCCTTATTTGGCCGATGACACGTGGCATTGTTTGATTGGCTTTCGGCTCCTTCGGCTATCCGCGTCCCTCGCGTCCCTACGGCCAAGATGTCCCTGTGCGAAAGTTTCCCGTTCCGGCCAAACCGGCTGGTTCGTGTCTTTCACGTCCATTTGTCCCAGATGTCCGATTTGCTTGCTTGGGGACAAATTCTTCTCGGTTCGCCCGATCCGGCCGAGTTCACGTCTTTTGTCCCGGATGTCCCAAACTATTTAGTGAAGAAGTTCTTCTTTTCAGCCAAACCGGCCGGTTCACGTACTCAAGGCCCAAATGTCCCAATTGCTTCCGGACTGTTTGCTTCCTCATTTCGACCGGATCCGCCTGGTCTCACGCCCACTTCACGTACTCTCTGGTGCTGAACTATCCCACTCAGCAGTTAGTCGTTTTTCAATTCCTCTGTTCGGCTGGATCAGCTTCGGGTCACGTCTGCCGCGTACCTTCTGGCCCGATATGTCCCAAATGCTTCAGCGGGCCACCTGGAGGCTTTTCGGCTGATCCGCACCTAGATGTCCCAAATGTCCCGACTGCCCCTAGGACTAGGACTTAGTCATTTTTTATGATTTTTCCTGGATCAAGCTTGTTTTCTGCAACCTCCTTGCATTTTCTCAGAGCTTTCTCTCTTCAACCTGGACAGGAGAGTTAGAAAAAATTTGAGGGGATCCTGAAAACATGAATTTTGCCCTGAATCAATCCATTTGCCTGGGACATGAGAATTCTAATGCATGTTATCAATTTAAACCCTGGGGGTGAATTTGGATAACAGTCCCTTCACGCAATGGAAGTTACAGAAGTCATTTTCTTTATACCAAGAAGGAATAGCATGGGTGGAATCAAATCTGGAGTGAGGTTTAACAGGAGGCAAGGTGATAGCTCCTGCTTTAAGCAATTTTTCTAAGATCACACCATAAGTTTCTCCCAAGGGAGTGTAGTTGATGGGCTCGGCTTTATACTTATAGGTGGCTTTCAGATGTGTATTAGACAGTGCTTAAGATTTGACCGTCACTGCGTGTACTGCACCCTTTGATTTCGAAGCAGCCGATGCGTGAGAGTTAGTGGTGTTGGATTTGGTGGTAGAGTCTTGGGTCCGAAAAATTGAGCTTTTGTTGCGTAACCTCAATTTCTCCTCCTCTAAGGCTCGAATCTCTAGTTTTCGAGCCATAGTAAAGGCCTCATCAAAGGTGCAGAAAGTTTGAATTTGGAGGGTGGGAGAAATGTGTTTAGCACAGGCCCGCATAAAGAGTTCGATGAAATCATCCAAAAAAATTTTTGATAGACTCGTCTTCAAATTGTCGGATGGCATAGAGGTCGGTAATAGATACTTTCTTGGCAATATTGATGGAGAAGTGATCTAAGAAAGATTGGGCTAACTGGTTAAAGGAGAAGATTGAGTGCTGGGCTAAAGCATTGTACCACTCCAAGGTAGGTTTTGATAAGGACATGGGAAAGGTACGGAGTAGTAAGGCATCGTCATGAGCAATCAGATAGCAGGCATGTCTGAACGATTGCACGTGTTGTTGAGGGTCCTCCTTACTATTAAAGCGAGTAAATTTCGGTAATTCCCATTGAGGAGGATATGTATGAAGGGGGACAGAAGGATGAATAGGTTCCCGACAAACTTGCTCGTATGTCAGGGTGCTACGACTTCCTGAAACAGAAGCCTCAAGATTTTGCATCTTGTCCATCATCTGTTTGATTAAATCATTGGTTGGGTTAGATGATGGTGTTGTCGTTGTAAACAGAGGAGGATTGGTCCAAGAGCCGCTACTAGACAGTGGTGGGATTTAATGTTGATAAGATAATGGTGATGAATGTGTTGGGGCAGCCGAATAAGGGTGTCCTATATAAGAGGTTGAGGCCACCGGATGAATTTTTGGAAATGAAAAGGTGGGCGGAGCTTGTGAGGGAAAGCTCGTGTGTATAGGTGGCAGAGAGAAAGTTATAAAAGAGACAGTCTGTGAGAGAGATGAGGTAGGGTCAGTGGACGGTATTGACACGTGGGGCCCCAGATTAATGAAAGGAAATCCAATTGGTGCAGTATGAACCACTGAAGCGACTGAGCTGGGAGACGGGGCTAAGGATGAAGACAGTGAGGTGGAGTTATTAGGTGGGGAAGGGGCTAAGTGAGTGGCGATACTAATAGGCATACCAACGAGGAGCTGACCATCGGGTGCACGGTCAGGGGTATGAGACAAATAATATTGTACGTTGTTAGGATTAGCATCCAAAAATTTGGAAAATTCCTTATCTCCGATAGGGATTGTGGGAAAATTATTGGTATCCGTAGGATTCCCCATAGGATGCGAAGGGGTGACTCAGGCAAAGGCATGGAACATGCATGTGAAACCATGGTTACAGCTTGTTTCCGGGTGATAACAACCATAGACAAGAGGACACATCAGGGATGTAATCAATCTGGAACAGAAACAACAACAAAATGTTGGAATTGATAGGTTGCTAGTTTGTCAAAAACCGTTAAACATAGTAACCGATATCGGTCAGATAACCGATGTCGGTCAAAATGTAGCCGGCGTCAGTCAGTTAACCGATGTCAGTAGTATAGGACTAGTGTTGGTCACTGTGAGAGAAAAGAGAGGATGTAAGATGTTGCTGGTTTGGGGATAACAATGCTTAATATACCTACCAAATTGTCTTGAAGTGATCACTGAAACAGTGTATGACAGAGAAACAGAACTAAAAAACAAGCAAGATGCACAAGCAAATCAAGAGACTAACCCTAGGATTAGTTTTAATCACTTTGGGCTTATGCCTTAGACGTCAGATGATGTCAATTTTAACAAGAGACCTAAGGGAGATGTCAAGTTTGTTTTGGCTCATAAGGCTACCTCAATCGGGTGGAGGAATACCGCAGGAAGGGGGGATGTTTGAGCTGTTGTGTTGATTATGATGTGATTTGGTATGTGTTGTACAATGAGAGTAAGATTAATTTCTCGTCAATACTGTGGATATCACCCCCACGTGTACGACCTGTTACTTAATCTATGTTCACTAGAATTAAAAATAGCAAGCAAGAATGTGATGCACGTGTTTTAAACCCAAATCGAAAGTGATATTCGATGAAGCAAAGAAGATGACTTTCACTAATACAAAGATGTGAAAGAAAAACAAATTCTTTTACCAAAATGACAAAATATTTTGTGAATATTTAGAAGAAAGAAACAACAAGTGTGCTCCCTATATGAAAGAAAGCAAGAAAGAAAGAAACCCAAAAAGGGTCCCACCGGACGTGCCAAAATGTTTCGCACAGAATTTAGTTCTAGAATAGAGTTGCTTCTATCCTTTCATTCTCTTGAGAAACAGATAAGGGTTAGGGCTAGGAGGAATACCTGTTGAGTGTTGGGAAGGTGTGCGCGTACCATAGAGAGATCAGATCGATTGTGAATAACTCCTTTTTGTCTAGGAAGGACTACCTATAAGTAAGAATACAAGACCACCAAATCTTAATTAGACAATAAGTGAGGGACCTGCCTTAGGCCCAGGAAATATTAGACTTCCTTTCGAAGGTGGTTGGTTCCCCTTTAAATATGAATTAAATCACATGATAACAAAGAACTACAAGATACTACTTACTAGTTCCTGATGAAGATACAGGTCCAAGGAATGTGGTGGCGACAGTAAGGCTTAGTTGGGATGATCCGGTATTGGAAAGCGAGCTGATGAGGCTATCCTCGGTCTTTTCCAATGCTTGGACGAGTGTGACAGCGATCCAGTTGCTCAGTTACAGTCTTGGGCTCGATCCTCTTCTTTGCAACTCTTCTACCTGTTTCACTTCTCTTTCTCCCGCCAAATGAATTCCGGATCTTCTCTTTTTGGTTGGGGGAGGTCATTAACAGGGAACCGATGGTGGTTACATAACTGACGGTGGTCGAGTAGGAACTGATGTCGGTTAGGTCAAAGTGGATATTTTTAGTAAAATAGCCATCTTTCCCTCCTTTTCTCCCGAGGGATCAGTTGTGGGCTTGTTCAAGCCATTATTAGGCTCATTTTGGTGCGAGTGAGGGGTAATAAGTCATAGGTGTGGGTCTGGACCAAGTCATAAGTCTTAATTAGGTTGGTTCAAGGTTAGGGCTAGGTCACGATGAGGTGGCGAGATGAGGTGGTGGGGTTGGAGATGTGGATTTATTAATTATAAGGTAATTAATAAATCATTAGGTGTGTAAATTTTTAGGTGGTGAGATAGGGTTAGGTTACGGGACGAGATACGGGGTACAGGGCGTCGTAAGACCCAAATTTGGTGTCTACAAGTCCTTCTTTGCATGCCTAGACTTTCCATAGTGCCAGCATACTATCTTGATTTTGGATTTTGACCTTGCCCGATCCTTTGATTTTCCACGGTTTCCTCTATTCTTATGTCTCCCTCTAGTTTCCACTGTCAAAGCATTCCCTAAAGTAGAAGATTCACCAAAGGTTTTTCTTCACATTTCCTCGCTTAGAATCACCCCTACAACATCCTCAAACTTCAACTTTGAGTTAGCAAGAACCGAGTTGCTTACCACCATTACCAGGCTATTCCAACTCTCAGGTAAAGAGCACAGAACTAATAAAGCCCTAACTTCTTCATCAAATTCTATTGTAACCGAAGCTAGCATATTTACAACCGTATTAAAATCATTTAGATGATCTACTACTAAACCATTCTTATACATCTTCATATTAAACAACTTTTTCATTAAAAATATCTTATTAGAGGTAGAGGGTTTTTCATACAGCTTCCCTAATGCATCCATCAGTTCTTTTGCAGTCTTTTCCTTTGAAAAATTAAATAATACCGAAGATGCAAGACACAGCGAGATCGTTCCAAGTGTCTTCCAATCCAAAAAATCCTATTCCACATCTATCATACTCAAGGGTTTGTTCACCTTCTCAGACAACAGAGTATAAAGATCCTTCTGATAAAGGTAATCTTCCATCTGCATCTTCCAAAGACTGAAATTCTACCTATTGAATTTATCAACCCTAGATCTTCTATCATCTGTCATAGCTCCCACTCAAGCTAAAAACTTTCCTTGCGATTCAACACTTCAGCAAACCAATATGCAGTAGAAACCAATATGCAGAAAATATTACAGATCTCAAATAAAAGTGCAAAATAAATAACACAACATAGAGAGACAAGATTTAACATGGTTCACCCAATTTGGGCTACGTCCACCAAGAATCACTTGCTCAAATTTTATTACAAGCCTCCACTCTCTCAATACAATACCCTTTGGAGCTATGCTCAACAAACTATATAGAATTCACACCCGAATTCAAAGCACATCTACAATACATTTTCTTGTCTATCTATCATATGCATAAGACCATATAAATAGACAATTGCTTAAGCAGTTTGATACAAAACCATGGGTATCAAAACCATGGGCAAAAAACCATGGGTATCAAAACAATGGGTACCAAAAAACCATGGGCTCAAAAATATCCCATAATAGTTACCCATTACCCATGGGTTAATAAACCACCCATGAAAATTTGCTTAAGGGGCTTCACCCTTGAACCCCCTTGACCCGCTCACCAGCGAGCGGGCCCACCATAAAAATACCTGAGTGTAACACATAGAAGGTGTACCACACTCTAACATGAAAATAGGCTCCACAAACATAACAGTTTCTAGAAATGATTGTTAATCAGAATTAGAGAGCCCCAAGGAAATATACTCTATGATTGAGTGTTGATTTGACCTAGAAAAAACTTATAAAATAGGCTACCGACATAATTGACCCTGTAAAAAGGTTACACAAGGGCCAAAGGCATCTTTGATGGATTTTGGATAGAATAGACAGGATCGACCCCATACAAAACTAACATAGGGGCCAAAGGCATCTGTGATGGAGTTTGGAAAGAACAAACAAGATTGTCTCTGTACAAAATTAACATAAGGGTCGAAGGCATCTGGGAAATTTATTTTTTAGGGTTTTCTAGATTTTTAAGGGCTGAAATAAGATAAAGAAAATGGGTGCTTTTAACGAGATGTGCTCAATCATAAGGAACAAAAGAAAGATTCACATCGGGTTCACCAAGGATGTATAGTGGGAAAACATTTCTCTAGACAACATGCACTCTCATCATCCATTAAACTAGGGTATCGAGGAAACAAGTAAGATACACACCAAGAAAAACACACAACATATAGAATTAAAGAGGGTACAGGGACCACTAAGATCACATTTTCAAATGAAAGTAACCTTACACTAGGTAAACCTAAGGTTTCCAGGTTCCCTAGGTCGAGAAAGAGGAAGGAACTCTTTTGGGATATCAACACTATGGGGGTAATAAAATACAAGATAAACATTCAAAGTCTATGCTAACCGAAGTAAAACATGTAATATATAAAGTAAAGAACTGAATACAATATGCTAACATAACACATGCATAAAATTTACTAAGATAACATAAAGTAAATAGAAAATACGTAGGAGACTACTCTATACAAAATGGCAAGTTGAGTTAAACCACTTACCTTTTAGGGGGCAGTCATTGATGCATCTATCTCCCAAAGGATCATACACCAAAAGAGAATATATTTTGGGCAGAGAAGGGGAAAAAATCAATTCCTAACTCATTATAAGTGACCCAAGAGTGCAAGAAAACCAATCCAGCAAGAAGAAGATCCAATCCAAGAGTCAAGATACAAGAAATCCAAGAGCTAAGTGAGTAGATGTAAGTTGGCGCAAAAGAGTAGAGCTAATGGCTAGTTCCTGTATGAATTTTTGCTATTTGATTGATATGATTCATCCTATATTGTGAAAATGTATTTTTGGTATTTATATTGATGTCATCGCTTGCAGGCGAAGGAGTCAACCAAGAATTTGAAAATACATCGACGTAATCTCTTGCATGTGATGGCGTCAGCCAGGGAGGGAAATTCTAAGGGATGCGAGAAATGTGTCATGAGAATCAAAGGTAATGAAAGGAAAAAGTAATTTGGTCATGAGCAAGCAAGGTGTTGGAAGAATGTGAAGGAAAGCTGGAAGATAAGAGAAAAAGAAAGACATAAATAGGACCAAAAGCTATTCTCTTTCAATGTATCATCCGTAACCCAATGGTTATGTGAATAACCATACCCTTATCCTGGAACAAGCCCCTTGAGGCACCCATTCCCATAAATAGATGCATTAGTGATCTTTAACTTGAAAAGAGAAATTGTTAGAAACAGGTATTGAAATAGAAAGTGCAAAAAATTAGGTGTATATAATGAACAACATAGATGTGATGTTGTAGAGTCTATTACAGGTGCAAACATCCCTAGTACACGAGCATATAACTCACTTGATAGATGCCCAAAGAGTTGTGGTGTGGGTCATGTCATTAAAGACTCAACTGGTGAGAGAGAGAGAGGCCTCTAGAACATAATCTAGGGTGAATTCCCTCACTCACATAACGAGAGAAGATACCGCAATCCCATCCGCCCAAAGCATCCAAAGACCCCACAATGGGGTGAGGGTACTTGAATGATATTTTAGATGCACCAGACCCATTTTTTTTATGATTTTTGTCAATTTATAGAACTGAATGATGATTTTTGACACACACACACACACACTGATATTTGATGGTATTTAGTTAATGTGTTTGTGATGCTTTATTTATCATTTTCCTGACTTTCCACGTGTATGTAAGTCATACTACCATGGTACTTAGGAATAATTATAATGTGACTAACAATAGGAAATATGCCAACGAGAAGGGGATCTAGTAGGATAGCCTAACTCACGTCGATGTGAAGAAGATACAAGAGGCATGGAAAAAGCCAAAATTCATCCAACGATAGGATGTGAGGGCACGTGTATGGTGATGAATCCAAGTGGACTGAACAACCCAAGACAAGGACATGCAATGAGATTTTTGAGATAGTGTGATAAACCCCAAGGGGGATTGAGAGCCCAAGAAAGGATAAGGGATGTTTGTGTAAAACTAAACTGGGGTTACCGAGATCCCAAGTGAACATGTGCGTATCAAGACCAAAGAAAGAAAATACATATGTAGTTAAGGTATTTGTAGGTAAATACCCATGAGGGGTAAAATATTTCACAATGTATCAGTGATGATATATCAAATTGATTCAAAAAATTTGGCTTCTGGCACTGGGTCATGAGGTCCTCGATGGTGTGTTGTGTAACAACCACTTGCCATGATAGACTTCAGAAAGATGTGACGAATAAGGTATCATCTAATCTGATCCTCTAATCGAAGGGAGAACATAACACCGAATAACATCTATAGTGGGATGAGGAGTAATAGCGAGGTGGAGGTCCATAGGTAGGTTGTGGTCTAGATGGTGTAGGGGAAGGTGGTCTAGTTCTAAGAGGAATTAAGCTCCATGCTTCTGAGTGTGAGAGATGAGGTTTCGGGAATGGGATGCTTACTACTGCAAATCTTGAGTCAGTGTCGGTGTGCACACAATATCTCGTGATGAGAATACAAGAAAGGAGATAAATCAAAAGGTTTTGTAGCCTTTTTGGTTTGGTCACATTTGACCTCAGCTTTGAGCTTCTTCATATGATGTCTATAGGCTCTAAATCAAAACATCACGCCCCAGAGCCTCATGCCATGTATAATACAGATCTTTTCGTAGAAGACTGAGGAGCCATAAGGGAAAGAGGTAAGGAAGAGATATCTTCGTAGGTTGAAAAAGTTATAGTGAGAGTATATTATGAGGGCACTAATGTGATGGGTGAGGATGGTGTTGAATAGAATTATTGTTTCATCCAATCATCGAGGCATGATAAATAGGATCGTCACCACAAGATCATTGGCTTCGTAGTCAAAGTTGGAAACCCGATATTCTATCAATGGAAAATGGATCAGGTAAGTTGATGTTGGTATGTGAGAGTGTGGTGGTGGAGCAATATGAGGCTTAGGAACCAGTGGGGAAGAATCATTAACTTATATTGAGAGGCTTCCTCTTATACTAAGGTACACATGTTCATGTCATGAGTGATTTTGGTGTGTAGAGTTTCTTTGTATCATAAGACCTCTTGATCGTGAATTTGGGTGTATCCAAGATAGATGGGGATCATCTAATGCATAACCATCATTGTATATATGATATGGAGCATCTATCCACTGTTAAGGAGTCAACTATGGTCTTGAGTTGGACCATACACTCCCATGGGGGATTGTGGTGTTTGTGAGATAACTACAGGAATCAAAGGCTCCTTCTTGTGAGGACGAGGCCTCTAAAAGGTAACTAAGATATGATGAGTTCATGAAGGTCAGAAGTATTTATTCTGAGTGTGAATTCATCAATATCATCATCATATGATTCTAAGATATTGGGAGGTGTGTGCCTGACCAACTTAGGATGACCAACATTACCATGAAGAGTATCTATAGGGTAGTTAAAGCGTTGATATTACCAAAAGGGGATTAATGATATTCATAGAAGCATGGGGAGCTTGTATGTCCCTTTTTCTGAAGTGTATCATAATTCCAAGGGTTAGTGTCCCCTTGAATCTTATAAATATCTCTGGTGAGTCTAAACTTCACACATTGACATGTGGAAGAAGCGATGACATGCACATATGATGAGTCTAAGGCCTACCCTAGGAGAATGTTATAAGATAAGGGAAAATTGAATACCATGAAAATTTGAAACTAACAGTCCTAGGGGGAATGGTGATGGGTAACCAAATACACCCCATCAGAGGCATATTTTTGTGATCGTATCCTTGCAAGTAGTTCATGTGTATTTTATATTATCGATAGAATAACTGAGAGCCTTGATGAAATCTATGAGGCCACACATGTTCCTACTCCCTCATTAATGAGAGAACACTTAACTAAAGTGTGATGATCTGAACTTAAATGAAGAGTGTGTGACATCATCTTCACGCAAAGAAAGAGACTCATCAAAAATCATAGAAAGTGATAGGGAAATGAATGCATGAATGAGCATCCATGGTGAGATCAGTATGAATGGAGAGTTCCTCACATTATCCTAGGATACTTTCTTCTAAGCCATGTAATGTAGGACTCTTTCCCCAAAGAGGGAGGAAAAGGAATGTTCATGTCAAATAGCACATTCATGAGACGCTCATGATGGTGAGGCAACATACTCATAAGCTCCAAGAAGGGAACTGGACTCAAGAATTTGGACAAGTGCTTTGAGAGGATCCCACTCATCATGACAAGACTATGTAGTAGATTAGAGCTTTGGAGTCCTTAGAAAACATATCCATAAGAGGAAGGGTAGTTAGAGAGACTTCTCAAACTTATTTTTCTTAGTTCCTATGCATCATCAGCCCTATGCAAGTTTGATTTGCACAGGGGTCGATCGGTCTATCTGATAGGTAGAGATACCTAGATCCAAACACATCAGCCATGCAGGATAATTCCCACAGGGGTCAATGATGGTCTGGAGGAGGAAATTTTTGCTTTGAGGAGTCTTGATTCTAAGGTACAAATGGATATATGACCCTGTGAGTATGAGGTTGGAATGCTACAAGATAATCTAGTTCTACGTAATCTATGACATGTTTTACATCATTGATTGCAACCATATTTTCAAGAGGGTAATACATGTCAACTACATTGGTTGTAGCATTCTATTTGATTTCCTTTTATAAATTTTGACTGACATCATGATTGGGCATAGGATTGGATAGAATATCATTTTATTTCTCATTAGCCTAGTTGATGGGTTCATGATGATTCTTCTTTTGAGCTGCGTCATGAGATTTTTGACTAGCTTCATTCAGATGCTCATGAGTGATGGCATCATAATAAAGTTGGGTCCTTAAGAATAAACTAATGAAAACCATTCAAAGTGCACAAAAATTCTCATGTGAGTGACCCCAATTAATGTGCCACCAACAAAACTTGCTCTCATCATGCCAATGAGGAACAGATCGAGAAGGATCTAGGATCAGGGTAAATGGTTAAGTCAACCGATGCTTCAACTCTTCCTTACTTAGTGGTTGATGAAAGTTAGGTTGGATTTTGTTGTTGTTAGGTTGTTGGTCAATATTGAAAACAATCTTATTTTAAGAAGCAATGAAGAGGAAGAGTATATGAGACTCTGTCATCCATTGCATTCTTATTTTTAGAAAATTGAAGGATTTGGACTTGTTTGTTAGTTGGTGTCTTGGATGGATCCTTCTCAAATTCCCTCATGAGATAGTCTTGCCTTTTGCTTGTTCAAAGGCCTCTTCTTAGGAAGTAGGAGAAAAGGATATCTCACCTTGTATTAAAGGCAAGGTTCAAGAGCTTGTAAGAAAATTTAAAGAGCGGATATCATTGGGCATGTTATGTTTACCCATATGGATAGGGTATTTTGACTCTTGATAAAGGCTTGTGTTGATTCATTCTCATATTGCTGACAATTGATGAAAGTGTTGATGTTTTTTTTGGGTAGATCATGATATTGGAATTCATTTCCTAGGGCTTTCACTAGGGACTCTAGATCAACTATGGAATTAGGAGGTAAAAGTATGGTACCAATATAAAGCATCTCCTAGTAAGTGTCTTTACTAGGAGTTTGGTGGCAGCATATGAATTGGTTCTGATCCATTCTTTGTAAATATTTCCAAATGCCTTGATATGAAGGGTGGGATGAGTAGACCCATTATAAGAGATAGATCGAGCAATGCCACCAATATCTATACTAGCAATATAGGGTGCTAATGGCTCTTGTTGGACTACTAGCAAGACTTTTTTTTGAATGGGGGTTGAGTGATAGGAACCCCATTAGGCCCATTTGGAAAAGGATGGGGTGTGGTGCCCCAAGAGCTCATTGGAGGCCGGTTGAATAACTGAGCTATGTTGGTTTGCATTTGGAGAAATTGAACCATCATAGCAGATTGTTGTGGGTTCATTTTGTCAACAAGTTAAAGATTGAGGTTGGTAGGGTCAGAATTCGAGGAATTTTTAGATGAGCCTATCTCAACATCATTCCCCTTTTCTTCCCTATGGTCAAGTTATTTTGAGACAAATTCAAGAAGGAACTTACCAATAATTTCTTCTGATTCTCCCTTGTATTGAGGAAATTGAGATAGAAATTTTTGAATATCAAGAGGATGGTCAAATTTATCAACATTCTAGTTTTCTTCTTCCTCATCCTTAGGTGGGCCATTACAGTAGGTAGAAGAATTATTTCTAGTTGATCCTTTGATGTAATAATCCATACAAAAGGGAAACTTGGCTTCAAGATGATATGTCTTAGGAAAAGTCTACACAACAAAGTTAGAGGATCACAAGCCCAGATACTCCATGATGGAGTGTTGATCTGGATGAGAAAAGGTCTGAAAAGAAAAAAATGGCTATACAAAAAAATGTACACATGGGCTAAAGGCATCTGGAAGTAAATTTGGTAGGATAAACAAAATCAGCCATGTAAATAAGTCTACACATGTGCCGAAGGAATTCAAATATAAGAAAACAAAAATAGATTGGCTCACCCAGGGGTGATGGTGTCTGTGTGGATGGGTTTATGAGGTTTTTTGTTTTTTTGCGTATATAGATGAATTCAAATTTGAATATGGATGATTTTAAGGAATTTTGCTTAATAAAAAGGTCTGTAAGATTCACATCGGGTTCACAAGAGGATATATGCAAGACAAAATGTGTCTTAATAACATCCACTCCTAAATCATCCATTCTACAAGGGTACCAAGGAAATGAGTAGGAAACACACAGTACAAACATACAAGGGGATATACTTAAAGGGGTTTGTAGTGAGTGCTAAGGTCACATATATAGAGGGAAATAATCCTTACACTAGGTCAACCTAGGGTTTCCAAGGCCCATAGTCAAGATAGAGGAAGGAAACCTATTGAGATATTGGTGGTTGGATGTGGAGAGGTATGAATCAACAATAAATTAAATAATCATGCATGATATAACTAAAAATGAAAGTGATGATAGCTAAGGAGTTGTTAATGAACAAGATTAGTATGTTAACTAACATCCAAACATGTACAATATTAAGCTAACATATCACAATGAAGAAGGAAATGCACTTATTTATGAAAAATGACAAGAAATTGTTAGAGCACTCACCTTGTACCTAGAGGGTGGTCACTGATGCATCTATCTCTCTATAGAAGCAGTACGAAAAGAGAGAGTTGTTATTAGGTGGAGAAGGGGATCACCATTCCTAACCTAAAATCACTATAGGTGACCTAATAGTGAAAGAAACCATCCAAGAAAAAGAGTATCTAATCCAAACTAAGCAAGATGTAATATGAACCAAGATCTAGATGAGCAAATGGGAACATGGCACAAAAGAGTAGAGCTAATGGCAGTTTGAATGATTTTGGATTCCTTTTCTTATGAGTGTCAAATTAGGTGAGGGTATATATATGACACCATCACCCACGAGAGACGACATCATCCAATGGAAATACAACACCGATACCATCTCCCATGGACAATGGTGTTGGCCATATATGCTAAAAATACATAAGGTGTCATGAAATGTAAAAGAAACATGTTGTAGATCATGGATATGGATGAGAAAAGTGTAGAGTGATGAGATACAAGCAAGAAACTGTGGATGTGATGTGCATGAGACCCAGGAAGACAATGATACCTAGTGCAAGGAAAACTAAGGCCAAGACCAAATAATGACACTCTCTCCATGTAATATCTCTAACCCATAATGGTTACGTGAATAACAATTCCCCATTCCCAGTAGGCCCCATAAGGCACCCACTCTAGAAATAGATGCATCAATGACTCTTATCTGTAAAAAGGAAATTGTAAGTAACATGTATGAAAGATGAAAAGTGAAAAATTAGGTGTATACTCTAGTCATATTAAATTGTATATGAACTAATGAAAAAGGAAAAATGTTATTATATCTGTTAAATCAATTGAATGATCATGTCTCAAAACCAATTTTACATTTAGTTAAAAAACCACATTCTAATTAATTAATTGTAATTATTTACATTCTCCTTTCCTTTCTAAAAAGAGATTTCTTTCAATTTTATCCCATTTATTTATACTAATAAAATACTTCATATTAATCATGACAAAATGTAATTATGTTGATTCAAATATCATTGATAGATTCAAGTCTAATTTTAAAATATAAGAATAATCTAGTATATACAAAAACTAGAAACACTCTAAGTGCTTGAGATAGTTAAGGTTTGTAGATAAATATTGGATTTTTCATGATACTAAAGATAATTTCTCTTAATAGAAAATAAAAACAAATCATCAAGGAAATAAACCCCATAAATTCTAACACAAATGGAAAAATTTTCCAAGATGATCAAATATGGACGAGTATCTATTTCCACAACTAATTCCCTAAATGTAGATGGATGACACATGTCTACATATGTGCAAGTGAATAGATGAATTTTTTCTTCAATAAATGAGCCTCATGAAAATTTGAGTACTTTTTCCCTAAATTCACTGTGATTCATTGGGAAAGTGTTCTCCTTCAAAACCCTAAAATGACATCTAAGATTATAAAATGCATAAGGAAAAATGAGATTTTGGGGCCTATGCTAAAGCAAATAAAACCCAAGGTAATTGATAGATGCAATCATGGTTAGGGTTAATAATGAAAGAGGTGCCTTAGATTACATGACCTTAAGAACAACATACTTACACATCAAAATATCACAAGTCTCTTTAATCATTAACAATGGATGTTAAATCTAGCTTACAAAAACAAAACACACATAGTTCCCAAACACGTTTAAGACAATCAAACATTATAGTTTTTCCTCAAGTGAATCAATCCCACTAGCCCTTCCCATACATACACACATATCTTTAATTGAAGTATTATTTAAAATTACACTTTTAAACACTATTTTCTCACATGATTTCTGATTACATTTCTCAAATATGAAATGTGTTAATAGAGAGATATATAGAGACAACAAAAATTTACAATAGTATGCCCTAGCTATACATGTTACTCATAGAAATATTAGATGCATTAAAAACATTAAATGAGGTGTAATTTCAAAACTATGGTATGTCCAATCAAGATAAATTACTTCAACACAAATGACGATTTAGACTCAAAAATACAATCAAAGTAGTAAATACAAAAATCCTACACTATGTAATGATAAGGTACCGATAAAAAAACTCTTGAAAGCTCAATAAATTGGAATTAATCTCAGGGTTAGAATGATTACATGAATATACATGATTTTGAAATGTGATAGAGGTTTTGAGCTTCTGAAAAATGAATATGCAGAGTGTCATTCAAGTTTTTGTAAAATCTAGAATGTTGAAATTGAGTGTATGATAGAATCATCCAACCTATAGACACTTAAATTTGGAAATTTACCCTTTTACACTTCTAATTTTCATTGTGATCCTTTGCTAAGACAAATAACCACATCATATCCCCACTCAGTACATCTTACTATCTCTTTCCTAACTTGCTTATTCTCATACACTTATGCGCCAAAAAATCTAAGTGTAAATGCATAAGATCATTACTTAAACTCTTCTTTTCATTGTGCAACTTCTATATCTCATTCAACACATTCATGTCCAAAACTATATAACTAGGTCAGGATGTGGCATCCAATCTTGGCTGAAGTGTATGGTAGTTTACTGACACATCTTTCAACTCTACTTTCGATTTAATAACATTTGTTGGGTCTTTTCATCTTCCTAACTCAACCTTATCATAATTATTTATCTTCATAACCCTATATAATTCATGTTAACACCATATTATTTACTCACTTGGAAAGAATATAATAAAACACTTGGCACTTTTATTACAATACATACCAAAGGCATTCAAGGCTCCCAAAATATTCCTAAAGTTGATGCAATTCAACTAGGGAAACCACCACTATTGTTTTGAAGCACCCAACTAGGTCAATAAGTTTAGCTTCCCTCATTTCTAACACACTAAGATCCATACTTAAAATTCTTAGCAGTGAGAAAAATCATCTCATGTATGTTGAAAGTGGTTCAAGTTTCCAACTAGATGCATTCATATAGATGTTACATGCTAGGTTGAGAACTATGTGTGGTTAAAGGACTCTTCATAATAGTTTCAACCTAGGCAGTGCACGAATTACACTTAAAACCAATAAATTTAACCTTCTTGTAGAGTCTCCCACCCATGGTTAGGGTTTGAGTTTTATTCAATCGATTATAAATGTTTTCAAGATTATGTGACAATTTGGGTTTGATAGTGAAAAATGTTTTGGAGGCCATTCAAAGAGAGAGAAAGTTGTAAAACTCCAAATCAATCATATCCAAGACTATATAATAGGTCATGAATGATACAATCATTCATAGCATGTTTCTACTTTCCTTAGCCAAGTGATATCTTAGTTATGGTTTCTAGAACAAAGGTTTATTAGTCTATGTTCTTCACATATTCCTTAGTTGGTGCGCTCATATCTCGTCTATATCATTTTGTGTAGCTAAGTGGGTAAGTGCACCAAAATGGGGGGGAAAAAAGTGGACAAAAATTGAAATGAGTTACAATGCGTATGCATTTTCAAATAATGTGTATGTGTTATCTGTTGTTAGGTTTGGTAATTTCCAAACCTAAAATGTGTATAGGATATTAATGTTAATAAATGTTTATGTGTTATAATGCATACGTGTTACTAGTGTTATGAAACGTGTATGACATTTTTAATTTTATGAATTTTGGAAGGGGGAAGGGGGCATATTTACAAAAATAAATGTTACGTATAAGAAATAATAAAAGTATAGCTATTTATTTTATTAGGCATGTGCATGGAAATGGAGGACCAAAAAGTGGACAAAATCCATTTTTTGGCCATTTTACACATACGTACTTATGTTATGACTTGATTGCATTATAACACGAGTCTATTATGGATATTAAAAAAATAGGCTTGTCCGAGACCCATCTATTTCATTTTTTATCCAAAAAATGTGTTTGAGTAAAAAACTAATCGAAAAATAACACAACAGGTTCCATGGAGCTAAATCTTTGTATGCACAATGAATCAACGATGAAAGATAGTCCACTCAGGTAAGTTTTGATTGAATTTATGGTAGCTTTAGTGATTAAACCTATTTTTCTTGCATTGTTCCAAATTCATTTACTATTTTTATTTCAATGGATCCAATCTCTTCACCTAAAAACCCCCTTCATGTGGAGCCTTCAAGATGAATAAATCCTACCTCAAAAATGTCATTCAATTCCTATAAATCCTCCAAATACCCAAGAAAACCTTTTAGGGGAGATTCATAAAGTAAATTTCAAATTCAAGGTTTAATAGAAACCCTAAGAAAACACCAATTCCATGAGTACCCATCACCAAGCTCTTGGATTATCATTGGAGTCATTAATTTCTAATATTGCCAAAGTGTCATGTCAAATAAACATTTTATTGGAGTATCCGTAAGGATCTCTTATAGAAAATGAATACACATGTAGATGTACAGAAAGTGAAATAACTAACTAGTATGAAAGTGAAAATTATTACTCAATATGCAACAAAACAAATATATCTCCAAATATACTATTTGAGTACCTCACAAATGAGGATATACATATAGGAGAGTGAATGTGTAATTCCTCCTTGATTAGTGGACAAAGATCCCAAGATAGAATTGTAACTCTTGGAATATTCAAACAAATAGTAACTCCCACTTAGCTAAAAAATTATGGCCAAGTGTAATCCCTGTGACTAATTCCAAGAGTAACTCCTATGACTAAGTACACCTACGCAAGATAACTCTTAATCCCTATGAATAATCCATGTGGACTCAAGGAATAATCCACATAAATAAATAAATGGAACAAATAATATCCTAAAGTAACACCCCCTTAAGCGTAGCTTAGGTGAGCAAAAAATAAAGTAGGTCCCGACAACAAGGCATGATGAGGCACCCATGTATAATGCAACTCTCAAAAAGTGGAGTAAAGTGAGAAAACCTAGTGGGAAAAAATTCTTCCCCCAAAATGGAGATAAATAATAAATGTGAATACTAAGAATCCTTACTAAAAGTTACAACTTCTTGTAGCCACCTTGTATCTTGCAAGCTATAGCCCATGTTTGCCTCCACAAATAAGAGAGATAATATAAACATAGAATGTCACATAAAAAATATTGTAGTGAGGTCCCTTTACAACAAAAAATGTATCTTCCTTTCGGAACTTTCGGAAGAAAGATACACATAACAAGAAAAATACTGGATTCCAACTCAAGTGGAATATAGGTAGGAATTAAAATGTATAAGTGTGAAAAATCATCAAATGTCTCCAAGAGAGTGCTCAAATGTGCCAAAGTTAGATCAATAAATTCAAGCCTCATTGTATAAGATGGAAATGCAGAAGCATGAAATGAAGGAGGGAGAGCATGAGGGTTTATAAGTACCCTCATTACATCCAAAGAACAATGTAAAACTACATAACAATTTTCAAACAGAAGAAAAATGTCCTCAATGGTATCATCTATATCTATAATATGGAACTCTAAATTAAGGACACAATGTCCAATAGAAATATGTCCCAATGAGGTGAATCCATAAGACATGTGTGATCCTACTAAAAAGGATCAAATGAGGGTCTTGAATGCATAAAAGGAGTTGGTGGAGGTTCTTCATCCATAATCTTCATAAGTGATGTTGGAGTTTCCACATCCTCTAGAAACATGTCTTCTCAATCAATGAAATGAATAGGAGTACAAACTATATGAGGAGTAATAGGTGCCTCACGTAAACCACTGGAAAGTGTGTCCTCTCTTGGAGGGGAAATAACCATAATAAAAGATTAAGTAGGAGAAGAGAATACCAACAAATCCTTTTGAAAATCACCAAAAATATCATCACAAATAAGGGTATGAGAAGGAAGGGAACTATATGAATAATAGAAGGTGGAGCAATAACGGGATCCCCAAAGAATGCTGCAAGTATGTCCCAATCTTCCTTTGGTGACATGGCATGTGTAATGTGAGATTGTAGGTAGTCTGAGATGTTGAAGTGAATAAAAAGGGACCCAACATGTTTTATTTCAAACCAGAAAATGTATTTCTCCTTAGTGAAAATATGAGCACACATCACTAGTAGTGACTATGTAGAAACAATTTATCATCATATGTAACTTCATAATCTCATTCCATGTGTTGTAGTTTTTGGTGTTGAGTGATTTGATGGACCGTGATGCCATATCATAAGAATATTTTCAAGGAGTATGAATTCCTCCCACAAATAGAAAACCCCTTTATCTCATGTCACCAACTGAAAAACTAGAAAAAGTGGATGTCGTGTAAAAGTGAAGATGCATCCAAGAAAATAAGAAGATATAAGGTAATGTTTTCACAATGAGGATAAACAACACATGTATGTGAACCTAACAATCACATGTTAAAGCGTGTATTAATTTAAAATAAACATTTTTATAAAATCATTTAATAAATGAGAATTGAATACACCTAATTTCCCTTAGTGTTATCATAATGAGTCTGAATAGCATATGTGAGAATTCATTCAGTTGTTCCTAGCATGAGTTATTGTAGCTCATAAGCTTTCCGAGGAGACTTTGTAACACTTGATATTTCCATGGAGTTGATGTAGTACTTGAGCCTACTATGAAGCCATTGTACCACTTGACCCTTCTATGAAGCCAATGTCACACTTGAGCCTGGTATGGAACCAAAAGTAGCACTTGAGTCAATTACGAGGACAATTTGTTTGTGGCCTCTGTGTATATTTCAATATGGGGTATGTGTAAAATATTATAATATGTTTTTAAGTTATTATTTGAATGTCATCATATGGTATCAAGTGAATCTCTATAGTTGTAATCTATACAAAATTGTTAGAAAAGTCCACAATATGCCCCCTTTTGAGATGATGGATGTTTGAAAGAATTACTTAGCTCAAAAGAGAAAGAGTTAGTCATCTAAATTACAAAAGCATAACATCGAGGATATAAAACATATATATTATATCAACTAACATGGTAAAATGAGTAATATTCATTATATGCAAGTATTTTATAATAAGTAATATTTTTCGTTGAATCATGAAGTATGTCATGAGATTGTCCAATATTATATCAAATCAAATAACATTTATCAAGTAGAGTAGTATAAAAACAACACATGACTCAACATATAATGAATCTATAGTGACCTATGAGATGATACGACACAATATGACATGATAAATTAATCATAAACAAGCAAAAATACTAATATATTAACAATTTGACTTGTGTTATTAGTTGTTAGTTGTGTGTACAAAAACAAGCAGGTGTCAAACCTTTGTGCCTAGAGAAAATAATAATAATAATTAACGTTCCAGAGAAAAACTTGTAAAGTAAGAGATATATTGATCCATAAACTAAGTGGATACTTCACACCAGGTTTCACTAGCAAATATACTTATAATTCCGCCTCAATTAGTGATATATAATAGACTCAAAATCACATACATACATAGCTAAAATATTTTAAAATGAATGTGCAACTCACATAACACACAAGGAAAGAGAGAAATATTGTAAGCATATATGAATGTAATATTTACCCTAGAGAAACCCAAGAAGGGAAAAAACTCTAGCATGTAAGGCAACAACACGAGGAAAGAGATAAATATTATATATAAGCATATATGAATGTAATATTTACCCTAGATAAACCCAAGAAGGGAAAAAAACTCTAGCATGTAAGGCAAAAACACCCCCCTTCAACTATGTAATTTATAATTTGTATAACATATTTTCATATTCATGTCCTTTTTGGACAAGACCCCACTTCTCTCCCTCTCCAAAATTTTTACAATATTGATTTACCATTATATAGTCCCTATCACTCTCATTACATCACTAGCATAGATTAATTTTGGCTAGGAATTTAGTATGAAACAAGACCCTCAACTAACTTAATTGTAATGGATATCATCTCTTCCATAACTCCTCTACTCATTCTAAACGATTTTTGACATATTCCAAAACCTTAATCATTCCTATTGCCTTTAAGAACCTACCAAATAATTAATTCGAAAAAAAAATAAATCAAAACATTTGTAACCATTTTGTTCCATGTGTTTTTATAAATCATGGTGGAAGCACAAGTGATGACAAGTGGTTGTTTCATAGCTATTAGGGTGGTTACACAATTTTCTCCTACATACACCGATGGTTGTGTAACTGTCATGGATATCATGTAATAACCCCTTTTATATATATATGGTTTCTTTTAAAGGAAAAAACCTTATTTTAAGGAACTAAAAAACTCTTGGCCAAATTCATTGAAGGAGATCCATATAATTTCCTATAAAAACTTAGCCATTGTTACATATAGGTTTGCAATGTTTTTGCAAGAATTCAGATACAAGTTCCTATAAGTATGAATCACATTAGTTGGTATAAATGAGATGCAATTTTTTAATATTCCTCCCTAATTCAAGGTTTTCAATTCCATATAGGCTTCAAGAAACGATTAAGTGAGGGAATTTCTTCCCCGCATCTTCTCTAGAATACCATTTAACTTTGTTAAGTAGTTTACCCTTTAACCCAAAAATCCATTGTTTTCTCTCCTCTTTGTTTTTTCCTTTCCTTTCACTGGAATACAACATCCTTCACTAGTTCCATCTTACCACAATGAGAAAGGTATTCAATAGAAGGTACCAAATGTACCAAATAGCCTTGATATTCATTGTATAACATAGAAGGCTCAAAATGAAATAAGTTCTCAACATTGAAAATTGAATAAATCTTCATGCAAGGAATAAAATCAAACCTAAAAAAATTCTTGACCATTTTTTCCATAATTTAAAATGGATCATAACTCAAATGCTTGATATTTTTAGCAACACCTTGGAATATATTTATACTCAATTACAACCATACCTTTTCTCTAACAAGGAAAATATTCTCAATTCTATAATAATCATGACATGCTTTGTACTTGGATTGTAACTCCTTCAACCTCTCTTACACATAGAGGTGAATTTGTTGAATATTCTCAATGAAGTATTTAGATTTTTTGACTTATAGTTCCACTTTCCCATTTTCCCTGCATGATTATCACTAAACAAATCAAATGCACATGTAGGTAGATATCTATAACTAGTTTTAATAGGATTTTTACTTGTAGAAACATGAACAACCCATTTAGAATAATATTGGATATATACCACATTTTCAAAACATGTTCTGGAATGCTTCTGATTGTAACCTATAAAGAGATGTACCAATGTTTTATTTAAAACATTTTGTAGGTAGAAAGTGGTATAATGATTCAATTTTGTGTCCATCTTCTCCCATAACATAGCCCAAAACTTTCCAAATACTATTTAGTCCCAATATGAAATATTGGAGTTAGGAAAACTAAAATGAATCCACAAATTGGAAAAAAAAAATCATCTACATCACTTCCCTTAAGTTTTTTTTGCAAGGAATAAGAAAAAAAATCTTCCTAAACTAGTTTACATTCACAAAAAATAGTCATGCCCCTTCTGGTTACTAGGCTTGCTAGTGCTAAATAAAACACAACCTCTTATAAACTTGGAAGCATGAACTTGCACAATAGTCCAATAAACATACATTTGTAAATATTCAATTGTATTTGTAACACCAAATTGTCTTGCAACCTTGGAAGTATGTGATTTCATCTTCAAGTGAATTTTTTAATCACTAGGAACACAAAGCTTACTCATCTTGTAGAGAAACATATCTTGGAGGTAGTACTCTCCCTTAATCTCAAAAATCTATCTTGGGGAATTTTTTCTTGAAGGAATGGCTCCCCAAAATGTGAATCTTTCTCATATCCTTCTATGTAAGAAGCACACAAAAAAGGATCGAGAAGAATTATAGTTCCCATAGTTGAAATAAAACAAGGTCTAGAAAACATATCAAACAAATGTTTAATCACACATTTATTATATTTTATAATCAAATGAAAATGACACAAGAAACCCATCCATTTATAGTTTCTATTTTTTTTTCAAATTACAAATATTGAATAGGTTGATGATCCATGAATAATAGTTCACTTACCCATAAAATAGTGCTTCCATTTCTTAACCACTTGAATAAGAGAATATTAGTCCTTAGCATATGTATAATAATTTAGAATTGTACCATGAAACAACTTGGAATGATAACATACGGGCATACCTCCTTAAATTATGAAAAACCCTATAACATAGTAACTAGCATTTGTTTCCACCTCAAAAGGTAGATGCAAGTTAGGAAAAGCTAAAATTGGAGCATGGATAATATTAACTTAATTTTTTTTAAATGCATCTTATTGTGTCTTATCGCTAGTAAAAGTATTACCACCTACTGTAATAAATGTAAAGGAGTAGTAATGGAAGAGAACCTCTTGATGAAATTTCATAGATACTTAAATGCACAAAAAAATCTCCTTACTTTAGTCACATTAGGAAGCTTGGGCCGATTCAAAATGGTGTCTATCTTGGTTGGATCAATCCTCAATTCCCAATCTCCAACGATACTCCAAGAAGACTACTGATTGTTAAGAAAACTCACACTTCTCATTAAACACCAATCGATTCTCCTTTAAAACATGTAAATATGTTTTAAATGAATACCGTGCTCATCAAAAGTCTTATTGAAAACAATAATATCATCTATATATAGAATGAAAAAGGAATCAATAATTTATTTCATTACCTCATTCATTAACTACATAAAGGTAGACAATGCATTATATAGCCCAAAGGGTAAAATCAACCACTCATACAATCCTTTCCTTGTCTCAAATGTTGTTATTAGAATGTCTTGTTCCTTAATTTGTACTGGGTGGCATCCAAATTTCAAATCAAGCTTAGAAAAGTAGCTAACATGTTGCACCTAATCTATAAAATTATTAATCACTAGAAGAGGGTACCTGTTTTTTATGGTTATATTATTACTTTCTTTATATTCAACACACACTATCCATGTGCCATATTTATTAAGTACTAATACAATAGGACAACCACATGGATAAGTACTAGGAGGATTACACCTTTATTAATAAAATATTGTGATTGTTTTTTTACCTAATTAGCATAATTAAAGGACGACCTTTAAAAATCGAGATGTAAAAGCAGGCTATTTAATAGTAAATGTATTTCATGCTCAATCCTCCTAAAAGGTGGTAACCCCTTAGGCTATTAGAAAACATCCTTGAAATATTGTACCAAATCTTTCATTTATTTTTACATTTTATTAGTAACATACTACAAGAAGTATTAAATGTAACACCTTCCTTATCTTGAATATATATCAAAAGAAATAAAGAATAAATAGGATCAAAATGTCCATTTTATCCATTTGGCACACCCAAATCATCCTTATACACACGTCTTTGTATAACTATGTCTTCATCTCCTCATGTGTATTTGAACTAAAATTTTATAACTTTATCATTGTTGTAAGTATTAATGTATTATTTTGATTATGCATAATTAATTATGAATTGATTATATCATAAAATTTTCTTGTAATGAAACCTTACATCCCATATTTCTTATATTATATGTCATATATTTTAAAGGTGTAAATACTTGGTGAACCTAATTCATGCTTGAATCTATCAAACCTAGTTGCCCTAAGTTTTCTGCTTCTAATTTGGTTTTAGTTCTATCAATCTTATAGGATTTTTATTCATATTCAATTTGGATTTAATCCTATTTCATGACGTAAAACTAATATTCACATTTTCCCCTAGGGTATCATGTTTGGCCATCCTCTATGGGTGTCTTTCTAAGGCTTCCTAATTTCAAAAACACATTTAATTGCATATTTAAAAATAACGACTCTATTTTTATATTTATTTGAGTTTTTATTATTATTTTGTATATATTAAATGGAAATGTCTTTTTGTTTGGCATAATTTTTAGAAATTCAAAATGTCTAGTTTTAGTAATAAGGAAATAATCAGTTTTTTTTTTTTTTCAAATTACTTGGAGGTTGTTGTTTTACATATTCATATTATAAAGTACCTCTTTTAGTTTCATTGAGCTCATTTTTATTTTCATAAATGGTCTTTTTAGTAATTCGATGATGATTTCCTTTTGTTAACCGTCAATTTTGGGTCCTATCCTCTATGGTTTCTTTACTATCGGTCTCCCATTTTCTAATTAGTGTATAATTTATAATCTATTTGAATCATTATCTCTAATTTTATGCTATCACAACCCATTCTTCTAAGAAAAATTTATTTCTATGAGTTCATGCAAACACACCCCTCACTTCAATATGATGCTACTCAAATTTGCAAATGACTTAAGACCCACCCTAATGCAGGCCCCCAATTGACATGCTTTGTTGTTAATAACATTATTTCCAAAATCTCTGGACCTTTTCCCCACAAGGATCCCACTACTAGTGATCAAAATATTATACATAGTTTTTAACACATACATGATATACACTCTAATAATGGTTATAATTATGAGGACGATTTAAATAATAATTCTAATAATATTATATATGATGATACTTTCGTATTTGCAACTTCATTTTATTGTAAAAAATAGTTGACATTAGCTCTCCCAAATCCTTAGAGCCATGTTCTGATGGTGATCTTCATTTTAGGTATGCATCTAGTGATAGTGATTGGGTTAGTGATGATCAATCCCTTACCTTGCATTGTCTTTCCAAGCTGCCTAATTATCATAATCACAATCTACCTAATGACATAGAATCCATTAAGTGTGTATTGAGTCATATCCTGATGATGATGACCTCTCCCATGGAAGGGTCAATTATACACATATTGTAAGGACTATTATTACTACTAGCCATTTTGATATTGATGTGGATGTGATAGTGATGATAAATGTTCTTAGATACTTCTATAAATGGTGATGCACATGTTTATTTTTTATATTTCATGTAATAATGATGTTTCTACTTGCGTCTCTACTCTCTCAATTATATTCAAAAAATATATTCTGATATATGTTTCTTCTATGCCTCTTATAAATGATAATATGAAACATGCTAATATGTATTCTAGGCCTATTACAAAGGTGGAACACATTAATATCTATCCACTTATTAATCCTTATTGAAATCAAATTTATTCAAAAGGAACTTGATATGCCTAATATTTCTCTCACTCTACATCCACCATCTACCAATAATCATAATAATGACATTTGTCATAAGGCTATCCTAAAATTGATAAAGTTTAATCAAATTATTTTCAACTAAAAATTCAAGCTATGAGTATTGAAATAAAATCACTTAGGGAAGAACTAGAACACATACAAAAATATTCCACATATTCATTCACATTCCCATGATCACATTCCTACTCCATATGTGGAGATTAATTTTAATGTTATGAATGATTATCTTATACTTTAGTGTGAGTCAAGGTTTTACATCATGGAAATACTTCTTATTATATTAAATCTAAACTATAACTACTATGAGGAATCCTCCTCTCTCTAAGCGTAACACATTATGTTTTGATAAGTATCTTAACCGTTTGCATGATATTTTACTTACTCTACTTGATAAGTGATTGATTCGACTACCCTATAATGAGCACCATCCTCCTCACCAAATGGAACACAAAAATAATAAATTATTTACAAGTTTTTTCGTATGAATGGGAACCATGATAATGATTGTTATGCACATGATTAGAAGCTCAAGTTTCTCAAAGAAAAAGGAATTATCACCTTAGACACACATAATGCTAGTATATCCCCTCCCCCCGTGATATCAACTTGTAGTGGATACAATCTATGAAGGTGCCCCCCCTAGAAATAATGGTTTCTAAAAATCCTCTAAGAGATGAACCTTAAAGAGGGGATCTTAATAATTGACCGCTGCAAAAGACTAAGCTCAAATGATTTGCAAAATAAAAGCGATTTGTACTAAAAAATAATCAAATCAATCGTATATCTTATGTGGTAATGATCACGAAACCATATACACAACCAAATAATAACTCACATGTAATTTATGAAAGTACATATTTGGGGTCCAGAGTGTTCATACATCCCTTATTCGGTTAAAACTATTATGACCTCTCATTCATAGTTAGTCATGACTATCTCCTTGATAGATTTGTTATTTCCTAAATGTGACATCCCTTATAAGAACATTGTGCATCATTTGAGGATATCCTTTCATTCTGCCTAAGAATATATTTCCTCTCACTCTACATGTTCCCACACATATTTTTGAGGGTGGTATTTCTATTTTTTTGCTACTACTTATGATGATATCCACAATAATCATATGAATTTCAACAGTCAATGATAATATCACACCAATTCAATCACAATGTGTGTTATGAAAAAATTAAAATCATTACCAATCAAATTAAATCTCATATGACAATTTTGTATCTCATTTGTTTGTCTCTTTATGGAAGAAAGTCTTTCATTCATTTGATGAAACTATCTTAGATAGCTTATTGGATCTTAAGGAAACTCAATCCAAAGTTTTCCACTCATAACAATTTTAATGGGTCTATCCCTCTTCACTTTATTCTTTCACATACTATGAATTCTATATATTTTATAAAATATTATCCTTATTCCAATATGAAATATTTGAGGCCTAAACTTCCTTCACTTTATGGATCTCTCATTCCTTCTTGTGTGGATCTTATTGGTTACATATTATGCTATCCTCTTTCATGTACATAATAATTTTCAAAATAATTTAAAAATATTCAAATAATCATATATTACATTAACATTCACATATTTGATAAACTTACAAAATCCAGACATGTTCATGGTTTGATGGGCTATCTTGTTACTTCATACATTTTGTTTTCCGTATTGGTTTGATGGATATCACACTTTTTTATATACTATTTACATACATGTGTTCATGCGGTATACTGAGCTTAATGTAGGACACACACAAATTGATTTATGATGACAGGTGTTGGATTGGTCCCTTCCCATTTGTGCTTATCTTTAGGGGCATCTAGTACACAATACATGATTTTTTTCATTACACTTACTTAATACTTACTTATTACACTTGATTACATATATTATGTATATGCAATTTATTGAGCTAACATGACGAACACATGTTTCTAGTATAACACTAACCTATGTTGTTATCTTTCCTTTTAAGATCACTTTTTGTTATACTTGTTTGATACAATGATATCAATACTTGCTTATGTGGGTTACTTAGTTTCTTATGAGTTCCTAATTGATTTCTTATAATATATGGCTTGTGTGCATTTCTTGTCTTGTCACACTGTTGGTGTCCCATGTTTGTGATTGTATGCCTATCTTGTGTGTATACACTTTCTTCTTTGTTTGTGGCCTATAACGACTTTTGTTGTCATTATCTTGTGACATCATGGGTGTCACGTGATTATGAATCTATGCCTTCATGTGACTATGTCTATACTATTGATCATTTTTTCTCAATGGACTATCTCTACACTATTGTTTCTGTCTCTATATAGTTGTACTATTACCACTCTTTCTTATTACACGTTATCTTTATTGATTCTTTCTACATTACTATTGTTACTTTTATACACATTTACACTAGTGTTATTGTTTCTTGTTAATTTTTGCACGTTGCTTTCTTTGTGCACCACGGTATCCACTATGAGAAACCCATTTTACAAATATGGGATCCAAATGGTCACCACCATTCCAACCTTTGTTGTGATCCTACTAGATTATTAGACTTATGATACATGGGTACCCATCTTATCTATTTGGGATGCGTGCTTAAATGCTTTATCATATGCATCCGAAAAGTGTGGGCATTCATTGGAATATATTTTACATCTATAGACCAATTACATGATACAAAATAGGTTTTTATAGGGTTTAA
Source organism: Taxus chinensis (assembly GCA_019776745.2). NCBI lineage: Eukaryota > Viridiplantae > Streptophyta > Pinopsida > Cupressales > Taxaceae > Taxus > Taxus chinensis. The sequence continues at coordinate 652,342,675 of CM034148.1, forward strand.
ATTTTTAGAAACAAGTATGAATACTAAAAAGTGATAGAATTCAATATAGGTCAAAATTATACGTGTTATAGTCAATATTGTAGTATGTTCCTAACCACATTATATTCTCCTAGAAAGGGGTTAGATTCTAATAAATATTCAATATTCACAGATTCTATTAGTTATTTATATACTTCCTATACAAGTTTAGACACAAATTATTCACTTTAGAGCATTATATAGGGGATATGAGTACTTCATTCCTTCTCCTCAAAACTACTCACACATAGTTGCAAGAACATGGTTTGGGGGCATGTGCCTTTGTATCCTCTATATTATTCCAAAATTTATACACTTAATCTCAACTATACAACACATAGGGGGGCATGGTATATATATATACAAGTTTAGACACAAATTACTCACTTTAGAGAATTATATAGGGGATATGAGTACTTCATTCCTTCTCCTCGAAACTACTTACACATAGTTGCAAGAACATGGTTTGGGGGCATGTGCCTTTGTATCCTCTATATTATTCCAAAATTTATACACTTAATCTCAACTATACAACACATAGGGGGGCATATATATATATATATATATATATATATATATATATATATATATATATATATTATTGTGTTGTTTATTTACAAATTTGGACCTATATTTTCTTACAATGCTATGGTCCATGGAGTTGTGGAAAGTGTCAAAGTGGATAATTTATTCATAGTAAATCCTTCCTATCATCTTAAAAAATTAAAGGGAAGATATCAGGGATATTAAACATTCTGATACATGATGTTCTCTCTTGATAGGGTTATTTATTTTCTCACTCTCTCCCCTTCAGTTTTGGGTTACATGCACTCAACACTCTAGTTTATCCTTCGACACAATTGGGGAATGATCACTCCCAATCCTTAAACATCTTAGTGATAATTATAAATCTCCAAAGTAAAAAATGAATGGGAGCTCCTCCCTCCACATAACAAACAAGTGTATTCCTTTTATGTTTTTCATATCCTTTAATTTACTTAATGCAAGTTCAATATTACAAAAGTTACAAAAATTAATTAATTGATTTATAGTTCCATTTATATAATAGACATTGACTATACTCTATATTACAGGTTTTACTATGGAGTGTGTCAACACCAACACATCAGAAGACAACTGTTGACTAAAGACAAAGTGTGTGTGCACATTTTGGTATGTTTTTACTTTAAACATGCAACTTTCAATTGCACACTCAAAGTGGGGAAGTGTAGACAAGTTCAAAGTTGGTAACTTATCCTTTGACATTCAAAAGTTTTGATATATGCTCCCTTGCTAAGACAAATGCTCATAATCTAAGTCCAATTGTTACACCTCTTTCTTAAATTTCTCATCTCCATGCTCTGTTATATCATTAACATAGGGGTTATTATTTAATTAAAGTATAAAATCATCTATAAGGATCATTTGAGAACTTTCTATTTCACATCACATCCTTCCTATCTAGTATCATACAATTAGGCCAAGATAAGTTGTATGATCCTGGATGACTTGTATGGTCATTACCTTTTCATATTATGACTTTATTTTCAATTTAAATATATTTAATACATCATTTCTATCATAGTATTGGATAAAATCATTGGATCAATTGAATACACCGGTTCACCGAATGTGAGACAAGTAAATGCATAAGGGCACTGAAAGTAAATAAAATCATAATAAGAGAATTATTTCAGAAGCTTGGTATCAATCTATCCAACACATAACTTTTATAAATCACAAATGAATATGTACAAATAGGAGAGTGAATGTGTAAAGCCTCCATGAATAGAGGTCAAAGATCTCCCACCTATAATAGATAACAAATAGTAATACCCACTAAAGTGTAACAACCACCTATAATAGTGGTAAAAGGTTTTCCACCTAAAATAATGATAAAAGAGTAACTCCCTATAATAATGGTGTTCAAATGTAACTAAATATGACTAAGTACACCTAAGAAAGATAACTCCTCAAGTGCAATAATAATCCATGTGTATAGGAATAATCCACAATAAATAAATACGAGGAAAAATAATATCCTACACTAATACTCCCTTGAGCATAGCTTATGTGGGTAGAAGAAGTGGGTCCTGATAACAATTCCTGATGAGGCACCCAAGTACAATGTAACTCTCATAAAGTGGAGAAAATTAGAAAACATGTAGGGAAAAACCTCACCCCTAAAAGAAATAAAATATGAAGAGGGATAAAAAGCCCTATTAGAAGCTAAAATTGCTTATAACCTCCTTTTACCCTGCAAAGGAGCTCTTTAGAGTGACTGTGGATCATAAGAAAATGCAAAGTAGAGTAGATCAACATAAAATAATGAATGTGTCCATCAAGTTCTTAATGGATTTCCAAAAAATGTGTGTTTTTTATATAAGGAACAACGCTCCTCATACATAGTAGATGAGCTATTTGCTCCATGTAATGATGGTGCATCAGAAAAATAGAATTTATCAATATGTTTCTCAATAAGTGGTGTAGATAATAAATCTAGAGAAGTAGATGGAGGGGTCTTGAGATATTATTCAACTAGTGGTGGAAATAATATATTAAGAGACACAAAAATAATTTTATCAAAATATGTAAAGTGAGAGTCCAAATACATATTTGCATTGTCTTGTAAGTAGATATCCCAAAGAAGTGGATCTTGTCAAAATGAATAACCCTGTTGTGGAGAATCATTTGGAAGCTTTTGAAGAAACAACACTAAAATTTGAATTAGAAACAAGAGATGTAAGAACTTCCATTATAAACTCTTAGTGTAAGGAATCTTTGAAAGCTCTCGAAGGAAAAACTATGAACTGTGAACAACATGTATGGGAAGGAAGCACTCAAATGTAGGATCTTGTTGTAAATAATCTCTAGAAGCTCTCAAAGGTGCAACACTAAAATTTTAGGTGGAAATATGCATAACAAGAAATATCTCAATGATAGACAAGATGTCAGAAGGAGGAGAATCAAAAATAATATCGATATCATCCATTAGTGAGTGGTTATCTAAGGAAACATCACTTCTAGATGAAGAATCAATACCTCTATAAAACTGTCATATTAAGGTCCATGTAGTGAAAGGACACTCAGTGTACTCAACATGATGTTAAAGTTCATCAAATACTTTCAGACATATTAGTCTATAGACCATGTCATTTTTATTTAACCACTGATGTTGGTATAAATGTTTAAGGTGTTTTTCGGTTTGTCAATTATATGATAAGCACAAAAAACTAAAAATATGGAAAGGTTTAATGATACATGCACCTATAATGAAATATCAGGATAAATGGATGTAATAAACAAAATAAACTCCTCCTTCTAGTGAATGAGATCACCTACATGCAAAGACAACTAAATAAGGTAGATATTATACAAAGAGATGAGGAGTTTCTTGACAAATGCCAATCCCAAGAGCTAATAGGCTTCCTCAAAGGGTGTCAAATTGGTTTACAATTAAGTGATAATGATATGAAATTAAATTGATAATGAAGGACTAACTAGAATTCTAGAGTTATAAATAGATCTTAATCTACGTGATAGGCGGCCCCAAGAAATGGGCTACAACAATCTCGAACTCCTCAAAATAATTGAAACAATATTGTTCAACAACATCCCATTCTTCTTGTATGAATTTAAGTTGATATTTGATGTCTTCAATTTTTGGTGTCAAGGCAATGACAAAAAGGCTAAGTTTTTATGCGATGTTGAATTGTTCCCAAACAAAGGGATATTGCACAATTGGAAGATCGTAAATGTTGGTAATGTGTTGTGACTCACTTGGAACTATCATCTATAGAGAGACACATCTTGAAAATAAGAATATTAGATAGAAAATAGAATGATAAAATTATTATAGATATGATAAATATGATTAATATTATAAAAAACATGGATTGCTAGTGATTATGTATGGTTGTTGGCAATTACTGTGAGAAAGTTGATATTTTTATAGAATGCAGATTTGATCTAAAGTGAACAATTTATAACTTGATGTGGTATCTAATAAGATGTATTGATAGAAAAAAGGTGAAAACAGAAAATTAAAACCCACCTTTGTTGATAAATGCTATAAAATGATGTTGTGGGATTCTTACGAAATTTGTAGAGCTTCCAAGGATGTAATAGGGGTGTTGGAGATATCAATATGTCTAAAATGATGTCATTTTGGTCTTGAAAGTAATGTAGATAATATATGAATGTCAAAATATCACTAACCAGGAGGTTTGATGTTTCTTTTATAATCACCGCTGATTTTGTTAAGGTCGTTGGCGATCTGAAAATTGTGGAGAAATACCACTTGGAAGTGGTTTCAACCACTTCCAAATGGGTAGATTCGTGTGCGAGGGTGATTTAAAATGTTTGTAAGGATGTTAGAGTGGTTAGTAGGTGAGATATTTAGGGTTAAAATGGGTTAAGATGTGTTGTATGTGGTTAGGGAGGTTTAGGGTGAGTAAATGAGATTTACGGAAAGAGGTGGCGGGTAGAATGTAATTTTACAAGGGTGAGGTCATAATTTATAGGATAATGAAAGGATTCAATATTTTTAGTGTGAGGACTATGGATAAACAACTATTTACCCCTTTTTGTCAAATGGTTTATGATGGACAAGTTGTTGGAAACAAACGGGTGAAATGGTCAGATTTGTGTTTGGATAGGTGGTTCCCCCCTCAAATTGGGGGTCATTGCAAAAAAGTGCAATGATCATCGGTTTGAATAGGTTGTTTGATGAGATAGGATTATTTTATGTTGTGTTTCCATTTAAGATGCACAAAGACTAGGAACGAAAAAAAACTACCACAAAGGTGGACTTGTGTGCAAATATTCCAATGATAGGGGAACCAATGGGTTCTCCACCTATAGATGTGTGACTCATGGGAAGAAAATGCAAGAAAATGTTTATGAAAGCATATAGTATCCATTATGTCTCAGGAGATGCAGGTTTGATAAATGATGTTGCTAAAAAGGTGGGATTATGTGACCAAGAAGTCAAGTGATAGGGGAACTAATGGGGTCTCGACCTATAGATGTATGAATTAACGACATAAGGGAAATGTTTCCCTAATGGTTGTGAAATCTAGAATGGATTTGAAAAATGAAATCTTTGTATAGTTTGACTAGTTTTGATTTTTAGAGGGTCTTTGTGCGTAAAAAGGAAGCACGTACTTGAAAAATGTTTCGAATTGGAAAGGAATGATAAAAATAATGGTTTAATGAGGATCATAGGCCAATGGAAAATGTTTTGGATAATAGGTCACTAACAATTTGACATAATCATTGGTGATTATCCCAATTTTCGGTGATTGGGTGGGTAGAATAAAATTGATATAAAAAGTGGTTTGGAGGTTCATTTGGTACAATTGGAATTTGAGAGTCTAATAGACTAAGTAAACCCTAATTTCTAAGTTTTTTGATTTTTTGGTGGGATGGAGGAATTTATAGGTGTGAAGAGGCAACAGAGGGAGGATTAGTGGGAGTTAATCAAATTTAGTCGTGTTAGGCGACAATTTGTCTTAATTTAGGGTGTGCTAAAGGCAGAGTGGTCTATCAAAGGGATGATGTAAAGTCTGATGCAACCTTGCCAGTATTCTAAGAGGAATTTGACATAGATGATGAGGAGGGGGTAGGTGTGAAGTTAGATGCTCATGGAGCATTGATAAGATATGATGATCTAGGAGTTACGGAGTCCTATGTTACGTGGTGGCTCGGATAACTAGATGGGTTTGAGAGGGCCTATGTGGAGGTGAAACATGAGGGTGGTGGTAGTGGTGGTAGTGAGGGTGGAGATGAGGATGATAGGGTGGTTGTATAGAAGGTATTTGTAGTGATTTTAGAGGCTGAGAAGGCCTTGTGGTTAGCTGAGCGGGACACACTAGTATCTGAGAGAAATAGTGTGACTAGTGAGTGAGATGGGATGAGTCAGTAGCTTGTTTTTGTATAGGAATATCTCACATAGGAAATAGCTGATAGAAATTGATATAAATGAGATATAAAGGCCTTGCAAAATTAATTTCAAGTGATAGGTTCTTCAATCTTGTGGGTTCAGCTACAGGATGTTAGGGCTTAAACTAGTGGACATATGGGACCACCTGGTAATCTTGTTGTATGATCTATACACTTATACGATGGATAAAATTTATGGTGAAATGTTTACCTATTTACTATTCTAGACACATATAGTGTATGATGGTAAAATTATTTATATGTATGATACTACACATGCAAACCTTATACTAGATGTTAATGTATGACCCATAATGGTTAGTCATACTAGGATCATAGATAAATATGGGGACAATTTGGATCTGTATCTTTTTCTAATATGGGAAAATGTTTAATGTGTAGAAAGCAAATGGGGAAATGATTTTCTTCTTGATAGTTCCCATGGGTTTTCCCCATACTTTATTGTATATGATACAAGTTGATCGATACGAGAAGCTTGCATTTTTTGGGAAATATGATCAATGCGGGAATATTTCTTGGGATGGTTGATTTTTGATTATTTATATGAGGGTTGATCAATGTGTGAGAATCCCCTTTTTTTGATATTAGGAATGATCAATGTGGGAAGTCCTTTTTGTGTATTTTTATTGGGTATCCATCCTTAAGGGTAGTGGTCTATGATTTTATTTATTTTTAATTTCATGGTAGCCATCCTTTCTTGGGAGTGGTCTACAACTTTATTTGACATATTTTTAATTTTTAATAGTCATACTTCGAGGGATAACGGTGTATATTTTGATTGTATCCATCCCATATATATTTTTATTTTTTGAGCTGAGGGTGACCCTGGGTAACCACATAAAAGGGGATAAGTAGATGTGAAAGCTACACACATATCCTTGTTCATATCGTGTAAAATAGGATAAGATAGGGGATGGTGTGAGTAATGATTGCGGGTTTCCCTAATTATGAGAAAGGAACTTGTCCATGCAGGAATATGATATGAGCACAGATCCATGGTGCTCGTATTTAAGGTCATTGATAGGTATGCTGACAAAAAATACCATATGATTCCAAATCATTACGAGAGTGATAGGATGTGTTGGGTTGATGGATGGAGATCATAGTTCAATTAAAGTTTCATGAGTTGATAAGTTAAGAGTAGAATGAACATGCAAGTGCATAGGGCATTAAGAGGTTCTTTTTTAGGTTTACCATCAAGAGAGGCTAGACGATAAGCCCTAGACCCATATTTATGAGTGATGATATATGGTATGATCCAATTGGAGAAAATTTTCCACGTTTGGACTAATTTTCCATGTTAGTGACGTGCTATATTTTCTTTGAGAACAAGATCACCAATATTAAAGTCACGTTGTTTGATATTGTTTTTATATGTGTGCATTTGATTCATTCTTGATATATGTTTGATGTGTTTGAGAGAGGTTAAATGATGTTCATCTAACAAGTTCAAGTTGTGATAGGCATTCTTGACGGTATTCCCTCATCAAAGATGAAATCTTAAATAGAGAAATGGAGTAATGATGGAATCTGAAACTTCAAGGGGAAGAACAAATCAGTGACCGTATAATAAAGAGAAAGGTGTAGCTCCTATAAGGTGTATGAAATCTAGTTGATAGGCCCATAAGGAGAAATGGGATTTAGAAGATGCCAATCCTTACCGTAGCTTGATCAACAGTTTTTAATGAGGTAATTTTGTTGAGTGTTTTGTTTAGATGCTTCTACTTGACCATTTTCTTGTGGATAGTAAGGTGTAGAAAAGCTAAGTTTGATGTTGTATGTGTCGCAAATATTTATGAACTTTCTTTTTTTTTGAATGATTTTCCTATTATCTGGTGATGATTTTATGAGGTATATTAAAGTGACAGATAATGTGATAATGGATGAAGTTGATGATTTTATATGCTTTAGTAGAAATGGGGGATTGTCTTCCACCCATTTTGTAAAATATTCTAGTTGCTATCCATGATGAATTTATGTCATTGTGATGAGTCAAGGGTTGATAAGGCTGATAAGGTCAAGTTCCCATTGTGAGAAGGGCCACAAGATCTTGATCTGGTTAAAGAGTCTTGAGTTGGACGATATGTGTGAGGGTTGGAATGTTGTTGACATTTGACATATTTCTTGATGTATTCACAACAATATTGATTAAGTGTAGGCCAATAGATATCCCATGTGTAAGATTTGTTTAGCAAAAACTAAACCAGTTGAAGTGTCCACCATATATGTCATCGTGGACTTCTTGGATAACTAGACACGCCTATGAAGTTTTAAGGACACTAGAGGAGGAGGTCATCAAACCCTCTTTTGTAAAGGATACCTCCTATTATTACATAGTGAGATGGGCATGTTGTTGAAAAGATATTTTTCCATTTCTGGATAGATATGAGGGTATTTTTATCTTATGGAAAGATAGTCATATGTCTTTGTATACCAAGTATCAGATGAGATAGTCTTCTATATGATTGATGGTTGGGAGATTAGTGTTGGTGTAGGATGGTTGATTGAATTTGTGTATAAAATGATGAATAATTTTAGAATCATTTGGTGATAAAGGGATGAGAGATGGAAGAGAAGTCATTGTGCTCTACAAATTTGTTAGATGAGTGAGGGGCTGGTTTGGATTTCATAGTGGTCAAAGAGTTGTAGGATATCTTAATGACGGATTGTTTTTTTCTTTCTAAAAGGACCTTATTTTTACACTTGATATATTCCTTTGATTTGATTGATGAAAATTTTTGAGTCACCATAGATATACTAATATTTACATACCTAAGAAAGGTTGTAGTCTGGAAGTCCCATGATGAGGATCTTCATATTCTTCCATGTTATTAGTACATTCAAAGTTTATCTTGAAAGATAATGGAATAAGAGTGTCCTAAAGGGGGTATTATGACTATTTTGACACCTCCCCCTACCTACATTTGGACCTGATGAAGAACAATGTCATTTTTAGATGGGTATTGTATTGATCGAGAGTTTTAATTGATTCATCAGTGGAAGTGTTCATAGGGTAATTGATTAGATGGAAGGGGAGCTTCTGTGAGCTTATCAGCAATGACCTACCCCTTAATGTATTTTTGAGAGATGAACTCAAGGTCAAATTTAGTCATGAGCATGAACCATCTAGTGATGTGATCATTGTGATACAGTACTTGGAATGTATAGATTTGCAGTGGATTGAAGTTTGTGACTACATTTATGTTTTGTGATTAAGTAAATAGTGATGATTTTTAGAAGTTGTAAAGTACAAGGCACAACACAACTTTTCTAATTTTGAATAATGAGTTTCATACTCATGAAGGGTAAAATCTTATGTAATAGATGACATCATGTTCCTTACCTTATCCATATTGTCTCGATGCATCAGAATGGCTCCTAAGGCATGGTTAGTTACGGAGATATATAGATAGAAAGGATCCCCCTCACATGGAGGTGTGAGCATGGGTGGTGATAGGAGATATTGTTTGAGGGAATTAAAGGCATGTTGACAATTCTTCATCCCACTTGAAGTGGATATATTTTTTGTAGAAGGTGATGATAAGGATTTTTGATAGTGGCTAAGATAATTGTGAGATGATTCAAATAGATATATTGAAGTTTTCCTTGAAGACTATGAAGTTATCTTAAGATTATATGGTGGAGGTATTTCAATAATGGATTTGAATTTAGTGGGTCAACTTTAATTCCCCTAATAGACACTATGAATCCAAGGATTTTTCCTACGAAGAACTCCAAACATGACATTTGGTAGGATTAAGGTAAAGAGAAATAACCATAGAATACATTAACAAACATCATGTTGAAGGAAGAATGGGTATATGGTCTCTTGAGTTTTTAGATTTACCTAAGAGATCATCATATGTAGTCTTCTATACGGTTTTATGGATGAGATCATGGAATGATATAGGTCATGGTGTGTTGATAAGTAGCTCTATGCATTTTTCAAGCCAAAGGGAATTACTCTATAGTAGAAGCTTCCCCATGGGGTGATAAAGGATGTATTGTGTTGATCCTCTAGTGTAATTAAGGATTTGATTGTAACTAGAAACCATCCATAAGGAGATAACATCTCATGGCCTATTCATTAAATCAATGAGCTTGGTCGATGTTGGGTAGAGGAAAATCATCTTTGGGGAAGGAGAGGTTTAAGTCTCTGAATTTGCATGCAGATGCACAATTTTCTAGTATGGATTATAATAGGGACAATTTGGAAATCCATTTTAGATAGTCAATAGATAGTATGAATTTGGTTAAAATAAGATGTTGAAGCTCTTCTTTGACTAACATTTTGATATGCACATGATACATCCTACTAATTTTTTTACTTCACAGGCTTAGTGATCTCAAGATGGTAAGGATATTGTGGATAATGATGTTAGGGTCTATACCTGGCATGACACTTTAGGACCATGTGAAGGCTTGACTATGTTTGGTTAAGAAAGAAGTGAATTCATGGAGTTTACATGAAAATCTAAGGCTTGGAACAATTTTGAAATGTGTGGCTCTTGTGTTGTGTTGATGTTAACATCAATGGTTGATTCATGGAGAAGCATAGACATGTGTCAAGATAAATCTTTTTATAAAGATAGTTGATCCTCATCACCCATATAGGTCAGGATAGTGGCATCGTCATCATGGTAATGAAGAATGTCAATAGTAGGGGAATATTTCTTCTATCATGTGAGGTAATAAGAGAGAATATTGCAGTAGTTTACCATCAAGTTGATAGGTTAGTGGTCCATGTGTGATGGTATTGATTAAAAAAACATAGGAGGGATAGATATGGTATCATCAATTTCAGAGGATGGATCTAATAATAATGATGGGTGTTGACATGTCTGATAATTGGGATGTTGACATGATGATGGATGAGTCAGAGAAGGATTACTTTGAAAGCTAAGGCCATATTTCTCATAAGGTTTCTCTTAGGTCTTCAAAGGGTAATTCGTGAGGACCCTACTCATATTAACCCAGAAAAATCCTTTCCATGATACAATGATGAAGGTAAGTTTGGGAAAACTGGAGGTTTATCATAGGAATGAGAAAGTATCTGGAGAAATGGTTTTTCATACAGTGTGGTGGGTATAAAACTGAGGCCAGATGATGGGTGATTGATGCCTTCTATATACTAACTATGTTCAAAGAAAATGGAGGGGCCAAAGGAGAGGATGTTTCCTACGTTAGTCTCATAAAGGGGTTGTTTTTCAATTCCTCCAATACATTTTAGGCATGTATGAAGTGTGTTAAGGGTTAAGAAGGTAGTATTCTGCCATACGAAAAAATGTGTTACACTACATGATCTTTGAAAGAGTCAATCGTTTGGTAGTTTGGATGAGATGAGGGAAGATCTTGTTGAATGTTTGATCTGAAGATGTAGAACTCTTGTAGTAGAAGTAGTCATGCCATTAGGTCTATAGGACATGTGATATGGCTTTGAAAGTATTAGGGTAAGTGATGACCATAAATTTTTTTACCTTCGTATTCATATTTTAGAACATCTATGTAGAGTTGATGGGATACAATGCACATCGCGAATATATCAAAGTGATGACCAAGAAGAATGTTATATTGGAAATCTCACTTCTACTAGATAAAATATTTTGTGGAAGACTTTTAACACCTATTTTGATAGGAAATAATGATTGTGCCCAATATGGCGTGTGACGACGTCATTAAAATCACGTAGCACGATAGTTGATTGGGTAACTATGGTATTCTAGTAATTGAATTTGTTTAAAGGCATGAGATGATATGATGTTATATGCTAGCACCATTATCGATCACAACCATCTTAAAGAGAGTGTTGTTGATTATATATCGGTGGCATGAATAGAGGAGAAGATTGTGGTCTTCATGCTATAAGGACGGAATTTTAGAATCCTCAAACATGTGATAGCAAGAATATATTTTTAGAGTACCAATGAGATTGGAAAATAGATTTGGGGCCATATGATGGTATTAAGATGGATTGAAGAGTTTTGATCATGGCTTGTTGACTATTGTGGAGAGTTTTGAGCAAGATCATATAGAGACATCTTGATAAGAGCTTGATATAATTGTTTGATGATACACCGTTTTGTATAGATGAAGTGGATTGAGTTTGAAGTTTCGCAAGGATGGACACCTTGGATTTAAAATATGATGAGTTGGGTGACTTCAAAAGGAGTGATGGAGATAAATACCTTAGGTTAGTCTTTCAAATCTTGTGCACATGCACTATTATGGTCATACAGACATGACATCTATCTGGATAGTGTGGGGATTTTACTGGAGGAATATCTTACTTTTACTAGATACGATGTTAAGTTGGTGGTTTAGACACTGATATATTTATAGGATTGTGAGAGGTGGATTTTATTTGACGTTTGGATTTGATTACATTGATATTCATATGTGGAAGAGGATGAATGATATTGATCTTATGGGCAGAAGTCCTTTATCCAACAAGACCTTCAGAATGATGACATGGATGGTTTTGTGAGTCCTCTATATGATGTCTTGGTATTTGATGATAAGCACATAATGCATCATAGTTATACGAGGAAGGGTTCCACCACCTGAGTGATCAAAGGGATTAATAGGTGGTAGTGTAATGAGTGCTGATCGGGTGAGTCTTTTGATGGATGTTAGTGTAATATCCCTGATGATGAAAATGATGGATGGGGTATATAATTTGACAGTTTAGGTAGCATGATATGCTTGAGTAGTGTTTTTGTGAGATATGTTTAGGTGCTGGTTGATGGGATGAGTTTAGAATTTGTGATGGTGATTGTAAAGTTGGATGAGGGGATGAGGTCCCAAAATAAAGAGTAAGGACATGTTATCTCATGGTGTGTTTGTCTAGTGAGTATTTTTTAATATTCCCATATTTCTAGATGGGTGATTTGTGTATTTTTGTGTAAGATCACCAAGAATTTGGGCTTAGTGTTGGGTGACATGGTCTTGGAAAGTGTTATTTAAAATTTAGATGACAAAATTATTTTCTAGTGATTCCGAAGGAATAGTATGGGAAGTTTATGTGTGGGTAGGTGTGGTAGGTTTTGGATGTTTTGATTTGGATGGGCTCGAGATCTCATTTATGAGGGAATTCAAGGAATGGTGTTGTTCAGTCCATGCTCTTGCTATGGAAACAGGCCTAGTTGTAGATGTGGATGAGGAATTGTTGACAATATTGATGGTGTGATGAGACCCTATGACATTAGACTAAGGTTGACTTTTGGTTGGGGGATGATTTGGGAAGGATTGTTTAAATATATCGAAAATTTGATTCGAAGGTGTGTTTGGATTGTTAAGTTTTAATTCACCATGGTCAATAAGGTATTGGAGGAAATTTTTGAATGAATGACATTTCTCGATGTCGTGTCCTCAGACTTAATGGTATTTATAATAATCGTTGTCCATATACCATGATGGTTTAGAATTGGATATGTTGATTGGCTAGATGAGAGGGAGTGTAATTATACAAGTAGTAAGATATTTTTCAAAACTAACGCTATAAGACTCTCCTAAAGGCATGTATTTACGTTGAGGCTTGGATAATTTGGAGTCCAAATGACCTTTATATTTAGTTTTTGAAATGACTACATTTACAAACCCTTTAGATTTGTAATTATTAGAAGAAGTTTCAAAAGAGGACTCAATTTTTGGTTTCTTAGATCGGAGTTTGACCTTACTTTTCTCAAGGGTGGGGAGTTATAGCTTTTTTAGGACATGGTAAAGGCTTCGTAAATTTTTTGGAAAGATTGAATCTAGAGGGTTGATGATATGTGTTTGGAAAAATGATCAAGAAAATAACTCGATCAACTCAATTTATGGAAGAGAAAAGAATAATTGGTTGATAATCCCTCGTCACCTGGCAATAAATTAGCTACAGACTCATCTTCAAATTGTTTGATGGCATAGATATCAATGATGGAGATCTTACAAGTGATTTTGATGGAAAATTTCTCTAGGAACAACTATACGAGTTGTGAAAATGAGAAAATATAATTTTGTACCAGTCAAGGGCATGGCCAGCTAAGGGCATGGGGAACGCCCTTAACATGAGATCCTGGTCATGGGAAATAAGATGAAACACATGATGGAAATCCTTGATGTGTTGTTGCAGGTCCTCCTTACTATAAAAATTAATCAATTTAGGGAGTTCCCAGTGTGAATGATAGGCCTTGAAAGGCACAGATGGGTGGATAGGATCATTATAGATTTATTTGTATGAGAGGTTATGTTAGGTTGTGGAGCCTATTTTCATTTTTGAAAGTGTTGAAGACTGTACACTAAGAGTACTATACACTTTCCATAGTTGTCTCACCGGGGTTTAGGGGTGCAACCCCCCAAAAAAAACTTGACCTTAAAATATGCCCGATATACCGAGAAATATGCTTTTCTCATATGGGTGGGATATTTGACCCATAGGTTTATGGGACGGTTTTGGCCCATGGTTTTAATACCCACGGTTTTGTAAAACTGATTAAGCAATTGACTACTTATATGGTTTTATGCATATGGTAGGGATAATGTAACATTGCAGATGTGTTTTGAATTCGGATGTGAATTCTGTAGAGTTTGTTGAGCATAGCTCCAAACAGATATGGGTATTGTATTGAGAGAGCGGTGGCTTGTAATAAAATATGAGCAAGTGATTCTTGGTGGACATAGCCCAAATTGGGTGAACCATGTTAAATATTGTCTCTTTGTGTTGTGTTATTTTATTCTACACTTTTATTTGAGATCTGTAATATTTTCTACATATGACTTTCTACTGTTGCGATTTTGTGAGGGATTATTATGCATATTTTATCCCTTATTTCCTAAAAATTGGTATTAGATCCTAGTTTGGTTTGTTAAAGTGTTGAATCACAGGGAAATTTTTATCTTGAGTGGGAGCTATGGCTAATGATGGAAGATCTAGGGTTGATAAATTCAACGGGCATAATTTCAGTCTTTGGAAGATGCAGATGGAAGATTACATTTATCAAAAGGATCTTTATATTCCACTATCTGAGAATGTGAACAAACCCTTGAGCATGACAAATGCGGAATGGGATTTGCTGGATAGGAAGACACTTGGGACAATCTGGCTATGTCTTGCATATTTGGTATTATTTAATGTTTCAAAGGAAAAGACTACAAAAGAACTGATGGATGCATTAGGGAAGTTGTATGAAAAACCCTTTGCCTCTAATAAGATATATTTAATGAAAAATTTGTTTAATATGAAGATGTCTGAGAATGGTTCAGTAGCTGATCATTTAAATGATTTTTAATATGGTTGTAAATATGCTAACTTTGGTTACAATAGAATTTGATGAAGAAGTTAGGGCTTTATTAATTCTGTGCTCTTTACCTGAGAGTTGGAATAGCTTGGTAATGGTGGTAAACAACTCGGTTCCAGCGAACTCAAAGTTGAAGTTTGAGGATGTTGTAGGGATGATTTTAAGCTTGAGGAAATGCAAAGAAAAAGCTCTGGGGAATCTTCTACTTTAGGGAATGATTTGACAGTGGAAACTAGAGGGAGACAGAAGAATAGAGGAAGCCGTGGAAAATCAAAGGATCGAGCAAGGTCAAAATCCAAAAGAAAGATAGTATGCTGGCACTGTGGAAAGTCTGGGCATATAAAAGAAGGACTGTTGGGGGCTTCAAGACAAGAAGAAACAACAGGAAGAAAACAAGGAGGAAAATTTGGCAATGAGTAATGTATGTCAGGATGCTTTGATTCTTTGTTTGCATAACATTACTGAATCTTGGGTTTTAGATTTGGGGGCTTCTTTC
This sequence comes from Taxus chinensis, assembly GCA_019776745.2. Lineage (NCBI taxonomy): Eukaryota > Viridiplantae > Streptophyta > Pinopsida > Cupressales > Taxaceae > Taxus > Taxus chinensis. Next base: position 652,358,428 of record CM034148.1, read on the forward strand.
CATGCTACTCCACATAGGCATTATTTTGTTGATTATGTTCAAGGAGATTTTGGGAATGTTTTTCTTAGTGATGATGAGCCTTGCAACATAGTTGGAAAATGTTTTGTTCAGGAAAAGATGTAGAATGGGAATACTTGGATATTGAAGGATGTCAGACATGTGCCTACATTAAGACAAAATTTGATATCGGCAGGGCAGTTGGGAAGTGATGGTTATACTATGATATTTACACCGGACTCTTGGAAGGTTACCAAGGGTGCTCTTGTGGTGGAAAGGGGTAAGAAGGTTGGAACCTTGTATTTAACCACTTATAGCACTAATGTTTGTAATCTTATGGCTTTATAAGTAGATACAACATTGTGGCACTATAGGCTCGGTCATATGAGCCATAAGGGCATGGAGATCATAAAGAATGATTTTCCTAGATATACAGAAACATGTTTGGAGTTCTGTGAGGACTGCATATATGGGAAACAAAAGTGAGTAAGGTTTCTCAAGGTTACACCTACAAAGAAAGAGAGTAAGTTAGAGCTGGTGCATTCTGATGTATGGGGGCCGACTCAGGTATCATCTCTTGGGATTTCAGGTTATTATGTTACTTTTATTGATGATGCAACAAGGAAAGTTTAGGTTTATTGTATTAGAAACAAATATGATGTATTTGACACTTTTGTTAAATGGAAAGCCTTGGTAGAGAATGAAACATGTCTTAAGCTAAAATGTCTCAAGTCAGATAATGGAGGGGAGTATTGCAGAAATGAATTTGATGATTATTGTTCAAAGAATGGAATCCACAGGAAAAATATGGTTCCAGGAACTCCGCAGTAGAATGGGGTGTCAGAAAGGATGAACAAAACAATAATGGAATGTGCTAGGAGCATGAGGTTACATGCAGGATTGCCTCTTTCTTTTTGGGAAGAAGCAGTGAGCACAACTGTGTACTTGATAAACAAAGGACCCTTAAGTGCCTTGGATGGAGGCATACCTGAGGAGGCTTGGTATGGTAAGAAAGTTGATTATTCATTTCTTAGAGTCTTTAGATGTGATGTGTTTTTTCATATAGACAAGGATGATAGGACCAAGCTAGAGGCTAAATAAGAAAAATGTAATTTCATTAGTTATGGTGGTGACGACTTTGGATATAAATGTTGGAGTATTAAGGATAAGAAAATCATTCGATCTAGGGATGTAGTCTTTAATGAGAAAGTCATGTATAAGCAACAATTACAGGAAAATAGGGAAGAATCCAAGAAAGAATATACAACGGTGGAAGATCTTTCGGATGGGAAAGTGACACATGAATCAGTTTAGGAACCTCCTCAACAAGAACCCCAAACTCCTATATTGAGGAGGTCTTCTAAGGTAAGAAGAGAACCTGAACGGTTTTCTTCTTCTCTTTATTATTTATTACTCACTGATAGTGGATAGCCAGAGTGCTTTGATGAAGCAATACAGGTAGATGCCAGGAAGAAGTGGGAGCAAGCCATGGATGACGAGCATCAGGCTCTCATGGAGAACTTGACATGGGATTTAGTGAAGCTACCCAAAGGAAAAAGAAAATTATAGAACAAGTGGGTGTTTAAAGTCTAAGAGGAAGAAGGAGGAAAGAAAAGATACAACACCATGTTAGTGGTAAAGAGGTTTGCACATAAAAAAGGTATAGATTTTGATGAGATTTTTTCTCCTGTAGTAAAAATGACTTCTATTAGAATTGTTCTAGGAATAGTTGGAGTAGAAGACTTGAGTCTTGCACTTAGAATATCTTGATGTAAAGAATGCATTTCTCCATGGTGATTCGGAGGAGGAACTATATATGCAGCAACCAGAGGGCTATGAGGTCAAAGGTAAAGAGGAGATGGTGCGCAAACTGAAGAAGAGCGTGTATGGCTTGAAATAAGCTCCACGTCAATGGTATAAGAATTTTGATAGCTTCATGATGGAGCAAGGTTATATTAGATGTCATTCTGACCATTGCGTGTATACAAAGAAATTTGAGGATGGCAGTTATATTATCCTGTGTCTGTATGTAGATGACATGTTGGTTGTAGGGAAAAACATGCAGGAAATAAAAGTACTCAAAAAGTAGCTAAGTGAATCCTTTGCTATGAAGGATTTGGGGGAAACCAAAAAAATCCTTGGTATGAGGATATCTCGGGATAGGAAGGAACAAAAGCTGAATTTATCTCAAGAAGAGTACATTAAGAAGGTATTTGAGAGGTTTAATATGCAAGATGCTAAACCGGTTGGGACTCCTTTGGCAAGTCATTTCAAGTTATCAAAGGAGCATTGTCCCAAGATAGAGCAGGAGAGAAACCAAATGTCCAAGGTACCTTACTCATCAGCAGTTGCCCATTTGATGTATGCCATGGTGTGCACTAGGCCTAATATTACCCATGCAGTGGGAGTAGTGAGTAGATTTATGAGTGATCCAAGTAGAGCTCACTGACAAGCAGTAAAGTGGATCCTTCGGTATTTGAGAGGGACCATGGGGATAGTTTTTTGCTATAGTGGATCAGACACCACTTTGTGTGGTTTTGTAGATTCAGATATGGCTGGAGATGTAGACAGCAGGAGGAGCACAGCAGGTTATGTTTACACTATAGGTGGGACAACAGTAAGCTAGAGTTCACGACTATAGAAGATGGGTTCTTTGTCAAACACGGAGGCTGAGTATGTTACTACCACAGAGGTAAGCAAAGAAATGATTTGGCTACAGTAATTGCTTGAGGAGTTGGGGTATAAGCAGGAGGAAGGAAAGTTGCATAGTGATAGTCAGAGTGTTATACACCTAACTAAGAACTCTACTTTCCACTCTTGGAAAAAGCATATACAGTTAAGGTACCATTTCATCAGGACAACTTTAGAGGCGGAGAAGTTGAAGATGGAGAAGATTCGTACTAGTTAGAATCCTGTAGACATGATGACCAAGGTGGTCACAAGGGGAAAAATGAAGCTATGTTCAACTTTGGTTGGTCTTCATGAAAACTAGTGAAGGGTTGAGAAGCTTGCTCAAAGGAAAACTAGTCTCCAAGTGGTACATTATTAGGTTGTGGAGCCTATTTTCATGTGTGAAAGTGTTGAAGACTATACACTAAGAGTATTGTACACTTTCCACATTTGTCTTACCGGGGTCCGGGGGGCGCAGCCCTTGATTTTTTTTGGCCTTAAAACATGCCCGATATACCGGGAAATGTGCTTTTCTCATATGGGTGGGATTTTTGACCCATAGTTTTATGGGATGGTTTTAGCCCATGGTTTTAATACCCACGGTTTTGTAAAACTGCTTAAGCAGTTGTCTACTTATATGGTTTTATGCATATGTTAGGGATAATGTAACATTTCAGATGTGTTTTGAATTTGGGTGTGAATTATGTAGAGTTTGTTGAGCATAGTTCCAAATAGATATAGGTATTGTATTGAGAGAGCAGTGACTTATAATAAAATCTAAACAAGTGATTCTTGGTTGACGTAGCCCAAATTGGGTGAACCACATTAAATATTGTCTCTTTGTGTTGTGTTATTTTATTTTACACTTTAATTTGAGATCTATAATATTTTCTGCATATTAGTTTCTACTGTTGCAATTCTGTGAGGGATTATTTCACATATTTTATCCCCTATTTCCTAACAGGTTATTTTTGGGTCCCATAGTGGCAATTTCAAGGCTAGTTATTCTATTTAGTAACGTCTGTATGAGATCATTATGAGGTGGATTTGTGTTTAAAGGAGTGGCTTGGTTATAAGTGTGGGGGGTTTCATTGTTGGTACAAGTGATATGGTAATGGAATATTTTTAGGTGTAGGAATACATGTTGGAATATTGTAAGTGTACTAGGAGGCTAATAGTTTTGAGGGTCGGATGTATTAATAAGGGAAAATAATAGAAGTGTGGATGGAAGGTTATGATGGTTGTGGGATATATTTTAAGAGGAGATGTAACTATATTGTGAGACAGGTGAGGTAGATGTTTTTTTTGTGAGAAGGAGAGAGTACTAGCAATGACACTCATGTTGACAGGTGATGTAGATGCAGGGATGGATATGACTAAATTTTAGATCGAAGATGTAGGTTATTGTGATGAAACAAATTGAGACATAATCAATGGATTTATAGAGAGAGGGACACCAATTGAGATTATAGGAGGAGGGGAGTGACAGAGGCTGCATGACTAGATGTAGATGGGGAGGTAGTAGTATGAGTTTATGTAGCTTGCAAGCTAGATGAAAAAGCTAATGAAACATGTTCCTATTGGCTAGCCATATTATGGGATGATATGGAATTAATGTAAAAACTAGAAACAAGAGCGGATGAAGCAAGTGATGACATCTATGTATCACTAGTAGAAGGGTACAGAGAGATTTGTTCGATGAAGGGTTTATACTCGAGGTCATAAAGTTTGGAGTAGTCAGAAGCATTGAAGAGAAAAGATAGATATATTTTGGATAGGGGAGAGTAAGTGATACACATACTTTTGGCAGAAAGGTAGCTACAAAGGGAAATGGGTTTGAAGTGTAAGAGTTCTACAAATACTGGATCGCCACTTTGGAAGAGTTACAGAGGGTCAAGACAAGGAGATTTTGATGTCACATATTGAGTACTAGGAGAATGCAGAGGTTCTTGATCTATTTCTAAGGATTGTTGTAATGGACCAAACATGTTTGGGATGTTTTGCATATGAGACTGGGTTGATTTTAAGGATTGTTGAAGTGAACTTGCCATATTTGAGATGATTTTAAGGTGAGATAATAGTCTAGTCAAAACCATGAACTGATCAAATAATCAACGAAGAAAAGAGTAAAATGGTTGTTTTAAAAAAATGAAATGACACACACACACAAAGAAAATTTAAATTATTTTTATTAGTTGAAAGGATGTGAAAAATAAAATATGGTTAATGAGGGTACTATGGAAGAGGTTACCTAATAGTGGTTTTAGGTAAGTTTAAATTTGAAGTACCCTATATACCTGAAGGTATGAGAGGCATAGTTCTGTATTGGTGTTTATATGAGGCATGATATTGGGGCCTAACCCCTCACTTCATGGTCCCATAGTGATAAGGGTGTCGGGTGCTAATCTGATATACCACCCACTAGTTTTTTTATACTCGACCAGAACACTGATTTGGTTTCTCCCTTAGTGATCAAACCCAAGTAGGTAGACGTAGAAAAGATTGTTTAGATGCAATTTTGATGTTTCATGTGGTTTGGTTGTGTGTGAGGTGAATTTTTTTAATGTAATCGTTTAACCCCTAATTAAAACGTGTGATCAGGAAAGATGAAGGCTCATTTTAAGATCCAAAAGGAAATGTTGATTTCAATGAAGACAAATCAGAAAAATGCGACGTTGAAAGAAAATGAAGGAAAAGAAGCGTACTTGTGTTCACTATTCCTTTTTTATTTTAATTTTTAAAATTTATGTGTTCTTAAAGAAGTGATAGCAAATAAATCTAAGCTGAAAAGTTAGATAATTTGAAAATAGTAAAAACAAGAAGATATAAAATATAAATTAAAGAAGAAGGGTTGATTGTGTCCCACCCAACATGCCAGAATGTTTAAGGTGTTTTTTGGTTTTCCAATTATATGATAAACACCAAAAACTAAAAAGATAACAGGTTTTAATGACACCTGTGTCAACAACACAATGTCAGGATGAATGGATTCAATATACACAAGATACTTCTCCTTCTAGCAGATAAGAGAACATACATACAAAGACAACTAAACAAGGTAGATATTAGACAAAGAGATGACAAGTTGCTCAAAAAAGGATAATCCCAAGAGCTAATGGGATTCCTCTAAGGGTGTCAACTCATGTTATAATTAAGTGATAATGATATAAAAGTAAATTGACAATGAAGGAATGGATGGAATTCTAGAGGGATATATAGATCATGCTCTATGTGATAGGCGTCTAAGAAAAGGATACAACAATATTAACTCAAGTCAAATTAATTGAACCAGAATTGTTCATCAACGCCCATTCTTCTTATATGACTATGAGTTGATCTTCGATGTCTTAAAAATTTTGGTGTCAAGGTGATGGCACAAATACTGAATTCGTTTGCATGATCAGAAGATCGTAAATGTTGGTAATGGTTTGTGAATCTCTTGACACTGTCATCTATATAGAGAAACATCTTCAAAATAAGAAAATTAGATAGAAAAAATAATGACTAAATGATTACAAATACGATAAATATGATTAAAATGATAAAAAGAAAGGGATCACTAGTGATTTTGTATGGTTGTTGGAGATTCAGATAAAATTGTTGGTGATTACTGTGAGAAAGTTGATCTTTTGATAGAATGTAATTTTGATCTAAAGTGAATGATTTATAGCTTTATGTGGTTTATAATAGGATATATTGATAGAATGAAGGTGAAAATAGAAGATAAAAATCCACCTTTGTTGATAAATGCTATAAAATGATGTTGTGGTATTCTTACAAAATTTTCAGATCTTTTAAGGACATAACAATGGTGCTAGAGATACCAAGATGTCTGAAATGATTTTGTTTCAGTCTTGAAAGGAACAAAGCTTTGATTTAAATGTCATAATATCCCTAACCAGGAGGTTCGATGTTGCTTTTATAATCATCGACGATTCTATTAGGGCCATTGGCGGTCCATAAAAATGTAAGGAAAACCCACATGCAAGTGGTTTCAACCACTTCCAAATGGGTAGATTCGGATATTGGGATGAGTTAGAATGATTCTAAGGATGTTAGAGGAGTTAGGAGGTTAGATGGTTAGGGTTAAAATGGGTTAACATGGGTTATAGGTGGTTAGGAAGGTTTAGGGTGAGTAAGTGAGATTTACGGGGGGTAGAATGTGATTTTATGAGGGTGAGATCATAATTTAAAGGATAATGAAATGGTTTAATATTTTGAGTGTGAGGACTATGGATAAACAATATAGGGTACTAAAAACAGGTTTCTATAGTAAATAATCGTTGAGTTCAGGAACGAGTCTAAGGAGATTGGTCATTAAATCATGAATGATGTAGTGATCAAGTATCCCTTATTTCTAGGAGAAATAGTTTTTTGAATATAAGTGAACAATAGAATGATGAAAATTAATAGACATGATAAAAAAAACCTCAAAGATCCTAAGATGTGGAACTTTATAATTTAGTGTTAAAATCTACAAACCCTCATAAATGTTTTCTAGATAAATCCCTTAAATATTGGTGCAAGTGAACCTTAAAAGGCCTAAAATTACATTGTACTAGTAAAATATGAATATAAAAATGGCACCAATGCGTAGAACACAAAAAATACACAATTTCAAAACAAAAGATCGCCTCAATACAAGTTATGGATCAAAAGTTATGAACTCTAGAAGGTTATGCTATTAAAAATATAATATTTTAATGATATCCTTTTTGTAGGGTACATGTGACACCTAAATGTCCAAAGGGTAAAGAATTGAACTAGAAGGTACAAATTTATGACCAAAGGATAAAATACTGCACCTAGGTACATGTCCAAACGGTAAAGAACAACATCCAGAAGGTACATATATGCGACCAAAAGATAAAACACTTCACTCGTAAGGTACATATCTACATCCATAGGTAGAGAACTACATGCAAAAAATATAAATCTATGTCTAAAGATTAAAACATGCATTCAAAAGGTACAATTGATGATACAAATGTTGATTGCAAATATCCAATTTTATGATACTTGTATAAAAAATAGAGAGAAATGTAAAAAGTTTCTTAAAAACCCAGAAAACTAATATAACTTCTACCCCAAAAAAATGCATGGAATTATATGGATTTCTTGAAAAATGCACCAAATACCCTTACAAATGACCATATTTGACTATCTCAGAATTGGGTCGAGTTTACAGATAATAATACGTTTTTATTAAAATTACATTGGGTGATAGATGACATTAAAACCCAGTTATAGAATGAACTATTTCCCCAATATTTTTTGATTCTCCAAATCATCCAAGGATATAAGAGAAGAACATACTCAGAGAATAGAGGATTTAACATAGTAAACTACAAACAAAATATTTTATAACTAATAACAAATCGAATACCAGACAAAAAAATACCAACATAGGTTTGATATCATATCAAAGTATTGGCCAAGATCACTGGATCAATTGAATGCATCAATTCATCAAACGTGAGACAAGAAACCACATAAGATTGTTGAAAGTAAATAAAATCACAATGAGAGAATTATTGCACAAGCTTGGAATCAATCCATCTAACACACAACTTGCATATCTCACAAATGAGAATGTACATATAGGAGAGTGGATGTTTAACTCCTTCATGAATAGTGGTCAATGATCTACCACCTAGAATAGTGATCAAATAGTAACTCTCATTAAAGTATAACAACCACCTAAAATAGTGGTCAAATATCTTCCACCTAGAATAGTGATCAAAGAGCAAACCCCACTAATAATGGTGGTCAAATGTAACTCCATATGACTAAGTACACCTACACTAAATAAACAATCCATGTGTGTAGGAATAATCCACAATAAATAAATACGAGGAAAAATAATGCCCTACACTAAAAAATCTTCCTAAGGCTCACATTATCATAATATTTCATCTATGTAAAGATATATAAGCAAGTCAATATCACTTTATAACTCACTTGGAACACTTATAAGGTATTATTACAAATATCATTCCATGAGCACTCAAGGCCCTCGTAGATCTTCCTAAATTAGTTGCACATCATTTAGAGTAACCACTACTACAAGACTAGAGAACTCAACTAGGTAAAATAGTCTATCTTCATCCATTTCCAAGAAAACAAAGGTTCAAGAGCCATGTATTAGTAAGATAAAAGTCACTCTAAACATTTTCAAAGGGTTTAAAGGGACAAATGGTTTAGTCACATAGTTGAAGGACACTACATTGCACTACTACTGCGTTGGGTACATTTTCTACTCTACAATTATCCCTCTTTCTTTGTTGTTAAGATACATGAGGGCTCCCATAGGGGGTTAAGTTAGATCACACTCGCACTTGCACATGTACCTAGGAGAACTACATGAGACTTGATACCAAAAAATGCATGTAGTACAACAATTGAATTGGTTTGGTAGGAGTTAACTACCAAGGGTAGTCCATCCTCACCATACACATGATTTCTCCTTTTGTTTTCTAATGTTTTATGAAGGGCATTGAAAATATCTATGATTTCTACTTTGTTGCATGTGATTATGAGTTGTACAAACAAGAGTGACATGTAGGGAACCGTATTTTTAAATAAATGAAGGGTGTATAAATTTATAGTAAGAACTTGTCATAAGAGGGTCCAAGACCACACATAAAGGTCAACAACATACAAAAGGAGTCAAGACCGTAAAGTAGTTGTCCGACCTTGGACATGGGAATTTTATAGATCTAACATCAAAAGTGAAGCATCTACATGATAAGAACATCCTTTTTATGTGGTTAGCACACCCAAATCATCATTATACCTCTATGTATAACTATGTTTTCATCTCTTCTTGTGTATTTGAGGTATTGTTTTATTGTTGTATCATTGTATCATTGTTGCACATAATAAAGTGTTGTTTTAGTTATGCATGGTTAATTGTGAATTAATTATATTAGAATAATCTCTTGTAATGAACCCTTACATCATATATTTCTTATGTTGCATGTCATTTATTTTTAGGTTGTAAAAAACAAGAAATTAAATTCCAAGGGTATAGAGAAACTATCCACAGCGAGGTTGAGCCAATTCAGGTTGAGTAGAAGCTTTTGCAGAGTCTGTAAGCTTAGTATAGGTCTAGGGTTATAATTCTTAGTAGAATTATTGCTATCTTTTCATGATAATATAATTGGAGAGTTGACGTATTGCGCTTGAGTGTGTAATATTTACTTACATAAATAAAAGAAATTTTTTTCTTTGTGTTAAGAGTTGTGCTTGTGCTCTTGCTTAGGGAAGAGATTTAACTCTGAGATAAGTGGTGTGGTGTAATACATATCTTCATTGGGAATCCTAACCACGACTACATCAATGATGTAGAGGTAATTATGGGAGAAATGTGTGTCAAAAGATTCAAATATATGTCATTAGTCCAAATACCCTAAACAATGCCAAATTTGAAATTGTCAAGTTCGTAAGACTAAAAGTAGGTTACTACAGCAAAAACATTTACAGTAATGTTTGAGCTCCAACAATGACAACGAATAATTCTAAGTACTATAAATTGTTTTCCAAATCAATTATAATTATAATTAGTCGGCCCCTTTTACGATTGGTAAGTCAAGATTATATAGGCAATTTCTTCCTTGTACTAAATGGAAACTAATCCTTTAAGACATTGCATGAGGTTCCATGCTTTGTGGCTTTGTTATTTTTTCATCTTTATCATTTAGAATCACATTAATTTATAACCCATCTTCATTCCAATTATCCTCTAAATATCATTTGTTCTTCCAACAAATTGTTCTATACTATGGCACAATTCATACCTTACCCAAAATTCCAAGTGCCTTCCCCGACACCCTTGTCTTTATGTGGACACCCCTATTCTAATTTTCATCTGAGTGCACAAAATAGCACCCTTTTTTGCTGATTATTCCCTTTATAATAATAATTGCGCAAACTTTACCAAAAATAAAAAAGAAAAAAGTGAGTGTCACTACTATATGATTAAAATAAATAAATTAGCTTGTTAATGGAAAACTTATAATAGAGGTTACACAATTAAATTTGACTTCATTTTTAAAGCCCAAGTTGGATGGCTCAACTCTAGTATTTGCTTTCCATTTATGCCGGGTCACCGACGAACCGCTGTAATGGGATGTGGACCGTACATTTGTTGGGCCATACAACGCTTCTATCTTTTATGATCGGAAACAGAAATATACAAAGAACAAGATCCCACTTTATCAAATGGGACAGGGTTAAGTGCCAGAAAAATCTTTTCTATTTAATGCAATACAAATATAAAATTTCTTAAGAATCAAATTATTAAGAGTGAAATATTTAAAATCAATTGAAAAGGTGGTGTCGCAAATATTGAGTGGTCACAGACGCAGGACAAGAAAGCTTTTACTGTGAATGATGCAAATATGCATATGCCACCATGTGGTAGAGAATCCCATGTCGTCATCCGCCATTATTCACAATATCTAGACATGTACCATCTAGACAAATCAGCTTGCAATCCTATTTTAAGGACGTTCTTCATTGATGGGTTTGCCAAGCTATCTGGTAATCACTATTAGTTTTTGGAGGAAATCACAGTTTCCTCCAAGAACTTGAAGATATTGAGCTTGAGCTTGAAGATATTGTGGTGGGAAGAGCGTAGCCATGGTGAAATCAATATTGATGGCAAAACAAGTTATAGCTGCTGGTTCTCTCTCGCCTTTCAGTATTCATGGCGTTGGCTTTTCAAGGTCAGTATTTTAAAAACTATTCTCGCTCAGCCTAAATATCACATATGTTTTTTTTTTATTATTATTATTTGATGAATTTGTATCTGTGATCGTTACAAAAAGCCTGATACAAAGTATCAGTGATATTGCGTCAAAAGTTGAATCGCCAGGGAAGAAGGGTATTCTCGGAAAGAGACAGCAAGAGAGAAAAGACTATGGGAGAGGGAGAGAGAAAGAGGTTGAAGGATCATGGATGCCTGATCCAGTGACTGGCTATTTTATTCCGGAAGATCATTTTGGTGAAGTTGACATTGCTGAATTGAGGGAAAATCTTCTGAGAACTCATTCCGTTTCCAGATCCTCAAATTAGATCATTTCAACTTCACCCGACGCCCACAACGAAGTTTTTTTTTTGGGATATCCAACAAAATTTAGATAGTTGCGTATGATTAACGCCAACAATTATGAAAATAAAACTATGTGGGCATTATTGTTTTTTATTTTTACCCAAGGCAAAGCAATATAGCCTGATGCAAAGTATCTGTGATATCCACTTTACAGTTACTTAATTTTATATGTTTTAATAATTCTAAAGTTTTAGATAAGAAAACGAGTGGAATGTTCTTTAATGAGTTTATTTAACACAACTAATTTCAATATTTATTGAAAAGATTTTTAAAAATTATGATTTGATTAACGAAATTTAGTTTAGTGGGATGTTCTAGATATATTATCTTTGGTATTGAGCATTTCAATTGTGGTGTTATTAGTGTATTTATGTGTTTATAAATTATTTGTTTAAATTTAGTTCTTGTTGGTATGTATTTCTAATATTGTCAAATTTTCTACCTTGTTTCTTGTATCTTGTAGACTTTACAACCTTACTAAATTATATGGCTTGTTATATTATAACTTATATTAAATAAAATATTCTTCTTATATAGAAATATTTCATATATTCGAAAACACCACATCCCCTACATGTACTTTTCACTTTTAGAACAATTGTCATAGTACAAAAAATTCTTAATTACTTTGCACCAATTTCTATTAACATGCTCTATGGGACCATTTGATTAATCAACTATAAACTTGTAACTAAAAATTCCATAACATTTTTTTTCCAAAAGAATAAGTTGTTATATAACACTTGTTATATTTTGATTGTGTGTGGGTGTGGGTGTGGGTCCAATCATACAAAAAAGTGAGTGCATGAATCACACAAAAATTATCACATTGACCTCAGTTAAAAAGGCTAAAAAATAAATTAAAATTATATATAAGATATTTTTCATTCATAAATTTATACGTATGTTTGTAGAGTTATTTTCAGTGGAACACTCATCTATCATAGGTCATCTACCCTTAACATTAGTGTGTTCCATAAGAAAATTATGCAATGTATGGTTTTGTCTCCCATGATCATAAAGAGAAAATTAGAGGGATCTAATCTCAAATACACTCATACCATCTTTATATTATTTTGTCTTGGTTGGTGTGAAGTTAAACTTGGATAGATAATTTCCATTATTCCTATCACGAGCCTTACCACTCACCATATTAAATGTGGCTTTTCTATCCATGGGTATAACTCCTTATGCTAAGAAAATTAGTTTTCTCCCATTCAATTAAGGTATAATTACATCTTGAAGGAATGTTTTGACATGTTCAGTTAAGGAAAAATTGGGAGGAGTCGGGGATGGAGTGAAAACATGTGAATGCAGCGAATGGCGAATTTAGTTTTGGTAACTGTAAAATTTTGCAAGCTCCGCAAGGGGAGCCAAATGGTCACACCCTGGTATCAGGGGATTCAGGTTGATGGAGGAGCACGGGATAATGGAGATGGGGTCAGGACTGTGGTATATTCGTGCCCTAATCTTAGGGTATCAAAATTGATCGAGCCTTCTTGTGGGAAAGTTGGGCCAAACAGAGATTTTAACAGGAATAACGGGAGAAGTGCTATAGGTTGTTGGGGATTTGCTCACTCCCAGAAGACAACCTCATTCAAAGATATACTAGAAAATTGAGGAGGTCAAACTCCTTGCAAGAATTCACTAAACAATCAGACATACCTAGTTGATTTGGCTGAGGATATTCCTTCTTTAGTCATCGAGAACCCTGAAATGGAGGAATACTACAAAATTTTATCTCAGGATACAGTGATCGGAAAGTTGAATGGTTTTTGGCCTTCCTCCTCTGCACTGTATCAGTGGATTTTCAAAAACTGGACCACCAAGTGTGAAATCTCTCTTTGCTCCAAGGGATTTTTGCTGTCCATTTTAGGGAATATGAGGATTATCAGCGTTACATGACAGAGGGTCCATGGTTCTGGGGACATCCTGGTTTATTTATAACCCCATGGTTTCTAGATTTTGATCCGCATACATATACAGTTACCAAAATGCCAGTTTGGGTCAGTCTCCCTATGGTATGCCCTGGAGCACATTGGAAACGCTTTGGGAAAGTTTTTAAAAGAAGACTTGGATAGAACGCATTCAAGTATGTGTTCGTATGCCCGTATGTGTGTTGAAATCAATTTGAGTAAAGGATTACTAGATCGAATTAATCTTAAATTTGGTATGTTTCAGCATACCCAAGTTTTAGACTATGAGAATACTGCATTTAGATGTAGAATATGCAGAAACACGGGTCATCTGTAAGCTTCTTGTCCCTTTAATAAAAACTAGAAATCTACAAAAAAGAATGGATCGACTTCTTCTAGTGGATGGGGTACTTTGAATCTGGATTTGGTGTCTTCTTCAAAATTTAAGGAATATCTGATAAATCCTAACACCGAGGTTAAAGTAGATGCAAAAAAAAGAATGATACAGAGATGGAAATATAGGAAAATTGCCTGGTAGTAGGTGGATCAAAAAGGGGGCATACATCAGAAAGTTTCGAGTCAGACTAGGATTCTATGTCAAAAAAATTGATTGCCTTAGTTAATCCTAGTGACCTTGCACTAGTTATTTTGTCTGATCATGGCAAGTGGAAAGAAGTGAAGAAGTGGAAAAGCAAAAAGGGACGAATGGGAAACATTGCATATTATTTTCCATTGCAGGGTGGGAAGTAGTTCAAGTTTAATCATTATTTCGTATGTTTAGTAAATGGTCTTTCTATGTGTGCTTTTTTCTGGAGATCAGTTTTTGCCAGCCGTTTGCTTTTGGCTAATGATGCATGTTGTTTTCCTAAGGATTTAGCCTCAGCTTCTTGCTCAAGGAACAGGTGCCTTCAACCCGCCTTATCAATTAAAAAGAAGAAGGTATAATTACATCTTGAGGCTCAATCATTTTACAAAATATAAATAGTACATCATTACTTAGACATGCACACAAAATTATATCATGTGTAAACTTCAAGATGGTATAGCTCCCATATAATGAATTCAATGTTTCCCAAGCATACTATTATATTTTGATTTGTTGGATATATCTTAGCATTCTATTGCTTTCATATAATTTACCCTAACTGAATTTTATGTGATAATAAAACCCTAAGTTGGATTGGAATATATAAAGGATGTATATTCATATCACTAAATTAGACACTCTTATATAGATATTAACACATAGTAGATGATTAATACATTTCATCAATGTATTTACATGTTGAATGCAGTAAAATAAAAAAGAATAATACACTTATATTTTGTTTGTATTTTGACAATTGATCTAGACTTATATATAGGTGAAACATACAAGATTACTAATTTAGATAATTCATCTTTGAAACTGGATATTTATCTTCCCTAAGATAAAATTGACTAGTAGGGAAAAACTGCTAGTTTCTCATGTCCTTTGTTGCACAAACTTGTCATGCTCTAAAAAACTAATTTGTGTCTACGTGACATCTTAAAACTATTAATGTGTAGCTCTATATGTGATCATAGATTTGAAACATGCACACAATGTTATGAAATGAGTCTTCTTCTCTTTTTCTCTTTAAAAAAACTATCTTCCTTGAATGTCCAATAAAAAGGGTTATTGGTATACGTTGAGTGACACGTACCATGCAATTGTCAGATTAAGGTCCATGCAGTGAAAGGACACTTAGTGTTATCAAGATGATGTTGAAGTTCCTTAGATAATGTCAGACATGTTATTCCATAGATCTTATTCAACCACTCATGTTGTTGTAAATAACCTTTGAGTTTAGGAACAATTCTAAGGATATTGGGCATTGAATCATGAATGATGCAATGATCAAGTATCCCATGTTTCAAGGACAAATAGTTCTTTGAATATAAGTGAACAATATAGTGATGAAAATTAATTGACATGATTAAAAACCTCAAAGATCCCAAGATGTGGCACTTTATAATTTAGTGCTAAAAATTACAAACCCTCATAAATGTTTTCTAGATAAATCCCATAAATTTTGGTGCAAGTAAATATTATAAGGCCTAAAAGTGCATTGTACCAGTAAAATATGAATATTAAAATGACACTAATGCGTAAAAATAAAAAAATACACAATTTCAAAAAATGATTGCCTCAATACGAGCTAGGGATCAAAATTTATGATCTCCAAAAATTTATGCTATTAAAAAATATAATATTTTAATGCTAGCCTTTGTTGTAGAGTACATGTGACACCTATATGTCCAGAGAATAAAAATTGACCTAGAAGGTACATATTTATGACCAAAGGATAAATGATGCACCCATGAAGGTATGCATCTAAAAGGTAAAGAACTGCATTCAGAAGATACAAATATGCCACCAAAGGATACAAGGTGAAACTCATAAGGTACTTATCTACATCCAGAGGATAAAGAACTACATGTAGTAGATACATATCTATGTCTAAAGAATAAAGACATACATTCAAAAGGTAAAATAGAGGATACAAAATTTGACTACATATATCTAATTTTATGGGTATAAAAAATAGAGAGAAACCTAAACAGTTTCTTAAAAACCCAAAAAAATGATATAATGTTTATCCCCAAAATAAGTCCATCTGGAATTATATGGGTTTTTTTAAAAATGCACTAACTAGATTCAACTATCTTAGAACATGATCGAGTATACAATTAATTCTAGGGTTTTAACATCTTATGGACACAATGCTAACAATATGTTTTTGTTGAGTCATGAAGGGAGCTAAATTTCTTCAAAAACAACATGCTTTTCATGTTTTTGGTTTACATAGAGACCAGCATCAGTTGAGCATTACCGATCATCAGGTACCTAGGAGGAACCGACATTCTTTAGGGAGCCGGACTTGTGTTTTATTTTAACTCACGGGATTAGATCTAACCTTTGATTATAAAGGTGATCTAAAGGTTGTAATTGCATAGCTAAGATGCCCTAAGTTTGTATATGCTTATATAAGCTAGAAAACTAGGGTTAGGTGAAGAATTGAGTAAGATACTTGATTCTGAGATTGAGATGAAGAAGAAGAAAAAGAAGAAAAAAGGTTACATGAAGACAAAGCTTCCATGGAGAGAAGCTGGACATAAGGAAATGACAGGTACATCTGAATGGTGAGAAGAGGGTAATGTATTCTACTGTATTTCCTTTGTATTTTTTGTTTCAATGTAATGGCTTGCATAGTATGCAAAGCACATATGGTTTCTTCTTGTAGATCCATAGGTTGTTGTTATCTTGTATTGTAGATCTTGTCAGATCATTGTTGTAGATCCATGAGATCATGTTATATTGTTGGTCCATAGAGATCTAGTATTGTAGCTCATTGGATAGCTTGTGGGTATGTGATAGTATCCAAATATTGTAGAGGAGGTTGTCTTCTTGTTTACATAGGTTGATGCAGTGATGGAGAAGAGACTTACTTCTTGGTGCACAGTTATGGTTGCACATTGGTAGACCCATTTGAGAGGTCTTGTTTGCAGATTCACAAGAGAGCTTGGTTGCACAGTTCAGAGATGCAGTAGTTCCTGGTTATGTGAGATCTGGTGGTGGTTTGGAGGCACGGTTGTAGTGCACTCATGTAGATCCGTTTAGAGATCTGGAGGAGGAGATACTCTTGGAGAGATGCATTGTACTCTTGTGGGAAGAGTTGATTTGTACTCTTATTCATTATATTATATATATTGAGATCTCTATCTTTGGTGGACGTAGCCCACATTGGGTGAACCACGGTACATGTTGTGTTATGTGTGTGTACTTTGTTTTGATTTGGATTTTCTAGTATATGCTTCCACTGCTGTAGATTTTGGGGAATTGTATACTTCCGTATTTTCATGATTTGGTTTGTTATTGAATCATAGCACTATTCCTGTAGTCAAGTATTCCCAACAACTGGTATCCTAAGAGTGATGGATTTAGTTTTCAGAGCAAGGGTTTGCTTCAGGGTTTTGTTAGTGGTATTACTGACAGTTGTATGAGAGCAGGGTTTTTTTTCTGATGTGTAAATCGCAGGGAGAGATTTAATATCAAGTGGGAGCTAGAAATGTAAGGTTGCTGGAAAATGACAGTGACCGACTGTCAGTATGCTATACCGATGTCGACACTATTGTTCCTTAGCCGATGTCGGCAAGGTGACCGTGGTCAGGTTAGTTGGAAACCGGTGTCGGTGACCTGTTAAACAGAAAATCAAAGATCTAAAGTAATTTGAGAAGATGCAATGAATGTGTCTTGATTGCTGAGGTGTCCCTGGTTCTTGGAGGCACAAGCATGTTGGTCAGATTGCAAATCCAAATTATAGAGGTATGGTTTTGTTATCTTGGTATTGCAGTGCTTGTATGTTTTGGTTGCACATGCATGTTTGGGATTACAGATCTGAGTAAGAGATAGAGGAGCAGTTATGCATCCTTGGTGTAGTTAGATGCACATGGGCTTCATTAGAGAGGAAAAATATAATAACATAGAATGAAGATGGGGCTTCCATTAGAGAGGAAAGTACTTCGGTTGAAGATGTGGGTGAGTGTCTTGGTGTTGGTAAGGTGATGTATTTCATCTTGGTGCAGTTTTATTGCATGTATTATTGTTGTAAAGTTTTTGTGCAAGATTTGGGTGCTTCTTGAAATGATTGGCTCAGCACAACTATCAGATTTGGTCGGAGTAGGCACCTGGTTTGGTGTACTATGCCAATTTTTGGTGTTGTGTTCGTTCCAGCAGCACCGATGTCAGTCACAGTGAACCGGTATTGAGTTAGAAGGAACCGAGGTTGGTCTCTGTGACAACAAGTATGTACTTGGGTTTTTTGCAACAGAAGAGGGCATGAAAGGTTTAGTGTCTAGTTTGGAGGATCAGGTTTCTTGCACAGAGTGTACAGAAAAAAATGGAGTAGATCACTTCAATGTTTGAATCAGAAAGAGGACGGAGTTGGCTCGGTGAGTCCAGTGAGACTTGGGTCAAATTCAGGTATCTCTATATGGTTCATGTTTTATTTCTTTCATTTGAAGCAACTAGTATTATGTTTGGATTGTGTGCACAAGTAAAATATGCACCATGGATATTTGGTGAGTTTGAATTTTATTTCTGGGATGTGTTGGAATCTTAAGGACAAGGGTATCTAGTCTAAGGATGAGATCCTTAATGAAAATTCATGTTTAGACACAGTTGCAGGTAATGGAGATGTTGAGTACACATGGATGAAAAGAAGGTGGTTCAACCTACTTCACAAGAAGCCCAAACTTCTGTGATGTAGAAGTATTCTTTGATAAGAAGGGAATCAATTTTATATTTTCTTTCATCTATTTTATTTCTCACTGATATATATTGGAGCTTTTGAGCTTGGTGATTAGAGGCAGTGCAGGGGAGTTCATGTTGAGTGGGAGCAAGCCATGGTTGTTGGCATTATAGGTTGGACACATATGCACATGTGGAGTGAGAGGAGAATGCTACTATTCAGAGTGGCATGAGGCACAAGTTGTTTTGGAGGACAAGTCACAGTTTTGCAGGTATTTTGTGTTTAGTGCATGGTGATGTCACTTCTAGTTTTATTTTGTAGTTCCTGGATATCCTTATGGGATGGTAGTTGATGGTTGTTCAGCTGGGTTAAGAAGAGAGAGAAATGTTTTAGAGTTTGAAGGGTGAAAGAAGGAAAAATTGTTTGTTACAGTCACATAGTGTCATAGGATGTCGACAAGATGTGGTAGGCAGTTCAGTTCAGCAGGATCTGTCGTGGTTGGTGTAAGTGTTGTATTTATAGTTTATTGATGTTGCCCTTGTTTTCTTTCATCTTGGATGGTTGTGCAGTATGTTGATGACATTTTTTATGGTATTTTCACTAGTTATTAGTAGCATGGTTAACATGGTTTTTGTTGTTGACATTGATTAGCACATGATTCATGTGTGGCCTTGGAGTTAGTCGGTGAAAGACTTGGAGCTTCTGGAGATCCTGGTGATATGGATGGATGTACATGGTGAGTTTATACATGTGGATAGATTATATTTTGTGAGTCTATGATGATGCAAATATTTTTTTTGCACATGGATGCCTATGAGCATGGTTTAGATGCCCTTGAGCATGAGTAGGGGATGTTTGTATTTCCTCTTATTACTATGTTACTCCATGATAGATATGTTTTCTACAGATGGTTGTCTTGGACATGCAAGTTGTTTATGCAGGGTTGGATTTGTAGAATGTAGTGTTTGGATTCTTTGAGTTATGCAGGTGTTGTGGATTGATCACCCACTAGTTGCATGTAGAACTCATTTGGGTTGTCTTTACCCAGGATCTTGTTTTGCTTATGCATATTCCAGTTTGACTTGTCTTTGGTCAGTTGCATTGGTGGTTGCATGGAGACATGGATAGATGGTTGGAGAACATGGTTGGTTTTATAGGTATGGCTATGGTTGCAATTGAAGCTTAGTATTTCAGTTTGAGTGGGAGCTCTTGCAGGTGTGTTAGTCATGGTGGCTTGGTTGCATGAGAGGCTTGGTGTTACGATTCAGTGGGAGCTTGATGTATGGATAGCTCGTGTATCAAGATCAGTAGTAGCTTCGTGTAGGTATATGGTAAGTCATGGTTTGTTATCTTCTTGGTTTTAGAAGATGGTTTAATCTTCCTTGTTTTTGAGAGAATTGTTGAAGTAAAGAATAGTTGGTCTTCACATGGTATGTAGAGGATGGTAATGTACAAGTACAGGTTCAGAAATTTATCTCCAAGTGGGAGATTGTTGAGTTGTGGAGCTAAATTGCTTCACAAATAGCATGCTTTACAAACTTGCATTGGTTTACACAATAACCGATGTCGGTTGGGTAACTAGTGTCAGTCACCTGGGAGGAACCAACATCATTCAGTTGAGAAGAAATCGGTCATTGGGTAACCTACCTGTGACATGAATGTTTATTTTTATTCACGGGATTAGATCCAACCTTTGATTATAAAGGTGATCTAAAGGTTGTAAATGCATAGCTAAGATTGCCCTAAGTTTGTATATGCTTATATAAGCTAGAAAACTAGGGTTAGAGGTAAGAATTGCATAATTGAGTAAGAATGTTGATTGGAATCCTTGGTTGAGAGGATGAAGAAGAAGAAAAAGAAAAAAGGTTACATGAAGACAGAGCTTCCATGGAGAGAAGCTGGACAGAAGGAAATGGTACAGGTACATCTGAATGGTGAGAAGAGGGTAATGTATTCTATTGTATTTCCTTTGTATTGTTTTGTCTCAATGTAATGGCTTGCATAGTATGCAAAGCACATAGGTTGTTTGATTCTTGTAGATCCACATGTTGTTGTGAGATCTTGTATTGTAGATCCATGAGATCATGTTGTATTGTTGGTCCATAGAGATCTAGTATTGTAGCTCATTGGATAGCTTGTGGGTACGTGATAGTATCCAGATATTGTAGAGGAGGTTGTCTTCTTGTTTGCACAGGTTGATGCAGTGATGGAGGAGAGACTTACTTCTTGGTGCACAGTTATGGTTGCACATTGGTAGACCCATTTGAGAGGTCTTGTTTTTAGATTCACAGGAGAGCTTGGTTGCACAGTTTAGAGATGCAGTAGTTCCTGGTTATGTGAGATCTGGTGGTGGTTTGGAGGCACAGTTGTAGTGCACTCATGTAGATCCATTTAGAGATCTGGAGGAGGAGATACTCTTGGAGAGATGCATTGTACTCTTGTGGGAAGAGTTGATTTGTACTCTTGTTTATTATATATATTGAGATCTCTATCTTTGGTGGACGTAGCCCACATTGGGTGAACCACGGTACATGTTGTGTTATGTGTGTGTACTTTGTTTTGATTTGGATTTTCTAGTATATGCTTCCACTGCTGTAGATTTTGGGGAATTGTATACTTCCATATTTGCATGATTTGGTTTGTTATTGAATCTTGGAAAATATGATTAGATCAATTGAATGCATCATTTCATCAAACGTGAGACAAACAAACACATAATGTTGTTGAAAGTAAATAATATCACAATAAGATAATTATTGCACAAGCTTGGAATCAATACATCCAACGCACAAATTGAATAACTCACAAATGAAGATTTACAAATAGGAGAGTGTATGTTTAAATCCTCCATGAATAATGGCCAAAGATCTACCACCTAGAATAGTGAACAAATAATAACTCCCATTAAAGTGTAATAACTACCTATAATAGTGGTCAAATATCTTCCACCTAAAATAGTGATCAAAGTGTAACTCCCACTAATAATGGTTGTCAAATGTAACTCCCTATGACTGAGTACACTTAAGAAAGCTAACTCTTAAAGTGTAGGAATAATCCATGTGCGTAGGAATAATCCACAATAAATAAATACAAGTAAAAATAATATCCTACACGAAACAATCTTCCTAACGTTAGCCTTATCATAATATTTCAACTACATAAAGCTATATAATAAATTCAATATCACTTTATAACTCATCTAGAACACTTATAAGTTCTTATTCAAAATATCATTCCAAGAGCACTCAAGGCTCTGAGATCTTCTTAAATTAGTTGCACATCACTTAGAGTAGCCACTACTACAATACTAGAGCACTCAATCATGTCAAATAGTCTAGCTTCGTCCATTTAAGAGTATACAAAGGTTCTAGAGCTATGTGTTAATAAGAGGAAATTCACCCTAAACATTGTTCCTCCTTCTTTATATACTCTACAATTATCCCTCCTTCTTTGTTTCAATATATTTGAGGGCCCATAGCGGGTTGACTTAGATCACACACTCACACTTGCACATGCACCTAAGAGAACTATATGAGAATTGATACGATAAAATGCATGTAGTATAATAATTGGACTGGTTCGATAGGAATTAACCTACCAAGGTTAGTCCAACCTCACCAGACACATGTTGATTTCTCCTTTTGTTTTCTAATGCTTTATGAAGGGTATTGTAGGTATCTAGGGTTTCTACTTTTTTACATGCATGTGATTACGAGTTGCACAAACAAGAGTGATATGTAGTAAGCATACTTTTAAACAAATGAATGGTATATAAAGTTACAGTAAGAAATCACCATAAGATGTTTCAAGACCACACATAAAGGTCAATAAAATATAGGAGTTCAAGACCGTACAATAGTTGTCCAACCTTGGACATGGGAAATTTCTAGATCTAAAATCAGAAGTGAAGCATCTACACAATTAGAAAATCCTTTTTATCTAGTTAGCACACCCATATCATCCTTACATCTATGTATAACTATTTCTTCATCTCCTTGTGTGTATTTGAGTTATTGTTTTATCGTTGTATCATTGTTGCACATATTAATGTGTAGTTTTGGTTATGCATGGTTAATTTTGAATTAATTATATTAGAATAATTTCATGTAATAAACCATTACATCATATATTTATCATGTTCCATGTCACTTATTTTTAGGTTGTAAATAACAAGCAATTGAATTCCAAAGGAATATAGAAACTATCCATAGTAAGGTTGAGCCAATTTGGGTTGAGTAGAAGCTTTTGCAGATTCTGTAGGCTTAGTATAGGTATACAATTATAATTCTTAGCAGAATTCTGGTTATCTTGTCATGATAGTGTAATTAGAGAGTTGAAGTATAGTGCTTGAGTATGTAATATTTCCTTACATAAATAAAATTGAATTCTTTTCTCCATGTTAAGAGTTGTGCTCGTGCTCTTGCTTAGGAAAGATTTAACTCTGACATAAGTTGTGTGGTGTAAGACATACCGTCATTGGGAATCCTAACCGTGATTGCATCAATGATGTAGAGGTAATTATGGGGAAAATGTGTGTCCAAAGAGTCAAATTTATGTCATTAGTCCAAATACCCTAAACAATGCCAAATATGACATTGTTAAGTTCCTAAGACTAAAGTAGGTTACTACAAAAAGAACATTTATAGTAATGTTTGAGCTCCAATGATGAGAACGTAAAGTCCTAAGCACTATCTTGTTTTCCAAATCAGTTATAATTATAATTAGTGGGTCCCTTTTACAATTGGCAAGTCAAGCTTATATATGTAATTCCTTCCTTGTACTCAATGGAAACTAATCCTTTAAAACATTGCACGAGGTTCCTTACTTTGTGGATTTGTTATTTGTGCATCCTTATCATTTAGAATCACATTAAGTTATAACTGATTTTCATTCTAATTATCTTTTAGATATCATTTGTTCTTCCAACACATTGTTTTGTACTATGGCGCACTTCCTATCTTAGGCAAATTTCCAAGTGCCTTCCTGGATACCCTTGTCTTTATGTGGACAACCCTATTCTAATTTTGATCTCAGTTCATAAAATAAAACCCTTTTTGTTAATTATTCCCTTTATAATACTAATTGTGCAAACTTTACAAAAAAAAATTTTGAGGGTCACTACTATATGATAAAAACATTAACTAACTTGTTAATGGAAAACTTATAAAAGAGGCCACACCTATAAATTTTACTTGTTTTTTAAAGCCCAATTTTGATGCCTCAACTCTGGTATTTTCTTTCCATTTATTTTACTATGGCTTTTTATGAAGAGTAGATTAGTTTATTAGTTTCATAAATGTTGGTAGCAGTTAGTGTCTAACCTTGCATACCAATTCAATTCATTTCATTCAAAATAAAAATAAAATTAAAGAATTATATTAAGAACATGATATTTAGGAGGCGTCAAATATTTATGCTAGTGTCCTTTTTGCAGGATTCTTAAATTTAATTCATACTCATGTATTTTTCATACTTTGTATTGTTTTGAAGTCTTGGAAGTTATTTTAGAGGAGAGATCAAGAAAGGTGAATATGTAAATAATGTGGGCAAAAATAGTTGGAAAATATATGAGAAAAGGAGGATTATAATAGACTATATGTTAGAGAATTAGTGGAAGATTTTAGGGAGTACTAGCTACAAAAAAAAATTAGTAGGAAATTTTTCGCGGATGGTAGACATAACATATCATGTAATACGATATTTGATCATTGTTAATTATTTTTTCTAATATAAGTTTTATTTATTTATGGCAGGCATTAGCTGTAATATTACTTAAAGCGCTCATTA
This sequence comes from Taxus chinensis, assembly GCA_019776745.2. Classification (NCBI taxonomy): domain Eukaryota; kingdom Viridiplantae; phylum Streptophyta; class Pinopsida; order Cupressales; family Taxaceae; genus Taxus; species Taxus chinensis. Next base: position 652,383,186 of record CM034148.1, read on the forward strand.
CCCTTACTTCGGGCCTGACCAAGGAACTATGTCAATGAGATGTGGACTTACATTTGTTGGGCCATAGAATGCTTCTATCTTTTGTGGTTAGAAACATAAATATACAAAGAAATGTTAGTTTGTTAGTTTGGAAATTTGTTCGTCCATTTGCTAAGATTAGATAATAGTTATCTTATTGTTGAGAATGTATTAATTATTTTCTAATTATTGATTTCCTTTAGTGACACCTTGCAACCAAATTTGTTATGGTTGTTAACTTGTGATGTATCTCAGTCGTTGATTGAGAATCGATCTCAGTCGTTGGTGTTCCAATGAGAGTAGTATAAAAGGAGGTCATTGGGAATTTGGAGAGTACAAGTTTGGATAAGCATTTGCAGTGTTAGCAAATGAGTTTGTAAGTTTGCAATGATAACAAAAAGTCTTGCAATGTTAGCAATGGTGTAGTGATAACGTTGGGGATAGCAATGGGGGAATATCAGCACCTGAGAAGTTGGGAGATTGTCAAAGTTTTGTCAGTAAGAGGCAAGGAATATTTGTATCTCTTAATTTGTTGAAGTTAATATAATTTCTCATCTGTAGAACTGTGTTTTCCTTACGGGTTTTTCCAGGGACAATTTGTCTGAAAATATTGTGTTCATTATGCTACGCGTTTCTTTCCGTATTCTTATTAGTGAAGTTGCAGTTGTTTTATTTTTCGATATTAGCTATGAATTAGTTTTCGGTAGTTAAATAATCTTTTAAGATAGGAGATTAATAATCAGTGACTGCGATATAATTTTCACATGGTATCAGAGCAGTGTTAAGGGTAGAAAAAGGTTTTCCCTACGAAATAAATTGAGGGTTTCTATAACCTAGTTTGATCTCTTTAAATTTTTATTACTTTTATCCTTTGAGATGGCTTTAGATGGTTTGAGAGATCAGGACATATTAGATGGTGCCTCAAATTTTGGTTTCTGGAAGGCAAAACTTTCTTTATTGTTGGAAGAGAATGGTATAAAGGATTATGTTACCACTGTTATAGTTTTACCTATAGACACAACACAACTTGCATTATACAAGAAAGAGGATGCCAAGGCAAGGAGGATTGTCCTTGATGGTGTCAAGGATCATATTGTTCCACACATCTCTAAGTTATTTATGACGAATAAGATGTGGGATGTCATTTTGAATCTGTACCAAAACGCTACCACCAATAGGAAGATAATTCTCAGAGAAAAGTTGAAGAATACAAGATGAACAAGGGAGAAGATGTTACAAGTTACCTCACCAGACTTAGACTTGTCAAAGACGAGTTAGCAGCTGTTGGAGATAACCTTGACGATGATGAGTTGGTAAAGATATCCCTAAATGGGTTTACTAAATAGTGGGATGTTTTTGTTCAAGTTGTTAGTGGATGAGACACCTTACCGATCTGGGATCGACTATGGACTGATTTCACTCAGGAGGAGTTTAGACTAAGTCTTATCAAAGGGGCCAACAAGAGTAAGAAAAGTGAGGGAGAACAAGAAAACATTGCCCTAGTGGGAAAAGGGAAAGAAAATAAGGGATTTAGCAAAGCATCAAATTATAAAAGTGAGAAGAAGAAGGACTTGTCTAAGTGTAGACACCTATTTTTGGTATAGCGCCCCTCCGTCATCTCACATTCATGTAATTTCCATTCTCGTTGTTCTTTTTCTTAAATTAAATGAAATCCTATCCATTTGCTCATCCTATTTGATTAATTATCAAATGGGCTCCATGTAGACCCATTTGATAATTCAATTTTTGGCATTATCCCCATCTCTCACAAATTATTAATCCATGGGTATTAATACACACATTCGAAACCCCTTTCTAAATTTTAAATGGAATCTATCATCTCACTTACCATGTCAATCATACTCCCCACTCCATATAATAATTCAAGCCATGGTCCCCATGTGATCACATCATATATCTTAACTTGGGTTACTCTACCCAACCCCGGTTACTTGTTAACCTCAATCTAACCTCACATCTAAGTTATAAATATGGGTTTTTCCTCATATTTGAAAAAAAAGGAAGAAAAAGTTAGAAAATTTGGGTGGATGCTGAGGAATTTTAGCCATTTATCATAATATCATTATTATTTTGTCTTTTGAAAACATGTGGAATTTCCATGGTACTCTACTCGTGATTTGGTTCATGTGGTGAGGTTCATGTTGCACTCATCTGATCAATAACACCATCTGTATATTGGCATCTTTCAAGTTCTTTTGTTTAGTAATTTACATGTTATCTGTTTGGACTCTATTTTATCATTATTCTTATCACAAGGGGGTTGACATCCACCGAGGGATTTAATGCTTCCCAGATATTCTTTGTTAGGAAATCCCCGCATAAAATCTCTAATCAATCTTTCTCTAGTGTATGTGAACTACAGGATTGCTAGGATCACACCGAGGAGTTTGACATCAACTTTGCACCCGTATCATCCATCGTCATCTCTAAGGTACTAAGCCCTTGTATACTCGACATTGTTTAGTGTTTCTTGATTACTCGTACACTCATCTAGACAGAAATCTGGAAACTCCAATCAACATTTGGCACGCCTGGTGGGACCAGATCCTAGATCTAGCCGTTTTGTTTGTTATTTTACTCATCTTTTCCAACTTGCTTGTTTGCAATAGATCTGGTAATTTTTTTTGTTATTTTACTCATCTTTTCTAACTTTCTTGTTTGCAATATCTTAGTATTTTTCAATTTCAGGTTAGTACAATCACTCATCGAAATCACTAGGAGGTACGCGCTCTTCTTATTTTCTGTTGAAATATACTCGCATGGCATATGAATCCAAAAATTAACCGTACTTACCTAGTTATCATCATGTGATATGTATTTCACATCTTTTGTATTCTGACTCACCTGCTCATGGGATTTAGTATTATCAAGTTGTTTTTTTGGTGTGTTACTTACACTTTGTTGTCTTTCTCCATCACGAGGTACGTAGTTTTGTTATTGGGAAAAGTATTCTTATTTGGTTGTTTATAATTAATCAATAGTTTTATTGTTGTTGCTTTTAAAAAATAATTAATTAATAATAAATAAATAAATAAATGTAATTTATACTTTTTTTAAGATTAAAAAAAACATAATATAATATTATTATTATTATTCTCCTTCACTATACTCCTTCCGACCTCACATTCATCCTTCCCACTCAGCTCCACACACGAGCTCCATTCTCCTCTTCCCGTGATATCTCCCTTCCACCCATCTCCCACGCAGATCCTTCCCTCTGCTTGAGCTCCCGTATGATTTCTCTTCCTGACTCTCTTATCCCCATCTCCACCAGGCTCCTCCTTTCTTTAACCACTCGACCATTGCCTCTGTCCTAATACCCACTACTCCCACCATCCTCCCGAATCAACTGAGCCCACATCTCCCTTCCACCATCTACCTCTCTCCACTTTGTCCCCACGATTCTCCCACCTTACTCTCCAACCTGTGGCCATACTCTTGAGCCTACCTTCCTCCTGCACTGCTCTCCATCACCGATCCCCATCTCCTCTACCTTGGCCAAGCCACGATCCTGCACCCATCATTATTCCTTCCTTCCCAACTCCTACAAGCGCTCATCTCCAAATATCTACCAATCTCCCTTCCTTCCCACACAAATCCTTCCCTCTCTCTCTGCTCCACCCCACTCACAGCTCTTCTTTCCCTGAGCCATCTCCACTCCACTCCCACTCAATAGCCCGTGCTTCCACACATTGCTTGTCCCTCTACTCAACTCCTCTCCACCAAGCTATATCAATCACTTCACCGTCCTCGACTTTCCTTCTATCCTCGGCTTCAACGCTTTCCACTCCTACCTCTCTCTTCTTGAGCTTACATCTTCCTCTCCCAATGATCTCGCCACTCCTGCACCCCTTGAGCTAGTCCTAACCATCCATCCAACAGACTGAGCCATTCGGCTCCTTATCGCTTCCCTCACTGAGCTACCCCATACTTCTCATACTACCCCTTACACCCCATCCCAACATTCTTTCCACTTCACATAGTCTCGACCCTTACTCCTCAAAACTGACTTGTACACCATGCCTGCCATATCCACGTAGACTCACAAGATTCTGATACATATCACATCCAACAGTTTCCATCTTAGCTTCAAATTCATGTAAGATTTGTTTGCATTGACTGTCACGTCCCTCTACCCCATTGTCTCTAGCTCAGTTTCAACTTCACAAAAGCTCCGTCGATAGTGATTGTGCAGTCTCTTTATTATAATTGTTTTCTAATTATTTATAACGCATTTAGTAGTATAATTTGTTGACTATATAGGTGTTTTATAGAAATTATTTAGCAATTATATAGTCTCTTGCACATTCTCTTTTATAAGATCCTGATACAATTTAGCAATTGGCCTATAATGCTCTACAACACAATAAATAGTGTGTGTAGCACCATGGCTAATTAGATATTTCTTGTTTTAGATTTTATGTGATTTTCATTATGTCATTCATCATATGAAGAGCCACATCCACATCCTCATCGTATAAGTCCAAATTTTCCACGTATACTTCCACCTTTCTTCTCTAAAAAGTCTCCTTTCTCCACCTTTTGGCATGTCTTCTTCCACCCAAATATAACCGCCCCACATTACAAGTAGGGTCACATTGTCCTTTACATCATTTTGACAAAAATTTTAAGCATTTTCTATCAATAAACAAAACTTTTATCATTTTCAAAACATCTATCATCTTAAGTCTATCTTGTTTTGCCTATGGTTATTCTTATATATCGTTCACATAAACTAATAAATCTAACGCACACGCTGATATTTTTTTGATTTACCCTATCATAACGTAGTTCATAATTTCACATCCCCCCATTATTAATAATTTTTGTCACATATTTTCATAATTTTATATTCCATAATCTATTTCATCTTTATTTAATGGTTTTATTTTATAGTTGATAAGTTATTTTATTCTAATATTAACGTCGAAATCCACTTTTTTATTAATCCTTTAGATTTATTTATTTTATTCTTATTTCATAAAACTACTTATTTGTAAACAAAATATTTACGACACTTTTCTTAAATCACATCAGCTAATGACAATTATCTTATTTTTGCAGGGTAACGTCTACAACCTTGCGGTAAAAAAAAACAAAAACAAAAAAATAATAACGTTGTCAAAGACCAATATTGAAATCAAACACATCACACAAAACACTTTTACCGACCTTATCCGTGATCATAAACGATGCAATTTTAGGGTACTCGGGTGTTCCTGGTCATTGACTGCCGCTTCCAAGTACACCATCATCAAATTCAATCAAATAACACTAATAAGCGATTCTCCAGAGATTCCTCATTTTTCTTTATTTTCTCTTTTTCACATCGCACTTTCCCTTTTCTAATTGACTGTCTGCATCGAATGTCACATTTCATTTTGGCTTAAAAAAACATTTACCTTATGCATCCTGCTTGATCACATAGCTTAAGTAAATAATTTAACTCCCTGCATTTCACTTATCACACACTGTCGGAGACAAACATAATTAACACATCAAAAAATTACTCTCACCTGGTTAACTAATTGGGACCTAAACACCCAACAAGAAACTGTCTCAAACATCTCCCAATCCATAACTACCTGAAACTAGCTTTAGACTCTTTTAGGCACCTTCATTTCATACTTTTCTTTTCTGTTCACATCCTCTAAATTAATCATGAGGCTAAAAAATATTCTGCTTGATTTGTTTGTCAACAACATATATAAACAGATGTTTCTCTATTTCACACCTATTGTCACTCTCTCGCAAATCGAGATAAAATAACAATATACTTTATCCAATAAAGTTACTTCCTATGATGAACTCGTCCAATAAGATCTTAAACTCAAAACCATGCCTTCAGTCACTCAATCTCCAGTCTCCATGGTCTCGCCTCATGAGAACCATGTCATACAAAATTCTCCCCACCTTGACATTTCTAAATGTATTTTTAATTCCACATTTCTATACACTATTTGATGGCCCCTGACATCCATATTTAATGTTGATATCGTCTCCTTGTAATTGCATCAAAATTTACACCTTAATTTATAATGCACGCCAATTGGATAGGGAATAGGAGAGGTCATGCTCTGTTAACAAATTTTGTCAGGTATGCACGCAACACAGGGAAAGAGAGTTATGTATTGCTTCATTTTTTGCTTGGTAGTTTTTTTTTGTTGGATCAAGAAGCATAAAGAAAAAATAGAGCAATAAGAAAGAGATGCAAAACTGCACTTTTATGAATGACATAGGCAGGGTATATTTATCATTAGAAGTAGTTATAGTTACAAATAATTTATAACCTCCTAACAGAATAAAACTGAATGGGTTCATTATATATTCAACGCCCCCTTAATGACAAACCCTGAAACAACACCAAGTTTATCTCTAAACCTAACAAACAAAAAAGGACCAAGAGGTTTAGTCATTACATCAACAGGCTGATCTGCAGATGGACAAAAATACAGAGAGATTTCACTAGAATCAACCAACTGGCGAATATAATGATGATGAATCTCAATATGTTTAGTGTGGGCATGATAAATAGGATTCTTCACCATCTTCAAAACACCTTGATTATCACAAAAGAGTGAAAGAGGTGTTGCAGTAGCCTAAGGAAACTAAAAGTCAGTCAAAATCCGATGAAGCCATATTGCTTCGCAACTAGCACTAACAGCAGCCTTGTATTCTGCTTCCATAGAAGAGATGGAAACAGTAAGCTAAAGTTTAATTTCCCAAGAAACAACTCATGAACCAAAAGAGAAGATATGTCTTGTGGTAGATCGTCAAGTATCTACAGATCCTCCCCAATCAGAGTCAGTATAGCCAATCAACCTAAAACCTACAACTCTCTGATATAAAATGCCAAAGTCAAGAGTTCCTTTAACATATCGTAGAACTCATTTTGTTGCTCCCCAGTGAATAAGTTTTGGTTTAGATAAAAACTGAGAGAGATAACTGACAACAAAACATAGATCCGGTCGTGTAGTTGTTAGATAGATCAAACTACCCACCAACTGTCTGTATAATGATTCATCGACTGGTGGTGAATCATTATGGGCTGAGAGTTTCAACCCTACCTCCATAGGTGTAGAAGAAGAATTACAATCATACATGTGAAATTTTTGTAGTAGGTTAGTGGCATACTTAGCTTGAGCTATGAAAATCAAGTGATCAAGTTTCCAGAATTCTACACCAAGAAAATAGTGAAGAAGGCCTAAATCAGTCATGTCAAAAGCAGCACATAAATCTGATTTTACCTTATGAATTGTAGCATATCTATTGATGGTGATGGCAAGGTCATCAACATATACAATAAGAATCACAATGTCGTCATCATTGCTTTTGACATAGAGATTCGGATCAAAATGACTCCATGTAAAACTCGAATCTCTGAGATGTTTATCTATTTTTATGTACCAGGCTCAAGGAGCTTGCTTAATTCCATACAAGGACTTAATCAATCTACATACCAGATGCTCACTACCATGAGCCCAAAAAACCCTCAGGTTGTGTCATATACACCTCTTCCTCCAAATCCCCATTTAGGAAAGCACTTTTGACATCCATCTAATATACTTTCCAACCAAACTGAGCTGCAAAAGAAAGAAGAAGTCAAAAAGTGACCATCTTTACAGTAGGAGCAAATTTTTCTTCATAATTTATCCCCTCATGTTGCGAAAATCCTTTCGCAATGAGTCGAGCCTTGTACTTATCCAAATTACCATCTGCTTTGCACTTGATTTTATACACCCATTTACAGCCAATTGTGTGTTCCCCTAGAGGTAATGACACCAACTTCCAGGTATTATTCTTAATCAAAGCATCATACTCTAGTTGCATGGCAATTTCCCATTCCGGTATGCCTCATGCTTCAGAGTATTTTCTGTGGCTCATGAATATGAAGAAGATCATAAGCAAGAGCAAATTGAGTGTGCTCAGAATAATCAATTTTCTTACCAGTTCGTTGAGATCTTCCATCTAAGAGAGGAGACAAATCGTCTTTCCTCAAATCCTGAATAGTGGAGTAAAACCACTTAGGCCTCTGCTGAACTGAAGATGTGGTGGCTAGTGTTTCTGGAAGAGAAGCCAATGGAAGTTCCGGAGGAGAAACCAACACAAGTTGATTTCCTGGTGACTCAACAATCTCAGTGGAAGATTTTCCAGAATGTCCTGGAGTTTGTGGAGGAGTATGAGCAGAACCAGATTCGTGATCAGGCAAGGAAAGAGTACCAAACTCTTTTATGACACCTTGTTGATCGCTGCCCCTTGGCTAGTCCCCTTGCCGATTACAACCAAAGAAAAAACTCTGTTTATTTTACATCAACATCCTGACTAACAATGATCTTATTAGTGGAAAGTAGCAATCAACCTATAGGCTTTAGGTTGCACTATAACCAGCAAAAAAATATCTAGAACATTTGGAATCTAATTTACTCCTCTTATTTTCAGGAACCAAAGTATAAGAAGCTAAACCGAAAAACATGAAATGTTGATACCTCTGGTTTGATGGTGGACCAAGCTTCCTCCGGTGTGATGTCATGCAAGGCTTTGCAAGGACTCCAATTGAGTATATAAACAGTTGTGTTAACAGCTTCTCCCCAATATTTATATAGGGTACTCCTCGACTATGCATCATGCATCAAGTCATCTCCATGATGGTTTTGTTCCTCCGTTCTACCACCCCCATTCTGATGTGGGGTATAAGGGGCTATCAACTAGCATTGAATCCCTTCTTTATTGCAGAAATCTGTAAATTGTTTAGAGGTAAACTCACCCCCATTATCAGATCTCAAAGTCTTGATCCGCCAGTTGGTTTGATTCTCCACCAAGGCCTTGAACTTGACAAAAGAAGCAAAGCAATTAGACTTCTTTTTCAAAATATAGACCCACATCTTCTGAGAATAATCATCCACTAGCAAGAGAAAATAACATGCACCAAGAACTGTGGGAGTCTTCCATGATGGATCACATAGATCTACATGTACAAGATCCAAGAGGCCCTTTGTACACCAAGCACCTTCAAAGGGAAAAGGCTTCCGCTTTTGTTTTCCTGCAAAACAACCAACACACATGTCATGTTTCTACTGAATAAGAGGCAAACCAACAACCATGTTGGCTTTATGAAGGCGGGTTAAATACTGAAGGTTGAGATGGCCATATCTTTCATGCCATAAAACACTGGTATTGCCTTCGACAACTAAGGCATGCAAGTTGAATGTGGCAGGATCAACAAGTCTATATAGACCACCATGCCCAAACCCCAGAGCATCAACCTTGTTTTGCTTGATGTCAGACACAATACATTGTTTACCAAAAAAGTTTATAGAGATATTGGGATTATCAGTTAGTTGACTAATAGACAACAAGTTCTTATTCATGTTAGGCACATATCTAACACTTTTTACAAACAATCTGGTATTATTATTTAGCATAATACGAACATCCCCAATACCCTCTACAACATGTGATCTTCCATCTCTTAAAGTAACTGAATCAGAAGAACAAGAATTAAAATTGACATACCAGTCTTTTTGACATGTGAAATGTCGTGATGCTCCAGAATCAAAGAACCAACATCAAGTAGGACTATCATTATCTGTGCAAGATGCCATGAGAGCATATTCTTCTTCTGACTCATGTTTAACTGTAGCCACATGTGTCTGCCCCTTCTGCTTCTTCAGGGCATTGAGTCCTTTTCCAACATTCTTTCTTCACATGACCAAGTTTGTGACAATAGTAACATTTCACTTGATATTTAGGAGAGGAAGAGGATGTCTCAGCCTATCGTTTATACTTTCCTTTAGATTGAGCAGCAAAAGTGCTCTCAGATTGTCCAGAAGTGGACTCTTGAACCTGTGTCTGTCTTCGTTCCTTTTGCAACAGGTAGGAATTCCACCTTGTCAAACGTAAGGGTTTGACTCTCTACCATTAAATGAAGTGCCTACACAAATGACTCATACGAAGAAGGTGAGCTATTTAGAACCAAAGCCACCATATCATCATCATCCACCTTTTTATTTATGGAAGACAACTGGACTCGGAGATCTTTCATCCGAAGTAGGTGCTCAGATAACAATCCACCTTCTTGTAATTTTACGGAAAAGAATATATTTTTCAGGTATAAAACCTGACTCTTTTCTGACGTCTGATATTTACCCTTCAGACTGGCCCATAATATTCTTGCCACAATGGCATTCCGCATTTCCGATAGCATATCATCCGATACCAACAGCTTGAGAAGCAATAATGCTTCCTTATGGCATTTGTCATAATCCTCGAAGTTATTCGTCAGTCGATTTTCATCACCCTTGATTATTTTATCACAATCACGAAATTCCGCAACCGTTAAAATCTTATGACTCCAAACATTGAAATTAGTACCCCATTAATTTTTGGAGTCAGACAGAACAAGATTTGAAATATTCGCCATTTTATTTTTAAAATGGAAATAAAGTATTTTGCCCACCAAATAAAACTAAATTACTTTATGCAAAATGCATGGCTGTGAGAAAGTATTCTATGCATATACGTGGCAGGTAAATATTAAAACACCAAATAGTTTTATAAAACTAGTTTTATAAAATCTTTTGCTTTGCCTTGCTCAAGACTTTACCTCTACCCTATTTGATTTTGCAAGTACCTCTGCCACAAAAATGGATTTTGGAGGTGCCCACGATTTTGCTGTTAGAAAGATTTTCGCTGGTGCTGCCCTTGCCCACAATTTTGCCCTCGATTGCCCTCGATTTTTGCTGGTGCTGCCCTCGTGAAACACGATTTGCGACTGTCCACGACTTTTTCTTCTACCCCTGCGTCGACTGTACCTCTCGTCGACCTCTTCTCTCACAAATGCTTTGATACCAATGTTGGATCAAGAAGCATAAAGAAAAAATAGAGCAATAAGAAAGCGATGCAAAATTGCACTGCTCCGAATGACACGGGTAGGGTATATTTATCATTAGGAGAAGTAGTTATAGTTACAACTGATTTATAACCTCCTAACAGATTAGAACCGAATGGGTTCATTATATATTCAACATGTTTTGTTCCTGTTAATAGTGTTTATAGGAGGATCAACTTGTGGGTTTTGCATGAAAAAGGTCAGCATGCTTGATTGGGAATTTTTTCTTGTTCTTTTAGGTGTTTATTGTTCTTCCTATGGTTTTTGGGTTTGGTTTAAGCCTTTTCTGTGGGCATTCAAGTTCTTGTCCATGATATTTGGCTTTGTATTACAAATCAATCGTTGAACTGTGAAGAAATTCAGAAGAATCATATGCAAAGTTATTTTTGAGCATACATGTGGGCCTTCCCTGTCCCTTCTTTGGGTGATTAAAGTGCCTCTAGAACTATTTTCTTGGATTACAGAGCAGTCGTTGAAATGTGAAGAAGTTAAAAAGTATCATTCTTTCAACATCGCTTAGTGTTGTGACCACCTACTCGAATTTGTGGTGTTTCTACTATCCAACTTTTTATCTTACTCATCTTTGAGCTTGTGTTGTTGTTCGCAACCTCTGCTTGAGATCTCTGCTAGATTTTGAGTACTCCCTTGGCCTTCTAAATTCAACTCTTATGTCACTTTCTCTATCTATGCATTTCCTCCACTCTTGTTGAGAAAAACTTGTTCTGGTTGTCTTCTACTTACATTCAATGATCTTTTATTTAGATCTCCTCCGTAGGATATATACTTCCAAAGAATCTCCACGTGAGATGCCAATTTGCATCTACATTCACATAAACATGAACAAAGAAAGGAAATTTATCTCATTATGATATTGAACTCTCACTTCCACTTTGTTTTGTGTTTGCTATTTTCTCTCAGATGACAAATATTACTTTTGCCCAATATTTCGAGCTTCCAACAGCATTTCCACGTGGGTAGTGTCCGATCTCAAACATAAGCATTGAATTTTTAAAGAAAACCATTTGGGTGTTTGTTGAATCTATTAGAAAACTATTTGGTTGTTGTCAAATCTACCGGAAAACTATTTGGGTGTTGTCAAATCTACATAAGAATTATTTGGGTGTTGTCGATTATGTTTTTTTAATTGATATGAGTATAGGCGATTGAGAAATGTGAGTTTCAAGTCATCAACAAGAGTGGAATAATAGAAAGATCAAGGTCAAAAATTAAGATATGTGTGAGAATCCTATCATGGTGTGGCCATGCATGGGAAGAGGGAAGCAATCAGGGTCAGTCATGGTGGATCTACAAAGTCAATGAGGCACTTCTTGCTTGATAGTCATGGTCCTTTTAAATTTCATGTTATGATTGCATCTCAAGTATGTGCATGCAAACCCTCTTACTGTTTTTTCTTTGAAAGTTTCGAATTTTTGTAATCAACATTTCCTTCCAAAAATAATAAGTTAAAATATAAATCAATTTTATGATGTTTCCAAGATTAACTTCAATGTCTTTATTCTCAAGCCTTTCATTTCAAAGAAGTAAACTAGCTTAATTTAAAATATTATTACCCTAGTATGTTTTTTTTCTTATAAATTTGGAATTCATTGGACTTAGTATTGCAATATGTGATAATTCACATAAATCATCATGGCTCATAGCCTAACAGCTAATTTTGTTTGGTGATATGCTTTTATTTATTTTTTAAATGTTGTGTAATATGTTGAATTTTGGAGCATCATGGCCCAAGTATGAGAGTGAAGGAAAATTAATTGCTTGAAGTGAAGTTCCCTTTACATTGCAAATGATATGGAGGTTATTGATTCTCTCAATCATGCACAAAGGATAAAACAATGTCTTCCTTTTTCTTTAATTACACCGGAGGCGTTACCAATTGAAGTGAGACTGGTTTCCTGTGACACTTTAAAAGAAATCAACCGCTAAAAACCTTTCCTAGGTTAATTTGTTAGCTTGGACAGTTGTTCGTCCATTTGCTAAGATTAGATAATAGTTATCTTATTGTTGAGAATGTATTTAATTATTTTCTAATTTTTGATTTCCTTTAGTGACACCTTGTAACCTATTTGTTATGGTTGTTAAGTTGTTATGTATCTCAGCCGTCGATTGAGAATCGATCTCAGCCGTTGGTTTACCAATGAGAGTAGTATAAAAGGAGGTCATTGGGCATTTGGAGAATACAAGTTTTGGAGAAGCATTTGCAGTGCTAGCAAATGAGTTTGTAAGTTTGCAGTGATAGCAAACAGTCTTGCAGTGTTAGCAAGGGCGCAGTGATAGCGTTGGGGATAAGCAGTGGGGGAATATCAGCGGGAGAAGTTGGGAGATTGTCGGAGTTCTGCCAGTAAGAGGCAAGGAATCTTTGTATCTCTTAATTTGCTGAAGTTAATATAATTCCTCATCTGTAGAACTGGTTTTCCCTTAGGGGTTTTTCCAGGGACAATTTGTCTAAAAATATTGTGTTCTTTGTGTTACGCATTTCTTTCTGTATTTTTATTAGTGAAGTTGCAGTTGTGTTATTTTTCGATATTAGCTGTGAATTAGTTTTCGGCAGTTAAATAATCTTTTAAGATAGGAGATTAATAATCAGTGACTGCAATAGAATTTTCACATGGTATCAGAGTTGTGTTAAGGGTAGAAAAGGTTTTCCCTAGGAAAGAAATTGAGGGTTTCTATAACCTAGTTTGATCTCTTTAAATTCTTTTTACTTTTATCCTTTGAGATGGCTTCAGCTGGTTTGAGAGATCAGGACAGATTAGATGGTGCCTCGAATTTTGGTGTCTGGAAGGCCAAACTTTCTTTATTGTTGGAAGAGAATGGTATAAAGGATTATGTTACCACTGTTGTAACTGTACCTACAGACGCAACACAGCTTGCAGCATACAAGAAAGAGGATGCCAAGGCGAGGAGGATTGTCCTTGATGGTGTCAAGGATCATATTGTTCCACACATCTCCGAGTTAGATACGGCAAAGAAGATGTGGGATGCCATTCTGAATCTGTACCAGAATGCTACCACTAACCGGAAGCTGATTCTCAGAGAAAAGTTGAAGAATACCCAGATGAACAAGGGAGAAGACGTTACAAGTTACCTCACCAGGCTTAGACTCGTCAAGGATGAGTTAGCAGCTGTTGGAGATAAGCCAGATGATGATGAGCTAGTAAGAATAGCCCTAAATGGGTTTACTAAATAGTGGGATGTCTTTGTTCAAGTTGTTAGTGGACGAGACACCTTACCGAGTTGGGATCGACTATGGACTGATTTCACTCAGGAGGAGTTTAGACTAAGTCTTGTCAATGGGGCCAACAAGAGTCAGAAAAGTGAGGGAGAACAAGAAAATGTTGCCCTAGTGGGAAAAGGGAAAGCAAAGAAGGGATTTAGCAAAGGATCAAATTCTCAAAGTGAGAAGAAGAAGGACATGTCTAAGGTCAAGTGCTATGGCTGTCACGAGTTTGGCCACTATGTTAGTAACTGCCCACAAAGGAAGAAGAATGATAAGAAGGGCAAGAACCAGGTGGCGGCTTCAGCAAGTGCAGAGGAGCTCTCTAGGAGATTGGAGGATGAGTTTGCACTCATAGCTTGTATGGTCAGCTCAACCTCACAGTGTGTTTGGTATATAGATAGTGGGGTGTCATTTCATATGACAGGAGTTAGAGAGTACTTCTCCAGTTACCAGGAGGAGGACACCAATATCCAGATTTCTATGGGGAACTTGTCCAAGCTCAACCCAGTTGGGAAAGGGACTGTTCAGTTTCAGAGGGAGAATGGAAAGATAGTTCCACTTCATGATGTCTTGCATGTGCCAGGCTTAGGTATGAATCTGATTTCTGTATCTGTTCTTCAGGATAAAGGGTATAATGTACTTTTAGAGGGACACATGTGTTGATTAAGCACAAGGATTGGAAATCACCCATAACTATTGGAGTTAGGAGTGGTCACCTTTATAGGTTACAGTTTGATACTCCTAAGGCACTTATGAGCAGCAGTAATCCTAGAGATCTTGGAGAGCTATGACATAGGAGGATGGGCCATATTCATCATGGAGCACTTAAATTGCTTCGTGAGACAGTGACAGGTGTTCCAGAGGTGAGCACAGAGCATGATGATGTATGTAAGGGATGTGTGTTGGGGAAGTTTGTGAAAGCATCTTTTCCAAGGAGTGACAATAGATCTAAGGGTGTTCTTGATCTAGTACATTCAGATGTATGTGGACCAATGTCGATAAAGTCTCTCAGAGGATATGTGTACTATGTTACATTTATTGATGATTTCTCCAGGAAGACCTAGATATACTTCTTGAAGACCAAGGATGAGGTTTTCAGTCGCTTCCAAGAGTTCAAGGCTCTTGCAGAGAACTTGACAGGAAGGAAGATAAAGGTTCTTCGGTCAGATAATGGAGGCGAGTACAAAGGAAATGACTTCCAGGATTTGTGTACCAGAGAAGGAATCAAGAGAGAGTGGATGGTTCCTTACAATCCACAGCAGAATGGAGTTGCTGAGAGGAAGAACCATTCTATATCGGAGGCAGCAAGGGCTATGCTACATGACCAGGACATGCCCCGCTATCTATGGGCAGAGGCGTGTAGTACAACAGTTTACATTCAGAATAGGGTTCCACACAAGGTACTAGGGAAGATGACACCAAGAGGAAGCTTTCATAGGGAAGAAGCCAGATGTAGGTCACTTCAGGATATTTGGGAGTTTGGCATATTGTCATATTCCAGAAGATACACGTACCAAGTTAGATCAGACTGCAGAGAAGGGGTACCTTGTTGGGTATAGTGAAACTTCAAAGGCATATAGGATTTTTATTCCAGGGACTAGAAGAATTATTGTCAGACGTGATGTCAAGTTCATGGAGGACAAAGCGTTTAGAAGGTCCAGAGATTTTCCAGTAGATGATCAAAGTGAGCAGCCAACAAAAGCTCCAAGTCCAAGTCAAGGGCAGCAAAGCTCAAGTACAGTTACTAGTACAAGCATAGACTCAGGTAGTGAAGATTCACAAAGTATGGAGCAACTGGTGCAGCAGGATATGCATCTAGAAGATTTAGAGGTTGATATTTCATCCTCTACAGTTGGCAGCAGGAACCGTGAGGTTCAAAACACACAAAGGGATACTCAGGAGTTTGTGGGAGCTCCTAGGAAGAGTACGAGACAGAGGAAAGAACCAGCCAAGTTCAATGACTATGTGGCATTAGTCAGCCAGTTGGTAGATAGTGAACCTTCCAGCTATCAAGAGGCTGCACAACATCAGGTATGGCAAGATGCTATGGTTGAGGAATATACTTCAATAATGCATAATGATGTGTGGGAGGTAGTGCCTAGACCAACAAATAGGGCAGTAGTTGGATCACGTTGGATCTTCAAGATAAAGCACGGTGCAGATGGTAGCATCAAGAAATACAAGGCAAGGTTTGTGGCAAAGGGGTTCTCTCAGAAGGAGGGAATAGACTATGAGGAGACATTTTCTCCAGTGGCCAGGTATACTTCTATACGAGCTGTAATCTCATTTGCAATGCAGATGGGATGGCAGATCCATCAAATGGATGTCAAGACAACATTCCTTAATGGTGAATTGAAGGAGGAGGTATACATAGAACAACCAGAAGGCTTTGTAGCACACAACAAAGAGACCCACGTGTGCAGATTGATGAAAGCCTTGTATGGACTCAAGCAGGCTCCTAGAGCGTGGTATGAGCGCATTGATACATACTTGCAGAAAATGGGCTTTGTGAAGAGTGAGGCAGATGCTAACCTCTACTACTTGGTGGTTGGGGGCGAGGCTCTCATTCTTGTTCTATATGTAGATGACTTGTTTCTTACAGGTGCACTAGGGCTCATAGAGGATTGCAAGAGGGACCTTGCAGAAGAGTTCGAGATGAAGGACTTGGGACTCATGCACTATTTTCTAGGCATGGAGGTGTGGCAGACAGATGGAGAGATTTTCCTTGGTCAAGGGAAATATTGCATTGAAATCTTGAAGAGATTCGAGATGGAGGACTGCAAAGCCATGTCTACACCTATGATCACTAATTGGAGGAAGGTAGATACATCTAAGGACAAAGATGTAGATCCCACCTTATACAGGCAGTTAATTGGTTCGCTCATGTATTTGGTCAACACCAGGCCGGATATAGCATTTGCAGTAAACTCTCTTAGTCAGTTCATGGTTGAGCCAAAGAGAGTGCATTGGACAATGGCCAAGCATGTGTTGCGTTATTTGTGTGGTTCAGTTGAGTATGGGATCAGATATGTTCGAGGTGAAGGAATCAAGCTGATAGGCTATACTAACACAGATTGGGAAGGCAGTACAACAGACAAAAGGAGCACTTCAGGGTGTTGTTTCAGTTTAGGATCAGGAGTTGTTTCTTGGTTCAGCAGGAAGCAGAAGTATGTGGCTTTGAGTTCATCAGAAGCAGAATACATTGCAGCTAGCATGGCGACATGTGAAGCTATATGGCTTCGGAAGTTGCTAGTGGCCTTGTTTGGTCATAAGGTTGAGACTACTGTGATACACTGCGACAATCAGAGTTGCATCAAGTTGTCTGAGAATCCAGTGTTTCATGATAGGTCTAAACATATAGATATCAGGTATCACTTCATCAAGGATTGTGTACAATGAGGTATTGTTCAGCTACAATACATACCTACAGAGGAGCAGGTAGCAGACATTCTGACTAAGGCATTGGGGAAGGAAAAATTTATCTTCTTCAGAGATAAGATGGGTGTCATGTAGAACAACTTCCTCGCTAAGAGGGAGTGTTAATTTGTTAGCTTGGACAGTTGTTCGTCCATTTGCTAAGATTAGATAATAGTTATCTTATTGTTGAGAATGTATTTAATTATTTTCTAATTTTTGATTTCCTTTAGTGACACCTTGCAACCTATTTGTTATGGTTGTTAAGTTGTTATGTATCTCAGCCCGTCGATTGAGAATCGATCTCGGCCGTTGGTTTACCAATGAGAGTAGTATAAAAGGAGGTCATTGGGCATTTGGAGAATACAAGTTTTGGAGAAGCATTTGCAGTGCTAGCAAATGAGTTTGTAAGTTTGCAGTGATAGCAAACAGTCTTGCAGTGTTAGCAAGGGCGCAGTGATAGCGTTGGGGATAGCAGTGGGGGAATATCAGTGGGAGAAGTTGGGAGATTGTCAGAGTTCTGCCAGTAAGAGGCAAGGAATCTTTGTATCTCTTAATTTGCTGAAGTTAATATAATTCCTCATCTGTAGAACTGGTTTTCCCTTAGGGGTTTTTCCAGGGACAATTTGTCCAAAAATATTGTGTTCTTTGTGTTACGCATTTCTTTCCGTATTTTTATTAGTGAAGTTGCAGTTGTGTTATTTTTCGATATTAGCTGTGAATTAGTTTTCGGCAGTTAAATAATCTTTTAAGATAGGAGATTAATAATCAGTGACTGCAATAGAATTTTCACATGCTACGGCACTCAAGCCAAACGAATAGGTGGTTAATTCAGCAACATAACATTGTAGAAGACAATGATGGCATTTTCTTCCATAGCTTATATCTCTACAACTACAGTTGTAGCATAATCAAATAGGACCACTAATATAGAAGCTTCACACACTGTTCTCATACGACTTTGTATAAAGCTCAAAATGGTCTCATATACACAGCCAATCTTCCAATCATTGATTATTTAGCATCACCATGGTTGGGGCTATGTTTGAGGTAGACATTGACGTTGATCCTGCAGAAATTTATTGTTAGCCAGTTCTCGCAATAGGCTTGTGCCAAAGTTACTTACTACATTAATATTTTTTAGTATATATCTCTCTTTTCAAAACGATGCCATCATTTCTCGATGAAGGATCTTTCTCAATTTCTTTTTTTAGCAAAATACCAATTAGCACTAGAATAATTTGGATCCTCTAATTTATTGTGTGTTGAAGCAGATGCTCTACTTTGTGCAATTTCAAGATTAGTTAGATCAAATAACCCAACCATATTGTTGTTATTTCTTCTTCTTCAATTAATAATAACTAATCTGACTTATCAAAATTTCAAATATCTCACTATCTTTACTTGGTAGCTTTGTTGTAGATACGCTTTTATGTATTGATAATTATGTACATAACTGAAGCAACTTTGATTGGATGATTGTACTTTCGGAGACATTAATGATTAAAATTTGACCTCATAATTTGGATGAATGCTACTTGAATATGAACATTTGCTACAATCATTGTTCCTTGACAAATTTTATGAAAATTCCTTGTTGTAAACGTATGTGAAAACACACTTTCAGGTTTCTATTGCATGGCCATTTATTGTAACTGTTTTCTGTCCCTTGCAACTTTGTATCCTTTCTTGCCAAAAGAGACATCGTAGATCTGTCTAGAGATGGTTGCATTTTGAAATTGAAGTCTTTGATGCTTAAAGTTTAATGAATGTTGATATCTTTCTTTCACGAATACTATAAAAGCATTGTTTTTCCTAGTCATTATGAATTGTGTTTCTATTATTAGGATGATTCTGAATCCTTACTCTGTGCTCCACAATGTGCATGATGGCTTAAGCTTCTCTTGCTCTCAAGGTGTTCCTTAATTCCATTGTTGTAGCTTGTATACTGAACTTGTTCTTTGCTTGCAACTCATTCGCTTACATAGTTCATTTGAAAACTGAATACATACCATAATGGCAATTGTGATGTGAAGGAATACCCTTTCTGCAAGTTGTATATCATGATGAGGTTCGTTTATTTGTACTATGCAAACAACTGTGACCTTGAATTAGTCATTTGTATTTAATCATGTTTTACTGAAAATGTTTGCATCATGTGGTATGCTCATGATGCAAATTGTACTTGCTTTAATCTTGAAACCATCTAGAATGCATCATTGGAGATTGTATATCTTGCTCAGTAAACTTTGAACTTGTAGCTTTCAATTGAACCATAATTCCTTTCTGTAAGCTTGAACTTTCCTTTGACGATTATTTCTCAAAACTCTAAAAGTAACTCTTTGCAACTCTTGAAATTTGCATTTATGTACCGTCTTTTTGGATTGCAAGATTAATACTAGGTAGTTAAGTTCCAAACTGACACAAATTTGAGGTACATTACACCAGTGAGTAGTGCAAATAATTCTAAACCTTGTTTGTGATATTTGCCCATTGCATATGTGACTGGGCTTACCTTTAAGGTGAATTTGCTTGAGGTTGTGCTTTCAAGCGCTATGTTTTAAGTTTATTATTAGTTGACACATTATGTTTGCTCTCTGTAAATGGTTTTATTATTTTTGTATTTCCAAGTAGGAGCTCTCTTCTCAAAAGACTTGAAAATATTTCTTTTCATTTGGTTGTGATAGGACGATAAAATACATATGTTTTGGGTCACTTTCAAAAGGATTTTGAGGGAGGTGTTTCAGCCAAAAATCTGGGTGAGTACCAAAATTTGGGATTTAGAAATATGATCAATGGATTGCAATTTCTTCGACTGTATGGACCCAGGTGACAATATTCCTATATTTTGGTGTTGAGGATAAAAAGCTTATAATCTTGAAAATCATTGTGTAAAAGTTAAAAGGTTTGGTATTTGATGATTTGCAAAGTAAGCCACAAAAGATGATTCATGTATTAATAATCTTCTCTAAACCATTTGTATTATGTAGATTGTCTACATAAAGATAAACAGAAATTTCATTACCTTTCACAGTTTTCATAAAGGCATAACATGTGGTTTAACTTCAAATGGAAAAACTTACAAGCTTGATTAATTAAGTTCTATTACATCTCCATTTTCATTATTCTTATTCGACATTTCCAACCACTAGTCCTCCAGCCATGGTTAGAAGAAGCACCTTCATTTCCTCAATGTAAGAATATGCAGATTAACACAACTCTCATTTCCTTCCATTGCTCAGAAAACCATCATCTCATTGGATTTTTCTCTGTATTTATGCTTCTTTTACCCTTTTCTTGGGTTATGGTTGTAAGGAAGAACGTAGTTGTCTAATTGGCATGCATTCTTCACTTTTGTTTTGCATGTGTTAAGGCCAATTAAGTAGCCCACATGAAATTTATAATTGTAATTCAAGGGAAAACAAATTACTCGAGCACTAGATTTGGCTCGGTATATTACAAAAGAGTGGATGACCATTTATGGAGGCTTTGATTGCATTTTGTTATTCCTTGACTTTCTTAGGTACATGTTTGGTGGTATGGAATCTTTCATAATTTCCTATTGTGAGTTTGGACTACAAATTTATCCTTCGAGTCTTGACAGATGTACTTCTTTCTGAAAATTGTTTTTACATGTCCTAAGTTAAATCACACCATATAGTGTTTTTGATATCCCTAAGACCTTATATCCATGTGGTCAAGGGTGGGCGTAAGTCTATCTTCTTTAGATGAAGATTTTTATGATCATGAAATTAAACATTCTAACATATTTTCTCAAAGATTCCTTGACTTCAGCCAAATTTATTTCTTTTAGCCTTGCTTTCCTTCTCCCTCTCACATATGTCCCTATCTTAAGTCTGATGTGTTTTTGGTCCCTATTTTAAATTTGATGTGTTTTTGGTTGTTAGTACTTCGTAACTGATAAGATTTTGATGTTGTTTTGGCATGTATTTCTCTTGCCGACAACTTTACTAGCTACTTCACCCTACATATAATGATTGTGGTGCATAGATACTTTATTTGTTTAGTATGAACTTGGTTATGCAGAGATTCCTAAAGAGTTGTTTTTATGCTCCTACCAAGGGCAAAAATATGGAGGCTATGACTCATTTTTGCCTACTCATCAATGGTCTCCCTCAGTTTTGATACAACCCAAAATTCTTGATAGCATGTATTTCGACGATGTTTGAGTTTCACATTGTTTCCATTCTTTATTTTCACAACCTCCTCCCAATGTCCACCCTCTTCATCTCCCAATATTTCTCTCCTTCCAATATGAATCCTTCAAAATATCCCTTCCGACATTTCCATTGGACATTACATATATAATTGCTAATAATAACATCCAAATCAATTTTTCATTCTACATATGTTAGGTTTAAAGAGGTTAAATGTCAAATTCCACATACACACTTCATTAATAAATAGTTTTGATACAACCCAAATTCTTGCCATTATGCAAAATTATACTATTAAAACCGTAAAAGCTTTTCAGTGTTTATGAATCTTTACATTCAAATCATAGTATGTATTTCGACAACGTTTTCACATTGTTTCCATTCTTTATTTTCACAACCTTCTCCCAATATCCACGGTCTTCATCTCTCAATATTTCTCTCTTTTCAATATGAATCCTTCAAAATATCCCTTCCAACATTCCACCGGACATTTCATATATAATTGCTGGTAATAACATCCAAATCAATTTACATTCTACATATGTTAGGTTTAAAAAGGTTAAATTTCAAATTTAACACACACACTTCATTAATAAATAGTTTTGTGAAAATTTGACGCTCTCTCCAATCCCTCTTCATTAATAAATAGTTTGTGAAAAATTGACGCCTCTCTCCTATCCCTCTAAATGCTTTGTATAGGCATTTGAGATGTAAATCTATGTGATGTGCAACGCAATATTGATGAATAAATATTGGTGACGGGATAATTTAGATTAAAGAAGTTCAAATTCTTAGCCGTTCAATTTTTCTTAGGTCAATTTATAACCTGTTTGAGACTTTGATGACATTACATTCAAATCTAATGCAAATTTTGAAAATACACTTTTGAGCTGCAATTTTAAATATATTTCAAAATATTTTTGGCCCTACCAAACAAAATAGAAAGATATTGCATATCAGCCCGTTTATCGATAATCCCATCACACACTCTAGGTGCAATTTCTAGTATTACACCTCCTTCGGTACAAATGCAATAGTAAAACATTAAAAACTGTTTTCCCATACACAAGTTACGATAGCAAATTTCATTTTTTCACTCTATGACAAGAGTTAGTTTTTAAATATATTCCATTAATTTTCAAATAAATTCAAAATAGTAAAAAATAATGCATATTTACTATACACCACAGCAAAGTTGTCAAAGATATGACGAAGAATGGTTTTGAATGGTTTGCGTAAGGGGTTCATTTTAAATCTCACTAAAATGGTTTGGTAACAAGATAAATCGAAAATTGTAAAACTAGAATATACCTATATTTTTAATTGAAAAGCACACATTTATAATATTACAATATATAAAACGCTAAAAAATGGGTGCAAAAGTAGCACAATGACCATTTTTTGTTAGATGAACAAAAAAAATGTTAAATTATAAGGAAGAATAAAAACGAAGGAACAAAAGCCGATAAGTCTACACTCTACATATGTTAATATGTTAAGAAGGAACAAAACCCCCTCCACCGGCAACATGTATATTACAAAGGAATGAAAACACCTCCATAAGCGTACACCCTAAATAAGTAAAGTTCTATTTTCAATAAAAATTTATTCTATTTTCAATAAAAAAAAATTATTTACTTAAGTAATTGCTTTTACGATCTTTTAGGGGGAAACAATTAAAATTGAATAGAAAGCTATATTTGCTTGCTATTATACTTAGCAATACTTTTATTTAGTAAGCAATACTTTTATTTAGTATTATAAAGTACAGCAAAACTTCAATGACAACAGTCATATTAAACATTATAACAATTCTTTTATTTCGCAAATTATATTAAAGATTATAGCAATAATGTGTCTTTGAAAAGAAAAACTTCAAAGACGCGTAATATGAAAACAACTTCAATGATAACGAAAGCACACAAATAAAATAAACAAAATAATCCTCGGAAATCCGATCTTATTAAGTGAAGCAAGAAAATATTTTATTTTGTGCAGAGCAACTTCTCTCTGAGATCTGCTACATCAATATCCCCAAAGTGATCCTCGGGAATCCAATCTCCAGTGGCCGGATCTCTCATCCAACATCCCTTCTTTTTGATCTTATCTGAATCCCCTTGTGCCGCAGTGCTCTTCATCCGCTGCGCGGCCATACTCGGCATTCCTCCATCACTTCCCAACGATCTCAGAGCTTCACTCGCAAAACCCCTTACGCTGCAAAAACAAAAGATTTAAACTTCAAAATAAGTTTAAATATCAAAACCCTAGATAATTTCTTGCAAACCTATGAGTTTAAATATCAAAACCCTAGATAATTTCTTGCAAACAGTTTTCGTGTAATATGTTTTACGAATCCCGTTATAATAAGCGGAAACAGGCATACCATAAGATTCGAGCAGGGAAAAGGCGTGTGAGATGCGAGGACATGAAGAGCGCCATAAGATATACAGGCAGCGCGCAGGATCGAACCAGGGAGGAAGCTGAAGACCAACGCAAACACTGCGGATTCTGCTTCTTTTTATCCCGAGTCCCGACCTGAGCTGACCTGATCTATTACCTACGCACTTCGGGGTTTCCCCGCATCCAAATGCCTATTTAAACAAAAACAGGAAATCCGTAGTGGGGACATGGAAGTTACAGCACGACTCCGAGTCCTAGGTTTAGGGTTTAAAATATGGACCGACAGGTGTGAAGCTCTCTGGTATTACTGTTTAGCTTTTGGACAGATGGAAGAGAGTATTTGGGAGCGCATCCCAAGGCGCAGATGGCGCATAATCTTTGAACCCGACAATGACATGCCCTAAGTAACGCCGGCTGGCACTGACCTGCTACTCATTCCATCTGTCCATTTCTGGGTAATAATGAATGCAGCGTGTTTCTTTCGGATGCGAGCATAATTAACGTTTGTTTGTTTGTTCGAACGTCCAATTCCTCAACTTGGAGTGTGAAATATGATCATCATTCATCACTTTATATATAAATTTAAATATATATTTAAAATTCTTGAAATATAAAAAGCAACTCCATTTTTTATTCTTATATGATATTATTCATGTACACAATTTCAAGGGCAATATTAAATTGATTAAGAGACATAAAGCGAGTATTTTGTGTAAATCAACTAGCGAACAAAAACTTTACATCTTTAATTCATCAAATGATACATCCCTCGAAAAAAAAAAGAAAACCAAAATCTAATTTAAATATCGTTCTTAAGACTCATGATATGGAAGTGAGGAAAAGGATGTGTGGAGTCCTTTTGTTGGGCACTGGATTAAGTTAAATTTTGATGGTGCTTTTAGAGGCGATGCGGGTTGCAGTTGCATTTTCAGGGATTCCTATAGTCAATCGATTTTGGCTATGGCGGTTAATTGCGGCTATTCTTCAAATAATTTTGTCGAAGATATGGCCCTTCTTTTTGGTTTGTTGGAAGCTAAGAAGAGGAATTGAAGGCGCCTTTGGATAGAGGGAGACTCTAAAACCATCGTTGGTTTGGCTCAGGGGGTGCTCCTAATGCCTAGTCCTTCAAAACTAATTTGTGTGAAAATCAAATCAATTGTGGCTTCGTTTGTTGAGGAAAAATTCTCTCACATTAAAAGGGAAGGAAATAAGGTGGCGGGTAGATTAGCGAATCGAGGAGCCAAATTATGGGATAATCATCATTTAAAATCAAAGTTTGGGAGTCGTGCTTTCTTGATGATATTCAAGCCCTCTTAGCGAGGGACGCATGGTTGGTGTCAGATAGAGGGGGGAATGATTGTGAAGGTTGTCGTATATTAACTACATTCCTTTTGGTTTGATGACGTTTTAAGGCAAAGGATTTTGGCAGAGATTTCAAGTACTTGCTCGTGTGAAGTTTATCGTAGATTGAGATGGAGGTGTGTGTATTTTTGGAAGGTCTGTGGTGGTGGTGTTTGTCTCTCGAGGCTTCTCTTTCTCTCTTGTCTGGTTGTGTCGATGTCCGTTTGGGTTCAACCTTGGTTTCTAACTCTGTTAGCATGGGGAAAACGGATGCCTCGGTCACGGTACCTAGCCACAAGAGACAACATACTCTTACAGGGGAGACCTTGGCAGAATCTTTCATGGATTGGATGGACGGGAAGATTAAAAATGTTGCAGTGAGAAGTTGGCTGGAGAGGGTCTAGTCAGTTGCGGAGAATTTTGAGGAAGAAGAGGAGATTGAAATTTGTGATAAGATGCGTAAGTTGATGTTAGATCCCAATCAGTCTGTTGGTCACCGAAATGTCTTTGAGGTTGCTCAGGGTTTGAGCGCAATGAATATTCTTTCGAACTCATTGGGCTAGTTCATCCTCCACAAAGAACATGAGGGCTTGGAAGAACGGTTGGTGAGCATGCAATACCATATTCATGCATTGCCTCATGGGGTTCAAGCTATTTCCAGAGGGTTGGAAGCAATTGGGGTGAATCAGGGTGTGCGACTTCCAGAGAGTGCCAGGGTGAGGATATCGGAGTGTTGTGTGGCTCGCTCTCCTTCTTCCTCGCTGTGTAGGAATGACTCAGTTGTTGAAATTTTGGCCGAAAAGTCTTCCAGCAAAAAGATGGAGTAGCATGTCCAGGTTTGCTTGGGATTTGTGGTGGATTTTGATTTTGATTCCGAGTCTTGAATGGAATTTTATCTCTAGTTGTGCATGTGTGCCTGGTTTTCGGTAATTGCATAGTTTTATGGGTAGTTTATGTAATTCCCTTAAGAAGTCTATGTAGTTGTTTATTTTGTTGATATGTATATAGATGATTGTATATATCATGGACTAATATAAAAATATATTATTTTACAGGCTAGGGCCTTCTCCCTAGGGATCAATAGCAAAAAAAAAGATCCCTCTTAAGAAAAAAAAATCAAACAAGGCCATGATATGAAAAATCCTACGAATACACGGCATACATATATAAAAATATGAAATCATATGTGAAAAACAAGATTTGTTTGATAATTAATGTCTCAAAAGTATATGAGCTCATGGAGTGTAATGATTGTAGGATATGCACAAAATGGGATTGTTTAAAAAGCTCTAAAAATTTTAAAGCAAATGCAATTAGTACATGTGAAGCCGAACTCCACAATCTATAATAACATCCCCCCTACCTGTAATAACAATTTCAAAATGAAGGATGTATTGAATACATCCACTATCTCCAAATGGTTTTAAAAAGGAAGTGGGCATATATAAAATAAATAAGCAGTGACACTTTAAGTATGAAAATCTATTGTTGCATATGTTACAACTATGAATGAATCGTTGAAGGTGTCTAGTTCACAATCAGAAGAAATTTGAATAGATGTAAGGGGGAAACATATATCTCAAGCACCTGTCATTTATGCCTCAGTAAGGACGTTTAGCTAATCAAAAAAGTATAGAGGCTTTAGGGGAATACATTGTCATAGAGTAACATGCAATGAGATAAAACTTGTGACAATTTTGAAACTATGTCGCATAAGGTTGTATTGAAAAGAAACAATGAAAGGAGTAAAAACCATGCTCGAGATATGAGCAGTGTTTTTAGAAGTTGGTGGCATTCTTCAGTTTTTCAATCATATGTGCATTTTTTTATGTACCATATTGTTGTGTATTAGTTTCAACATTGATTATGATATTGCTTGGATTGAGTGTGAAGATGCCCCAAGTAGTGAAACCAATAAGGATACACATGGTGTTGCTTTTGTTTTGCAAGTATTGTTCATGAGTGATTTGTGTATTTATAAGAAACAATTTTTCCAATTGATACCTATAAAAAATACATTTGATATTTATTATTGTTGTTGTTATGTTGCAAACTTGTGATGAACATAATGGAATGCATTTTCTTAATTACAATTTGTATAGGTTATTGTTGGTTATCTAAGTGGATGAAAGACTTCAACTTTGGAGTTACATTTACTACATACAATTTGAAGTGGGTTAGAGTAGACTTTAGGAATGGACAACATACTACGTACCTGACAAAGTGGAGGAGTTGACATGATAGAATTATTGTATTAGATATACTTAATGTAATCAACAATAGTTCGAGTAGACGAGTGCTAGAATGTACACATTTGTTACCTTAATTGTTGTATTGAACGAAGTTTGCAGCTCTGTAAGTGTATGTCTTATCTTCAATGGTGTGATAAAGGTTGCTTGACATGTTCTTAGTGCCTTGTTATCACCAATCATTTTGGATATGTTTTTGAACAAATACATTGGTAATTTTTTTGCAAAGTAGTTGTTTGACTATAGTGAATAAAGGTGTAATTTTTTTGAACAAGTAGGTCTTGCATTTTGCAAAATGTTTTAAAGTTCAGACATGTAGTTATTTAAAGGAAAAAATAAAATAAGGAAAGGATGAAGAGTGATAAAGTAGATGTAGTGACCAATGCTTTGTCATCTATGGAATGCCCATCTTTCATTTTCAACGTGAACTATGTTCCACATTTATTTTTGGATGTCACGTTATGATTGCAACTATTTGAAATCGCGTAAGTATTTATATTGTCCAAGAGTTTTCTTATTGATGTATATCGAATGAACTTGTACTCAGTGCAAACCAGATGTATGTTATCTATGGTGTTGGTTGTATTCAGTAGTAGCATGCAATGACAGTCTCCATGATCGTAACTCTTCATTGGTGCATTGATATTGATTTGTTTTACACATAATCCTCTTGATGTTAATAATTTTTTCTATTGTGCTTCAATATATGAACCAGTTACATTTAGAGTAGTTGTCATTTGACTATCTTTTTTGTCGTGTCTATTTGCAAGAGTTGTCTATTTAGTTCCTTGTGAAGCATTATTTCGTAGGTGATAGTAACATCTCTGACTTTGTAGCTATTAAGGTTGTCAATTGTTTTCAAAGTGCAAGGTGTCGTTTCTTTCCTATAGGTAACAATGAAAATGTAGTTACGATATTTTACATTGTATAAGGATTTAGAGATTTGATGTTAGTGATTGTTTACCTTTTTTTAGGTTCAACATGCATTTTGCCATAGGTATGTATCAATGCCAGGGGTTAAATTTGACGGCAGTTTAGACATTTTTCGGGATTTTAGACATAAAATACTTGTAAATATTTTATCTAACCGTCACACGCGACTTGCACATTTAAAACGTGACCGTCAATTTTTATATAGGTTTGTATATAAATTATAAAAATATATGTAAATATATATAAAAAAAGATATAATAAATATAGAATAATTAGTAAAAAATAACATTATTTTGTGTTTTTGAAGGGCAGTATTGAAAAATTACCGTCACCCGAAAATTGTTTGACAGGCATAGGTGGCCGTCAAATTTAACCCCTAATCAATGCTTTTAGTGGACCTTTTCATTTTTTATTTTGTGCAAGAATTTAATGAATTTCTGTAGAAAAGAATAATGTATTGATAGTTTATTGTTTATTTATATTTTTAATAGGTAATATTTTATTGTTGAGCTAAAAAGGTGAAAGTAACATACCAAATTTAATGAATTTCTTAGAAAAGAATAATGTATTGATAGTTTATTGTTTATTTATATTTTTAATAGGTAATATTTTATTGTTGAGCTAAAAAGGTGAAAGTAACATACAAATTTGGTTATGTATATAACTTATGGTGTTTGGTTAATTATCTTGTATTGTGTTTTATTGTCCAAATTTGCAAAACAAAGGCACATTAAAATATTTGAACTAGGGTGCATAAACCCAAAGTAGGTAAACCATATATAACCTAGAAAATACATCATATGTTACAAATAATTCAAGCATAAGAAAGGAGCCTCACAAAATAACATAAATTTGATGGAGGCAATGACTAGAGGTCAGATCTAGCCCTAATATGTTTTAGAATGTAGAAAAGGGAAATAGTTTCATTTGTCAACTAGTCAACTCATTGTATCATAAAAAGGATTTCATTATGTTATTTCAAAGAGAAAATTTATGCGATCAAGAGAAAATAGTTCTCCAAAACATTACATGAAGGTCAACATCTGTATGTTTTCCTATATTAAAACTTAAGATTCAACTTACTCAATAACATAGAAATTTTGATCTAAAACTATGTTTCGAAAGTTTTGAATTGTATCATTTGAATTATATAAATGTTTTGCACCTTTGATTAGTAGGTTATCCAACATCCATTTTTACATATCATCCTCATAAAATTGCAAAGTGTGGCTATACTACTAAAATTGAGATTAACTATTCATAATATTCTCCATATTATTTTGAGTATTTGATTACCTTAGGGAACTAAGACGTAGTTTTATAACAATCTAATGATGCAAAAAAGGTTAATCTATTTTCCTAAACAACACAAGTTTAAAAAAAACTAGTATAATGTGAATTTGTAATCAAGTGCCTCAATCGAGAGGATAAAGGTTGGATCCTCTAGAGTGGTGTATCCATTCAATATAAAACAAATTTTATTTTAAGGATAGGCTATAATGATAGCCATGATGAAACAATAGGAAAATTTTCTCTCGACCAACACTGGGTCAACACATGGAGAAAATTAATATACCCTTAAAAATTTGAGCACCACATACCAACCAAATATTATAGGACATTTCCCAAATCATTCCTAAAAGTTTTCTTTCAAGTTTCAAATCAAGGGATTAGGATGATACTAGAGAGACTAAAAAAGAAATGGTGGGATTATTCTTAGAGCAATGACAACAAAGAATCATGTGATTGAGAAAGATGCACATTCTCAATTGTTTAACATCTGAAGAAAATATGGATAGTATGTGATCCCAAAGAAATATGGAAAAAGAGATGTTAGACACTGTGGGAATAAAGGATTTATTCAAATGCAATTTTTTGGTGTGGTTAGTGTTTTTCCAAGTTTTTCTGCTTAGAACGTGACCTATAAGTAATGTTGAAATACATGACTCTATATTTAATATGGGTTTTCTATAATTTCCCTTTTGAAAGGATTTTTTGGGCATAGATGCAAGCATATTTTAGTTACTTATTAATCCCTTCTTTTTGTTGGTGAATCCCTCTATTCGGGATTAGTTGGACAATTACAGACATTCATAAAAAGGGGTGTCATATAATTAGCCTATTTGCTAATGATTTTCTTTCAAAGAAAAGATGCAAATTTTCAAGAGGATAATTCATGTTTGCTTAGTAAAGTTGAATATGTTAAAAATGGATATGGGTAGGCACATTAAATCTATAATTAATTGCATGAATACTTAATTATGTGGAGAAATATCTCAAACATAAGGAATTCTAGTTTTCATGGGACAAAATTTTCCTTAGTAACTTTTTTGTTCAACCAATGTAACTTTTAAGGTCTTTTATTTAATATAATATGAACTAATTTAAAGAAAAATATTGATATATATACTTAATTTGATTCATTATTCAAGAGTATCTATCATGTTTCTCTTTTTATTATGTAAGGCGTCAAAAGAAAAAAAATCCCTTCCCATCCTCTTTCTCCACTAGATTTCTAGTAAAATTGAATGTCTATGATAAGAAGGCTCGACATTAAAGTAGAGCATGTGCATGGAAATGGGGGACCAAAAAGTGGCCAAATTTTCATTTTTTGGCCATTTTTTCCATAATTCACTTGTGTTATGGCTTGATCACGTTATAATGTGATAGTAAAAATTTTAACTCACGTTATAACTGAGTTCTTGTTGATTTCAGGTTAATTTTCATTGTTAATCTTATTTTTTTGCATTTTTGTTGATTTTTTATTTTATTTTCATTTTCTAAGGTTTCAATAGCTTTAATTAAAACACCTCATTCACCTGAAAACCAAGATGAAGAAAACATTCTAGAAACACCCCCTTCAATAGACAAGACATCCTCCAAACACCCAACAATACATTTTAGGGGAGATTAAAAATTAAAAACTTAAAATTGAAGGTTTAATAGAAGCCCTAAAAAACCCCAATGCGACAAATCCACGTCACCAAAACCTTGCTACATCATTAGAATCATTATTATCTAATATCTATAATTTGGTTGGTCAAATAAACACATTGGATATTTTTAAAACCAATTAT
This sequence comes from Taxus chinensis, assembly GCA_019776745.2. Taxonomy (NCBI): domain Eukaryota; kingdom Viridiplantae; phylum Streptophyta; class Pinopsida; order Cupressales; family Taxaceae; genus Taxus; species Taxus chinensis. The sequence goes on from CM034148.1 coordinate 652,414,943, forward strand.
CATGATTTTTATGTAGACAAGTTGCCTTACGGTGTAATGATTAAGATAAAAATAACCAAAGATAAGTTGTGTGCATTGTTTACTAATCCTAAAACTAATGTACCATTACTATTGAGTTGTAAAATATTCCCCATCCAATGGTGTAACCATGAGGGGATAAAAAATAATTTTTGGGATAGGTGGTAGATGGTTTTTGAACAACCACCTTGTAACAATTTTGAGGTGCCAAAGTATTTCTTGAGGAAACTCTATTGTGATTTCATCCTCAATGAAATACCAAACTATTTTGACATTCGAGAGTTTCAAGGTAAAGGAAAAGGCTCTACACATGATAGATTAGGGGCACAACATTTGTAGAACTGACCATTTAGACCCATTTCTCACCCATCTATTCAACATGTTTCAGTCCCTTATATTGTGAAGGAGACAATGGAACTTGAGACTCTTGATTATATTAGGTCTTTAACACATTCATTGCTTCAGCATGGCACTCATCTCTCCCAAGGTGATGAGGTTGTTCCTTCTAGGCATCAAACATCATATAGCATATGATGTCATGTTTGTGGGAGTATAGGCACCTATGTGGTTGATGAGGTAGCTCCACATCCTAGTGAGACCTCACAGCCTTGCAGCTCCACATCCTCGTGAAGCATCTCCACAACCTAGCGATGTAGCTCCACAACCTAGTCAGGATGCTCCACAGGTTGAGCAGGGTCTTCGATTGGAGGAGGAACATCGTGATTCTATGTTGGACAATATCATCATCACAGATGTTCTACTAGATTCAACCTTTGGTATTGACCAACAGGTAATTTTACATGAAGTTAATTACAATTTAATATATATATTTTATATAAATTTTATAATTAACAATCTTAATCAATTATGAATGAAAATTAATAATTCATGTGTATTTTTATAAAATTACAGGGTCAAACTATACATCTATTGTCACATTCCCCTTCTCCACAGTTGTTTGCGGGCACGTCAACCCCTCGGGTATAAATTGGTAATAAATTAGTAAATATATTGTGTTAATTTGTTTTCCATATAGAGATGTTATCCTAAAATTACAAGTTTGATGTTGAACATGTGAATTTAGGTATGAGTTTGCATGTTGGTGAATTTACTAATGCAAGTTTTATTATTTTTATTCATCATATACATGAAGAGAATGAACTATAGTTAATGTATGAAGATAATGTCATGTAACTTGTATGTGTGTTACCTTTTTCCTTTTTTACTTGATGACATCATTACAGTCTCTTGTCGATATTCAATGATCATTAGATATTGGAGTTGTTATGGGCATAGCTTCCTGCATGCCTCTTACACATGTATGTTCTAGTAAAGTAATTTTCATATTGAATTGATTGTATTAAATAACATCATGTAGTATAATTAAATGACATTCATGTGTATTCTAATTTTCATCATCATGGTTTCCACATGAGGAGTTGATAACTCCAGTTCATGCACCTCCTACTGATGTTTTTTGTCGATCTTGAGAGGCAGAGGATGATTTCAAGTGATCATGAGATTGCAGTAAGTATTTATTTGTAAGTAGTGTCATTTTATATGTCATTAGTTGTATACTAATGAGTATATTGTTTGTTTGTATTAATAGATGGAGCTACAAGCATCCTTTGAGTGTAGGAGGTCTGATCAACAGAAGGGACATTCCACTGATGTACTTAGCTCATCTTCTTGGTGGCCAAAGAGAACTAGAATTATTTGATGATGCCCCATAGTTTAGATGTATATGGATTTTTTATGTTTTCTTTCATGGCATGTTGGCGTAGATTTATATTTTTTCGATGTATATCATTGTATGCCTACATGGCTTTGTTAAGACATTGATTTTGTTCAAATTTTGTATACTATCAAGGATTTTTGAAATCAATATAATGTATGAGAAAAAAAATTTTTTTTTAAAACTTGTATAGTGGATGAAACATGCTTTATACATGTATCTAAGTGGATTAATATGATTCCATATGTATGTTATGTTAACATGTATTATTAGTGTTAATTTTTTTATGTTTTGAACATGGGAATTAAAATATATATGTAACTAACATACAATTTAGCCACTACTATAATCATTCAATGCCATCAATTATAATCATATAATGTCAATGATCAATGCCATCCACTTCTTGTAATATCAATAATTCAAATGAAACATATGTAATGAGATAATGTAATATTACATTAATTATAATAATTAAAATGTAACTACAGAGAGAAAGAGAGAGGGAATGCAAGAGGGATAGACATAGAAAGAGATAGTGTGTGTGAGAGAGAGAGAGAGAGAGAGAGAATGCCCCTTAAGAGTGAGAGATAGAGAAAGAGAGATTTGTTAGAGTGAGAGTGAGAGTGAGAGAGAGGATCAAATTCAAAGTGAGAGAGAGACAACTAGAACTTTGCTCCTGTGAGCCCTTCCTTGAGATTATTTCAGAGACTTAGAAAGAGTCAGAGGGTTTCAAAAGTGAGAGACTCAAGAGCTCAAAGAGAGAGCAAGAGAGATATAGTGAGAGACAAAGCGAGAGATAGAGAAAGAGTTAGTAAGAGTGTGACAGGAAAAAGATCCGAGATCAAGAGAGATAGAGAGTGAGAAATGAGAGGTAGTCCTCCTGAGAAAGAGAATGTCTAAGGAGAAAGTGGAGAATTATAAGTAGAGAGATAAGAAGTCCTAGAGAGAGAGAATGAGAAAGAGAGTGAGAGAGAGAGAGAATGAGAGAGAGAGAGAGAGAGAAAAATAAAGATAGACAGAGAGAGTAGAGTGAGAGAGTGAAGAGAGAGAGACAAAGAGATCAAGAGAGAGAGTGTAACAGTGAGAGCTAGCAAGAGAGAGAATGAGAAGAGAGACAAAATAGAGAGAGAGAGAGAGTGTGAGAGAAATAGAGAGACATAAGAGAGAAAGAGTGTGTGTGAGAGTGAGACTGATCAAGAGAGAAAGAGTGAGAGTGAGAGATAGAGCATGAGAGAAATAAAGAGTGAGAGAGAATGAGATAAAGTGAGAGAGAGAGAGAATGAGAGAAAGAGACAAAGAAAGCACGAGAGAGAGTGAGAGAGAGAGAGATGACAAAATAGAAGGAATGAGAAATAAGATTGTGAGAATAAATAGAATGGGATATTCCCTTTATCATAAAGGAAAAATAGAAGGAATGAGAAAGATGTTGTGTGAGAGAGTAAATTTACTCCCCAGGAGAGAGTGGCAGTTGATACTAAAACTTTGATAACATGCCCATCAATAAAAATTTCTTCTACCATAGTCTTATCTCTCCTTTCCATCCCTGCATGGTGAATTGAAAATCCATAAGGAAAAAAGGTCTATAACTATTATCGAAATAGAACAACCCTTTCAACTTGTCAACCACCCTAAACCAGCAAAACATCCTCATAATTTGGCAATGTTTTAGACAATCCATCCAATCCAACCAACCAAAAACTTTTCTATAACCATTAAGAATAGGGAAACATCATCAAAATTTGGAAATGTTGCAGACAATCCAAGTAACCATATCATTTCTTGGGTATTCTCAATTTTCCTAACTTTCCTGGAAACAATGTGTTCCAGCACCGATCCTCTATTAAATGTAGAGGATGAATTTGATCAATAATCAAGAGTATCACAATTTGAGTGTAACTTTCTATCCCCATACTTTCAGGTAATGATATCCCATTTTTTAGGAGTGGTTATAATTATTTGTGTTTCCTCTATCTGTGGAACCATCTAGACTCCTATTGAGAGCAATCTATTGAAGTATGGTTAACATGACAACATTAGTATTACCAACACCTTTGGGTGCACATAAAATAAAATTCTCAACAAAAAATAGTGTAGTTTCATACATCATGCTTTGCACTCTATTCAGTTGCTTCATTCCTCAGAATGCAAGCTCTTCCCATTATGGCATGTCTGATAATTAGACTAATTCCTACCCTTCTACAAAGGGTGTGTGGCTTCAAAGTAGGGATATGAATAATGATTATTAATTCCTCATGGTGAGAATGAAATGTTATGTAGATCCCACAAATAATGGGTCCTTTATAATATTTTCCATTTCTATAGAGATCCCACCCTCTCCAAACCTCAAATGAGAGAATGAGAGAGAGAGATTAGATGAGTTCCTTAAAAAGTGAGAGAGATGAGAGCATGGGAGAGAAAGAGGTAAAGCTAAAGAGAAAAGTGAGAAGGAGTATCTCCCATTATCAAGGAGAAAACATTTATTTCTGAAGAATGTTAGAGGAGAGAGAGAGAGAGAGAGGGAAAGAGAGAGATAGAGATATAAATAAGAAGGAGAGAGGGGGGGAAGAGAGAGAGAGAGTTCTTTTTCACATTCTTTTTAACAAGAACACATTCTCATTTCACCACCTATATCATATGAAATCTATTTTTTAACATTATTTTTACCTCTTACATATTCTCATTTCACCGAGAGCATCTAACAGCCCACCCAAACGTGTGGGAACCATCTGTTTGGTGCCATGAGGTGCCTATATTGTTTATTTTTTTAAAAACAATTTTTTATCTCTGACACTGATGCTAATTGAAGGCTTTTTCCATGTTTCATTTACTTCCACCACAAAAAATAGGAAAGAGATGAAATAAAAAGAGATAGGATTTTATAGGTGGACTAGATGTGCACATTTGTAGGTTCAGATGAGAGGCATTCCCAAGTGTCATGGTTTACTAGTTATCACCTATCAAAGTTTGACAAGTTTTTACTCTCATGGCGCTTAAGAGACATTACATATGAAATAATGGATTAGTGTATCCTGGAAGGACCGAGATGGTTTGGCAGTAGAAAGACACCACCAATAGCATCTAAATCCCACCCAAACATGTGGGAACCATCAGTTTGGTGCCACGAGGTGCCCATTGCAAAATAACACTCTGGATGCCCTGACACTGATGTTAATTGAAGGCTTTTGCCACATTTCATTTGCTGCCACCTGAAAAAATGGGTGAGAGATGAGAGAAATCGAGATAGAATTTTGTAGGTAGACCATATGCACATCCATAAGTTTAACATGAGACATTCCCAAGTTCCATGGTTTGTCTAGTTATCACCTGTCAAATTTTGACAAGTTTTTACTCTCAGGGCGCTTAAGAGACATTGATGGACCAATGTAGCCCGGAAGACCAGGATGGTTTGGAAGTGGAATGAATCCACCAATAGCATCTAACAGCCACCCAGACATGTGGGAACCATCGGTTTGGTGCCACAAGGTGCCTCCATTATTAAAATATCACCCAAATTATTGCCTCTGACACTAATGTTAATTAAAGTTTTTTTCCACATTTCATTCGCTACCACCGCGAACAAATGGGTGAGAGATGGGAGAAACCAAGATAGGATTTTGTAGGTGGACCATATGTGCATCTGTAGGTTCAAATGAGTACATTCCCAAGTGCCACAGCTTGTTAGTTATCACCCGTCAAAGTTTGACAAGTTTTTTCTCTCAGGGTGCTTAAGAGACATCGACGGACCAATGTAGCCTGGAAGGATTGGGATGGTTTGGTAGTGGAACGACACCACCGATAACATCTAACAGCCCACCTAAATGTGTGGGAACCATGGGTTTGGTATCACAAGGTGCCCATTGTAAAACTATCACCCTGGATGCCTGACACTGATGTTAATTGAAGGCTTTTACCACGTTTCATTCACTGCCACCGTGAACAAAATGGGTGAGATATGGAGAAACCAATATAGGATTTTGTAGGTGGACCATATATTCATCATAGGTTCAAATAGAAACATTCCCAAGTGCCACAACTTTCTAGTTATCACTCATCAAAGTTTGAAAAGTTTTTTCTCTTATGGTGCTTAAGAGACATTGACAAGACCGGTGTAGCCCAGAAGGACTGAGAAGTTTGGAAGTGGAATGACACCACTGATAGTGTCTAACAGTCCCACCATGGATGTGTCAGAACCATCTAGTTCGGTGACCAATTTCCCATTACAAAATATCACCCTAGATGCCCTGACATTAATGTTAATTGAAGGTTTTTGCTACATTTCATTCGCTACCATCATGAACAAATGGGTGAGAGAAGGGAGAAATAATTTTTTAGGTGGACCATATGCAAATCCATAGGTTCATATAAGACATTCCCAAGTGCCACAGATTACTATTTATCACCCATCAAAGTTTGATAAGTTTTTTCTCTCATGGCACTTAAGAGACATTGATGGACCAGTGTAGCCCAGAATGACTAGGATGGTTTGGCAGTAGAACAATGATACCACCGATAACATCTAAAACCCAACTAGATGTGTGGGAACCATCAGTTTGGTGCCATGGTGCCCATTATAAAATATCAACCTGGATGCCCTGACACTGATGTTAATTGAAGGCTTTTGCCATGTTTCATTCGATCCCACCGCAAACAAATGGGATAGAGATGGGAGAAATTGAGATAGGATTTTTTAGGTGGACTAGATGCATCCGTAATTTTAGAGGGGACATTCCCAAGTGTCATGGCTTTCTAGTTATCACCCATCAAAGTTTGACAATTTTTTGCTCTCAGGGCACTTAAGAGACATTGACAGACCGGTGTATCCCAGAAATGGACCAGGATGGTTGGACAGTAACGATGCCACGAAGTGCATCTAATAGCCCATTAGATGTGTGGGAACCATCGGTTTAGTGCCACAAGGTTCCCATTGCAAAATATCATCCCTGGATAGCCCTAACATTGATGTTAATGGAAAGGCTTTATCCATACTTTGATTCGAGTGCCACAACGATACCAAGATGTGAGACTATAGGAGAAATTGATCCAATTTCTATAGATGACCATCGATGCTATAACCACAGTGAGACATTCCCAACACGGCTTGTTAGTGTAGCGACCTGAAATGGGAACAAGTTTTTAAAGGAAACTTTAGAGATAAAGTCTTTTTTTTAAAAACTTTTATGGGCACCTCGTGGCACCAAACTGATGGTTCTCACACATCTAGGTGGGATGTATCATTATATGGTTCATTCCACTTCCAAACCATCTCAGTCCTTTTCTACACCGGTCCATCAAAGTATCTTAAGCGTGGAGAGAAAAAACTTTTCAAACTTTTTCAAGTGATAACCAACACCACTTCAACCTATGGATGCACATATGGACAAGTTTTTGCTCTCAGGGTTCACTTTAGATGATACATGGCATAAACCTTCAATTAACTGCAGTGTCAAGGAATCCAGGGTGATATTTTGCAATGGGAACCTCATGACACCGAAATGATGATTCTCCACATGTCTAGGTGGGATGTTCAGACAATATCAGTGGTTTCGTATCCACTTCCAAACCATCCTAATCCTTTTTGAGCTATACCGATCCATTAATGTCTCTTTAGCGCCCTGAGAGAAAAAAGCTTGTCAAACTTTGACGGGTTATAATTAGCAAGTTGTGGCACTTGGGAATATCTCATCTAAACCTATGGATGTGCATCTAGTCTACATAAAAAATCCTAACTCAGTTTCTCTCATCTCTTACTTGTTTTTTCGTGGTGACAACGAATGAAATGTGGCAAAATCCTTTAATTAACACCAATGTTAGAGTTAAAATTTTGTTTTACAAAACTTAATACAATATAGGAACCTTGTGGCATTGAAATGATGGTTCCTACACATCCAGATGGGTTATTAGACACTATCTATGGTTTCATTTTGCCACCAAACCATCTCGGTCCTTCCGAGATACACTTATTAGTTGATGTCTCTTACGTGCTCTAACAGCAAAAACTTGTCAAAATTTGTTGGGTGATAACTAGCCAACTGTGGCACTTCGGAATGTCTCGTGTGAACCTATGGATGTGCATCTGATCTACCTACAAAATATTGTCTTGGTTTCTCTCATTGGTGGCAGCGAATGAAATATAATGACAAGATCCTTTCCTTGATAAGAGGTTTCTCTTCCCTCCTTTAGATTAAGAAAGGAATTAAAATATTTCATATCTTGGACAACTTTGGGAAGTGGATTGAATGGAAAGACCTTGAAGCTTTCTATAAGCTTCCTCAATCTTAGTTCAGAATGTATACATTTCTTTGAAATTCTTTCACAACTTGCTCTACTAGACTAATTATGGAGGACAAGAATGACTTTTGGGATACTTTGAGGTGGCTCAAAGGACCCCCTCTCTAAGAGGCTACTTCCAAACAACTCTATGAAATGATTTCCTTCTCCCCAAACCTTTCCCTAGGCCTCAACAATAAGAGGAATGTTTGTGAGCCCATTAATAGATGAACTCGTAGATTTAATGTTTTGTGGTGTTCTTGTATTCATTTAAAAAAATATTGCTTTAAATGGATTATGATAATACTTACGTGCCACTGTATAAATTCAATCCAGTGAACCATCTGGGTCCAATCTAATTTTTAGGGTGTCAAGTATTACTTCATGGTCAGACTCAAGAACTTTCAACAAGTTATTATTGTGCGGTTTACATCCATATTTGATCAATTCAATATTAGATACAACAAGGTGAGAATAATGAATAATATTTCTATGAGTGTCAAAGTCCTCGAACAACCACACATTGGATTTATTCATTGGGTATCTTCTCAGCCATGTTCCAGTAATAACGACAAACCCCATAGGATATTCTAGGCATTCTCCATCTATGATTACGTCTATCAATTTCTTTTTTGCCTCAACACAAAGACACAAATAATAAGATGTCCCTTCTTTATTATTTTCTTTTGTAACAACTACATAAACATGACCTACATCACATTGTACACAAAATAGTTATTTTTAATAAATTATTCATAAATAAGTTACATAATTAGAAAAAAATATTATTTTTAAAAAAATAATGTATATATATAATTCTTGGTTACACTAGATCTGATATATGGTCAAAGTCAATTGATGATTCACTCATTGTGAGTTGTAAAGCTCGTGGAGGTTGATAGGTGTCGAGTGGATATAATTTTCTACAACACCATTCATCAACCCACTCTTTTGACTCACATTCATCCCAAAATGAATACATACATGAAAAATAAAGGCATGTTATTTTCCTTGTATGAATAGTCCATGAATCTGGATTTGAACTTCTAAAAGAGTGCAACTTGCTAGATCCTGTTAGTGTGCAACAATATTCATATTTTGCAAAATCGGAATCTTCTACAAACTAAAAAAACTACAAATTGTAGACTTGTGATGCAGATATCAACCACAATTTCAACCAATAATGATTGTAAAATTGATCACCTTGCAAAACACCGAAAAATTTAACTTTTTCCTTTACCTCAAGAAGCCCAAACTTGCTTACAATCACCAAAATGTAATAAATTAATGAAACAAGAGCTAACAACTCATTATACCTACTAGATATCATTAAACCAACATGTGAGATCAATTCACCAAGTTTCATAAGTCCATTTTTCACCATTTCTCTTATAGACCTTAAGTTCACCTTGTACCCTCCTAAAGCACAATTTATGACAAAATTCACAAAATACAAAGAATTATTCTTCTTTGGTAATATTTTTAGGAACCCATTATCCCCCTTCAGGGGTCTACAAATTTTCATGCTTTAATTTTGAGCCCATGATTTTTTATTCCTTCTTTATTGTTTTTCACTAGCCTTATTTTCACACAAATTGTTATGCCTAGAAGAATCAAAAAAAAATCATGGAAGTTTGATTGATGTTTTGGATGACCTTTATGGTCTTATAGGTGCATGAAATTTTTTATCTTCCATCTCCAATTACAATGTCTCCAACTCACTCCTCACCTTTACAACTAGCTCAATTAGGCCTATTATAGGGTTTCTAATTACTTCTCAGGGTTTTGTGGTTCTTTACTAGTTTTAACCCCTGAAACTCCTTTAAACACATATTCCACACTTGTACAAGTATAATGCAATCTTCAAAACACTCTTGAATCATTAATCTTGTTATATTTCAAGTTTAAGGTTTCTTTCAAGGCCTCTTAGCTTCTCCTTGTCACTCATCTCTCCTAGTAATTTGTTTTGATTCTTTTAAGTTTGTCTTTGATCCTTTCTATTCATGACTCACCTCTTGTCACCACTATATCCCCTCAATCACGCTTCCAATTCATTCAACTATCCTTGTCATAACCCTCTCTATCAAAGTACTCCTTAGAAGCTTCTTGATGGCTGTTCCTTACTCTTGACTATCCTAAAACAAGACAGTGTGAATTGTGCACTGTTTAGTGACTTTAAAACACTCCTCACCATTTCTCAAAACCTCTATGCACCTTATCCACTTCACCTCATCACATTCCCCAACTAATGTTATAAACTAGCATCACAAAGCCTTACACACTTCCACTTCAAGACTGTCACAGTTTTGGCTAGAGGATTGTACCTTGAGCTTTTATGTTCCCCACTCTTGTATCCTATCTTAGCATGTGTTTCAAAAAAATTTGTAATACTTCACAAGAAATTACAAATATTCTTGGTAATCAAGTTCATTTAAACAACTCTCTAAGACCACACTTGCACCTAACTTGATCAGATAGTTATAAGAGGATTGTCATACACTTTTTCTCTCTAACTTTCCATTTTTCAATTATCCCAAGGTCCTTACAATTTCCTAACACATTTAGATTCTTCACAACCTCACCACAACTCCACAAATCGTCTAAGGTAGGTATGAGACTAAACTATAATTCCTTTTAGACCTTCAAATTGTGTATAAACACTCAAAAGATTGTATTTCTTGTCTTTGATAGGCCAAGTCATCAATGATCACCCTCTTATTCTTCACACACCTATAGAAAACTTTTAGACACAATAATATTCTTTTTTGATCAACTAAAACATGTTAAAAAAATCCTTTATAACTCTCATCCAAAACCCTTAACTTCTAAACCCTTGACACGTGGTAGTAAAAATCTTACATTAGATTTCTTAGTTTATTCACCTTGTATGGTTTCTAATGGGATTTTAAATGGTCTAGAACTTCACCTTATTATATGTAAACAATTGAATCTTTGTCTCTCTATTTTCATACAAATGTGCAACATGGAAATTGACAATTTTCGAGCATGACAACAATACCCCTGTGTCGAAACTTTTAAGTTTTATCCTCTCGAGGCACCTCGGGTCTTCCCAATCAGTCTAATGACCTCTTAGTTGATGTCAACTTAGTCTCCTATGTGAATTAGGAAATTAAAGTCAACCCCCCTAGCTGATTTTAGGAGTTCTTGAAAACTACTATTTTTAGGCAGTGTTGGGAAGGGATACCACTAGCCTTAGCCATTCCCAAGACTGATGCAACCCCTGGGGTGGAACAGAGGAGCAATATCTAACATGGAATTGAATTAAAGGTTTAAAAAAATCATGAAATTGATTTAGAAATATTCGGGAAGGATTTGGAGGAGTTGGGGCAGTTTCATCAAAAATAGGGTCTGCAGGTCTAGAATATGCATAGGGCCACAAAAGCTAATAAACTTATGGAGGTGATTATGAGAGCTTTGGATGGATTTTGGAGGAAAAAAAATCTTTGAAAAGGTATTTTAGAGATCTACAAGATGGTGAAATCATATTTTTCACAAAAAATTTACGCAATAGGTTTATAACAAGTTTTTTCTATGCTTAACAAGGAACCAGATAAAAAAAAGATTTTTTAAGGCTTAAATGGAATAATAAAGGGCCAATACCCCCACCATTGGATTTATAAGGACATTTTCATGCAATTTCATATAAAAAAATTTCCAAAAAATTCCATCGGGAGCTCAAGTTATCACCGTTTCAAGTTGCCCTCAAGGTGACCTTCTCGCAGTTAGTCAAATTTTAGTGAGGACACGTGTCAACTACATGAGCCTGGCGCAATTTGATGTCCCTTTCATCCCTCGAGATAAAAAAAATGAGGGATATTAAAATGTTCCCATCCCCAAGAATCCCTTTGGTCACACATAGAACCTCCCAGATTTCCAGTTCAGCCCCCAGGTGCTTGCCAAAGCTCATTCCCTCAATCGCTCAGATCGTGACAAGCGGCGCAACCTGGCGTGATGTGCAAACTGATGACCCTTATATCCCTTTGGAAAAGGTAAATGAGGGACATGAAAATTATCACAGCCGCTTGAATCCCTTAGGTCATCCATGTGACCCTCTTCAGTGTAAATTTCCAGCCCCCAAGAGCTACTGGAGCCAAATACATAGTTGTCGGATGCCCGCCATGTGTCAGCGCCAGGAACGATGTGAAAATTTATGTCCCTTTCGTACCTTAATTATTAAGGGACATAGGGGATAGGAAAATGTTCCCAGCCCTAGGTATGCCTCTTGGTTCCTCATATGACTATTTTCCAGCCCCCAAGTGCTTTCAGCAAGCGTTTTGGCCAAAGTGCTCAGTTGTTGGATTTCCGCCAAGTGTCGCCCTGAGGCGCAATGTGAAATTTAATGTTCCTTTCATTCATTAAGGCTTAAGGGACATCAAGGACATAAAAATTCACCATACTCCTTGATATGCATTTTTCAAACGCTTTAAATTTGAGCACTTAGCCATTTTTTTCCATCTGCTTCTTCTTCACATCTCTGCATCTTGTCAGCACTTTGTTTATTCTTGTCCAAACACCCGATATACCATTGCTTATCCAAACAAGTTATGCCATAGAAACCAAACCCTCCAATCCATGAAAAAACATAGGTCTCGAAGTAAGGATTGATCAAAAGAGTTCAAGGAATGAAGAACGAAGGAGAAAATCATCTGAAAACCCTAATTGCCTTAAATCGAAGATTCAGACATATCTTATAAACCGGGGTTCACGAATCAGAGAACTGTTTACTATTGTGTTCTTCATTCTTGAAGGCCATAAATACATCACCTTTAAATCCCCCTTCCATAGCAAAAATTACTCACAACGAAGAAATCTCCCTTTTGGCTCAACGAAGACAAAAATCGAATTTCCTATCAAACCAACAATCGAATTGAAGAGAAATTTCACCATTGGAATTAGAAACACAAACCCACAAAAATGGTGATTTTTGTCATGAACGGTGAAGAAAACTAGACCTGCAACTTTCAAGCTCCATTAATGGCTACCATGTCTAGAGTTACCACCAGGTCAAAATTTTGAAATTTCAAAATCTCACAAACCAGTGATCGGGTAAGTCTAAGATTTAAAAGGGATGATATTGGGCAAAACCCCATATCAAAAAACTTTGTTCCACCGTGATCTGACTACTAGAATCTCACTTTCTAAAAATAGCATGTCTTCTATATGAGGGGCTGTTATTTCGGGTAATTTGCCAACTAAGGAAACTACGAAGGAGGCAGTGAACACAAAAGAGGCATAGCAGTCAAAATTCATCGAAATCGACATCTCGGTCCAGAATTGACACTAACTAAAAATAGTAAGTGGTCTCACGAGCACCTAAAAAAAAATAGCAAACTTGTCTAGAAGGTGAGAGGAACACAAGGAGAAAGGGAAATTTGAGTTGCAACATCCAATGTACGTTCAAACGAGCTGATTTTTCATACATACTAAAAATAGTAAGTTATTTTTCGTGCCAAAGAACCATGAAATACAAATGGACAAGACAGAATTCGGAACAACCTTTCAGTTCTAAGTATGAGATAGAAGATATTGATGTCTCCTATATGGATTTTAACAACCTAAAGACTCGCATGACTGCCAAGGAATGAGGGAATATTGAAGACCAAGTTCTCATAAGTGGGTTGTTTCCCAGTTGCGGGACACCCTGTGTCTGTACAAAGTGTTGAGTTGGTTTTGGCCTACTCACACCACTATGAACTTGAAACACGAACAATTTCAAGTCGACAATGGTATGGAAATGGTGGTCATTAGTCCCAGAACCATCTCACTCGCTCTGCAAATTACGACATCACCTAGCATGGTCGTCATCTCAAAGGAAAGGGCCTTACATGAGTGGGAAAATATGGATGCATACTTGCAAGGGATTACACTAGGGTCATGGATGAAGATAGGCAGAAATCCCTCAAGGATGCCCAAGACACTTTCAAGGTGTGAGTTTCGTGAGAGATATTTAGATGTAATCACTCTCCTCAACAGAGTGATGGGAGAAGCGAACACAAGATACTTCCAAGATTAGATGGGCCTTTTCATTTTGATAGTGACTGAAAGGAAGCAAAGAATTGACTGGGGATAGATAATCAGTGATAATTTTCATCTGTGCTTGCTTCAAGTGCCCATGAAAAAGAAGTTCCACACGATTTCTTACTTGATCTATCTACTCGCTAGCTTTGAGATCATTCAAAGGATTGACTCTCATGCAAAAAATTGTTGCCAAGGTGTCTGCATTCAAGAAAATTCCGCAGTTGGTGATGGAGGAAAGACATAGGCACTTCGCTCACAGTAATGATGCATTCATGATGTGTGTGGTTTGAACCTTGGAGGGTGATTTGGAGGCAAGGATTTTGCCACAAGCGGTATCCTTAATAAATAAAATATGGATCTTACTTCATCCAATTCTCAACCTTCTCCTACCTGCGAGTTGGTGGCTTCGACCAAGCTCCATCGAGGTTACCCAAGTTTATCAGTGACCAAATTGTATCATTTTAAACTTTGTAGGTAGTGCATACAGGTAAATAATAGACTCAGGAGCAAGAAAACTAAGTTGATTTCATTCCCCATATCTCTCATGGTATTCACATGTAATAATGCAAATGACATATCTCATCTGGAGGTGGCCTTCGTACATTTGAATTTGCATTCCTACATTGTTAGGCCTAATTTTGACATCCAAGATAATCTTGATTCTTTCCACATCCCAGACTTGCACCATGATCCGCAAACTAAATACTATTGGGCCAATTGCGTTGATGAATTTGAAGTATGAGAAAAGGATCATATGAGGATGATAGTCGATGAGATGAAGAAATTCAAGTTCTCTTGGTATGAAGATATTTTGTAATACCATGGGACAAAGATGTATGATCCTGAGTATGCAACAGTCAAGGTTTCTCCATTATCTCAAGTCAACTGGTACATTCACGAGTCAAGGGATATAAGGGAATGAACTAAGAAGGTGGTTAGGAGAATGAGGGATTAGTTCCAGAGAGAGAGTCATGATCATCCAATCATGAGGTATGCCTGCAAGTCATAAATAAACTTCTTAATAGTCATTGTCAAAATTTGTGGAGGTCACTTCAAGTTCAAGACACACTGGAGCAAGTTTAAGATGAAGATCCATAGAATTGGATAATTTCCCTCGTGAAAAATCACCTAAGAAAACCAAGATAGAAGAAGACTTGGATGTAGAGATGTAAGAAGAAGATCCAATGACAGAAACACAAGCAGAGGAAGAGAAAGAAATTCAAGACCTAGTCTTCAAACCACCACAACAGTTCTCTCCTCTAATCAACACCAATGCCTCTCCCATCCCAAGATGTACCTCCTCTTCTAAAGCAGGGAATGATTGATGTACATGTCATAGAGCCTGAGTCTAATGAAATTTTCCCATGGATGCAGGAAACAATAGCACCCGATGTTCGCATTGTTCAATAAGTGGCAGCCCTTAATTTATCAATGATTTCCTCATTGGCCAAGGGAAAGAAAAGGAAGTTCACATACACGGACTCACAGTTCTATAACAGAGAAACATGTAACCAATATATTGAAGTAACCCAACCGAAATTTATCAAGCCAGTGGACGAGATGACACCGACCGATTACGAGATGAGCATAATTCAACTAGGTCCAACTACTCATGAAGGGGATTTACACATGTATCAGCAATCTTCCACTCACATGGTGGTAAGGAACAAGGAATACAAGAAGAATATTGATGAGCTAAAGGAACATGAGTGAACTCTTTCATCCTATGTGCAACATCTGGTTGATCTAAATGCCATAACAATCCCCATTGAATAAGTCGCACCCATCAGTAGCTTCAATCCAGAATCTATCAAGAGGACGTATGAGCTCACAATGTAGGGGCGGGATAATAACGAATGGATTAGCTCAATTTCAAAAAAGGGAAATTCAGTGCTTCAAAAGGCATTCAAACTCTTCGCATACATGTGTGCTACAACAAACAAGATGTGAGCACTCAAAGAAGACTTGGAGAAAGAAAGGGATTATTGGAAACCTTTAGGTCTAGTAGTGAATGAAATGAGCGACACCCACCCTCAAGAGTTTATCAGTAGAAATGTTTTTGGCACTCCTTCTGAATAATTTTCACGTGTATGGGAAAGGGCCTTGGCAATCAGATTTGAAGCAATCAATCGGGTCATCACCAAGTTGGATGAAAAAGAGGAACAAGCATACAAGTTGCAGGATAGTATCAATCGTCAAATTTAGAAACTTGGATTACCTATAGTGGGAGAAGACATGAATGTCGATGAGTTGATTGGTCCATTTGAGGAACATGTCAAGAAAGAAGCAAGTAACCCATTGTACTTTACAAAGGATACCCTGGAGTTCCTCTCAAAGATTCGGGCCCCCCAATGCACTTACTGCAGAGAAGCGTCCATCATAGTTCAAGAAGTTCAAATATATCAATAGTGTTTTATGGATGGACAAAGACCTTGAAATGCATTCACATTCCTCATGCTGACAAAGTGAAACCTGCGGTAGCTCGTTTCAATAAGGAATTTGGAGGGATGGAGATCTTCTCAGCAGTGTGAGATGGAGACCAGTCAGGGACCGAGATCAAATCCACTATAGCGGCTCATTCTTCTGCATAATTCTTATTCTTCCTCCTCTATCTCTCTCTCTCTCTCCCTTCTATTCTCTCCTAATTCTCTCTCCCTTCAATGTTATAATCTCTCCCATTAGGGTTTCTGCATACAAGCAGTGATCAATGTTATACATAGGGTAAAGCCCAAAATGTGCCCCTTGCTCATTTTGTGGCTAACTCCTTTCATTCTTCCCTCTCTTGTGCCTCAGACATAATTTTTTGCTTTTCAGGCACTCAAAACTTTCTGGAAATGACATCATTAGATAGAGCTCTCTCTCAGCTTTCCAGAAAGGTAAAGTTTTCCTCCTAACTCCATGTATTTTTGAAGTTATGGCTTGGCAGATTTTTTGTGGGAAATTTTCCCCTGAAAGGCCCGCAACCAATGAGATGCCGCCACGTGTCCAAGGAAGTGGTGGGGGTCGGAGGAAAACTTGGTTTTTTACCAAGTGTTTTGGAAAAATTTCAAAAAAGGAAGATTTTCCCCGCAGGCCCACTGATGAATCAGGTGATGCCACGTGTCCAGGGGAGGAATTTGCAAAATTTGACTAAGTGTTGGCGCATGGAAAATTTTGGAAGGAAGGCCCGCACCCAATCATATTGTGCCACGTGTCCTATGGCGTGGGAGTTTCGGAGGGCGGAGGAGAAGTTGGAATTTTGGTGAAGTGTTTGGCCAAATTTCAAAAAGAGAGTTTTGGCCCACTGCCCCATCAACCAATCAGCAAAGGCCACATGTCATGGCACTCGGAAAGGCGGAGCGCGGGAGGAAATTGGGATTTTTTCCCCAAAGATTGTGAACAAAGTAAAAATATTTACGGAGGGCCCATGGTGAATGAAATCAGGCCACGTGTCCCAGACCGGCGGAAGGTGGGGAGAATTTGAGAAATTTTCCCAAGGAAAAAACAAAGGAAAATTCAAAGGGAAAAGCCTGCCCCCTAAATGCGAGCCAATGGGATCTCGCCACGTGTCAGGTGGCGGCAAAAAACTCAAGTCAGGCCCGCGAGGAAAATTCGAAGGGGTAAGCCCACATCCAATAGGGTCTCGCCACGTGTCCAGTGGTTTCAAAATATCAGTCAGGCCCACGGAAAATTTTGGAAGAAAGGCCCGCGCCCAATCAGCACGTGACACGTGTCCTCAACTCACCGGCCTGGCGGGGAATTTTTGGGAAATTTTCCAAAGGGAAAAACAAAGGAAAATGAAGCAGGATAGGCCCACACCCAATCAAAGCATGCCACGTGGCACCAGAATGGCAGAGTGTGGGGAATTTTTGGGAAATTTTCCAAATGACCAAAAAGTGAAAAATTTTAAAAAATTT
Source organism: Taxus chinensis (assembly GCA_019776745.2). NCBI lineage: Eukaryota > Viridiplantae > Streptophyta > Pinopsida > Cupressales > Taxaceae > Taxus > Taxus chinensis. The sequence goes on from CM034148.1 coordinate 652,432,901, forward strand.
GCCCGCCAATCCGATTTGGCCCTGTTTTGCCCTAAAATTTCAAACGGCCATATCTTTCGATCCAGAGCTTGGTTTTTCATGTTCTTGATATCAATGGAAAGCTGGTGAAATTATCTACAAGATTCTGGGGTCATTTTTGTATTTTGATGGAGTTTGGAGAGAGAAAATGAAAAATGCCTCTGGCACATGGTCATGGACAGAAATGACGTTTCAACCACCGTTTTTAATGAAGAATGGCTCGCATTCTCTCCCAGCATGGCTAAAAATGTCAGGGGATGGGCCTGTAAGGATGCCCATGCTTTTTGATTGTGTTTTGGTCAATGGTTGATCTCCCCCACGTTTTCCCATGTTTCTCTCTCCTGGGGTCGTGGCTTGCAATGTAAAAGCCAGAATGGGTTCATTTTTTGAAAAAAGAGACACTTTTCAGCTCTGCAACTTTCCTTTTTCTTCCTCTTTGGTAGAATTTGTGAAGATTTTTACCTTTCCATGTAATACAACACCTCTTTCTTGCCTCTTGGATCACTGTAATGCATTGTATTGGATCTGAAATGTTAATATATGTTTTGTGATTAAAATCCCTCAATCCTTTCATATATCTATCATTGTTTTCCTGATCTTTCATTACATTTTGAGCAATTTGTGCATGCTTTGTGTTGTGTTTTCTTGTGGATTGTGTATGTATTGTAGTATCAGGTGTCTACAACTCCTTTGGTGCATCACTTCATTAGCATTAGCTTCATTTTCTTGCATTCCCTACCTTTGTCCCCTTGGAATTTAGAGTAGGAACTAGGAATTCAAACCTCTGCAACTTGTAAGTGATATATCTGATCAGAGGAGTTTGAGGAACCAACCTCTAATCTGGAGATTCCTCTCCCATTTTTACAAGTCCCACACTTGGGGAGAGGATTCAATGTTGTGCAATCACACTGGATGTCCAAGATGTCAAACTAGAAGTCTGATCAACATCCAGGGGTGCTGCTGATTTGCAACAACAGTTTTGGCATGCCCGGTGGGACCTTAGAGGTCTTCATCTTCATTGCAACAAATTGATGTGCATTTTTTGCAAGTTTCCAAGTTTAAAGAGCCCTAAATTACACATCTGGCAACTCCAAGGAAGAAGAATCAGCTGGTTTTAGCAGTACAGGCCTGAAAACTCATGAGAAGAATCACCACAAGGTCAAGAGTTGGAGAAGAAGAGGTGTTGTTTGAGTATCTGTAGTTATCTCCAAGTAGAAGGAAAAGAGGGAGGAGAATTCAGAGGTCTCCATCTCCACCAAATAGAACTCTCTCAACTCCTCCACCTGGTAGGCCTTTCATTCAATCAACAAGGGTTCTAAGGCCAATCAGAATGGCACAAAACAACCCCTATGTCAATTTCACTGGCAGCAGCCCACTTGCTCTCAATGCACAAAACCCAATCCCAGTTGCAGCATTGAAGAACATCCCATACTTTACTGGAGAGAATCAGACTACTCCTGGTGATCATGTCAAGGATATTGCTAACATTTGTGCAATCCATGAGATCAATGAGATGCAAGTTGCTGTCAAACTGCTGGCATCTTCATTCAAAGGGAAAGCTTTGCAATGGTTCAGGAGTCTTGCCTCAGGTTCTATTCAAAATTGGAACCAGCTATGTATAGCCCTCCATGAGTAGTTTGGAGAAAAGGGAGACAACTTGTCCCTTTTGGAACAGCTGACAACCATCAAGAGAGCTCCCAATGAGCAGCTGACTGATTTTAATTTCAGATTTCAAAGGACTTGGGAGAGAATTCCAGTGGCAGTCAGGCCAACAGTAGAAGGTGCTTTTCTATACTATCTTAAAGCTTTAAATTCTGATATTTCTATGTTAATTCAATCCATGGGAGGCACAACTATCCCCATTGCTTATAGCATTGCTATTAGAGCTGAAAATTGTTTGATTCAAGCTGGCAAGCTAGCTCCTAGGCCTCCAATGCCACTATTTCCAAGTTTAGAGAGCCCAAGTGCTAGCCAAGTGCCTATTTTAGCTCCTATTCCCACTCCAAGAAATCAGAATTCAAGTGAAGCTTCTACTTCATCTTCTAGTGCCTCAAATGAACTTCAAGAAGTCATGAAGCAATTGCAAAATCTAGGCAATGAGCTGGTTACACTCAAGAGGCAGCAAGCCCAAGGCTTTAGACCTTCTTTCCAGCCCCAAGCTCAGCCTAACAGGCAGCCATATCAACCCCAAAGACCACCCAACCCAGCTGCAAATTTGAATCAAGCAAGGCCTCCTGCCAATAGACCATTTCAGCCTTATAATCCCAATGCTACATCTGCCTCTAAAGCATTAGTGCCAGTACAAAACAATATGGCTCAAGAGTATGATTGGTGTTTCCCATGCAATGAACCTCATAACCAATCCATGTGCTTCAACGGTGCCTTGAATCAAGCATTAATGGTGACAACAACTGGTGTGGAGGGTGAGGGTAGTCAAGAAACATTCCAGCAGCAGTCAACTCCAAATGATACCACACTTGTAAACTGGCAGGCAGAAGATTTTTGTGGCATGAATCAAATGGTTTCCCAAAGTGTTGCAGCCAACACAAGGTCAAAGAGGAGAAATTTGGGTGAAGAACAGCCATTAGCCCCAAGCAATCCTCAATCTTCTATCACTCCACAAACTATTGGCAAACAAAATCCAATCCCAAACATGCAAGGACTGCCCAAAACAGCTCCTAAGCCAACTCAAATACCAGTTGTTGCTGCCCATGTGCAAGGAATGAATGTGCAGGCCAAGGGACAGCAAAGGGATACTTCATCTCCATTCAATATCATTGATCAGATGAAGAAGACAAATGTAAACATATCAATGTGGGAATCACTATCTATCCCAGGCCAAAGAGATTTGTTACAAGCTGCCATGAAGGACTGGTCAGCTTCAAATCAGCAGGTCCAAATGCAAGAGAAGGTGCTCACAAATGCTGCCCAGCATGAGGGGAATCATGGAGGACAGCAAGGTAAAATGTTGAAGCCCCCTCCATTCTATGTTTCATTGATCATTGGAAATCAATTAGTACACAATTGCATGATTGATTCCGGGGCAAGTAGTTCAGTAATGCCCAAGCAAATAGCTGATCAGTTGGGAATTAGTATGAAGTCATATCCAAAGGGGTAGTGCAATTGGATGGGACAGCAGTAACAACAGTTGGAGTGATAAAAAACTTGAGTCTTACCTTGCATGCCTGCCCCAATGTTGTTGTTTTGCAAGATGTCTCAGTAATAGACCTTCCACCACTCTTCGCCCTATGTTTGTCAAGGGATTTCACAGCCAAGATTGGAGGTTACTTATCTACTGATTGGTCACACATGTTGTTTAGAACAAGATATGGAACTAAAGCCACAATCAGATCTGAGCCTATTGCAAACTTTCACATTGAGCCTTACACTCCAAGTCAGATCAATACCAATTGTTCAGCGTTTGATCAAGAAGATTATCCAAGCACTGATGAAGCTGACACCAAGGTTGGAAGTATCCCAGATCTAACTCTTGATGAATGGGTGAACAAGGTACATGCTTTTGATCCTTATCAAGAAATAGAAGAATCTGAGTTAGGAGTCTATTGCATGCATGAAGAAAATCAGCCTATTCCTAGCATCACCAAGCCAGACCACAAGGATGACAATGAGGTATGGCAGTTGTTTTTTGATGGGTCAAGGAGTAGACAAGGTGCAGGAGGGGGAGCTATGCTTGTTTCACCACAAGGAGTTAAGTATTATTCAGCTTTTAGATTTCAGTTTGCATGCTCTAATAACACTGCTGAATATGAAGCTTTGATACAAGGATTGCATTGGTCAATCAAGAGAGGAATAAAGAACTTGCAAGTCTTTGGTGACAGTGAGTTGATTGTCAACCAAGTTAAGGGGCAGCATGCTGTCAAGAATGATCTACTCAAATGCTACAAGAACAGGGTGTGGGACCTCATTGAAGATTTTGAGGGTTTTGGCATAAAATTCATTCCTAGAAAAGAGAACCAAGCTGCTGACAGGCTTGCAGCAGTTGGGGCAGCCTTTGACGTTGTTGAAAGCATTCAGAAAGACAAGGTACAACCAAACATCCATGTGATTGTGAGGCCTTCAGTGCCAGACAACAATGTAAGTTGGCAAGTGTTTGAAAATGATCAGCAAATCATCCATTTCTTGCAAGAAGAGGCTGAGTTCTCAGCTAAAAATCAGGAAAAGTTGGAGCAGCAGTATGGTGACCAAGTGGTGCAGCTGAGAACCAACAAGCTACCAAAGGGACTTATTACTTTGGAGTCCATTTTCAATCCTAATGATCAGTTTAGGAAGGAGAAAGCAAACATCCAAGTCAAGGGAGAAGATTCAGTGTCCATCTCGGTAGAAGAAGGCAAATCACTCCAAATTGGTAAGATGACAACTGAGCAAGAAAGGTATGAGTTCATACAGCTTTGTCAAGAATTCCCTGATGTGTTTTCTTGGAGCTATGAAGATTTGAAAGGTTTCAATCCCGAGTTAGCTCAACATACCATTGAATTGGATCCAAGTACTAAACCCATCAGGCAAAAACAAAGGCCAGTCAACCCCCACATGGAGCCTCTCATGAGAAAAGAATTGAATAAGTTGATAGAATCAAGAATCATATTCCCTATCAAGCATTCTAGTTGGGTAGCCAACTTGGTTCCAGTAAGAAAGAAGAGTGGGGAAATCAGATTGTGTGTTGACTTCAGAGATTTGAATAGAGCATCTCTCAAGGATCATTATCCACTTCCTTCTATGGAGCAAATTTTGCAAGTTGTTGCTGGCTCTGAGAGGTTTTCATTACTTGATGGCTATTCAGGGTATAATCAGATTATGGTGAAGGAAGAAGATCAGTTCAAGACAACCTTTACAACCAAATGGGGAACTTATGCATACAGGAAAATGCCATTTGGGCTGTCCAACGCTGGAGCTACCTTCCAAAGAGCAATGGACATGGCGTTCAAGGATTTGATTAACAACATAGTGCTGATATATCTTGATGATATCACTATTTTTTCAAAAAATGCAGCAGACCACCTCTCTCATTTGAGACAAGTGTTCCAAAGGTGTAGAAGATTTGGAGTCTCCTTGAATCCTAAAAAATGTATTTTTCTAGCCCATGAAGGAAAGCTCCTTGGCCACATTGTCTCCAAAGAAGGATTAGCAATTGATCCAGAGAGAGTTAAAGCCATAAGAGCACTACCATTGCCAAGCCACAAGAAGGCCCTTCAAAGTTTCTTGGGGAGAATAAATTTTGTTCGGAGGTTTGTCCCAAATTTTGCAGCCCTAGTCAAGCCTATCACCAAGATGTTAAAGAAAAGCATGGCTTTCAAATGGACAGTAGAAGGCAAGGAAAGTTTTGAAGCAATCAAAGAAGCCATCTCTCAAGCCCCAACTCTCATCAACCCGGATTTCTCCAAGGATTTCACCCTCTATGCGTTTGGGGGTGATGATACTATTTCTACAATTTTGGTACAGCAGAACAAAGACAATGACGAGCAGCCAATTGCTTTCTTCAGCCAAATCCTGGAGGACTATGAGGTGAGATATTCTTTCATTGAGAAGCATGTTCTTGCAGTAATTAGGAGCTTGAAGAAATTCAAGCATCTAGTTTCAAACAATAAGGTCCAATTGCTGGTTTCTCATGTGGGAGTTAAAGACTTCCTCCTCAACAAAGACTTGAATGAAAAGAGAGCAGGTTGGATTACTCGTGTCATGGAGTATGACATTGAGATCAAAGTTACCAAGTTGGTAAGAGGAAAAGGATTGTGTGAGCAGCTGATTTTGGGCAAACAAAAGGAAGCATGCAATGAGAAGGAGGTTGTTTTGGCGTTGCAAGACAACTATGAGAAAGGAAGCACTCAAGAAGAAAATAATGGTGTCCCCACTCCTTGCTGGACCCAAGGTATAATGCACTTCCTAAGCATAGGCCTATGCCCTCCAGAGATGAACAAGACCAAAAGAAGACACTTCAGATTGCAGGCTGTCCCATATGCCCTTGTTGATGGTGTTTTGTTCAAAAGAGATGTGAATGGAGTACTACTGAGATGCATTGGTACAAATCAGATTCATAGGGTGTTGGAAGAGTTCCATGGTGGACCAGCTGGTGGTCATTTTGCACCAAGAGTGACAGCTCTAAAGATCATGAGGGCTGGCTATTATTGGCCCAAGATTTTCAATGATTGTTATGCATGGATCAAGAGGTGCAAGAATTGTGCATTCTTCACAGGTAAAGAGAGGCTAGCTGCCCTTCCATTGCATCCAATTTCAGTTGACCAGCCATTCATGCAATGGGGTTTAGACTTCATTGGAGTCATTAATCCCAATTCAAGCCAAGGGCACAAATGGATTCTAACAGCAACAGATTATTTCACCAAGTGGACTGAAGCAGTAGCACTCAAGGAAGCAAATGAATCTAGCATCCTAGATTTCTATGAGGGAATAGCAACCAGATTTGGCATACCTGCTACAATAATATCAGATAATGCATTGGCATTCATTGGGTCTAAGGTGACTGAATGGGCTGTCAAGAATGGGATCTACCTAAGTACTTCATCAAACTATTACCCTCAGGGTAATGGCCAAGCTGAGTCTACAAACAAGAACTTGTTGAGGATCATTAGGAGGACTCTTGATGAAAATCAGAGGTCTTGGCATACTAAGTTGAAATCAGCCTTATGGGCTGATAGGATAACTCCCAAGAGATCTACAGGTAACTCTCCGTTTAAGCTTGTTTATGGGAGAGAGGCAATTTTTCCCATGTCACTTGAGTTGCCAACATTGGAACTCATGAAACAGTTGGAGTTGTTGGAGTTTGAGCCCATGGAAGTCAGATATGTAGAATTGATGGAGCTCCAAGAAATCAGAAATCAGGCATCCCAAGCAATGGAGAAGGATCAGGCTTTGATAAAGAAGACCTTTGATAGAAAGGCCAAGAATAGATCCTTCCAAGTTGGAGATCTAGTGTTAAAATGGGATGCAGACAGAGAAAAATTGGGAAGGCATTCAAAATTTGATGCCATTTGGAGTGGCCCATACATGGTCACAAAGTGTAAGGACAACAATGCTTTCCAATTGTCTTCATTAGATGGCGAAGAACTACAGATTCCAGTCAATGGAATCCATCTAAAGCATTGCTATTGAAAGGAACTCTCCACCTTGTACATATTAGCTTAGGTTTCCATTCCTCCAAGTGCTTGTGCACATTGTTTTGCTGTAGGTTAGTTTTATCTTCCCTAAGTGCTTTGGCACAAGCTTGCTGTCCCTGGGAATGTGTTTACAGGCCTTGCTCCATCAGATGATGTTCCACCCTCCATCTTCCTCCTTGCAGTGTTCTAGTCAGTTGGGGTATCAAACAGAGAATTTGATGATTCCATGCCCAATGGATTGCTTCAGGCAACTGGTAACTTCATCCAGCAGGCAGATGACCCCTCTGAGTCACCAAAATTGTTATCCAAAATGTGCCCCTTGCTCATTTTGTGGCTAACTCCTTTCATTCTTCCCTCTCTTGTGCCTCAGACATAATTTTTTGCTTTTCAGGCACTCAAAACTTTCTGGAAATGACATCATTGGATAGAGCTCTCTCTCAGCTTTCCAGAAAGGTAAAGTTTTCCTCCTAACTCCATGTATTTTTGAAGTTATGGCTCGGCGGAGTTTTTGTGGGAAATTTTCCCCTGAAAGGCCCGCAACCAATGAGATGCCGCCACGTGTCCAAGGAAGTGGCGGGGGTCGGAGGAAAACTTGGTTTTTTACCAAGTGTTTTGGTGAAATTTCAAAAAAGGAAGATTTTCCCCACAGGCCCGCCGATGAATCAGGTGATGCCACGTGTCCAGGGGAGGAATTTGCAAAATTTGACTAAGTGTTGGCGCATGGAAAATTTTGGAAGGAAGGCCCGCGCCCAATCATATTGCGCCACGTGTCCTATGGCGTGGGAGTTTCGGAGGGCGGAGGAGAAGTTGGAATTTTGGCGAAGTGTTTGGCCAAATTTCAAAAAGAGAGTTTTGGCCCGCTGCCCCATCAACCAATCAGCAAAGGCCACGTGTCACGGCACCCAGAAAGGCGGAGCGCGGGAGGAAATTGGGATTTTTTCCCCAAAGATTGCGAACAAAGTAAAAATATTTGCGGAGGGCCCTGCAGTGAATGAAATCAGGCCACGTGTCCCAGACCAGCGGAAGGCGGGGAGAATTTGAGAAATTTTCCCAAGGAAAAAACAAAGGAAAATTCAAAGGGAAAAGCTCGCCCCCTAAATGCGAGCCAATGGGATCTTGCCACGTGTCAGGTGGTGGCAAAAAAACTCAAGTCAGGCCCGCGAGGAAAATTCGAAGGGGCAAGCCCGCATCCAATAGGGTCTTGCCACGTGTCCAGTGGTTTCAAAATATCAGTCAGGCCCGTGGAAAATTTTGGAAGAAAGGCCCGCGCCCAATCAGCACGTGACACGTGTCCTCAACTCACGGCCTGGCGGGGAATTTTTGGGAAATTTTCCAAAGGGCAAAACAAAGGAAAATGAAGCAGGATAGGCCCGTGCCCAATCAAAGCATGCCATGTGGCACCCAGAATGGTGGAGCATGGGGAATTTTTGGGAAATTTTCCAAATGACCAAAAAGTGAAAAATTTAAAAAAATTTGCCCGCCAATCCGATTTGGCCCTGTTTTGCCCTAAAATTTCAAACGGCCATATCTTTCGATCCAGAGCTCAGTTTTTCACGTTCTTGATATCAATGGAAAGCTGGTGAAATTATCTACAAGATTCTGGGGTCATTTTTGTATTTTGATGGAGTTTGGAGAGAGAAAATTGAAAAACGCCTCTGGCACGTGGTCATGGACAGAAATGACGTTTCAACCACCGTTTTTAATGAAGAATGGCTCGCATTCTCTCCCAGCATGGCTAAAAATGTCAGGGGATGGGCCTGTAAGGATGCCCATGTTGTTTTGATTGCATTTTGGTCAATGGTTGGATCTCCCCCACGTTTTCCCATGTTTCTCTCTCCTGGGGTCGTGGCTTGCACTGTAAAAGCCAGAATGGGTTCATTTTTTGAAAAAAGAGACACTTTTCAGCTCTGCAACTTTCCTTTTTCTTCCTCTTTGGCAGAATTTGTGAAGATTTTTACCTTTCCATGTAATACAACACCTCTTTCTTGCCTCTGGATCACTGTAATGCATTGTATTGGATCTGAAATGTTAATATATGTTATGTGATTAAAATCCCTCAATCCTTTCATATATCTATCATTGTTTTCCTGATCTTTCATTACATTTTGAGCAATTTGTGCATGCTTTGTGCTGTGTTTTCTTGTGGATTGTGTATGTATTGCAGTATCAGGTGTCTACAACTCCTTTGGTGCATCACTTCATTAGCATTAGCTTCATTTTCTTGCATTCCCTACCTTTGTCCCCTTGGAATTTAGAGTAGGAACTAGGAATTCAAACCTCTGCAACTTGTAAGTGATATATCTGATCAGAGGAGTTTGAGGAACCAGCCTCTAATCTGGAGATTCCTCTCCCATTTTTACAAGTCCCACACTTGGGGAGAGGATTCAATGTTGTGCAATCACACTGGATGTCCAAGATGTCAAACTAGAAGTCTGATCAACATCCAGGGGTGCTGCTAATGGTGAACAATAACTAGTGTGGAGGGTGAGGGTAGTTAAGAAACATTCCAGCAGCAGTCAACTCCAAATGATACCACAACCTATAAACTGGCAGGCAGAAGATTTTTGTGGCATGAATCAAACAGTTTCCCAAAGTGTTGCAGCCAACACAAGGTCAAAGAGGATAAATTTGGGTGAAGAACAACCATTAGCCCCAAGCAATCCTCAATCTTCTATCACTCCACAAACTATTGGTAAACAAAATCCAATCCCAAGCATGCAAGGACTGCCCAAAACAGCTCCTAAGCCAACTCAAATACCAGTTGTTGCTGCCCACGTGCAAGGAATGAATGTGCAGGCCAAGGGACAACAAAGGGATACTTCATCTCCATTCAATATCATTGATCAGATGAAGAATAAAAATGTAAACATATCAATGTGGGAATCACTATCTATCCCAGGCCAAAGAGATTTGTTACAAGCTGCCATGAAGGACTGGTCAGCTTCGAATTAGCAGGTCCAAATGCTGCTCACAAATGCTACCCAGCAAGTGGGGAATCATAGAGGACAACAAGGTAAACTGTTGAAGCCCCCCTCCATTCTATGTTTCATTGATCATTGGAAATCAATTATTACACAATTGCATGATTGATTCTGGGGCAAGTAGTTTAGTAATGCCCAAGAAAATAGCTGATCAGTTGGGAATTCAGTATGAAGTCATATCCAAAGGGGTAGTGCAATTGGATGGGACAGCAATAACAATAGTTGGAGTGATAAAAAACTTGAGTCTTACCTTGAATGCCTTCCCCAATGTTGTTGGTTTTGCAAGATGTCTCAGTAATAGACCTTCCACCACTCTTCGCCCTATGTTTGTCAAGGGATTTCACAGCCAAGATTGGAGGTTACTTATCTGCTGATTGGTCACACATGTTGTTCAGAAAAAGATATGGAACTAAAGTCACAATCAGATTAAGCCTATTGTAAACTTTCACATTGAGCCTTACACTCCAAGTTAGATCAATACCAATTGTTCAGCGTTTGATCAAGAAGATTATCCAAGCACTGATGAAGCTGAAACCAAGGTTGGAAGTATCCCATATCTAACTCTTGATGAATGGTGTGAACAAGGTACATGCTTTTGATACTTATCAAGAAATAGAAGAATCTGAGTTAGGAGTCTATTGCATGCATGAAGAAAATCAGCCTATTCCTAGCATCACCAAGCTAGACCACAAGGATGACAATGAGGTATGGCAGTTGTTTTTTGATGGGTCAAGGAGTAGACAAGGTGTAGGAGGTGGAGCTATGCTTATTTCACCACAAGGAGTTAAGTATTATTCAGCTTTTAGATTTCAGTTTGCATCCTCTAATAACAATGTTGAATATGAAGCTTTGATACAAGGATTGCATTGGTCAATCAAGAGAGAGAATAAAGAACTTGCAAGTCTTTGGTGACAATGAGTTGATTGTCAACCAAGTTAAGGGGCAGCATGCTGTCAAGAATGATCTACTCAAATGCTACAAGAACAGGGTGTGGGACGTCATTGAAGATTTTGAGGGTTTTGGCATAAAATTCATTCCTAGAAAAGAGAACCAAGCTGCTGATAGGCTTGCAGCAGTTGGGGCAGACTTTGACGTTGTTGAAAGCATTCAGAAAGACAAGGGTACAGCCAAACATCCATGTGATTGTGAGGCCTTCAGTGCTAGACAACAATGTAAGTTGGCAAGTGTTTGAAAATGATCAGCAAATCATGCAAGAAGAGGCTGAGTTTTCAGCTAAAAATCAGGAAAATTTGGAGGAGCAATATGGTGACCAAGTGGTGCAGCTGAGAACCAACAAGCTACCAAAGGGACTTATTACTTTGGAGTCCATTTTCAATCCTAATGATCAGTTTAGGAAGGAGAAAGCAAACATCCAAGTCAAGGGAGAAGATTCAATGTCTATTTCAGAGCATTGGCAAGAAACCCACCAATATTCCCTGAAAACTTTTCTCGCCAACACTCTCCTTCATGAAATAAATTCTAATCCTCCAAACTTCCCTTCAAACCCCTATCAACTCATGACTAGAGTTTCCACATATCTTGATCATTCATTCACAAATATATAAACACATGACTGTCCAAATATGCACAAATAAAGATTATACCAATGGTTTCTTGACTTTAAGGTTCACAAACTAAATACTTTCCGCTACTTAATGACACAACAAACCCTACTTTATACACTCAATTTCTCTAACTTACATAAGATTGATGTCATCATTCTAACATAGTGACATACTATCAAACAATTAACAATTTTCTTGAAACTCACACAATTATCTTAGATGCTAACATTTATGAGGATTCTCTCACCATCTTACAACCTTAAAAACCCTTCTAAATCCTTGACACTCTTATGAATAACCCAAAAATAATTTTAAAGCTTACAAGTCATTGGTCATACATTATTACACGCAGTTTATTTTTCCTTCAATATGAATTTCCTTTGTGATATTTTCACCATTTTGTAATATTATTTTCACTCTTCAATGCCTGTCACAGATCTTTCACATTTTTAGCATTAATCACAAAACATTTTCAATGGCATTTAATCATGATTTCATAATTCCACATCGAAACCCTTAACACAATTTTCTATACAAAGAAGCTCTTTATATGATTAAATCATGAAAGTTACAAGGCTTCATGAGCCATAAGGATCTACTACATATTTTTCTACCTTTCAAAATAACCTTCAACCTACTCTCTCCTCTCTTCCTTTGAATACCTATGATGAGAAAGTATATTCAAGAAGGTGGTTAGGGTTCTCCACATTAATTTACACAAGTTAAAGCTAAATCGTGAGAGGTTACACCCTAGTTGGGTCAAATAAGTATGAAAAGTTGGAGAACATATTTTAAGGCCCATCATTACATCATTTATTTCACTTTTATAAATACTTAGTACTATAACATGTCTAGATCTAATTCAAATATTCAAACTTTAAAATTTGGAGGGCAACTCCTTATTCTTTCCCAAGGAGTCCAAATGGACTAATTCAGAACATGATCAACTCAAATGGACTCTAAACCACCCTAAACACCTAAGAAAACAAAAATTACTTATTTACAAGATGATCATGCATCAACTTACCATCATTACGTAGACCCATTGTTGAGTTACACCATTCCACGATGGATTTTGCATAGATCAGCTTGGCACCATCTTTATACTTCAATTCTTCTCTTGTTATAGCTATTTTAACACATGCTCTTGCACCATCATGTTCTCCTTTTCCATGTCTAGGCTTAGTGAAATTCCAAAAATATTAAACATTGCTTATCATATGCATCTTACTCAACTAGTAAAACATTCCCACATTCTTGAATTGTGATGCACAATTATCTGACCATATGATGTGTTTATCAAATATGATGTTTTTGTTATTAAAATTACCATAGAAGATCTTAAAACAACCTTGCACGAACTCTGATGAATGTGCATGATCATCACTAATATAGAAATGATACTCCCTCAAAATAATTATGTCTTCCTCTCTGATGTCGAGAGCATGAGTGAATATTATATCTACACATATGGAAAACTGAATAGAGTTTTTTTATTCACAAAATTATGCACTTTAGGAATTATTTAGCATGGTATCATACTACTATTTAGAAGTTTCTTGAGTGAAGAAAGTACTAATTAATCCCACCTTTTTTGCCATCTTGTTTACTTTTATTTGGTCATTCCCAAACATTTTTAGATACATGCCAAGTCTGTTTCGACACTTTTCCATCATTTTAGCCTAAACCGGGGCGCCCTAGGCCTATACTGGGGCACCCCAGAGTGCCAAGGCTTGTACTGGGGCACCCCAAGGTGCTCTAGTCCCACCTAGGATGCCATGATCCTTTTTCTACTTTTCCGCCTCTTTTTAGGCCTCTTCTAGCCATTTTCCATCCTTATATTTTTCCTAGTCAGCAATGTCAGGATTAATTATGAAATTAGATCAAGATAACCCTATAAATATAAAGTTATGAGACCACAATGAGGGTCTCAAAATCACTTACTATTATCACTCCATCTAGAGTTGCATATATTGCATCACTTGCATCCACATAGCTCCATGCATCAAGGCTAGGAGATCTGCATCAACACACACTTCATAGGGGGAGGGATTCTATTCTATTCCATGCACACATACTATTACAATTAGTTATTGCTCACTACTTCACAAAGTGCAACTAACACAAGAGAACCTAGGGCACAACATGCACACACACTAGAACTATGTTTGGGTCTAAAATGTAGTGCAACGCTCAGTTTAGTAAGCCCCCTTTTGTGGTAGTTAAGGTCATTTCGACCCATTCATTTGCATACTTTATTTTTTAGGTTTTTAATACTTATTTTGTCTCTTGCAAGTCTTCAATATCATCTTTCTATATTCGGTACATTCAGCGTAGTCCAACGAATATGGTGTGATAGACAGCAAAGGTTACAATGTATCTTCCGACCTAGAAAGAACCAACTTCTGAGATTTTTCAGAGACCAGTGCAACTATTCTACCATACCAGGGTGCCTTGAGGCACCCCAGTACTCTCCTAGGCACTTCAGTCTGTTCAGATCCTCCAGATCCACACTTTTCAGGACCCATGTACAATTGTTCCTACTTCATGAATCCCTTGTCATAATTGTGACACTCTATGACCATCATCTGCAATCACCTAAGTTCTTTCCTTACCTTCTCCTTACATATCAGAGTTTTATTTCTATTAGTTAATTATTTAATTAATTTATATTTCTTTAGTACATTTATTTACAACGTTTATGTCCTCCTATATTAGATTAACTATCATTATACTTTCCCCTATTTTAGTTCATTTTAGTTAATTATTTTGGTGAACCCGATCTTTTTTTATGGCACCTTCTAGGGCTTGAATTTATATTCCTCCATCATGACTATTCTTTATCTTCCCTCCTTGATTTACTCATTTTCTTCGTATTCATTCATCTTTCTTTCCTTGGTATCTTAGAATTGATTCACTATGAACATATCGATTCACGCTTATTTGCAAAATCATCCAGATTGCCTCAATGACCTTAGGAAATACTTAGCTACCCATAAAATTCCTCCTCATACATCACTTGAATATGAATATCACAAGTTCATTTCAGCTTTGTCCGTTAATGAGGATCAAATCACTTTCACATCTGATGATCTACCGCCACCAGTGTTTTTAGAACATGACCCTCCTTTTTATATCCAAGTTTGTATTAACAAAGTAGGTGTCAAGTGTGCCTTATTCAACAATAGATCTGGCCTCAACATCTATAACATCACCTTTCTTCAACACATAGGCATGTCATCAAAATCTCTCTCTTCTTTATCCATCTCTATTCATGGTTTTGATAATATCCCAAAGCATGTTTTAAGCAATGTTCATTTGCCCATCACTATCGGCCCATGTACAATCAATATCCCATGTCATGTCATAAACGCAATCGGGGATTCAACATTTTTTTAGAATTCCTTTGCATTAGGATGGCCGACACAGTGTGCTTAGATGCATAGCTATACATAATAAAATCTTTGGAGAAATCGGGACATACCAGGACTGGCGCATGAGCGACGGAGGCTTTTATTTCCTCAAACGACTTCTTCCCTTCTTTGCTCCATCAGAAAGTTGGTGACCCTTTCATCATGTCTAATATATGGTGAGTCTTTTCAACAAAGTCGGGAACAAAGCACTTGAGAAAATTCACTTTTCCGAAGAAGGAGTGAACGTCGGTCTTGCTTGTAGGTGAAGTAAGGCTCAGAATAGCCTTAACTCTTTCAGTATCTATCTTCGTCCCTTCTTTGCTAACAACATGTCCCAACAATTTTCCCTCTGTGACTCCGAAAATGGATTTTTTCGAGATTCAGGGAGATCCCATGCTCTCGGCATCTAATCAATACTTGCTCCAAATGATCACAATGATCATTTCGCTGTTTGGAGAACACTAGTTAAGTCATCTAAGTAGACTACGATGACCTTCCCCATCATACCTTAGAATGCAAGGTCCATGGCCCGCTAGAAAGTGGCACCAGCATTGGTCAGGCCAAAAGGCATCCTACTATAAGCAAACGTACCCCAAGGGGTAGTGAATGCTATTTTAAATTGGTCTGCAGGTGAGACTTCAATCTGATTATAGCCAGAAAAACCATCAAGCATGGACAAAATTTCTGATCCAGTTACTGCTTGCAGAACCTGATCCATTATGGGAAGCAGGTAGTTGTCCTCAAAGGACGCCTGATTTAGGTTGTGAAAATCTACGCAGATGTGTATCTCACAATTCTTCTTACGTACTGGCACAATGTTTGCCACCCAAGTACTGTGATGGATAGGAAAAATGATCTGTGCGTCCAGCATTTTCTAAATTTCAACCTAGATAGTACCTGAGATCTTAGGATTATAATGTCTCTGCTTCTGGCGAAAGGGTTTGATGTCCTCTTTCAACGGGATGTCATGTTGGATGTCCTTCGGCTTAAAATAATTTAGATCAATGTAGGACCATGCCAATACATCCATGTATTTCTTCAGCAGTTTGACAAACTTCTACTTCTCTTCAGGTGTGAAACATTTTCCAATGTTTACAAACTACGGATGTCCAACCGAACCTAAATTGACTGGTTCAGTTTCTGGGGAGGAGCCAGGATCATCTTGCCTTTTATTTTTTACAAAACGATCATGCCTGTCAAACAAATGCTCTAGAGAAACCAAACCTTTTGGAATTTTATTTCCTTTGACCTAACATATGCCGTCAATTCCTTTTGATTCTTCGTTTTGATCGGTAACTGATTCGCGGCATGTAGAAGTGGATCCTTCAAAATGAAGTTCACTAAAATTTTCACCTTTTCTAGAAAGCCAATGAGTTGATTGTCATTGTTGAATACTTGCCAATGCTGAGAATTATCCGGCACGCTTGGGCGGAAAACCACCTCAATGGTATATTTGTCTATTTTCAAACCTGGGTGAGGGAGCATGAGGGATGCTGAAATGGCCAATGAATCGGCCATGTCATTCTGAGCTCTTGGGATGGCTTTTATTGAAAAAGCATCAAACTCCTCGATGTTGTCCCACACCGCATTGCGGTAATGTCTGCAGCCTTTCATTCTTCACTTGGTATATCCTTTTAACTTGATTTACAACCAGCTCTGCATCACCTTGTACCTTCAGATTCTTGATCCCTCTTTCCTTTGTGGCTTGCATGCCAAGTAGCAGAGATTCATACTCAGCAGTATTATTTGTGTTGAAAAATTGTAACTTGAAAGAGAGAGGAATAACCTCCTCTTTGGGAGATATTAGTACGGCGCCAGCGCCACACCCACTAGTCGCGCAGCTGCCATCAAACTGCAAAGTCCAGATCTTGTTAAGATCCTCTTCTTGGATGAGGACATCCATTTTGTCAGACTCGGTAGACAAGAAATAGTTTCCCATCCCTGATGATTCGAAGAGAATTTGGGCTTTAGGGTCATCGGAGTTAGTAACCAGGTACTTCTTTTGCGATTCAGGCTCCAAAGTTTGCATTACACCTTTGACGGGGATCCTAGCCTTAGACCAGTCCATATGAATCTCCCCACCAACTTCACTGCAAAAAACTCCTTCCCAGCAGAATTCCATAGGCTGCTGGAATATCGGCAACAAGGACGGTCATTTTTACCCTTTTTTCTAGGAATGCTGCAAATGCAAATTGCGCGTCCTTGATTTGACCGATCAGCGGAACTTGCTTGGTTTCCAAGGAATAACATCGGCCAAAAGGCTTGGTAAGGGTGAGGCCCAGAGCATGGGTGACTTTTGCCGACATGACATTATCGGAAGCTCCAGAATCAATTATGCAGTTGCTTAGTTTGTGGCCATTGATTAGGAGGGAGAGGTAGAAAGGTTCTATCTTTCCTAATGCGGAAGTCAAGGCAACATTTATGCAGGATGAAGGAGGGGTGGAAAGGATTCCTTTTGGGGAAACCTGATTAGTTATGACAGCCTGACTTTGGATGTATTCAGTCAACCTTACAAGTTGTTTGGGATTTGACTGAAGGTACTCGGCTTCAGACATTTGGATCTTGGTCTTTTTAGCGTGGTCAATTATGTCAAACATGGCCAAGGGCTGCGTTGATGGAGGAATGAGTCCTTCATTTCGCGGCGGTAGGGTAAGGTTACTGGTCTTCATGGAAATAGAAGAAGGCTGATTTGGAGGAGAGATGGGAGGAAAATATTTCTTTGTAAAAGACTTAATAGGGGGTTGAGCAGGAAGAGGATTACCTCTTTTAGCAATAGTTGGGGGCGTGGATGACGTGGCCTTCTCTTTCTGCATATGGGCAGCCACCTCTGCTTCCTTTCCTTGCGAACGGGTAAAAACAGCATATGATTGTCCGCTTGCATATCCTTGGGTACCCTCTTCTTCGTCAGATTCTTCCTCATCAAATTCCATATACCCGATAGTAGAGTCGCCAGTCGGCTCACCGACATCTTGATCATCTTCACCTTGAGACGAAGGTTCTTCATAATTTTGCTCTTCTTCTTCGATTTCGGCTAAAGCGTTGACCGGAGGAGCCTCAAGTGCCAACCGTGGAGCAGTTGCAGGCAAACGCGGCCTATGCGGGATGCTGTTGGGAGTGAAAGTTCTTCGTGGAATATCCCGGTACGAGGAACTGGGGGAAGCTTGGGCTAACTACTTCTTTAATGCGAGCAAGTCATTCACCATCTTTTGAAATGCCGGATCAGATGAAGTAGTGGGAGAAGGGCTCGAAGCTTTAAGCTTGGACGATTCTCTTTTTAATTCACCAGATATTAGCAAGTTATCTTCGATTCGGATGGCAGCAGCCTGGGCGAGAATCAAGGTAGCTACTTGTTCTTGCAGGAGTAAGAAACTTACTTTCGAGCTCATAGCATTTACGAAGAAACACTTCTGATTTTCCGGTGTTGGAAGCATGGTAGGCGGAACACGGTTGGTCAGTGAATTGAAACGGGCGATGAAGTCACACATATTTTCATTAACCTCTTTCTTTAGGTGACTAATCTTTGATAGTAACACGAACGCATCTTCGGAAGGCTTATACATATCTTCAAATGCAGCCCTCAAGGTGGGCCAACTAGTAATAGATCCGGCTGGCAAATGTTAAAACCATTCTGTTGTGGGCCCTTGCAAGGTTTCCAGAAAAAGGCAAACCGACACATCTTCATGGTTCACATCTAGAATACTACATGACATGATGAATGTAGATATGTGTGAATCTATGCTTTGGTTTCCGCTCCCATCAAATTTGGGAAAATTCTTTCAGTTTCCATGTGGGAGCGCGTGAACAGGATGCGACAAAGCTAGGGGGCCCATAGCATTTCCCCATGGTACTGCCATTTGGATGGCCAGAAAAAGAACGCGGGCTGGAAGCACAGTTCCACTGAGTAGCAAAGCACTGCAAAGTGATGTAGATGTTCCCGATGAGAGATGCTTCCTTCATGGAGGTGAGACACTCCTGGATGACCGGTCGGCTGAGCTCAGTGACGAGAAGCGAGCCGGTGTTACACTGAAGTTGTGCCTTTGAAGCAGGTCGAAGGTAAGATCAACTTCTCTGCGAGCTCTCCTGCTACGAGTAAATGGTTCACCCGCCAGTGTACCTTCCAGATCTGTAATTTTTGGAGTAGATTTAAGAACTCTTTTTGGCTGTACCTGCTGATTTTCTGATTATTCTGACAAAAATCAGCAGCATGTACTTTTTTGAATATTTAAATTTTATCCTCCTCTTGAAAACTGATTGCGGTTTATTTGTTTGATTAACAAGGATAAAATGATGGTAAAACTTAGTAAGCTGATTTTTAGATCTAGAGTTGACTTTTCAAAGAGTTTGAAAATTTTGGTAAACTGTCAAAAACTCAGATCTACGGAAAAATACAGATTTTTGTAAAAACTCAGCGAACTAAAGATCTCCAACTAGTCCCAGATCTATGGATCTCTGAAGAAAATTTTCAGTTTGGAGTATTTTGCAAAAAATTTTGGATTTAGAACAAAAAGTTAAAATTTGCAAACAGGTAGTGATTTTTCTGATTTTTACTGATTTTCTATCATACCACTATCATAGATCTGATAGATCTGTTCGATCCCCAGTAGAGTCGCCAAAAACTGTTGGTTTGAAAATCTGTCGGGTGGACAGATCTATGGACAGATGAGCCAACAGTGTGCAGGGCATAGCCCCTCTTTGAGTCAGCAAAGCAAAACTGGTTTATTGCTATTCTACCAGCAGGAATCTTGTGCAAGTCTCACAATATTCTGCCTTCAGGGGTTGGGATCTCATCCCAGTAGAGGTATTTCCAACTGTAAAAGAAGGGAAAGAAACGAGGTGGGGAGATAGGAAAGATCTGAAGGGAGAAAAGAAATGAATTCCAAAGCAGAAAGGTCAGAAGGTCTATGATTTGGGTTGGTAGTATACAGAGCCGAACCTACTTTGCATAGATGAATAAAGCAATACTGATGAATAAATGACAACAAAGTAGAAGTAGATTCAACAGAACAATCACACAGATCTAACATAAGAAAGGTCTGATGTAAAACACATGTATTCAGCACAAAGTCTAAATATTGTATTAATATTTGTTTCTGTTACAAAAAGTTCAAAATCTTTTCTTCCTACTTCTATTTCTCATCTGAAAAGTATCCACCCTTGAATACAACAAGTATTCAAGTATATATAGAAGAGAGAAGAAAAGAAGGCAAAAACAAACCAACCACTTAATTACAAAAATATCTTACAAGAGATTCTAAAGTCATTTGTTGACTTTTGACAACTTTGTGGATGACATCATCCCATGGTGCAACATGGATGATGTCGTCATTTGTGTCAACATACTTTAGATAATTACAAGGAGAAGGTCGGGAAGAATGAAACTATTCATCGTCATCCCGCGGCTGAAAGGGGGTATCCTGCTTTTGTTGCTGCTCAGGTGACGAGATGTGGAACTGGGCACGGTATTCCATGAACTTGCTGATCATGGGTTGAAGTTGATCCTGGGAAGGATCCTTGTGTCGATCACTGATAGCCTCGCAAGTCTCCCGCTCGTCTGTGAGCTTTTCTGGGAGCTTGGAATATTCATTTTCTGCATCTATCAGGTACCCTATGAAGTCACGACAGGCCAGCAGGTTGTTGATGGATTCGGCATCGAAAGTGACTTCTGGTCCCAGCCCCTGCGAAACGATCTCCTTGAAGATCTAAATAGTTTCATCAACCTTTCTTAAGGTGAAAGAAGGAGTGAGCAAGCCCGGAGACATTCTCAGGACAATTTGCTCCATTTGATGCATTGCATCCAGGGCTTCCTCCTTGATCTTGTCAATCTTCTCTAGGATGAACTCCAACTGATCGACCCGGTAATCCAGAGTAGAAAGGATTTTGTTGAGGGCTCTGGGGTGACCAAAGACGCTGAACTTGACCAGATCTTTGACTGAACAGTCGAGCATTTTCTGAAAGGTCTCATGCTGCATCCTGGCATGGTCCAGCTCTTCGGAGATGGGTCCTGCTATCGCCTGGAGCTCTTTGTTCGCCCGATTGATATTCTGATATAAACTGGTGAACTTGGCGATTACTCCCTCACTTTCCTTGAGGATTTGGCTCCTCCAGGTGGAAACTGCCATACCCTGCTCACCAATTTTGGCGTATTCATTAATCTTATCCTGGCTCAGAGGCTCAGGAGTTTCGGCGGCAGTTGTAGGAGGTGCACTGCCCATTTTCTGCAAGGCGTGGAGAAGATGTTTATTTTTCTCCTTTAACAGCCTCTTTTCTTCCTTTGCTTCCTGGAGCTTCTTGCAAAGGGCGTCAACTGCAGATAGGGCCTCTCCTTGAAGGCTTTCTGAAGATGTCCCCATTGTGACTTGGGTCACTGTATAATCTGTCGAAGACAGATCCTTTTTATCCTTTAAAGGATTGGGGTATGCTATCTCCATTACTCTCTCTCCTGACGCACTCTGAGAGAAGCGGGTTATAGGATTTTGCTTCTTGGCCCCCTTTGATGGGATGACGGAGAAGTCCATCGGTGCGATGGGAAACTTTCCTCTTTTGTTGGCTCAGGTGCTGAGAGATCCATGTTGGACTTATGGGAGAGGGGCCGGAAATAGAAAAGGGAGCAGCTGCAGTAGTAGAAGGAAAATGCATGGAGACACTTGGAGGCGGCATTGAGAGGGAGGCCGAGAAAGTGCTCACGGGAGGAAGAGATACTGCAGGGGAGGTAGACATGGAAACGGAAGGGAGCTGAGAGATGAGGGAAGAAATGGTGGGGGACAGCTCCGCGAGAGAAGAGAAGATGGACGATGAGGAAGGGGGAATAGTAGAAGATGGGGGAGAGGACACGACCAAAGGAATGGTCGCTTGGGTCACTCGAGGAGGGGAAGGAGGAGAGGGAGAAGGGATAGAAGGGACCTCAACAGTTGCAGTAGTGGCAACATCCTGAGTGGATGTGCCCATCGGAACATCTTCGGCCGCTTCTTTCTCTGGAGAAACCAGAGTTATAACTTGTTCTTGCGCGGCGGAAGGGGGACTCTCAGGAGTCTCTTCTTGGGCAGAGCTTGACTCGCCCTCCTTGTCTTTACCTTTGCTCTTTGGCAGATGTTTTGGTCTGGAAGGTGCGTTGCCCAATGGAGATGTGGTGAAATCAACTCCAAGGTAGATGAGACCATTCATCCTGCACCAGTGCTCTGTTCTCCGCAGAGTTTCTTTGACCCTTTCTTCTATCGTTTGAGGCACTTTAGTTCTGTCGATCACAGCAAACGGCCAGTCGTCCCCACCCGTGTCAAGATATACCTGATCAACTTCTTGATCAGTAGTTTGATAACCTTTTGGGATGATGGCTACGCCGTACTGAATGATTTCAGCCAAGGCCAAGCGGGAATGGTCTTTCCTTCTGAGCTCGACCTCATGATACAGGTCGATATAAATATCCTCGATCTGTGGAATGTGGATTGGATCGAGTTTGGCCCTGGGAAGGCAATTCCTTGGGTCGAAAGTGGGCCTTGCCGGGAAGTTGTGCTTTAGATTGAGCAGTTCCAGCTCTGCAAACATCTCCCGGGCTTTGTGGTGGGAAAGACAAGTGTACCTACCCACTGTGAGGGGGAAAGGAGTTCCACCCTTCTTTCTCTTCAAGCACTTCTCGTGGTAGGTTATGAGCTGTCTTGATAGCTCCAACAGGATCAGCTTGGGGCTAGGCATATCTTGGCAATTTGGTTGGTTCCCCCAAGAAGTTGGCTGCCCTTAGGTAGGTGAAGGTGGGGAATTGTGTGAATAAGGCCCCCCACTTCTCTGTTGCTGCAACAATGCTCTTGGTCATACGACCGTGAGTCATGTTTGGCCTCAAAAGGCAGACGATGCCATAGAAGAAGGCATCGTTAATCTTTGTAAACTAAGAAATATTGTTTTCCAGCTTCAGCTCTGGATAGTATTCATATATTTTTACTTGGGGCCAAACCCCGCACCGCATCAACGCTGGATAATATCTTTCCGAGGCTGCAGCATAAACTATGTAGGAGTTCATGTAGAACCTCCCCGTTGTGGTGAGTTGTTGGAGCTGCTCGGATATAGTGCTGCTTATGATCTCCGCCCACTCAAAGCGTTGATCTGGCACATTCTTGTTCATTGTCTCCAGGTATCTAAGCATCCATTTATGAAAGTAGTGGGCATCAGGAAGCCCAAATACTCTGCTTAGGAACGTGATGGTATCACTTAGTTCCTCTGAGAAATCGCTGCGATGAATGACTTGTGGCCATCTGGTCACCACCTTCTTGTTTTTCAGGTATACCTCATTCATCAATTGCATACACTGGTCTTCATTATCCTCCCAAGCCTTGGTGTAATCTTCTTGGCTTACGGCCACAAAGTGCCGGTGGTGAGGAATGCCAAGCATTATTTCGAAGTGCCGGGCAGTGAGGTTGATCACGACCTCACCCTTCTCATTCAGGATGCACCTCGTGTCTTTGTTGTAGCAGCGGGCTACTACCATCATGAATTCGTTATTCACAGCACTGACCGGGATCCCCCCAGCAAAATGTAGGCCACTGCCTACCAGCTTGTCCATCCACGGACTTCCTGTGACCCTCCAGGTTCTGGCCCAAAAATCTTCCATATCAATGTGCCCCGAGCTCAGAGTCTCTTATGTCCAGGTCACATTCTGCCTGGGATTCGGGCATCTTGACCCTTTGATATTTATACTTCATCTCTTCCTCTGTAAGTTTGGCTTTGCCCTTAGATTTGGTTGGTCTCTTGCTTGATGTAGACATATGTAGTTCTGAACTCAGTTGTTGATCTGCAAGGAGAAGAAGTGAAACCCAACGCAGAAGAGTCATGTTAGCTGTTTGATCTTCCATTAAAGTATTGACAGAAGGAAGAGTTAATAATTTTAAGGTATCAGGGCGCAGGGCGCATGAACACTGCAGACTACAGGGTTAAATAGTATGGCGCATAGAAAAGGGGTGCTACAAGGGAAAAATTAGTGCCAAAGGGCACAGGGCACATGGATACTATAAATGACATTTTTGTTGTTGCAAGCGGAAGTGTGCCTGCGCCATTTACGTGCATGTTATAACGGGCACAGATATTTTTCATGTTACACGGGTACAGGATGCGCCAAAGGGCACAGGTTTAGTGCGTGTAACATCATCTTTTCATGTGCAACAGGGGAACTTGGCATGGCACATGGGAGGTCTGCATGACATGATGTTGCTGTAATAGGGGATGCGCCTGCGCCGTTAACAGTTTTATACTTGGCACAAGCAATGGTTGGTGCTGCATGGATGCAGGGTGCGCCAATGGCGCAATTTTTTGACAATGTTACACATGAGTTTGGTGTGCCAAGAGGGCACAGGGTTAGTGGGTTTTGCAAGCAAGGAAAGTGCGCTTTGAGGGCGCAACTATTTTTTATGCAGCAAGCATGGCGGATGCGCCGTTGGCGTGACTGTGCATTATGTTGCAAGGGTGGCGATTGTGCCAAAGAGGAAAAGTGCAGTCATACGAGCTTTTAGGTCTTTGTTTCCTTCTCTGAGGGATTACATGTGTTTAAGCCTCTTCTGCAGGGTTCCTTGGATGATGAAGAGGATGTAATAAAGAGACCCAAGTGATTTTTTCTGAGGCAGAGTCCTCTTTACCAGCAGATCTGGAAAGAGGGGGAAGTGCATGGGGGAGAAGGACATCAAAAAACAGCAAAGGGGGGTTTCATGGCTTCACAGATCATTCTATCTAACCCCAAAAGCAAACAGCCAACAATCAAAACATAAAACATAAGAGCAATAAGGACCACTTACCTGGAATATATAGAATGTGATAGGTGAAACTAGGTCCACGAACATGACACAAGGATGACAGGCGTGCTGATAGGTGCAGAGGAATAAGATCAATCACGTGTTTTAATTATGAAAGTGACAGGGCAGATGCGCCTATATATAGGCAAAGGTGTAATAAATGCACCAACCACTTTTTGAAGTGGCGCATCAAAACATCTGTCGACATTGCAAAACTTGTGCCCTGTGGCGCACCAAAACGCATGTTAACACGTGGTTATGTGCTCCTTTAGTGCACCAAAAGTGTTGTCAACACTGAAATACATGTGCCCTTGGCACACCAAAACACAGGCGCAACAAAAATATTGTTGACATGAAGGTGCATGCGCCTTGGCGCATACAAGAAAGGTGCAACACGGGGAGGCGCACCAAAATATGTGTTAACACGTCAAAGGGTGTGCCAAAGGAAATGAAGGGGGCGTAGATTTACTCTATGTTGCACAGACAAAAGGTGCGCCCAACCCAAAAAGACCAAAAATGGCTAAGTTTGGAAAACTAGATTTCCCAGGAAAGGGTTTTGCAACATTCCAAACGCAGAGGGGTCCCTGATGAGGGACCAGAACAAAATTTTCATGGGTTACCCGTGAAATTTCCCTTGCCAATTTTACGAGATAACAGCTGGCTCTTTCTGGGGACTATCTCTGAATGGGACTCAGGGGTAGAGAATCCCAGATCCACACGTGCCTATCCATTGGGTTACAGAGTCAAAAACAAGGGTGACCGAAAAGGGAAACACACTACCAACAAAAACAAACAACAAAAGCAAACACACAACTGAAGAAAACTGTACAAAGAAGAGAGCAAGCTCTACTTCCTGAAGATTTTCAGATGCTGCCTGCTATAGGGAAGCGGGAGTCTAGTTCCGTCCAGATACGAGAGATAGAAGCTATTCTCTCCATTGAGATGCTTGATCTTGAAAGGTCCCCTCCATAGGGAATCAAATTTTCCTTGCATGCCCTTTGGCTCTCTTTGTTTGTCCCACAAAAGGACGAGGTCTCCCACCTGGTACTCTCTTTGCTGAATTTTTTTATCAAACAATCACTTGACCTGATTCTAATGTTCGTTGATCCTGTCGACCACTCTTACTCTCTTTTCTTCGGGCTCTGCTAGATACATGATCCTCTTTTCAAGGGAATTTTGGAAATTCTCATCTTCGATTGCTCGTGCCAAGCACAGAGCAGGGCGTTCTACAGAAATGGGAAGCTCGGCATCAGTGCCATATAACACTTAAAAAGGTGAGATGCCGAGAGACCTCTTGTGAGTGATGTGGTCCGCCCACAAAGCGTTGTATAATGACTTGTGTCACATTCATTGATTCTCATCCACTAGCTTTTTTATGATGGTTACTAAGTTTTTATTACTAGATTCTGCCTGACCATTTCCCTAAGGGTAATAATCTGAGGCGTGAGCCAGAGTTATTCTGTATTCATAGAAAAATCCAACAACATCTCGTGAGGAGAAGTTGGAAGCGTTATCAGCAACAATCTTGTTTGGAACGCCAAACCTTAAAATGATATTTTCTTTGATGAAACTGCAAACAACCTTGGAAGTGGCATGTTTGACAGGTATGGCTTCCACCCATTTCGTGAAGTAATATGTTGTTGTCAGGAAATAACTATGTCCGGAACTCAATTGGGGATTGAGTGCACCGATAAAATCAATTCCCCCCTGCTTGAATGGTTCGTCGACAATGACCGGCCTGAGGGGAAAAGCAGCCAACTTGGGCTTGTCGACAAACTGCTGGCAAGGCTCACACTTTACTACCTAGGTGGCTGTATCTTGAAAAAGTGTCGGCTAATAGTACCTGGCCCGGATGATCTTGTGCGTCGTCACGAAAGAGGAGAATTGGCCTCCACAGGCCGAATCATGAAAACTCTCAAGTAACTTCACTTGTTGTGGCTTGTCAACACATCGCAAGAAGATGCCATCTATTCCGTGTTTGTATAAACCATCATCCCAGATGATATATCTGTCTACTCTGAGCTTTATAGCACGCTTCTCCTTTGTAGTTAGATGAGCTTGGCATTCGCCATAGGTGAGAAAGAAAGCAATATTGGAATACCACTCGTCGTTGGTTGTGACAAATAGGACCATAGGCAGTGAATCAGGTTTCTCCAGCTAGCTTTGTGCTCCATTGGTGTAATCATCTTTTCTTCCGGAAACTTCTAAATTTTGGTTTTCAGCCATAAGTTGACATAGGCCTTTGCCTCTTACTAACTTGGTTGGTTTTATACCCAGATCGTACTCCTAGACTTTTGCAATCCAATTTCCTCGCAAACTTCCTAACTCCTATTGAGTTAAGATAGACTTTACTACCATGTCATGAACTAGAACCACCGTATGAGAGTTTAGAATGTAATACCTGAAGTTCTTAACTACCTTCACAACGGCAAAGGCATGTTTCTCTAACTAGGTCATTTTTAATTCGTGAGGCTTGAGAGGAGAGCTCATAAATGCAATCGGGGATTCAACATTTTGAGAATTCCTTTGCATTAACACAGTGTGCTCAAATGCATAGCTATACATAATAAAATCTTTGGAGAAATCAAGACATACCAGGATTGGCACGTGAGCGACGGAGGCTTTTATTTCCTCAAACGACTTCTTCCCTTCTTCGCTCCATCGGAAAGTTGGTGACCCTTTCATCATGTCTAAAACATGAGAGCAATAAGGACCACTTACCCGGAATATATAGAATGTGAGAGGTGAAACTGGGTCCACGAACGCGACACAAGGATGACAGGCGTGCTAACAGGTGCAGAGGAAAAAGATCAATCACGTGTTTCAATTGTGAAAGTGACAGGGCGGATGCGCCTATATATAGGCAAAGGTGTAATAAATGCGCCAACCACTTTTTGAAGTGGCGCATCAAAACACCTGTCGACATTGCAAAGCTTACACCCTGTGGCGCACCAAAATGTGTGTTAACACATGGTTATGTGCGCCTTTAGCGCACCAAAAGTGTTGTTAACACTGAAATACATGCGCCCTTGGCACACCAAAATGCAGCGCAACAAAAATATTGTTGACACGAAGGTGCATGCGCCTTGGCACATGCAAGAAAGGCGCAACATAGGGAGGTGCACCAAAATGTGTGTTAACAAGTCAAATGGTGCGCCAAAGGAAATGAAGGGGGCACAGATTTACTCTGTGTTGCACAGACAAAAGGTGCACCCAACCAACAAAGACCAAAAATCGCTAAGTTTGGAAAACTAGATTTCCCGGGAAAGGATTTTGCAACGTTCTGAATGCAGAGGGGTCCCTGATGAGGGACCAGAACAAAATTTTCATGGGTTACCCACGAAATTGCCCTTGCTAATTTTACGGGATAACATAACTCTGTTGAACACACTGTTGATCTACATGTTCCCTCTTATATTAGCCTAGACCTCTCTAGATATGGATTAGGGTACGAATATTTCCTCCATTTTGGCTTCTATGATCACCATGAACATAAAGTCATGGAGATTTGGGACCTCCCCGCACACAATCAAATGTTTGAGCTAGGGTACCAACCTCCTTCTGCATCCCCTTTAGATACTCATACCTCCTATCATGTTACATCACTTTCTTTGTGGCATCCAAAACTTATTAGTAAAGACACCTCCATATTTTGGGACAACCTCAATCCTTTTACTATTGATAATGCATTACTTGATTATATGGGTGTTTATGATTATCTTCCCTTTTTCCACCACAAACGACATCACCCTTCCTTGCCCAGTGATACAATTTTCCTTAGAGAGTCTGATATCCCCACTGGTAATATTCATCCACTCAAACTATTACAATTGATATATATATTGAGGACCGTTCCACCCTTCTTAATGAAGAAACAATACAATATGATTTGGGTACGTCTGAAAATCAATGCATAGTTTTACTAGCCACCTCTCTTACCCTTGCTGAACAAAAGGATATCAAACAAGTTCTTCATGACTTCTAAGATATTGTTACATGGGATTATAGTGACATGTCAGGTATTTATACCTCTGTCATAATGCATAACATTGTCCTTAACCCAGGTGCCAAACTCATCCAACAGAAAATCCATAAGATGCATCCTAAAGTAGCCCTCTTAGTTAAAGAAGAAATTTAAAAAAAATAGATGCAGGTTTTATTTGCATTGTCAACTATCCTAAATGGGTGTCTAATATTCTCCCCATAATGAAACCAGATGGTTGTGTTCATTGTTATAATGACTTTTGTGATTTAAATAAATCTTTTCCTAAGGAAAGTTTCCCTCTACCACATATCGACACTATTGTCAATTCTACCACTGTGTATGACATCCTTTATTTTATGGATGGCTTCGCAGGTTATAATCAAATCAAGATCGATCTAGATAACCAAGAAAATACCTCATTCACCACACCATGGGGTACATTCTACTATACATGTTATGCCCTTTGGCCTTAAAAATGTAGGGGCTAACTATCATCGCGTAATGACCCACATATTCCATGACTAGATCCACAAGATCATTGAGGATTATGTAGATGACATTTTAACAAAATTAAGGTGGTGATCTTCCCATGTAAAGGGTCTGTGAATACTATTTGAATGATTACGTCAATATCGTGTACGTTTAAATCCAAAAAACTTCATTTTTTGGGTGACGACAGGTAAGCTCCTTGGATATATTATCTCCCAACGTGGCATAAAGATTGACCCTAATAAAATTATATCCATTATTGACATGCCTCCACACAAGAATCTCCACCAACTTCACTCCCTGTAAGGTAAAATCCAAGTTACCCGACATTTTATTGCATAACTTACTGATAAGACAAAACTGTTCACACGACTCATGAAGAAAGACACTAAGTTTGTGTGGGATGAATAATGTCAACAAACATTCAATCATATCAAAGCTTACTTGTTAAATCTACCTATTCTAGTTCCTCCTATAACTTATCGACCTTTTTTGTTATATCTCTCTACTACATTTCATGCCTTAGGTGCATTGTTAGCATAACATGATGATTCTCAACATGAAAGAGCCATATATTATGTTAGTTGTACTCTCCTCTCTTACAAATGTAACTATAGCTACATTAAAAAACTATGCCTCGGTCTTGTTTTTGTTGTAGACAAACTAGGCCATTATTTCCTTAACAATGAGGTTCATATCATCACCAACATCGATCCCCTATGTTATCTCTTATCCCGTACACACCTCTCAGGACGTTTTGGGCATCTGGTCATGATCCTCACTAAATTTGATTTTAAGTTCATCCCACAAAAAGTAATCAAAGGATAGGTCATCGATGATCAATTAGCTGCAGCACCCCTCTCGGATACATCACTTGTTTTTTATTCCTTTCATGATGATTTCACTGCTTATACCATTGAATCCCATACATGGACCATGTAGTTTGATGGTTCTCGTTGTCGCTTTGGCCTTGGTGTCGAGGTTGTCTTTATTACCCCCCATGGTGATCCACTCCCCTTCGCATATCGATTAGGGTTTTATTACATGAACAATATTACTGAATATGAGGCTCTCATTTTAGGCTTGCTTACTTCTCAAAAGCTTCTCATTCGTAACTTGTGTATCCATGACGAATCTCAACTGGTCATCAATCAGGTTAATGACACATATAATACAAAGGAGGAGCATCTTATTCCATACAACACCCTACTAAAATATCTTTTAGCTACCTTTGAGTCCTATTCCATTACTATTATTCCTCGCAAAGATAATCACCATGCAGATTCTATAGCAAGTGTCGCGTCACTTATCCCATAAGACATCACCAACAAACAAACCACTTTCATCATTACATACTTACTTCATCCCTTTATTTCTATATTACCTATTACAGTTTGTGCGATCACACGTAGTCAAGACACCGCCGAATGGTTCACACCTATTTATAATTATCTATTTAAACAAATTATCCCCGATACCCTATAGGATCACGAAGCTCATCGGTTACGTCGTGGGGATACTCGTCATGTTATCGCCAAGACCGAGTTATTCAAATGTATTGTCGATGGTCATCTTATCTATTGTCTTTCACTCACAGATATTCCAACTGCCATCTCGAATATCCATGATAGCGTATGTGGTGGCCATTTCTCGGGTAAAGCCATGTCCCAAAAACTCTTACGCCAAGGGTACTATTGGCCAAAAATGGAACAAGATTGTCTTGACTATGCTACTCACTATGAAAAATGCCAAAAACATGGCAATCTCCATCATGCCCCTGCTTACGACTTCCAACCCATTGCACCAACCTAGCCCTTCTCCCTTTGGGGGCTAGATTTAATTGGTATGATCAACCCTAAATCATCTGACGAACATAAATTCATCATTATGGCTACCGAATACTTTACTAAGTGGGTTGAATCGGATCCTCTATCTTCTCCTTATTATATAAGTTGTTAAAATAACTTACATAATATTATAATAAATATCCTAAATAATATTATCAAATCTATACACATGTACTCACATGTGAGGACCATACCTAACATTCCACCCCTTAGTGCTAACATGGGGGTGAGGAACATCATCTATTACATCCATCATCATTGTTGCTGACAGTCGAGATGCACCTAATTTGTATTTACCCCCCCCTTAATAAAAACTCCCTAGATGTTGATTTATACCAAGAATGCATCCAATTACAAAAATAATGGCTCTTTATAATTTTTTGAAAATATTCCCTTGACAAGAAAATGTTCCCCCCTTTTTCAAAAAATTACCATCCTTAAAAGAATACCCACTTTTTAATAATCTCCCCTTACAAGAATTACTTTATAGGGGTTGAACCCATAATTACCTAACTCCCTACTAGCTTTGTGGATAAATACAGGGATATGCTATCAAAATTGTATAGAGAGATAAATATCACCTTAAAATATGCATAAGTAAAACATTGTCCACGCCGAGTTAGGTTTAGGATTTTTAAATGCAAATTTTGTTGAGATGACCAAGTTTAATCCTTCTATATTCGGGAGGTTGTTATGATAGGACCAAGAAAGATTGTGAGCCGACTAGAGTGTAGGACCGGAAATTGAAGAAAATGTTATGAGAATCAAACTGCGGTGGGCCACTTAGCAATCAGAGTGACGTGCTTTGAGGCGTTTCCTGATGAAATCGTTGCATTTTTTGATGTGCTCTTGTTGAGAGGAGGTCAATCGCCATAAAATTCCCCCGTCATGATAGTGGAGTGAAGCGTAGCATTGTTGCCAAACCATTAAAAATGAGTTGTTTCCCATCAATTGCTGGAAAGATGGAATGCAACAAGCCATTACCAGTTATGGTCTATTTTTCCTCTGCAGTAAATTTCTGAAGGGATGTTCATGGCACGAGCAATTCCATGAATAGAAACCTCCTTCCCAAGTGATCAACTGTACAAATCGACACCATAACACCATTGATTCTTGTTGTCCTTTCCACTAATAATGTAAAAATATCATCCATCATAGGTGATATTTCACTGGAAGGCTGGCAGAGAAGAACATTGTTACTATTTTCGTCATCTAGGCCAGATGGATATAACCAATTTTCCATTAGCAGAGGGAACATTGGAGTGGTGCCTTGAGATACGAATTTTGTGTTGGAGGTGAAATGAGGGCTTAGTTGGGTGCTCGTGGATCTTCCAGGAAATAAGCTCAAGTTGACGGATCAGGACAAAGAGGTTTGCGGTGTTCACTCCGAACATATTCAAATATATGCCACCGCCATTGTTGATGTGGATTTTGAGAAGCCATAACGATTCACTACCATCGAGAGTCTAGATCAAGCCTCTGTAGATCGAGAAGTGATGCAAGGATGGACAACATTGGTGCTCGATGTATGATTTGGTGTCTCGGCTCTTGAGATTTGATAGACTAGTGCTGAGCCAAATCGTGATGAATCAAACCATCAACTAAAATACCTTCGAGCACAGTTAGCTCAATGTAAAACCTTCAATGCAGTCCAAAGCCAAATTTAATGTGAATGATTTTACAAATATTGTAATTCTACTAGAAGAGATATGTGTCTCAATGTGTGTGTATATATATATATATTTTTTTAAATCCTTTAATCTCTCTCTATATATATAGCAGTTGTACCGATATGAAAGCTGAGAAATAAGCTTGTTACAAATTTTCATTTTTTATTTATTTTAGAAGTATGAACACAATGAACAAATTGGATGAAAAACTATGGAAGGAGTGAACAAAATGAAAAAGAGAAGACGATGCACGTGAATGATGGATGTCACTGGGTTCGTTGCGAGGTCTGTGGTATCCGCTATTACCTTTGACAAATATGCAAGAAGAGTGAACGCTACAAACTTCAAATTTCACGCGAGGTCCGTGGTATCTACTAGTCCTTTATTTGCACCACTTGAATTCACAACAAATGAATGGGCATGGAAGAAGGGAATGGGTTCACAGAGGTCCATGAGATCTTCTAACCCATTTCCTTAATCAACTTGACAAATGAAGCATGAGTGAGGTGAGATTCAGAGAAGCCTCACATGAAACCTGTTATAATACCAAATGTGGGTTTTACTCCATATCTAAATAAAGATCACACGCTCAGAAATAATTCAATCAACATAAATTCAATAATATAACCATTACAATTAGATAGGAAGGGATCTCCTAAAAATAAGGATCCTTATTCAAACTCCTATAACCACTCCTCTAAATGGGAGTTACAATATCCTTTGGGTGAACAAACTCTTCTCCTTATTATGTAAGTTGTTAAAATAACTTACATAATATTATAATAAATATCCTAAATAATATTATCAAATCGATATGCATGGACCCACATGTGAGGACTATACATAACACTCTACGGACAACTAGTGGTACATACATTTGTAACTTCCTTGCCACACATATCATCACACATTTTGGTGTACCTTCTGTTATCGTTGCTAATAACAAAACTTCATTTAAAAATAAAGATGTTAAAAAAAATTGTGCTAAGTTAAAAATTAAACAATCCTTCTATACACCTTATTATCCATAGGGCAATGGCCAAGCTAAGGCCACCAACAAAACTATTATTAAAATATTACGCAAGACTGTTGACTCTAGCGGTACTGATTGGCATAACTAGCTCTTCTACGCACTATGGTCTTATCGCACTAGTGTTCGTACACCTAATAACACTACCCCTTTTTCATTAGTTTATGGTGCCAAAGTTGTTATCCCATTTGAACTCGAGATACCATCCTTATGAATCTCTCTCAAAGGTATCCTTAAAGATAATGAATATCGTGAAAACCGATTGCACAAACTAGAAACATTGGACTCACATCCTGTTCAAGCACTTGAACATCTCTGTTCATATCAATCTCACATTGCTCATGCCTACAATCAAAAGATTCGATGTCGAAAATTTAATATCAGTGACCTTGTCTTGAAAGAAAACCAAAAGAATACAAATATTGAGGCACCTCTTAAAGGAAAATTTAAGCCCAAATGGCTTGGTCCCTACATTATCACGGATAAACTTGGTGGTGGTGTATATCGCCTCACCACTCTTTTAGGAAAACCACTCAAAAACCCTCTAAATGTGATGCATCTTAATAAATACTACACTTATATTAGCACAATACGCTCGCCACCTAATGATGCACTCTTGTGCTTCGGTTCGCACTTGATTATCGAGGGATTACCATTACACTAAACCCCACACACCACTTCTTAGGCACTACACATTACATTTCATCACACATTGTGCATCCATCATCATACGATTTTGCCTACAACATTTTGACATTTCCGCATTCATCCATCATACCTTTCCATTACTTTTTCGATCTATCTATCATCTATGCTTTTAGGGTCCTACACTACTCACACCCCATACATCATTAGGCTATCCAAACATAACCAATACACACTCACATCGTACACTGTGCATATATTCTACATACTACACTAGTCTACATTATGTATAAGCCTAGATTTACATTTCATCCATACATTCTACATTATCACACATCACATTGCATATTATACACATTACATGTTACACATCCTACACACCTTACATCTCATGCATTCCATTATACATACCACACATTTACATACCATATTCATCACTTGGTTATTTATACTACATTATCTTCTACGCACTGCAATCACCACCCGATGATGCACTTTAGTTCATCGGTCCATACTTGACTGTTGAGGGTTTACAAATCAAATGGACCTTACGTTCGCCATGCAACATTTCATCCTATGACACTCCTAGCTTAGTGGCATACACTTTAGGCTAAATCGTCACCTATTCTATCATCTTGTACTGGTATACACCTTAGGTTACATCACCACTCCATACTATTCATCATGTAGTGATATAAACTTTAGGCTAAATCGTCACCTATTATTTCATCTTGTAATGGTATACACATTATGTTACATCACCACTCCATAATATTCATCATGTAGTGACATATGCTATAGGCTAAATCATCACCTATTCTATCATCTTGTAATGATATACACCTTAGGTTACATCACCACAACCTCCTTACACTCTACAGTGATATGTGCTTAGTGCTAAATCATCACTCCATGTTTCATTTCCTAGTGGTATACGCTTAGGCTATAGGGTCCACGCACATTCCTAATACATGTCGCATACCATCACCACTACACATATACACATCTCTTCACAACGCACTAGACACGATATACACTACTCGACCATTTCTCGATGACACACTCTCGTTAACAATTCATTCTTGATTGTTGTAGGGAAAACAAAATGAACCTCATTACATACACTTCCATCCACTCAGGGGGAATGTTGCTCCTATCAATCGATTTTGAATTCCATTACATTCATCCAAAGCATAATCCATTGTCTTGGGGGCATTTACTCTTTTTTGCTAGTGTTTTGCATGATCACTTTACTACACATGTTAGATTAATCTCTTATATGCCATTATGTATTTCATCCACACATGCGCATTTATGCCTTTGTTTAGTGTGATCACAAATACATGACTCCTACACGCAACATGAATGCTCGCCTTCTACCCTTCCTATGTTGGTCATTGGGGGCATCTACATTTGTCTCATTCAAGTGATATTGTTTCATTTTGTACTTAGCATCTTACATTACTTGATCATACATGTTTTTTCATATTGGTTATTGCTCTAAGATGCTAATGGGTGTTCCATGTGCAGTACTTATTTTTCAAGATTACAAATTTCTATGACTACCTTTTTACTTTCTTGTACTTGTATGCTATTGTTTGTTATTGTTTGCTGGCCTTTCCCTATGTTTGGTGTGCACACTTGTTTGTTGTTTATGACCATGATGACCTTACGTGTCTTGCGACATCGTGAATGATGTCTCATGTTTGTAACCCGCTTTGTGTGGCATACTTGTATTCTTGCGTGTTTACATTTACTACATTTTTCTTCCTACCTTACACGTGTTTTCTATATGTATGAATTGTTTGCTTTACAGTTGTCTTTAGCTAGCCTTCTTGTTTGTGCATTCCTTGGTTTCTACTAAGCACTTTCCATGGTACACAGTTCAACGTGTGGTTGGTCCTATTTTGGGACTGTATTCTCCTATCAACAATGTTACATGCACCCCCAAAGAGGGGGGCATAATTTGTGTTGGAGTTAGCACACTGGTTGTACAGATAATACATCATATCTAAGCATATATGCAAATAAAAGTGGATATTCTACTAGAAGAAATATACTTAACAAGAGATATAAATCAACACTAGATTTAACGTGGTTCACCCAGTGTGGGCTATGTCCACCATTTTACAAGCCAATCTATTATTCAAAGCTTTCACAATATATAAAATCAAGATTTACAATCTTCCATGCGTCTCAGACGAACAGTATTGTCTTACTCTCAAGATTTTTCTTCTTCACCAATAATTCTCTCTCTCACAATTATTCTAACAATAATCATCAAATTTTGTAAGTTCTTCTTAATTATTACTTCTAAATCCTACTTTTTATGATTATATAGGCGTATACAAACTTAGGTAACTTAGCCATGCAATTACAATCAATAGATCTGCTTTAATACTAAAAATATATCTAATTCCAGTGAGTTAATTAAAACACTCATACATAGGTAACTGACGCTGGTTATCTGTAACCAATGTCAGTTCCTCCTTTCCTAGCCGATGTTGGTCATAGCTAACCGATGTTGGTCCCTCCATAACCGATGTCAGTTACTATTTTTTCCATCAAGTTTCATACTGCACACTAATTTGAAGAAATTGAGCTCCACAACTCAACAATCTCCCATTTGGAGATTAATTACTGCACTATACCTGTACACCGTCATTCTTGGATCCTTAGCTTTGTTTCTTCCTCTTCAAGTCTCAAACTCGGAGACCAATAGAAGTGGAGTGTAGCAATCTTCTAGCACTTTTATTTCATTTTAGAAATCTTTACATTCAGATTTTAATAAAAATATTCATATTTTATTGAATCACCTCGTGTGTTTTAACATATTCTCATCATACTTCATCCATACACGTTCGTTTACGCACTCTAGTAGTATATTATCAACATACAACTAAGTTATAATCTCTTATGCCTTTGCATTATCTCCTAAAGTGATGTGTCTCATCAACTGCATCCCACCTCCTCATGTATAGGAGGATTAGATAAAAATAAAAAGTGTGTATTATACCTGATGTCATTTGCTACCAATTGGTATTCCCCGAATTCAACTCAGCATGTATGTACCACACACATTCACAACTATGTAAGGAAAAATAAGAATTATGGATCCATAATGATGGTAGTAGTGTGTTTGGTCCTTCCAACCACTTCTTCTCATAAGCTTGGATGTGAGTTGTGGGAGATGTTTTTCCATCATAATCCAGTATCTTTAAAGAAATGTTGTTCCTATCAAACTATGTCACGTAGGTAATTCTTATCTCACACCATCTAAACAGATTATTTATATGTGCATCACACCAATTTTCATCTATTCCTATTAACGAGTATACCAACATATTCCTTATATCTCCTTCATCATGCATTTGTTCTTCCATTGCATGTAAAAATGATTCATGGTTTTCTTCTACTATGTACCTTGGTAGCGCAGTCCTTCCCAACCACCTAACTATCCTTAATCTAATTATCCTTATTACACGCCCTCAACACTCATGACTAACCATTTCATAAAAATTATGGGTCCAATTATCACAAGAAATGCTTGTGGCATCGTTGATTGAATGTGCATCTCCCCATTTGAGCATTCTATCATTTGTTAGCTCAAAACATTCTGGATCACAAATAATTTTTCCATAGATCTAGTTTAGATCTTCCTCACTAATGTACTCCATGTAGGGAAAAATCCTTTCACCATCCATAGGAATCACTACGTGCTCATCCTAACTTAACCAAATCTCAAGTCTGGTCTTTTTCCAAGGAGTCCATCTCCTCATCCATGCCATGCTTTCACTAGACATGCCATGGGTATCCTGCATTACTTCTTCAAAAATCTCTAGTTCACCATTATCAGTAACTCCAATAGATAAAATACATAAGGTTAAATCTTTCTGGAGGTTTACTTACCCTTTGTGACCTTCTCACATGGGAAGTTTGGGGTACCGGAGGCTCATTTTGGACCTCCTGGACATTTATATCCAAATCTGACACTGACCTACGCCAAGGTCTCTAAGTGGTGACATCGGTTTTGCTAACTGATGTCAGTTTGGATCTTTTGTAACCGATGCCGGTTCACCTTTATTGATGTGGTTAAGGGTAAACTGACATGGTTACTTTGTAACCCTGTAGTTAATTGTTTTAAATCCCAAAGTTGATTTTCATTCACAAACTTCATAACCGGTTCATCTTTGGGTACCAAAATTTGATCCCTAAGTACATTCTCTTTTCATTACCCATTCAAACCTTCTCACGTAACTCCTAATAATTTTAGAATTTTCTAAATCCCAAAAATGGAAATCTGAAATCACGAGATCCATAACCAATGAAAGTGCATCTCTTGAATTTCGCATCCAAATTTTTCCTATTTTCCTTATCAACATGCGCAAAATATTTTTAACCAAAATCTTTAAGAAAAGAAATAT
Source organism: Taxus chinensis (assembly GCA_019776745.2). NCBI lineage: Eukaryota > Viridiplantae > Streptophyta > Pinopsida > Cupressales > Taxaceae > Taxus > Taxus chinensis. Next base: position 652,471,862 of record CM034148.1, read on the forward strand.
CTATCTCTTTTTTAGTCCAAGCTTCCTCTGGTATTCCTACATCTAGTGGACTTGAATAGGTTAATTAAATAAACCATTGTATCAACTACTTCTGCCCAAAACTATAAGGGAAATCCATAATGTATGCTCATACTTCTAGCACATTTACATGATTGGTTAACTGTTCATTCTTTCTGCAACACCATTCTCCTGTGGATTCTTGCAACCATTATTTCCCTATGTATGTGCATTCGACATGAACAATAATCATTGAAATCCTTGCTACAGTATTCACAACCATTGTCATAAATCTAAGGCACTTTAACTTGTGAATTTGATTCATTCTCAACAAGGGAAGACATGTTCTTAAAATTTCAACAACATGATATTTATGTTTTATAAAATAAACCCATACATTTATTGTAGCATCATCAATGAAAGTAACATAATACTGGGATCCTCCATGAGAAGCTACGTGAGCTGGTCCCCACACATCTGAGTGTACAAGCTCCATTTTTTCCAACTCCTTAGTTGCCCCAACTTTGAGAAATTGTCACTCTCTTTTGCTTTCCAAAGATACAATGCTCACAGAAATCAAGATCTAAATCTTTCAAATCAGATAATGTACCCTTAGCCTTTAAGATCTGCATTCCTTTTTTACTCATATAACCCAACCGATTATGACACATTCATGCATCTGAATCTGAAGTAGATAATGTTGAAAAGGAATCAATAATACTTGTAGATAAATAGAACCATTCCTACCTTCTTACCTCTTGTAGAAAACAAAAGCACCCTTGGTGACTTTCCAATTTTTCCTGTAAAAGTAACCATTCACCCAAATTCACCTAGTTTCCCTGCAGAAATAAGATTTCTCCTGAGGCTTGGCACATGTCTCACATCTTTCAATACCTATGTATTTCCATACTCTAATTTTACCCTATGAACTTCCCGCTTCTACCACTTAAGCTGCAATGTTCATCATCACCCAAAAAAACATGCCCAAAATTACCCTAGACATAATTTCATAAATAACCCTTATTAGAGGTTGCATGGAAAGAAGCTCCCAAATCTAAAACCCATGATTCAATTATATTATCTAAAGAAATATTCAAAGAATATATTCTTGAACCATTACCTCTGATTCCCAGCAAGACTTTGATTCCTTTGTCTTAATATCCTTGAGCATGTTAGATTTTCTTTATCCTTTCAAACTCAATAATCTTTCTTTGCGTGTCCAAGAAGATTTCTTTCCAAAGTTTCCAACAAGTAATTCCCTTACCATCTGAATGTAGATCATACTTTATATATTGGTATCACTTGAATTTGATTTCTCATTAAAATGTAGTCTTACTCTTAGATGGCCTTCTCTATCTAGTCATTTCATTCCCCTAGCTTTCTCCATTCAAAGCATTCTCAGATGATTATTCCTCTGTACTCTTCCTGCGTATTTATTCATTCAAGATTATACTTAACCAAATCATCAAACTTCAAAATATTATTAGCATGTGTTGTATTACTAACATCCATTACCAAGTTATCCCAACTATCAGGCAAAGAATATAAGAATAAAATTGCTTTCACTTCATCATCAAATGGTATATCAACCAATTTTAACTGACCAATAGACTGGAAATAGGATTCCAAATGACCTAGATGCAGATCCACCTTCATGCATCTCAGTAACTAAATAGTTTATTCATCAAATAAACTTTATTTGAAGCAATAAGTTTTTCATATAGCTTAGCAAGAGATTTCATTAACCCTACCATAGAAGTCGCTTCTATAATATTGGAATACCATGAATAGTTTGCAGGCTCAATCTTATAGATTCAAAGCCTTTCTATCAGGAATCTTCCATTCTTCATCAATCATCTTCGTAGGTCTAGACTTCTCACCAACGATAAATCAAATCCTCTATGCACTAATCCTAATCTGCATCTTCCATAATTGATAATTTTGGCTATCAAAATTCTCTACCTTGTATTTTTTTCTTATACCATTGTTGTATCTCCCACTCAATCAGAAAACCCTCTGTGAGTAAATCTGTCAACACAAAAAAGCCTCAAACAAAGCTCTGATACCAGTTGTTGGGTTTAGGACACCAGTTGTACAGATAATACATCAGATCTAAGCATACATGTAAATAAAAGTGAATATTAACTAGAAGATAAATATACTTAACAAGAGATATAAATCAACACCATATTTAACGTGGTTCACCCAGTGTGGGCTACGTCCACCAAGAAACAATCCAATCTATTATCCAAAGCTTTCATAAGATATACAATGAATATTTACAATCTTCCACACCTCTCAGGATGTACAATATTGTCTTACTCTCAAGATTTTCCTTCTTCACCAAGAATTCTCTCTCTACATGCAATAATCATCAACTTTTACAAGTTCTTCTTAATTCTTACTTCTAAACTTACCCTCATACAATGCATACATGCATATATAATGCATATATTTTCTTTCTCTTATTATGAAGTGACCGTCAATGGTAAGGAAGTAACCATTGACGGTTACCTGTGCGACACAACTTTTGTTTTTTACGAAAATTAGAATAAATCAATTATTTTATATATACATATATATACATATACATATATATATATATATATATATATATATATATATGTATAGTATATATATATATATATATATATATATATATGTATATGTATATCTATTTTTTGGTAACTTAGCTATGCTTTTACAATCAATAAATCAACTTTAAAATAATTGATTTATTCTAATTTTCGTAAAAAACAAAAGTTGTGTCGCACAGGTAACCGTCAATGGTTACTACCTTACCATTGACGGTCACTTCCTAGCATGGAATGACTGACACCGGTTATACCCTAACCAATGTCGGTCACACCTTGATCGACACCAGTTACTATCGGAACCAGTAACATGTAAAAGCAAATTTTTTGTGAAGCAATTAAGGTCCATACTCAACAATTTAATTTTTTTGATACACAATCAGGGTTGATGATTTTATGATAACTTGGATCATTCAAAGATTCATGATTTTTTAGGACTTTATGCAAGACCTAAGGTGATATTTTGTGGCAGAAAGTAGGCATCATGGTTGGAGTAGTGTTAGATAGATTACATACACAGAGGTACAGAATTTATTAGATTATGGTGAACACAATTGACACCCTGCCATCACTAGATTAGAGGATACCTGTAGAGGACATCATGCTCATTCTAGAAAGTTAAATTTTATTAAAACCGGAGCTCAGGTCAAAATTTATGGTCATTTGAAGATTGAGGTCTGATCTGCACTGTTTTCCCTTGCATGCGGCTATATCGGGTATTTCGAGTCTTGGTGTCCTAGATATCTCTTGTGTGACTTGGGTCGAATATCTCTACAGCACGCTAGACCCACCTTGTAATTCAGGAAAAATGGCTCGTGGCATCCCACTTGTCCTAACGTTGACCATGCCATGAGGGCCATTTACCTCTACCTTTGCTGAATCTCCCTTGCTCGCAGCGATTTTAGGTTTTTAGGTCCTGGATGTCTTATGCATACCTGTGTGGCCTGGGATCCAAAAACCTAATTTTGCTAATTTCTTTGCAAATCAGCCATTTCGGCCATGCGGATCCCGGATGTCTTGTGCGTACTTGTGTGGCCTTGTATCTAAAAACCTAATTTATTCAATTTCTTTACAAATCGTCAATTTCAACCATGTGAGTCTTCGATGTCCTGTGCCTACCTATGCATCCTAGCTTCCAAAAACCTGATTTACTTGCAATACACTAGCTAAAGCCAATTTTTTAGAATTTTTCCATTTTGTCTAACTCCTTGAATTTTTTCCTTGGATGGGGGGTTAGAAAAGAGCCAAGGGATCTTCAAAACCTTATTTTTGGGCCTTGAACCAATTCTACTTGCTTGAGCCTGAAGAATCATGTAAGTTATCCAATTCACCTTGAGGGGTGAATTTAGGATAACAATTATTATTAGGGTATGATAACAGTTATCTTGTAGATAAATTTTTCCTTAACAAATTCATATAATCTACCGATAGAAAATGCCTATTAAATTGTTTATAATGGATCAATTATCTACATATTATATTATACGTAAATATTTAAACTGTATCTTAATTATATACAATAGTTTATAGTTAATTGAGTACACTAACATTCACCCTTAAGATGTACTTCATTGAATGTGTAGACACCTAAAATATGCTTAGACTTAGCATTTCATCCAATCCATTCAATTAATGACACTTCATTAATTCCCCATAGTTCACTCCACTCTCGGATGCCCATTTACGACACATTCTCAGTCGTCTTCTTCTTATAATTAGCTTATTTGGCTAATATTTCTCTTATTAGCTAAACATTCCTCCTTTCGACTATTCAGAACCTTTCTAATCCTCTCTAGACCACTTCTATTGGCTTTGTAGGCTATCTATCAGTCAAAATTGGTTATCCAGACCCCTCCAAACTCTCAATGAGTCTCTAATCACTTACTTATCAAGTTTAAATAGCCTAATCCTAGCTTAACTAAGCCTAAAGCATGTTTATCCTAATCTAATCTAAAATTTCTTTTTAAGATTTAGTCCCACATGCACCCAAAGTTCAAATTCTTTCATTTGGAAAACTATAAATACAAGGCTAAGCCTACCCATTCAACTTACAACTTTACACCTTGTTTACATAGACAAAATCTCTCTCACATTTAGCAGATATTGAGCACTTAGACCTCATTTGCACCTTAGCCAAGCTAATAGGCATTTGATGTTGGCATCATCCTCCATTGTTGAAGCCTCTTCCATCTTACATCAATAACTTCATAGTAGGTTAGTATGGAGAGGTATCTAACTTGGCCTTGTAGCCCAATTTTAGATTAGACCTCATTCCTACCTCCATTGGAGCATAAACAACACACTAATTTGATTGCTTATGAATCTAACTTAGGTTCATTAATTTATTAAGCTTGTCATAGAAGTAGAGAGTTTAGATATTTAGCATTGTTAGTTTTTTGATGTTTTTGTCAAAGTTGATGAATGCTTGCATGTTAGTTTTCTCTTGTTTAATCTCTAATCATCATGGTGTTTATGCTTTGAGTTAGCTAAATTGTAGAGCTATTTGAGGTGGTAGTTTAGCCTCATTCCATTTAGCATTTTTCAAACTTTCCATTGCACACATTTAGCACACCTGGTGGGACTTACTCCATTGTCCTTTGCACTCCATTTCAAGTTTTTGTAGTTAAGTTTCATTTTTGGTTACTAACCCTCTTTTACACATGTTGATCTAACTTGTTTTTTCTAACATGTTTTGTTGAGTTTCATGTGATGGGTCTTCCTTGTAGGTATGAAGGAGGTGAAGTGCTGTCAAATTTGGAATTGAGGGGAAAATTTCAAGATTTCTCCATGTTTTCTTTTTTTAGAGCTTACTTTTTCAACATTCTACATGCTAGTTTCTGTCAATTTCTTGAAGATTTTAAATTCTTGAGCATGTAGTTAGTGTTTGAAAGTCTTCTATTTACATATTAAGATTTAATCTTGGTGAGAAAATTTCAAGATTTCATCATGTTTTCAGTTTTTAAGCTTACTTTTTCAACATTTTACATGCTAGTTTTGTCAATTTCTTGAAAATTTTCAATTCTTGAGCATGTAGGTTAGTGTTTGATAGTGCTGAGTCTTCTATTTACATATTAATGTGGTGGGTTGCTGTCAAAATTTAATGTTGGTGAGAAAATTTCAAGATTTCATCATGTTTTCATTTTTAGAGCTTACTTTTTCATCATTCTACATGCTAGTTTTGTCAATTTCTTGAAAATCTTAAATTCTTGAGCATGTATGTTAATGTTTGATAGCGTTGAGTCTTCTATTCATATATTAATGTGATGGGTTGTTGTCAAAATTGAATCTTGGTTGGAAAAATTTGCCCATTTTGCATATTAAGGGACGTTTTTTTTGACATTTTTTAAGTGCATGTCAAGTGCATACCCATGAGCATAAGAGCATATGCGTAACCCATCTTCCGAAGGCCATAACTTTTGCTCCCGACCTCGAAATGACTCCATTTTTTTTGCGTTGGAAAGGTATTGAAGTTAAATATGCAATGAAAACATAAATTTAGGGATTTACACTTACAGAAGTTGCAGGTTTTTCTGTTATTTTAAAACTGGTCATTTTCTAACATGTCTAATGTTTTGATGAATGTTGTATTTCCATGCTTACTCGATTTAGATCAAAGCGTGTGTATGCTCTTCTCTTGCACCTTTTGGTGATCTTGAGAATCAAAAACAACTTTGATCTATATCTTTTTAACATTGGGATTAAACTTGGAAATTTAATTATTCATTTTGCTTAAGGGAATGAACCTTTTACAAAGCATTTTTCAACGGTCCTTTGATTTGAAGTTTTCCATTTCTATATAGTTGGGATAAAGTTTGTGTATGCTCTTCTCTTGCACCTTAGGGTGATCTTGAGAATCAAAAGCAACTTTAGTCTTCATTTTATAACATTTGGTAAATTGGAAACTTCATCTTTCACTTTTGGTTTAAGGGAATGAACATTTATCAAAAATTTTGTATGGTTCATTGATTGAAAAGATTTTATTTACTTTTTAGTTGGATTATTTGTTGTGTATGCTCTTCTCTTGCATCCTTGGATGATCTTGAGAATCAAAAGCAACTTTTAATCCTCTTTTAAATAATGTGATTTTCTTGGAGAACTACTAACGCTTGAGTGCAGGACCTAAAAACGCTTGTCAAAGAAAGGAGGAATCAAAACGAAATCAAAAACTACTAATACAGTTGTTATACAGGTTGCCAAAAGGTGTTCAAGCAAACCACACCTAATTAAACAAGATAAAAAGAACAACATATTCAAAACACTGTATTGCAGGTTTCGGAAAAGGGTACGTCCCTCTCCGCTCAACTGGAACATAACCCCTTTGGCATAACGCCTTAAGCTACAACAATGGGGGTGGTTCCAGGAACCCCAAAGTAGTCCACGCAAGAGGGAACCTTGTGGACGAAACGGGAAGTGCTCCGCACTACCTACTTGACTAGTGATTCCTTTGTGAGATAGAGTTACAGGTTGTCCGTTGTGGCGACCCCAGTGATAGTACACGTAGACGCACTAGTTGCCTACTGTTCTTGAAGGGGGTAAAGTAAAGCCGAGATACTCCCAAACTAGTCAGTGCGACTTTTTGGGTAAATCGCGCTCGCTCGTGGCAACTTTGTAACACCTAGGGCGAGAGAACCACCTAGGAGAATATACTTTGGCCAGGAGCCCACTTTGACCACTTTAAAACAGTGTTGAGTTGTGAACCTTCTTTTTGAGAAACGTGTGACGTATTACTTTCGCCTAGTTTTTACTTGCCTTAGGGCGAGGCGAAACTCTGCCGAAGTAAGACTAGCATTTTTTGTCATTTTTTCTTGATTTATTTCCTTCATATTCTTTTGACACTTTGTTGATCAAAAGAGGTGTGATTACCTTTGTGTTGCCATTCGACTGTTTCTCTCACTTTTATGTCCGTTTACGCCCATCCATGTTTGCGGCTGGGTTAGTTAAACGTCTAAAGTGAGTGGAGGCGTTTTCACGTCATTTGGTAGCCATTGTGATCTTGATACCCACGTCAAGATCGTCATTGTAGTTAGGCGTGGTTCATCACTGCGGACTTCCATAGAGGAGTTAGTTTGTTTGTCTCGTATCATTACAATTTCGATATTTACGTCTTGTTTCTTGTAAACTCGACATAAATACCTATATTGTACGGTTACGCTGCACACATTCTTAACTATTCCTAGCTATACTTTGAGCTTTTTTTTGTTCAGTTTTATTATTACCTCGATTTCAAAAGGTGTTAGGAACTACCATTTGTGCGTGTTATATCAATAACACCTCGATATCAATACTCCACTTTCTTGCAAAGTGGGTTAACATATCTTGGTGATATTGTTGTGTCATTCGCAAATCGTAATTGACACTTTTTGAGATATAGGTCTTAATCAGACTTGAGCTTGCTCATCGTATATCTTGATTGGGAGATCGCATTTAACTTCATGTATTTACTTACGTTTTGTTCATTCCTTTGAACTTGGCATAAGTGGAGACATCTTGTTAATCATCTGGCGTCGTAAATTACTTTAAAACGTAATCTAGGAGGTACTTCATTTGATTAAGTTTTGATACCAAACGATTGTTTCATTGGTGACTTTATCATTCTATCACATTGGTATTCTCACACTGTTAATTTACTCTTAACACGTACATCTTGTGTTTCACTTAGGGGTAGTCATTGAATTTTGAACAAATCTACAACTTACCTTAGTGAAACTTATCACGAAAACATGGCTCCTAAGACGCGTCTAGGGTTAAAGAAACAAACATATGAGGAACAACAGGCGCAAGCTTGGGAAACCTCTAACAGACAAGGGTCAAACCCATTTATCGGACACGATCTAGGACCACTATTTTCTGCAGAAAAGGAAACAGAAGAGATGGTCGATCATAGTGGAAATGAATTAGAATCACCACACGCAGACTTTGATTTTGACCCCACTCTACTAGATGAGTTTCTCCTTAGAAACAAAGATAGAGTTTTGGCACGGGTCATGGAATTAGGGGCCAAATTGCCCATTGAGAAGGAACCAATACTACAAACAAATGACACTACTAAGGAGGAACACCCCCTTATCAATATGGAAGATATTTTAACAGGCGGACATGCTTCCACTTCTTATGTAGAAAATGATAAAGTGGTAGGGCATAGAATACCCCTCATCAAAGTGCCACGAAGAAACAAGATAGAACATGAGACAGGGGAAGAACCTCCACAATACGAAGAGGAGGAACCTTTAGAAGAAGAAGACACAAACCAAGTCACAATCCAACAACAACTCAGTAACTTAAGCCGACAACTAGCTTTGCTTACTTTCCAAGTACAGAAAGACACAAACAAGAACGTTCAAAAGTCAAAGCCTAAGTTTAGGATCCACGAACTCCATCGAGAAAACCAAGGAGAAGAAGACACAGGGTATCATCATGTACACATCCCCGTTTCTCCCACTAAAGAACAATTGCTCGCACAAGAAGTACAATCTATGAAAGCAACGCTTGCGAGCATACAAGAAAGCAATATAGGGAGTATTAGGAAATACCAATACGAAGAACTATGCCCCTATCCTTTTGACAAGACAATGACCCTTCAACCCTTTCCAAAGAAATTTGATATGCCAAAGTTCGACAAATACAAAGGAAAGGGAGACCCAAGGGATCATGTTAAAGATTTCTACATGGCATGTCAAGAGGTGTCTTATAGTGATAATTACCTCATCAGACTTTTTCCTAAGAGTCTCGGAGGTCAAGCATTAGAATGGTTTACGCGCTTGCCACGAGGATCAATTTTCACCTGGCCAGAATTGGCGGAAAGATTCGTGCGTCATTTCTCATATAACATAGAGAGTGACGTCACCATGGCAGACTTGTGCAGCACAAAACAACGCCCAAATGAGACCTTCGCCAGCTTCCTCCAACGATGGAGAGGGATAGCTAGTCGCTTCCCTTGCGCTTTCCCTGAGAAGCAGCTAGTCAGTATTTTCGTCCCTAATCTCAACCCAGATATAGCTTTCCACCTCCAAATGCATTGTGTCCGCACCTTTGAGGAGGTTATCGAGAAAGGGATTCAAATAGAAAAGGCTCTCATTGCCAAAGGCACCCTCAAAACCCAATCTAAAGACAACCAAAGTGTCAAACCCGCTGAAAAGCCAAAGATCTTTAACAAAAACAAAAACGTGGTGGGAGACGGAATCACTGATTCCAAACGTGTTCAAACGGTCCAAACCAGTCAACCTTTTAAACTGACCAAGGGCCCAATTCAACCACCACCAAAGCGAAGAACATTCACCTCCCTCAATGAGCCGTTGTCTGTCATACTAAAACAGTTGGATGCGGCCCACATGATGACCTATCCTACAACACAACCGTTCGATGACAACGCTCCTAAACCTTCATGGTATAAGGAGCATGAATACTGCGAAATGCATCGCGTTAAAGGTCATAAAACAGACAAATGTTTGCGACTTCGCCACTATATTCAAGACCTCATTGACAACGGGGAGATAGAGGTGGATAACCCTAGCCACATGCAAACACCTAACGAGAAAATGGGGATTTATAAGGAACCATTCCCCAAGCATGATAAGTCGGAAAAGGAAAAACCGGATCGGGGAGAGTCATCCCAAACCTATAAAGCCACGAATTACTTGTATACCAAGAGAGATAACAATCATTACGATTCACTTATCGGATGTATTCGCTCCCCTACTGACCGTGTCAATACCATCCGGATCAAGGGAAAGGACTGCGCTGCGGTAACAAGGCGTGCCCGCCTCGTGATTCCAGAACCCTCTCTGTTGACCCCGCAAACTGGTAAATATAACCTTTTAGAACAACTTGAGAAGACACCTGCTAAGATCTCGATCTTAGATCTTCTCAAGATATCCAATGTGCATAAGGAAATTTTGTATCAAACTCTTCAGGGGTCGGGAGTGCCTTTAGAAGTTGATCCTGCATACCTTCAAGCCGCGGTGGCAAATATTGCACCCAGTGAGCATCTCACTTTCAACCATAGGGAGGTCCCTACTGAGAATCCTACACATAATCTTCCCTTATACATTGAGGTAGTTGTCACCCGCAGGAAAATCAAACGGGTGCTTGTGGACAATGGATCAGGATTGAATATCTGCACGCTTAAGTTGGTCAAACAATTGGGACATACAGAGGTAGATCTTGAGTCCCATATCATCACTATCACCGCATACGACAACGCGGAAAGAGAGTCAGCAGGCACCATTACGCTGCCAATGGAGGTGGGCCCCACTTGCCATCAGACAAAGTTTCACGTCTTAGACTTGGAACTTCCATATAATATGCTTCTAGGCCGACCATGGATCCATGCCATGCAAGCAGTGCCATCAACATTTCATCAATGCATCAAGCTGAAGCATGAGGGACATACAGTAACAATACCAGGAGACTCAGAGCCCTTTGCTCATTGTAGAGCTCTTAATAGCTTTGCACGAAAGGGTACATATGCATGTCCCTCCACAGATATAGCTGTCCCTCTTCATTCTGAGGCCATGGAATCTCGAGTAGATTCAAATTCTCTTCGTTCTTGCACTCATGGGGCATCTACTTCAACATCTCCATTTAATTCATGGGAGATGAAAATTCTGGAATATGGCTGTGGGGAGTATAATGTACAACAAGCGCTCTTGGTTTCAGACCTCTCCTTGTCGCCCAAGACTAGAGGTCGACCCAACTACTGCTTCAGGAGACCTAGAGAGGAACATACTATTGGGTCGTTCCTACCTGGAGGCTTGTTAGCTGAGGAAAAATTACTTGATCCACCTACTACTTGGGTCCCTGAGGACACTCAGCCATCTTGTTATCAAACCCCAGAATATGAAAAATCTAGCAGAATGATGTACTCCATGGGCTACAAAGGCCTAGGATGTGGGAGGAATGAACAAGGACAAAGAGAACCAGTCCCTCTTCCACATTTCAAAACAGAAAGATATGGCATTGGGATTCGCCCTTATGGAGCACACCCCAACGATCAAGATGCGACTTGTTCTGAGCATGAGGATAGCTCCGATTATCTAGACAGCGATACGGATTCCTGTTGTAGCCAATATGAGGATCTGGCCTCCACGAACCTTTTCATGAATAATGTTGTCCTAACCATCACCCCCAATGAACCAACCCTTGACCTTGTATACCCCTCCCTTGTTGAATGGGACCAACAACGTCACGTGCCACTAGATTTATTCGAGAATGACGAGGCTATTGCAGAGTTCATGGGCATAAGGGATACAATTCCCATTGGAGATCACAAGAAGGGTTTCTTTATCGACTTAGACACCTGCGCCTACTTCGGCGAGGAGGCTGAACTTCGTGGTCAGCAAAATTTAAAGAAAAGCGAGGGCAAGAGTTCTAAAGAAAAGCCTCGGAAAAAATCAAAGTCCAAGTCACACAGTGAAAACCTCTTTGAGGCATTGGCTGACAAACAAATAAGAAAATCAAAGGACAAACAAAGTGACCACGCCAAGGATGAAAATCTCGTAGAGACATCCTTGGATGAAGATCTCAACCTACCTCCCGATCCCACGCGTATGGAGGATTTATCAAAATTGTTAGTTGAAGAAACCATTGATGTCAATATTGGTACTGAAGAAGATCCCAAGATAGTAAAATTGGGAGCATCACTCTCAGCCAGAGAACAAAAGACGTTCACTATGCTACTGCGAGAGTTTATTGATGTGTTCGCATGGTCTTACAAAGACATGCCCGGCTTAGATCCAACTTTGGTCGTGCATAACTTGGTTGTGCACGCAGACGCTAAGCCTATCAAACAGAAGCTTCGAAAGATGCACCCAAGAGTGGCCTTGTTAGTTAAAGAAGAGTTGGAAAGGTTGCTTGCAGCAGGATTCATCAGGCCAATTGATTATTCTGAATGGATATCGAACATTGTTCCTGTCCAGAAGAAACCTATTGGTATCCGAATTTGCACAGATTTTAGGGACATCAATAAAGCTTGCCCTAAAGATGACTTTCCGTTGCCCAACATTGACATGATTGTTGACTCAACCGCAGGGTATGAAATGCTATCACTTATGGATGGCTTTTCGGGTTATAATCAAATTAAGATCGCTGAGGAAGACCAACACAAAACAGCTTTCACAACTCCTTGGGGCACCTTCTGTTATCAGGTGATGCCATTCGGCCTTAAGAATGCGGGAGCAACTTATCAGCGGGCCATGACAGTAATATTTCACGATATGATTCATGACATCATGGAAGACTATGTAGACGACATCCTGGGAAAGTCCAAAACAAGAGAGGAACATCCTATCATTTTGCGGCGTATCTTTGAACGCCTACGTGAATACAAAGTCAGGCTAAATCCAAAGAAGTGTGTCTTTGGTGTGCTATCTGGGAAACTATTAGGCTTCATCGTGTCAAGACGAGGTATTGAGGTAGACCCTGCTAAAGTATCTGCCATCACAGAAATGCCTCCACCTGAGAATATCAAGCAACTGCGTAGCTTGCAAGGGAAAATTCAAGCCATTCGCCGCTTTATCTCCCAGCTTGCAGATAAATGTCACTCATTCACTCATTTGCTTAAGAAGGACATCACTTTCATTTGGGGACCTGAGCAACAACAAGCCTTTGCTTTGCTTAAACAGTACCTGGCTAATCCACCTGTCCTCATGCCTCCCACTCCGGGAGAACCACTTTTGCTCTATATTTCCGCTACGCAATATGCTATTGGTGCACTGCTCGCCCAATATGACCTTAGCCATAAAGAGAAAGCAGTGTACTATCTGAGTCGCACCCTCATCGCCTATGAATGTAATTATCCTCAGATTGAGAAGGCTTGCTTGGCTGTTGTTTTTACCTTTCAGAAACTTCGCCATTACCTGCTAAATACTAAGACCAAGCTCATATCCAAGGTCGACCCACTCAAGTATTTGTTGTCCAAACCTGCCCTCACAGGTAGAATGGCTAATTGGATCATTCTACTCAGTGAGTTTGATATAGAATTTGTCCATCAAAAATCAATTAAAGGACAAGTACTTGCTGACCAGCTAGCGGAAGCACCTTTGCAAAGCATAGAACCTTTGAGTCTGGATCTGCCAGATGCATCTTTGCTCTACATTGAAGAATCTATCGTATGGCAGATACATTTTGATGGATCTTTTACGTTTCATGGTTCAGGTGCAGGAGTGGTCCTTATTACTCCTTCAGGTGATCCTATACCACAGGCTTTCCGCCTGGCCTTCCCTTGCACAAACAACATTGCGGAATATGAAGCACTCATTGCAGGGATGAAGCTAGCCATCAAGTGGAATATTCAACATGTGAAGGTTGTAGGTGATTCACAGCTAATCATCAAACAGGTTAATGATGAGTATAAAGTTAAGGATGACAAGCTCATACCTTATAAGAAGTTGGTGGAAACTCTGAAGGAGTATTTTGTGCGCATTACCTTTGAGCAAATCCCAAGAGCGCAGAATAGATCGGCAGATGCTATGGCAACGGTGGGATCTATGCTTCGTATTCCGCCAGGGAACAATGATATGCCATTCTTCGTAGAAAATCTACGCCAGCCCGCGTATGACATGCCAGAATCTTGCTTGGCTTGTGAGGTTGTTGGTCCCCATTCACCATGGTATGAACCCATTTTCACCTATCTTAAGGACAGTACATTCCCTCCCGAAATCTCCCGCTCTGAAAAGCAGAGCCTAATTCGCCAGATAGCCCGTTACACCCTGTTAGGAGGTACACTTTATCGTCGTGGCTACGATGGGAATCTGTTACGTTGTCTGGATGTGCCGGAGTCAATCCAGGCAATTAAAGAAGTACACGAAGGAGTATGCGGAGCACATACAAACGGAATGGTCTTGGCTAAGAAACTGTTAAGAGTAGGTTACTATTGGCCCACCATGGAAACTGATTGTTGTAATTATGTTAGAAAATGTGTGCTATGCCAAAAGTATGGAAATTTCATCCATGCTCCATCGCAACCATTGCAACCAATCACTACCCCGTGGCCATTCTCCAAGTGGGGACTTGATCTAATAGGGAAGCTTACTCCTACCTCATCTGATGGTCATACACATATCATCACAGCTACAGAATACTTCACAAAATGGGTGGAGGCTGTCCCTTTAACCTATGTCACAGGAGCACAGATTTCTAAATTCATCATGAATCACATTATTTGCCGATATGGTATCCCTGCAGCCATTGTCACAGATAATGGGAAGTCATTTAAGAACAAAACTGTGAAAGGTCTTTGCCAACGGTTCCAAATCAGATTGAAATGGTCCACGCCATATTACCCTCAGGGTAATGGACAAGCTGAGGCAACAAACAAGACTTTGGTAAGGATAATGGAGAAGATGGTTAGCAAAACTGGTCGAAACTGGCACCTACAAATCCACCCAGCCCTCTGGGCCTACCGAACATCAATTCGCACTCCTACGGGTGCGACGCCATATTCCCTCGTGTTCGGGACAGAATCTATCATCCCTTTAGAGATTGAACTCCCATCCCTGCGAATTTCTCTTCGGGACTATTTGGATAAGGATGAAGATTACCGAGTGGCAAGATTGGCTGAGTTAGAGCTCCTGGATGAGAGGCGCATTCGCGCTCTTAATCACCTGAAAGTATATCAACACAGAATCTCCCGCAACTACAACAAGAGAATCATCCCTCGCCAGTTTGAGGTGGGTGATTTAGTTATGAAGGAGAACCAGTTCAACACCAGAGCAGAGCGAGAAAAGAAAGGGAAGTTCGAACCACACTGGTTAGGACCCTATGTCATAGTTGCCAAGTATGGCACAGGGGCATACAAGTTGGCTCACCCCAATGGTGATGAGCTCCGGGAGCCCATGAATTCCATGCATCTTAAGAGGTTTTATGCCTAAACATGGCACAAGAAAGTCATAAAAATAAAATAAAAAATATAAAAACAAAAAAAAAAAAAAAAAAAAAAAAAAAAAAAAGAGAAAACAGGTCGTCCACTAGTGAAAACCACGCAATTGTGGCACTTTGGACAAGTCCTTGGGTGAAAACCGGTTTCCGGTGCCTCGGGAGGATTCGTTGTTCACAAGCATTCTGTATTAGAAGGGTAGTTGTCTTTGTCCTGGACCTGGTTCTACCTTCGAGTTTCCTTGTGCACACCATCTAGTCCAGCCTTGATCCGGCTTTGCCTTCTTCTATTCGTCTGTAAGGGACGTGGTCTTTCGTTATTTCCCATCTTACGCTGGGGGCAACTCAACGAATTCACCTTCTTGTTCATAAGCGCGTGGCTTCTGCCCTTGTATATTCCCCACCTAACGCTGGGGGCATCCATGCTTTCTTGGTTACCTGCACATAGCTTTGGAAAACTGTTGAAAACATAAAAACAATAGAAAACACAAAACACAAAAACAATAGAACACAAAAACAATAGAAAATTGTTTCACAAAACACAAAAACAATAGAACATTGTTTTGAGAAAACACAAAAACAATAGAAAATTGTTTCACAAAACACAAAAACAATAGAAACATTGTTTCAGAAAAACACAAAAACAATAGAAAATTGTTTGAGAAAACACAAAAACACAAAAACAATAGAAAATTGTTTCAGAAAACACAAAAACAATAGAAAAAACAACACAAAAACAATAGAACATTGTTTCGAGAAAAACACAAAAACAATAGAACATTGTTTCGAGAAAACAACAAAAATATATATATATATATATATCAAAAAAATCTAAAAACAAGGCAAAATTTTTCAAAAAATTCCTAAAAAGTAAAACACCCTACAAAATGGTAACTTGCTTCTTACGGCTGAAACTTGTGTCTTGCGCATGGTATTTTCTCCATATCCTGTTGGTTTGTCTCACATCTTCCCCGATTAATACGACTCGCGGATCACTGGATTCACAACCATTCACAAAAGCTAGCTGCTTGCTTCGTCTGTACTCTGGGGCACTTTTGGTTGCCTGGTGCTGTTTCGTTGCGCACAAATGCTTTTCATGGACCCCGTGTCCATTTTCATTTCCCCTTGCATGTATCCTTGCTTGGGGCATCATTTTTAACCCTTGTCGTCAATCACGAACTTGTGGATCTCTTCAGCACTGATAACAAAACATTTGTACAACTGTCTTGACCGTTGTTGGGTTAGATATGTGCGTTCGTACTTGTTTTCCCTGTTATATGAGCTTGTTTCCTTCTCGTATTGCATTGCATTATTGTATGTTGCGTGGAGTTGGTACTTTCAGCAATGGACAATTGTTCGTAGTATGGCTTTTCATGTCATTCTACCTTTGTCGTATGCTTATATTTTTCATAAGGACCGATGATGTAGTTCCTATGGCAATATGATGACATCAAATTTGTTCCAAACAAATAAGCGGCTAGAGGTTAAGCTCTTCTCTCCCCTCATCCATATTTCTTCTACACCACTTCCCTTTCACCCCTAATTCTCCCTCTCCTCGGGGCATCCTGCCTCGTCCCCATTCTTCTGCCTACTTCTCACCTTTTTCGATCGTCGATCGAGTTCTTCTATCACCCCATCGACACTCGAGGGGGCATCTCTCCCTCCTACTAATTTTTCTTCCATCTCTTCAAAATCTCTTTTGTCTACTATCTTTGAAGTGGCATCACTTATGCCACCCCAAAGAGGGGCAAATGTAGACACCTATAATTACGCCCAAGCAATTTAAATACTTAAATTGTGCTAATTATCCCCTTTCTCGCAAATCAACGACATATCGTCAAAGGCACTCATTTTCCCTCATATCATCATTAATTAATTACACTAAGCTAATTAATTAAGTTGCCTATCCAACAAATACCCTAATTAACGACCTTCCGTTAATAAATCACCCCTTCTACCTAGACTAATTAATTATTATTAATTAATTAGCTTTCCCTTCCATTTAACCAATAAATCAATATTTAATTGATTTAATCCCCTTCTAATAGCCTAAATCACACTAATATTCCTCTAATTGGCTTCTATAAGCTTACACCTACCTATTAATTAATCACCTTTGATTAATTAAAATACCCCCCAACTCCCATGACTTGCTAAACATGTATTAAACCCTTCTAAAGTAAGGTTACCTTTAATAAAGCAACCTTATCCATTCCTAATCATGTTTTACCTTTATCCCACATTCATGAGAATGTGTTGAATCCTTTATCCTTTGGGCTATATAAAGAGCCCTCCACCTACCTTTTTACTTACACCTAAACTTTCTAAGAGAGTAAATGCAAAGCATATAGCAAAGACTATTGATCTACTAACCTTCCTTTTTCTTTCTGTGAACTTTCCTCCTTGTAACAAGAGTATTTTTCCAAACCAAGTAAACACGACTCTCTCAAAGAAATCCTTAAGTCAAATATTAGAAGACGCATGTGTGTACGTACGTTCCTAATCATAATCATGCTATATAAATTTATTTCCACAAGAGAAACGGTAAATTCTAAAGAAACCACTATAGGTGAAATGTTAAACCAAAAACATGCAACCTAGTTGTTAAGGAACGAAGGGTCCCATGTTAGGTGTTCTTTAGACAACTATAGTCAACTAATAAAAATAGGATTGAAATAAATATTTCACCATGAATAATGATGTGTTGTGGGAAGTGTCTGTGAGTAAGTATGTCTTGTTGTGGGTCATTGTTGTACCTTGTCATGTTGGACATGTGGCTTTGATGTGCATCATGTGTTTCATGTTATATATGTGGGTCCATGGTTAAATAAATGTCTCATGTGTTATACATTATCCTAAGTGATCCTATGTGTGTTTTTTTAAATGGTAATATAATAATAAATGTTAGTTGAACTTAATGGTGTTTTTTTTTTCTGAATTTTATTCATTGGCGAAATTCAATTGAATTTAATCGTCATCTTGAACCGTGTGACTTAGGTTCCAAGTATGGCCATACAAAATAAATAAATAAAAAATACATGAATATGGCTTGGGTAGAACCATACACAATATAAAAAAATAAATTCTAGCATAATCTAGCCTTATAAACAATAATTAAGTTATTACCACATAATATGGATACTATAAACAAAATAACCACAAAACATGACTGATAAATTGATAATGCTATCTGAATGACACATGTCATGATAAATACTATTAATCAAATCAAAATTTGTATTCAACATCATATGCGCTCCATTGAAGGCATAGCCTATATTTACTTGTTAAATAAATGATTAGAACAAAAACAACGAAAAGAAACCAAGAAAGGTGCGAAGATTGAAAACAAAAATGAAAATCAATAAAACCACACCTTCAATCTATGATTCCTCCTTTCAAGCTCCTCGGCCACCTTGGCAGCGAATGAGCTTTTGTAGTGGCAAAACAATATGACAACAATGTATTTGGAACTTTGCTTGATGAAGTTCAAACCGTAAATGAGGAATGAGAGGTAAGTGTGTTGTTTTGTGTTTTTACTTTTGGTAAAATGAGCGGAAAGTATTGTTTTGAGTTAAGTGTTTGTGTTTTTTTTTTGCAACTTTTAGAGTTTCTTTTTGTATTTTTTCATTAGTCAAAATTAATTTGTTAGAAAACTAAAAAAATGGAGGAACATGAAAAATGTCTGTGGGTATGATCTGGATGCTATGATTACACCCGGGTCATTTTAATTTTCTCAATCACCTTCACATCAAATGGGCACTTTTGCTAACCTAGGAATATGATAACAATGTGTTCTTGAACTTCGCTTGAACATGAAGTTCCAATCCTGAATGAGCAATGAGAGGTGAGGATGCAATGAGAGCAAAGTGTGTTGTTTTGTGTATTTTTTCACCCGTCAAAGTCAATTTTTGAAAGAAAAAAAAAAATTATATAACAGGAGAAAAGCTTAAGGGTTCGCCCTCAGGCATCCCTGGGCCAAATCCCTAGGTAATTCAAAACATACTGGACTGGTAATGGGGATGGGGTTGGCTAGGGAGGTGTAGTGGAGGGGCACAAACCCGGTTACTATGGTTTCAGAACAATGCTTCAGATTTTGGTGGCAACCATGAGGATGCTTAGGGGTTCTACATGTTTTTTTGAGTTGATGGTCCCCCAGGTTCTTTAAAATGCAAACAGATCATCCATAGATAGATTGTTAGTACTGAAAACCAATATATGCATATGATGGGGCTGGCATGGAAGGCTGCAAACTCAGAGAGAGCAAACAATTGAAAGGATGAAAACCTTAGCAGAACAAAAAACCCCCGTTTTTTTCCATATATGTGGCATGTAGCTGTGTATCCTATTGATATATTTAATATTTGACATATGACATAGAAGGCATAAGCATCTAATTCTTCATTTGGAGATAAATATGACTTCTTTTAAGGCATAATTTTCTGTTGTCCTTTGCATGATATAGCATGGCAAAATTTTGCATGGACAGTTGCAACGTCTTTTGTTTTATGAGCAGCATGCGTAGTATTAGAGAGTTTTTTTTGGACTCATTTAAGGCTTATAGAAACCTTATTTAGTGCTAAGTAATGTGATTCACTTAATTAAACATTCCAAGGACCATTCTAGTTCTTGTCACAGTTGCTCATGTTAAAACCTATGTGCTACCTTATTGATGTGATATGTATACTTCAGATCCTAATAGGATTCTTAATTACAAGGTAATGTGATCCACTCAATTAAACATCCCAGGGGCCATTCTAGTACTTGTCATAGTTGCTCATGTTACAACCTATGTGCTACCTTATTGATGTCGTATGTATACTTTAGACCCTAATAGGATTCCAAATTACACGATACATCTATTGATTCTATTTGAACGCAATCATTTCTCACGAAGGAGCCGGCAAGCTTTCTATGGTTGGCTACGAAGGAGTATTCGGTCCATTATATGTTTACGGTGATATCCCCTTGCACAGCTCCCATCAGCAAGTGCCTTTATATCTCCTTTTGCGTCGCTATCAAGTGGTGAAAATGACACATTTTTTCTGAAGCTCCATGGCCTTTTTTTTATTAGCTCCAAATTTGACATTATCTGTATCTTTAGTGGACTTTATGTTTATTTTGGAGATTCGTTCTTACTCTTGAACAGCACGACATGAGTGGATTTCATCATAGCACTTGGGTCCAAAGCCTAGACCAAGTATGCAAATGGGCCTTATACTTTTTATCCTCTCTGTTAACAATTATCTTCTTTATAGTTTTGTACAGCTGAAGTTGTTTTCCATAAAAAAAAATTCAATCCATTCCATCACAGGGTACATACCTGTATTCTTGGGTTGAGAATTTCTTTGAAGCCTTAAGATCTTTAGTGGAGCCTTAAAATTGCCATCTCAAATGTAATATAACAGTGTATTGGCAAGTACAATTTGTCCCATTTGTCTGAGGATTTCAGTGATTATCTATCTAGTACCCCAAACAACACAAGCATTACAGTAATAGATTTCTCAGAGGGCTAAAGCTCCAGTTTTCAAGCTCTGATACCACTTTTCAGGAGTCCAGGCCGTTTACTTGAGTAGAATGAAATAAAAATGTGAGTCTCAATGAAATTGAATATATCTGATTTTCCCCAGATAATTATTGTTATCTTTAATGGACTCGTAGTAAAGGTTTTCTTGCAATTTAAACCAGGTGATGCTTTAAGAAAAGAGTCAATAATGATTTCTGATTATCCTGCAGGCAGTAGTGGAGGTTTGCACCGCAAAATTGAGTGTTATTGTTTATTTGTTTTCCCGTACCTTCTTTACTACATTTGCCATCATAAACAACTATTGTCGCTGGTTATCTTGTTTTGATAGATATTTTGGCATATACTTCTAATCAATCTTTAATGTATCAGGAATGGACAGATGATGAAGTTGAGTCTCAGATGGCTCTTATTGAATTGACAGTAAGGTCTCTCCGTATGACTTATCTATTACAACCAAAGCAAAGGTAGGGCATGGTATTTCATGCCGAACACTACGATTTTTTGATCATATGATTATTTTTTGTATTAACACATGCGCCATTAGGGAATATTTTCTCCTAACACAACATTGCGATTCCAGGCCAGAGGCTTTCCTTCTATGCAAAACTGATGAAGTGGCTTCAGTATTGGAAACATGTGCTGCAGAGATTTGCACGCTTGCAACCTTAGCATCAGTGAAGGTAGTAATAGTAGTTTGTCAAATTTTATATTTCCTACAATACAATAAGAATTTCCTAATTAATGAAAAATTTCATGGAGATATCCCACTGACAATATTTATATTTATCTCTTGTGAGTTTTTGAGAAAAAACTTTTCCAAAGCAGCTGTGAACTCATAAATACCAAAAACTTCCCTGAATACAGAAATAGTTATCAGAAACACACTGGCAGTGCAGAAACCCATTGCATTATGTTAAAGCTTTAATGTGTTGATTGAATTATTATTTTAGTTATATAATATGTTAAAAGTTCATTAGATTTGACTTCAGGGAAGTAAAACAGCTGTTTAAGAAAGTTGACATTTTATAAAACCTGAAGACTGCTAGACCTAAATCTATCCCCTTACTTCATCATAGCTCCAAATCAAATTCAGTTTCTGGTTTCCTGAACATAGATTTAACTCATTGAGAGAGGAGCAGGAGGAAAATATGATGATGAAGGAAAATATAATTGTGGAAAACTTTAGACAACTCAACTAAAGAGGATGACTTTGATAGGAAATTAAGAGTAGAGGAACAACTTCCTACGCTAATCTTTGAGGAGAGATATTATGCAAAACTTTCAACATAGTAAAACAGTTATAGAAATATCAGCAACATATTCATAACAAAACACAAACACCAGATATATGTGGGGAAAATCCTTTCGGATAAAAACCCCACACTCCAAAAGCCCACTCAATGTATTTCAAATCTAATAACAAGATTACATACACTTGCAGAGCAAGTTTCTTACAGGAGTTTCACCAAAAACAATTCTAGGAGAATTAAAACTCACTACTGCAATTACTTCTCCAAGCCTTCAATTTAAAGACCTCCTGTTATACAAGAAACCATCTATGGTTTACAAAACCATGTGCCAAACCTCTCATGAGGTGGATAGCATTAAAGAGCAAGATTTCGGTCTAAAATTAGGCTCTCACGTCCACAATATTCTCCCCTATTTTTGACCCTTACAGATGTCATAAAATTTGTCATAATATCTCTAAAAATAGTCCTTCCATGATATACTATCATATGGGAATCTTTTGACAACTCCTATTTCTATTTTTAGAGCCTAGACAATGTGAAACGGTTGTAGGAAAATCTTAAATGAATAAACCAAACAAGGTTGAGACACCTCATTTCCAACAATCTCCCACTTGTCGAATACCTTGCAAGGGCCAAAGGAAAGATACCATCATGGATCAACTTCTAGGGGCCGAGAGGCCCATAGACTCGGAACACCACCTGAAATTTGTTGTGCTCATGGGCTTTGTTAATGCATCTGCAACATTCACAACTGTCTCTACCTTTTCCAGCTTCACCCTTCCATCCTCGACCATATCTCTCACGAAGTGATACTGAACATCAATGTGTTTGGTCTTGGCATGAAAAGTCAGGTTCTTCGCAAGGCAGATTGCGCTCTGACTGTCACAGTATATTGTAATTCCACCCTGTTTTAATCCAATATCTGAACACAAACGCTTCAGCCAAATGGCTTCTTTATAGGCATGAGTAGCTACCATGTACTCTGCCTCAGTAGTGGACAAAGCGGCCACAGCCTGTCGCTTTCTCATCCAACTAATTGCACCACCATTGAGAGTAAACACATATGCACTGGTGGATCTTCTGCTATCGACATCACTAGCCCAATCTGAATCCACAAAACCATGAATACGTAGGGAATGTTGATCTCCTCTTCCATGAAAACATATAGAGTACTCTGATGTACCCCATAAATATCTAAAGACCCTCTTAACTGCATCCTAATGCACTCTTCCAGGATTAGACATAAAACGAGAAAGAACTCCCACCGCTTGGGCAATGTCTGGTCTTGTACAGACCATAGCATACATTAAGCTTCCAACTGCACTCTAGTAAGGCACTCTGCTCATTTCTTCCGTCTCTGATGGGGATGATGGACATTGTGAAATGGAGAGCTTTGTTCCCAAAGTAATAGGAACACAAAGTGGTTTACAATCCTACATGTTGAACCTTTGCAAAACAGAACAAACATACTTACTCTGGCCAAGCCATAACTTTATGTTCTCACGATCTCTTCTAATCTCCATCCCAAGTATGTGTTTTGTTGCACTTTTCATTTCAAATTTCACAGAGAGCTGAGATTTCAATTCTGCAATCAAACTTTTTCCTTTCCCAATAAACAATATGTCATCAACATATAAAGTAATTACCATGAAACAATCACCATCAGATTTAAAATATACACAGTGATCAGATTTAGACCGCACAAACCCCAAACTCAACACATATGAACCAAACTTCTGGTACCACATCCTAGGACTTTGTTTAAGGCCATATAGGGATTTCTTTAACTTACAAACCATATTGCTTTTACCTTTCACCGTGTAGTGCTCTAGTTGTGTCATATAGATTTCTTCCTCCAAATCACCATGAAGGAAAGCAGTTTTCACATCCATTTGTTCAACCTCTAGGTCATAAGCTACTGCAATAGATAATAAAAACCGAATAGATGTCATTTTAGCAACAGGAGAGAATATCTTACCATAATCAATACCCTCAACTTGAGAGTAACCCTTTGCAACCAACAATGCTTTATACTTTTCAACATTTCCATCTGAACCAATCTTGTTCTTAAACACCCATTTACATCGAACAGGTTTCCAACCTTCAGGAAATGGTACAAGGTCCCATGTATCATTCTTTTTTAAGGGATGTCATCTCTTCATTCAGGGCTATTTTCCAGGACTTTACATCATTCATACCCAAAGCCTCTTGTACAGATCTTGGTTCATCAATGTTAGTACTCAAAGCAAATATACACTTCCAATCATCAAGAGAATACCCATACCTTTCAGGTGGTTGCCTTTGCCTTGTAGACTTTCAAACATGCTGAGGTGGAGATTCTTCCTCTTCTTCTTCCTCTTTTGAAGATTCAGAGCTTGGTGAGCTCTCCTCAACTTCTTGTCTATTTTGGGGTCTCAATTCAACTTTCTCAGGTGTAGAAGGAAGTTGAACCACATCCTTTTTTTGTTCATTTTCTTTATGTTGTTCTGGCTGAAAATTAACAAGGAAAGATTTAATCTCTCTAAAAATAACACTTCTAGAGTATATTACCTTTTGTGCAACAGGATCCCAAAGCTTGTATCCTTTCACACCATAGCCATATTCGATGAAGATACATTTGACAGCCTTAGAATCCAACTTTTTTCTCTTCTCCTTAGGCACATGTGCATATGCCTCATAGCCAAAAACTCTCAGATTTCTAATTGAAGGTTTTTTCCCCAACCACGCCTCCATTGGCATTTTATCAACAAGCGCTGATGTAGGAGATCTATTTATCAAATAGCAAGCAGTGGTAACAGCTTCAACCCAAAACCTCTTTCCTAGACCAGCTCCAATAAGCATGCTCCTAGCCTTCTCCATCAACATTCTATTCATTCTTTTTGTAACTCCATTCTGCTCTGGAGAATACGAAGTTATCTTTTGTCTTTTAATCCCGTAATCTGCACAAAATTTGTCAAAGTCTGCAGAATAGTTCTTCCCGCCATTATCAGATCTCAAACACTTAATTTTCTTCCCAGTTTGAGTTTCAACCATAGCCTTAAATTCCTTGAAACAACTAAAAACTTCAGATTTACTTTTTAAAAAATATATCCATGTTCTCCTACTAAAATCATCAATGAAAGTAACATAGTAAACTGATTTAGCAATAGAAGCAACCTTAATAGGACCACATACATCCGAATGGATTAGATCCAAGATACATGAAGACTTATGAGTAGACGAGTAAAACTGAACGTGGTTCTGTTTGCGATAAATACAATGTTCACAGAAATCAAACTCCAGATTGCAATCATTCAAACCCTCAACGAGGGTTCTTATTTTTCAGGGCTTTTAAACCCTTCTCTCCAATGTGGCCAAGCCTTTGGTGCTATAAACATGGTCTTGTCTGCAGGTAATTTTGATTCAATAGACAGAGCACCCTTGGGTACCCAGAAGCCATGACCATCCGCAGAGGAGGAAACCCTCTTCTTTTTCAGCGAAGTAGTTACTGGCTTAGTTTTATCTGAAGTGCTATTGCACTCAACCGTGCATTGCATCAAGTAGGTAAAATGTACCCAATCTACTTCCTCTTTCTATCACCATAGCACCTCTCACCATTTTCACACCTGCTTCAGAAAACTATACATGCACACCTACATCTATTAGCTTGCTAACAGATAATAAATTTCTTGCTAGTCTTGGGATATGCAAGACACCATCAAATCTTCTAATTCTACCATCAGAAAAATTCACCTGAATACTACCACGACCAACAATTTCAAGGAAAGAATTATCACCCAAATACACCTTACCACCATCATAGTTTTCATACTTACTAAACCAATTTTTTGTTAGGAGTCATGTGGAAAGATGCACCTGAGTCTATCAACCATGCATTATCACTTACACGAGTGGCCAAAGCTGTAATAAAGGCATCTCCGTCTTCTTTTTTGGACTCAGAATCAAAATCATGCTTCTTCTTTTTATTTTTCTTTTCTTCTTTGCATTCCCTTCGGAAGTGTCCAGATTTGCCACAGTTCTAGCATATTGCCTTGGACCTTACCAGGGGGATTTTGATCTCCCCCTTATTCTTGGAATGGCCACGCTTCTTCTCATCTTTTCCTCATTCTTTTGTTCTTCCTCGAACACTCAAAGCCTCTTTGGCGTTCAGAGAGACCTTCCTTCTCATCTCTTCGGAGAGTAGAGAACCAACAACATTCTCCATCTTCAGAGTGACTGAAGTGCTCCCAATGGCCATGACTAGGCTATCCCATGAGTCTGGCAGCGAAACCAACAACATTTAGCACCTTTATTCTTCATCCATTTTAACCCCAAACCGAGCTCAACTGAGTCACCAACATATTGAATGTTTCTAGATGCTCAAATATTTGTCCACCTTCTTCCATTCTCAAGGAAAACAACTTCTTCCTCAAGAAAATCTTATTTACTAGAGACTTAGCTTGGTATATCTCACCCAGCTTTTTCCAAAGCTTCTCCGAAGTGGATTCTTCATGGACATTTATCAGGATAGAATCTGCAAGACATAGTCTAATAAGACCTTTAGCTTTTCTATCCATTAGATCATATTGTGCATCCAAAACTGGATCCGTAGGCCTATAGACCTTCTCATCCACCGCATCCCATAGATCTTGATCAAACAACAGATCTTCCCTCTTCAACTTCCACATTTCAAAGTTTGTGCCAGAAAACTTCTCTACGTCAATCCTCCCAGATGGTGCTCGCCATTTGAAAAAATATCTGCAACCAGATAACAAAGTATTCTCTACACAAGCTCCCACTCAAACCCGGATTAGCACAAAAAACCCAAAAACCCACAACTGAAACCAAAGGTGATCAAGCTCTGATACCACTTGATAGGAAGTTAAGAGTAGCGGAACAACTTCCTACGCTAATCTTTGAGGAGAGATTTTATGCAAAAACTTTCAACATAGTAAAACAGTTTACAGAAATATCAGCAACATATTCATAACAAAACACAAACACCAGATATACGTGGGGAAAATCCTTTGGGATAAAAAACCCCACACTCTAAAAGCCCACTCAATGTATTTCAAATCTAATAACAAGATTACATACACTTACAGAGCAAGTTTCTTACAGGAGTTTCGCCAAAAATAATTCTAGGAGAATTAAAAACTCACTACTGCAATTGCTTCTCCAAGCCTTCAATTTATAGACCTCCTGTTATACAAGAAACCATCTATGGTTTACAAAACCATGTGCCAAACCTCTCATGAGGTGGATAGCATTAAAGAGCAAGATTTCGGTCTAAAATTAGGCTCCCACGTCCACAATATTCTCTCCTATTTTTTTGACCCTTACAGATGTCATAAAAATCTGTCATAATATCTCTAAAAATAGTCCTTCCATGATATACTATCATATGGGAATCTTTTGACAACTCCTATTTCTAAATTTTTTAGAGCTAGACAATGTGAAACGGTTGTAGGAAAATCTTAAATGAATAAACCAAACAAGGTTGAGACACCTCATTTCCAACAGACTTCATAGAAAGATAAGAAGTAATGAAAATGCTATCGAATGATCAAAGGAAAAGTGGTGATATAAGAGGAGCAAAACGATAATGGCTGCACAGTGCATATCCGTGGGGTCTGTTCATGTCCTCTAGCCAGGAATGCATTTTGCATCCCTGAGATGGGTGTGAAGATGTTGAGAAAATGTCAGTCACGCACTGAGTACATGTGCATTTCTTGGGTTTTTTCCTGCCTGTACATGTGCAGTGCAGTTTGTTAATATTTTGAGAAAAATGGAAGGTAATGAAGGTAGGCTGGGGGGAAAACCCTTTTTTTCTCAAGAATATCTGGTAGATGTTCCTAGGACATAATATATTGTCATACATACTAAATATGTGCACGAATTTTGGATGATAGTCAAGATTGGATAAAATAATATTTGAGAAAAAAGGTGTTTTTGACTGACACTAGATGGAAAGGCCAAGTATGAAATTATGAATCAAAGACTGAATATGAATACTTCAAAGTTAGTTCTCAAAAATACTGGCCGAGGAAGCATTTGTAGGCTGCTAACTGCCTTTCAGATGAGGCCAAGATAATTACTAAATACATGAATTTGAATCTAAGTTGCACAAGTAAAGGGCTTGGGCCATGCCTTAGTGCCTGCATGTATCAGGTCTTCCTTATTTCTTAAAGGAAGCTAATTACAGACTAGCCTTTGGTGTTAGTTAACTTGTCATTGGGGTAGGTTCTAGGCATGGGAAGTGGAGATACTGTTTTTATTATTGTTAAGCGTTTTGTACTTTTTCCTCTTATGTGCTCAAATATTTTATTAGACATACATTTGGGGCATTTATTCCATTGTATTGATTAGTATATGTCTTCTTCAAAAAATCTATTATGTATTTCCATTGTATCTTATGAGGGGCGAACCATCTTTCTGAATTTATGGTTCTAGTAAAATTTTCAGTTCTTAAGGATTAAAACTTTGAAAAATGTGTTTGAAATACCATGTAGTCCTAGAGGAAAAAATGATGTCATCACAAACACACTTTCATCTTTGGCATGTGTGTGCCTTCATTTTTTCTGTCAAAATTGTTAGTCCTTGATTGTTAAATTAATGCATTCTATATTTTACTTTTTAGTAATAGCTACTTATATACCTACCATCAACCTAATTTGTGTACTTGATATGTATTTTTACTAGGTTCTAAGGGAAAAATGAGGTGCCTCATATGAGGTGCCCTCATAGTGGATGTTATAGTAAATATTGTAAATGAGCAAATTTTCTACATACTTACTGCTTCGAGGTCAAGTAGATGCAGAGGTTGAACTTTCAAAACTAAGCAAAAAAGAAAAAAAGACATTTTCCAGGTAACTTAGAATAGGCTACTTAAACCTTTACAGAGTGGGCATTGTTGTACATTTCTTGATCTGATGACATTTTTTTGGTGGTATCAAGCAACCGGAAACATTATTAAAGAAAGTGAACTAATATTTTTTGACAAAAAATGTATTAAAAATTGTGATTTTTAGATTTTTTTACTTTTATGAAAACAAAAGGAAAACAGAAGATTGCAATTTTTTTTGTTGAAAATATTATGTAAGGAAAAGAGAGAATTATGCAAGAAAGGGAAATGTAAAGTAATATGAGCGTTCACAACATTCAAATTTCAATTGATAATTATTAAATGTATTTAGAGACAATTTGTATATCAAATAAAGAGAGGGGACGTGCAACAAAAAAGTTATCAAAAGATTCAAAATTCTTCACATATCTCTAAAGTTCAACATGGTTTTTATACATGCAATTTTCTATTCCATACTTTGAACGAGGAAAACTTCTATGCATATCAAATATAGAGGAACGCGACAAGAAAGTAACCATAAGATTCAACAGGATTCATAGATGTAATTGTCTATTCTAAAGTTTAAAACAAGTTCTTGTCCCACTAATATAGTATCTATTTCTACTACTTTAAGTCTGATGAGATAAGGAGTTAATTATTGTAGCTATCCAATATCAAATACTATAAATTTGTAAATGTTAGAATTAATTCCAAAGTGGGACCACATTCCACCTTAAGCACTATGTAGTAGTTGATTGCATTATCGAGCTTGACAATATTATGTTGTTTGAGAGACATTCATTGATTTGAGGTTACAAGACATTTTGTTGGGCAAAAATACCAAAAAAGAACATTAGCTTGTCAAGTTAACTCATTGAGTGTAGCTCTAAATTCAAAATTGTAGCATGTGTTGGAAAAACTCATGGTGTGATCTAGTTTAATTTCCGTAAGCATGTGCATTTTGACAGTCATATAAGCCACAAAGAAAAGTTTCAATGCCAAAAAAGGCTCCAAAGGATTTAATATATTACAAAAATGTAGGAAAATACTTAAAAAATGGTAGAAGTGTATTTTTTGCTTTTTTTTAGATTCTAGTTTTATGATAAATCCCCCTCAACTATTTGAGAAAATGCTTGTCGACTTTTCAGACTTGAAGTTGAATGGAGCTTTAAATTCAAAATCATAGTACATGTTGGAAAACTCATTGTTTTGTTTAGATTCTCTTAGCATATGCATTCGATAGCCATATAAGCAATAGGACTAAATTTTCAAGCCCAACATTGATCCTAATGGAATTTAAACTAGAAATTGCACATGAGTTGCAAATTATGTCGGAGAAAATCTAAATATTTATATATTTATTTTGGCATGGTAGAAAAATAATGTTGCCGAAAAAAATATGCTCAGAAAAACATTGCCGGATTTTGACACTTTCCAGCAAAGGCAACTTCAAAGGTGGACGGCCTACCGGCGAAAAAAATGCAAAATACAAAAATGTAGAAAATACTTAAATAGTAAAATTCATGAAGTGGTCTAGTGTATGTTCCCTAAGCATATGCATTTGATAGCCGTATAGGCAACAAGGCTAAGGTTTCAAGGCCGAAAATGATCTAAAGGGATTAAAAAAATGCAAAATATGGAAACGTAAAAAAATGTTTAAAAGATGGTAAAAAATGTATTTTTTGTATTTTTTTTTGAGTTTTTAGATTATGAGAAAACTTCTCAACTATTTGCAAAAACGCTAGTCAATATGACTTTTTCAAAAAGTAAGGTTTGGATTGATTTTTGTTGTTGTTGTTGAGATTGTTTCATTTCCTACTAAAAAATAGATATAAGAGATTTTCATAATCTAATGAAAAAAATACAAAAAAATGTAGCTACAAATTTCTCTTTAGATTGTTACCTACATTGTAGCTTCACATCTATTCGTAGAGATTGCTACACTTCACATGCCTTCTAATAGATTATTTTCTCTATTTCAGCTACTTTTTGCTTCAATAAAGCTTCAATTTACATTGTACTATGTTGTTATTTATTCCATTGATTTCCTTCATTTGGTTCATTACGTTTATAACGTTATTTTTTGCAAATTGGTGAGTTGTCCCACTAGGTTCAAATTAAAATTTGAATCATTCCAACTTCATGTTGTAAATTATAAAATGCTTCACAACCTCATGCTCTTTATCCAATGTTTAGGAAAAGTGATGGCTTAAAGCCACATTTCCCATTTTTTTATGGTTTGGTGGCGATTTTGTGTTTGCACAGTCTAACAATTTAACCCTTCTCTTGGCAACCTCTAAAATGGAATCACATCTAAAAATCATGAACTTTCTTTGACATGTTTTTAAGAATTGACTTTAGTAGCTTTCATTGCCCCTCTTATCTATGTGGTGTAAAAGGGCACTACATCTTGAGAGAAAGTCATCCATGTAGTATTTGTCAACAAATTTTTTATGTTCACTACAAGTTCTTTGAGAGCAATCTTAGACATTTTGACAACAATCGAGAGAATTCTCCCCCACATTTTGGGCTCATCAGATGACATTTTGGAAAACTCCATTTTCTAAAACTAGGGTTAGAGCTTATGACATTATTTGATGACTTCTTCAATAATAGTCAACCCATGAATATAATTTTTTTTCAACCATTATTTCATTGCATGTCCACATTGACCAAATCTCTGCAACTTAGGGAAAGGTATATTTTATCCATAAAGATACGAAAGATATTGGGAGGATCTCATTCCTTCTTTGTATTGACGTGAATGAGGAGACATTCAATATAATGAGAACACAATTTTTTTAAAAGTGATATTTTTAATTGACAATTTTGGATCACCCCATTCCATTATCCAAAATGTCAATTAAAAATCTTATGTATGTTTCCTAAAAAAACCTTTTATTCATATTATGGACTATGAAAAGCCTTGAATCTTTATTTAGTATAATGTCTAAGTTGAACAACTTAACCTTCAAATTTGCTTTAGAAACTCCATCTATTGCTATGGTATTTAATTATGTATGCATGAGTTGGCTTATCAATGCTACTCTATTGGGTTTGGGGATCATAATTTTGGAAGAAATCGCTTGACATTTTTAGGGGGGTTTTTCTTCCCCATAATATGTTGAGATGGCTTTCAACATTGGGGGATGGTTTCCTTTATGATGCATATCTAAGGCCTTTATTTTTTCTAGCAAGTGGCTCTTACTCATTTTCACTCATGTTGATGTGGAACTATCAACAAAGGACATTGTTAGATTTTGTCCTAAAAATGGGGGACATTGGAGGGAGAGATGCAAAATATTTGACATGGGTGGAGGATTTCTCATTTGGTTGAAAATTATTTTGAATGTGAATACTTTATATGGCCACTAATCATATTGTTACAATTTTTAACCTTTATCATGTATAGTGATATGTGTGGACAGACTTATGGCTTACATAACATTTATCTTTACCATTTATTTTTACATTCATTAGTTAAACTATTCCTTGAGGCCTACTTAAGATGAAGGGGAGTGGACCCTATGCACACACACCCGCACCATATGGATTATGTTGTGAATTATTGTCTTATTATGAGATTGTGGAGGTTGTCCCCTAGAAGTGGCCTTAGTTATACTATATGTTTTTGATATATTTTCATTTGTATTGAAGTACTTCCATTACACATATATACTACATTAATCATAAAATTGTTGTGCATGTCCATCATATATTAAAGGCTCCCAAAGAATTAAGGTGAGTGTGTTTTACTCGGTCATCCTTCATGACAGCTTTATGAGTATACAAACCAATGTTGATGGGGGAATTGAACTCCCTTCTTGTGATTTTTCTAACAAATACTAGTGTACATTGATCAACTGTATCACATTCTGTTAGAGTCACAGTTACTTTTCAACCTTAACAACATATAAGGTTGGCTAACAAAATCAAAGCCCCAAACATTTGAAAGTGAGGAATTGTATATACCAATCATCCCACTCAACAACGAATTTATTAAGTTCTCATTAAATGGGAATACTATAATGAAATCAAGGAAATTGAATTTACCAATCATCCCACTCAACAATGACGTCTTATCCTCTCTTGAAATGGGAAATACTACAATCATTATCAAGTTATATGATCAACATGAGAACAAATGTGTCATCCACTTTTCTAAAATGATTTTTTTCTCTCCTTGTTCCAACAACTACAAGTAAAAACAATGAAGTCATGACTAACAGACAAGATTCCCATTTTTTGAGTCTATGTAGGTCATTTTCTTGGACAATGCATAAGCCAAGTTGGAAATTATGTAGGATTGTTGAGTCTCTTGAATGACAATCAATAATTGATGAAGGGTGTCACTTAGGAAGTGAGAAAAGTTTTGTCACGGACACAAATCCCATTGGGATTCATAACTCGAAAGTTAGGATATTGTAGGCAGTGGTGAACCTTGATGGTTTTTATGGATAACCATGTCAACCATAAATGTAAGATAGATCTAATAATATTTTCCTTGGAAATTTTTTGTGAAGTGGATTACAAGAAATTTTAGAAGTGAATGACCCCTTTGGATTTCCATGAGGGCCATAAAAGTCCTAATAATTTTGATGGATTGAATTGGCTTTAAGCCAATTTTTAGCAATATTTTTAAGAAAATGTTTAAGATCTGTGACCTTTTTGGTAGGACTTGAGAACCAAAAAAGCATGGTTTCACATAGAATAGAGCCTAGAATGTGTTAGAATTGTGAAACTTTGAGGGAAAGCAAGAACTTATTGTCATTATACTAACTCACAAGAACCATGGGGGTTTATGATAGTTTTGGAAACATTTTACTTAATTATTTTTGAAAAAAATGGACAAACAAGTCAAAGTTTCGTGGTTACCTTGGATGAACACGAGAGCCATGCAACTTAGAAACTTCAGAGAATTTTTTAGAAAATGAGCCTTAATAATGAACTTAAAGAAAAAGAATGAAAAAAATGTATTCAGGAACCAAACTTGATGAGACATTCAATGAACATGAATAAATTTAAAATGGTAGAAAAAAAGTTTAAAAACTCTTAAAAGTTTGGGATACCAAGTGGCTCTTTCATAAGACATTGGCCAATGAGGTACAAATGAGAATACAAACTCTAGGGAAAAGATGAGGGAGAATTGAGAATGAAGTTGAGTGACTTATCCATTGAGCAAAACTCATATGAATAATGAATTTTTTAAACAAACTAAAAATTACAGCATGATTGGATGCACAAGTAGAGACAATGCAAAAATGAAACAAGATATTTTTCCTAAGAAAGATCTAATTAGTATGACCAAGGGACTAAATGTTGTTATTAATGATAGTGCTTTCACATATTTCCTATTGTAGGGAAATGGGATATGTGTATCATCTCTAGATATAAAATAATAAATTTTTGTCTCCACATAAATTGGTGAAATTTTGAAGGTTTGCATAACCATAGGGAGTTGAAATTTTCTCATGGTTACCTTTTTGTTTCTCTTCTTATTCCCATAAAAGGAAAAAGGTCTCCCATTATGGGAATCTTGTTTTGGCTTCATGATCAAATATTTCTTTTTTCATCTTTTTATTTGATGATTTTATGATTTCATTTCACAAACCTAAGCATTTCCTTCTTTCAACATTACAAGATGTAGGTTTATTTGTTTAAGGGGACCCTTCAAATCCAAATCATAAATATGTTTATCCATATGAAAGGGTAGTGAGTTCCACTGAAATAGGAATTACCAACATCAATTCCATACTACTAAAATGAGTATGTGCTAATATGCATTCTTTGGAGTGATTAATCCACATTACAAAGAGCATAATATAGTTTTTATTCCTAGTTTTTATGATTTTCACCTACTAGGTTTTGAAAATAGTGACAACATTTCTATTCGTTGACTCAGCTTGACCATTTCCTCATGGGTTATAATTAGATTAGTGAAGCAAAATAGATATGTACTCATAGTAAATGATGACACCCTAAACTTAACAAAGCATATAACAAAGCTAATCAAGGAAGGTTAACACCATTGCCACCTAACAGCTAAGGTTTCTAAGTCTAGGAATGCAACATTAATATAGAATCTAAAATGATGCCTAATTAGAATGAAAACAATGCAAAACTAACTAAACATACATATTAATATGATTAATCTACCTAACATGGGCCTAAATAAGCCTAAGGGGCAATCAAATGGTTATGGTTGCTACTAAAACAATGGTGAAATGACCTCTCCAAATGACTTATTAAGTCACTTTATATATTCATATACTAACCTTGTTGAAGGTTTTAAGAAAGGATTGGACTTGGCTTAGAAATCATATGTATTATATGATATGCAAATCAAAGCATGGTGTAAAGTATTAAGGTAAGAGGTGCACTCTTTTTATAGTTTTCCTTTTGGAAGAAACTTGAATTTTGGTACATGTGGGACTAAAAGCCCCAAATTACATTAAATTTATAATCATGATTAGGTTTTGCTAATCGCAATTAGTGAATTACCAAGTGATTAAGAGGTATGAAGCTCTAATCAACCGCTTAAGGTCAACTAGGAGGCTAGGATAAGCTTGTTGAGACATTGTGGAGGTGAATGGGGTGATTTTGAGTGGTTGGAAGAGGGGGTTTAAGCCAATATTAGGGCATATTGACCAAATCAAGGGCAAAATAGGCTTAATTAGCTAATAAACACTAATTATTTGTTTTGAAGAGGATTTTGACTTATGATTCATCGTAAAGTGGCATCTTGAATGTAAAAGAGGTATGGTGATCAACGAAGTGTTGTTAATTGGCCAAAGTGGTAAGAAACATTATTTAATTAGTGAAAACGACTCATTATAATAGAATTTCCAAGAATGAGAGTGATTTGTATGCGTTTGGCAATAAGATTGCAAAATCGGAATTTAAGTGTCTACATTTGCCCCTGTTTGAGGTGAAGTGACTTCACTTCAAATATAGTAGACAAGCATAAGCAAGTAAATTTTTGAAGGATTCCCCCTCAAGTGTTGATGAGGTGATAGAAGAAGTCAATCGATGATTGAAAATATGATTGATAGAAGAAAATAGGTTAGAACGGGCGCAAAACCCTTAGGTATTGAGAAGGAATAAAGATAGGGATAAACATGGTTGTTTATTGCCCCGGGTGAGTTTTTAGAAGAAAAATTAGTAATGGTAATAAATGATAATGATAAATGAAATGATTAATGGAGAATTATAGGACAATTCCAACCTTTGCATCCAGGCTTTCCATAAGCAACCTGGTTATATCATTTTGCCCCTAGGTCTACATCATTGGCTTTTATTTAAAATAAACAAAAGTGTACGATAACATGAAAAGCTAAATTACTAACAATTGTTTACTGCTAAAAATATGTAACTCCATGCAACATACATTATGTAATACGATACGAGAAAATAAAATGATATTTAGCTCCATACAACATACAAAATGCAATGTAATATAAACCAGCTAACCTAACAGAGAAAGTAAACCAGCTAACCTAACAGAGAAACTAGTACAATCACATGCACCCAAACAAACAACATTTAAGACAGTTGCACCAATGTTTTTTTTATCAAGCTACACAATTCCCAAATGTTCGTGTTGCAATGACAAGGGTTAAAAATGGTGCCCCGAGTAAGGATACATGCAAGGGGAATAACAAAGGACACAAGCAGTCACATGGAAAAGCCTTCATTCACTACGATACAGTCTCTGACAACTCACTATTGCTCTGACAACTCACTACACGAGAGTACCGACATAGCATGTAGTCGAGCTTTTGTTAATGGAGGTAGATCACAATGATCCACAATTTGTTTGAGACCAGAACAAGCGAGAACCATAGAAAGATGCTTTTGTAATAAAAATTTCAATGTTTAAGGACAATGCAATTGACACAGGCTTTAGCTGCATACATGTTGTTTACCAATTTTTGTAAAATTTTGAAGTTTTGCAATTTTTTGGATTTTTTATGATTTTATCAAAAAAAAAATTGAAATTTTTTGATCATGCCTCGTGATGAAGGCACTTTTCTACATAGATGTCCATGATGACTCGTTATATTAGATGCATACGAACATTTATATTTCTGATGATGTATAATGATAGATGGATACATGTTTTCCTATGCTATATCATGTTTAATCTGTATGTTTTATGTTTGTATCACATGTTTGTTAATTTATGAGATAGCCTTAGCTGATGTCATATTACATGTTGATGAGATACTTTGAGTAAAACATGTTTATATTTTTTATATTGGTGTGGGGGGGATAGATTTGTGATCATGCACAACCCCTCTTGCCCCATTGATGATATGGTATGCGATGATTAGCTTTAGCATACATGCGTTATGTAAACTTAGCATTTTTATATATATGATGTATAGATGTGATGGTTATATGTGATATGATGAGGAAGTGATAACACAACGTACAAGCAAAAATTAACAAGCCCAAGTTAAACAAATATAATCAAAGCAACACATTTATTTACAAGTATGAAAGATAAAATGAACTTAATGTAATGCACCATAGATTAAAATAACATTCAATCCAAGCAAGTAAGTGAATCCATCTTAAGGTACACCACACGAAAAAGCAATGCAACTAAAAACCATACAAACCAATAGCTAAAAGTAAGTAAACTACTACTTTGTTTTTGTGGGACATTTTTGGGACATTTTTCATTGTTTTTGGTTTTATCTCTAAGATAATTTTCTATTGTTTTGGAGTTTTCTACAAAACATATTTGAATGTTTTGGTTTTTCCACCGAACATTTATGCATGTTTTAGGGTTTTCCAAAAGTTATATGAATGTTTTTGTTGCTTTCTCAATAGTTTTCCAAAGTGAACGTGTAAGGAAATTGAAGAAACGTGGATTCCCCCAGCGTTAGATGGGATATAAAAGGGTAGAATGCCACGTGTTATGCATCAAAAGTAACGTTGTGAAGTTTCCCCCAGCGTGAGATGGGTTCATTCAAAGTTGACTTATTCGCATTCAAAAGCTAAGATTGGTCGAATCAGGGCAAAGAAGGATAGGCTCACAAGGAGCTCAGACAAATTAAAAAAACGAGCTTAGGAAAAAAAATTCATACTGCTAAACCCGAAATTCTTGTGAACAACAAACCCTCCCTTGGCGTCGGAAACCGGTTTTCACCAAAGGACTTGTCCAAAGTGCCACCATTACGTGGTTTTCACTATTGGATGCACCTATTTAGTTTTCTTTTTCTTTTTCTGTTTTTATACTTTGTTGCTTTTCTTGTTATTCTGTAGAGACACCGTACTTAAGCATAGAAGCGCTTAAGATGCATTGCATTCATGAGTTCTTAAAGCTCTTGGCCATCTACATGGGATACCTTATAGGCACCTGAACTGAACTTAATGACCATATCATATGGTCCCATCCAATTAGGTTCAAATTTCCCTTTCTTTTCACAGTTCTTATTGGTGTTCTTCTCATTCTCTTTTAACACCAAATATCCCACCTTGAATTGACGAGGTATGACTCTTTAATTGAAGCTTCACCATACTCGATCCTGATACACTTTAAGGTAATTGAGAGAGTGAAGTATTTTTTTGTCTAATAGCTCCAAATCTGCTAGTTGAGATACTATGTAGTCTTCCTCTTCATTCAGGTAGTCCCTAGCTCGATACCCAAAGAAGGGATCTTGATCTCTAGAGGAAATACAGCCTCAGCGTCAAATACTAAGGAGTATGGAGTTGCACCTATGGGGGTGTGGATAGAAGTTTTGAATGCCAAGAGGGCAGAGTGAATTTGTAAATGTCATTCATGGCCTATCTTGTTCACCATCTTCTTCATGATGCAAATAAGAGTTTTATTGGAAGCCTCGGCTTGCCCATACCTTGAGGGTAATATGAAGTCAAGAACTTGAGGGATATTTGAAAGCATTTGCAGAGTGCTTTCACTATTTTATCATGAACTTGAGGGGATATCATATGGTTCATGATAAATTTAGAGATATGGGCACCTTCAACATAGGTGAGATGAACAACCTCTACCCACTTCATAAAGTACTCAGTTGCAGTAACGATGAATTTATGACCATCTAAAGAGACAAGGTTAAGTTTCCATATTAGATCGAGACCCCACTTTGAGAACGACCAAGGGGTTTTGATTGGCTGCAAGGATTGCATCAGCACATGTATCAAGTTATCATACTTTTGAAAATTCATGCATTTCTTCACATGGTTACAGCAGTCATGCTCCATGGTAGGCCAATAATAGCCTACTCTAAGAATTTTCTTTGCAAGCACAATCCCATTAGTATGAGCCCCACAGATGCCTTCGTGCACCTCTTTGATTGCTTGGATAGATTTTTCTGAATTTAAACATCGCAACAGATTCCCGTCGTAGCCTTGGTGGAAGAGGGTGCCCCCAAGTAGGGTATAGTGAGCTATACGTTGGATAAGGGTGTGTTTTTCCAGCATGAGAGATGTTAGTGGGAAATATTCCATCATGGAGGTAATTAAATATTTCAGCGAAGCATGATGAAAAGGGACCAACAACCTTGCACACCAAATAGGAGTCTGGTATGTCATATGCTGATGTTCTTAGAGTTTCAAAAAAGAATGGCATGTCATTGTTCCCTGGCAGAATGCTTAACATAGATCCTATCGTAGCCATGGCATCGGTTGCTCTATTATGGGCTCTTGGTATCTGCTCAAATTTTATCTTCTCGAATAATTCTTTCAAGGAATCAACCATTCTTTTGTATGGAAGAATTTTTTCATCCTTGACCTTGTACTCATATGTGACCTGTTTGATAATAAGCATTGAATCACCAATGCATTTAACTCGTTTGATATCCCACTTGATGGATAGCTTCATCCCTGCAATGAGAGCTTCATACTCCGCTATATTATTCATGTAGGGGAACTCGAGTTGAAATGATTGGGGAATCAAGTCTCTCATAGGAGTAATTAACACAACTCTGGCACCTGAACCATGAAAGGTAAAGGATCCATCAAAGTATAGCTGCCAAACGATAGATTCTTCAAGGTACATGATGGATGCATCTGGTAGCTCCAAGCTGAAGGGTTCGATACCTAGTATTTGAGCTTCTGCTAGCTGATCTACTAAGACTTGTCCCTTTACTGAGATTTGATGCACATACTCAATGTCAAATTCACTTAACAAGATGATCCAATTAGCAATCGTGCTTGTGAGTGCAGGTTTTGACAATAAGTATTTTAGTGGATTGACCTTCGAAATAAGTTTGACCTTATGGTTGAGAAAATAATGGCATAGCTTCTAGAAAGCAAACACTATGGCTAGGCATGCCTTTTTCGATCTGCGGATAGTTGAGCTCGTATGCTATAAATGTTCTACTCAAGTAGTATATAACTTTTTCTCTCTGCTCTTGATCATACAGGGCCAATAGTGCCCCAATTGCAAAATGTGTAGCAGAGATGTAAAGCAGCAAGGGTTCTCCTGCCGTGGGTGGCATGAGAATAGGGGGTTTAGCCAAGTATTCTTTCAGTAAAGCAAATGACTTGTTGTTCTGGCCCCCATGTGAAATTAACGTCCTTCTTAGGAAGATGTGTGAACATATGACACTTGTCTGCTAGTTATGAAATAAACCTTCTGATGGCTTGAATTTCCCCTTGTAAGCTACGCAATTGTCTAACATTCTGAGGAGGAGGAATTTCTATGATAGACGTAACCTTTTTAGGGTCCACTTCTATTCCTATCCTAGATACAATGAATCCTAATAATTTCCTAGATAACACACTGAAGACACACTTCTTCTGGGTTAAGGCAGGACTTTATAGTCCCTTCGGCGCTGAAAGATATGCCGTAAAAATCTCTGGGTACTCCTCCCGAGTTCTAGATTTATCTAGTATATCATCTACGATAATCTTCTGTGATGTCACTTATCATGTCATGAAAGATTATAGTCATTTACCTCTGATATGTAGCTACCTGCATTTTTAAGGCCATGAAGGGCATAACTTGGTAACAGAATGTTCCCCATGAGGTTGTGAAAGTTGTCTTGTGTTGATCTTCCTCCATAATATTTATCTAATTATAACCCGAGAAGCCATCCATGAATGATAGCATCTCATCACCAACAATAGAATTGAACGATCATGTCAATGTTAGGGAAAGGAAATTCATCCTTGGGACAAGATTTGTTAATATCTCTAAAATCAATGCACACTCTGATACTGACTGGATTTTTTTGAATTGGTACCACATTAGAAGTCCACTCTGAGTAGTCAATAGGCTTGATGAAGCCTACTTCTAATAATTTTTCTAGCTCTGCCTTTACCAGTAAGGTGACGTGAGGATGCATCTTCCAGATAGCTTTTGTTTGATGGGCTTGACATCTGGGTGCACAACAAGGTTGTGTACCACTAATGTAGGATCAAGTCCT
Source organism: Taxus chinensis (assembly GCA_019776745.2). Lineage (NCBI taxonomy): Eukaryota > Viridiplantae > Streptophyta > Pinopsida > Cupressales > Taxaceae > Taxus > Taxus chinensis. The sequence goes on from CM034148.1 coordinate 652,513,321, forward strand.
GGAACATCGTTGACATAAGACCAAGCAAATATGCCTATGCATACTCTGTCAAGATTCCTGTGAATGTTTTATATTATTTAGCTGAGAGTGAAGCTCCCAACTTAACTATCCTCAACAGCTCCTCTGTGCCGATGTTAACATTTATGGTACATCTTCCACTAGTAGCTTTGACTCATCCCCCATGCGTGTAGGATCGGGGGGGATATTCAGATCCTCCTCTACAAAAAGTTGGTTCAGGAATGTGATCATCATATTTATATGGGTACACTATTTTTTCCATAGGTTTTTCTACTTGTTTGTCCAAAAGTGCCTCAAAGAAGTTTTCACTATAGGACTTCCCCTTTTTATTTCCACAAGGATTTCATTTAGACCTCTTTCCCTTGCTCACTTTTTTACTTAAGTGTCTACATAAATCTACTTCCTCTCCAAAGTACGCACATGCATTAAGTTGAATGGAGAACCCCTTCTTTGTGATCATTTCTTGGGATGTTGTCTCTGATGCCTAGGAACTTGCCAATAGCCTCATTTTTCTGAAACAAGTCAATAGGTATGTGTTGTTGTTGATCCCAATTCACCAGTGATGGGTAGATGAGAGTTAATGTCTGATTTATAGGGGATAAAACGGGTGTAACATGGGTTATGGTAAGGATATCCATATTATAAGAATAGGTTTGTAGAGGTGAGGTCTTCGTAAAGACTACATCTGGGAATCTATTTCTCTTTCATTTTTGGAAAAACTATCCTCACTCTTAGAAGAGACACACTCATTATCTGAAGGGTGAGATTCATACAAATGGATGTCAATACCTGATTTACCCAATATGCAATGAGGTATTGGAAGATCTTCTAATATACCTTGTTCTCTGGTGGCCCCAACCACGTCCTTAGTTATCTCATAGTAAGCATAATTTTGTTAGGAATAACATACCTAGATGACTTGTAAAACAAAGCTCATTTCATCATCTTAAGGATGAAATATAATGTCGTTGAGGATTCTTTCATCTTCTAGCAAGCTGTCGGAATTGAAATTGTCAAAAGGGAAATTCTCCCTTGATATTTGGAATTTATAACATGGTATACCATGTGCTTGGGCTGATAGAGGAGTGTTTTGAACCATAAGGGCTTGTTAAAGATTATACTATCCACAACCGCTATTTATGACCTTCATCTCCCACATAGCAAAAGGATAATCCGATGTAGACAGCACCACTTGTTACTAGGATTTAGGGTGTTTACGCCCACTCTTGAAGCGAGGGCCTCCGACTGAACATGAAATAACAATCTATCATAGAGGGACACTCGTAGATAGATGGGAAAGTAGACCTGACAATGCTCTGTAATGAGAAAATGGTTAGAGATCCCCTTGTATAGTAAGTGTCTGTCCTTCATACTATAATTTTAGACATTGATGATACGTTGATGGCACAACCTACATGGCATGAATCCATGGGTCGACCGAGCATGATGTTGTAAGGGAGTTCCAATTCCAAGACATGGAACTTCATATGATGGGTTATAGGACCAAATTCTAAGGATAAAATGATCATCCCAACTGATTTTCTTTCTTCATTGTCATACACATTTATGGCGATGATCTTTGTCTCAAAATCAGCTTATGTGCCACCTAGTTGAGGAACTAGTTTAAGAATACAAATGTTAAGACCCGATCCACCATCTGCAAGCACTCTCTTGACCTTCTTACACTTGATTATTACCTCAATATGTAAGGGTAGGTTATGGGAGGGATTTTTTAGTTAAGGCTTTTATTGGACTGAAGGTTATGTTTCTTGCGGGAGCAATTTGCGCTACCATGGCTTGTAAATTTGTAGGGTAAACATCAATAGATACTCCTGATCCTTGTAAGGTTTTGTAAAGTATATCTTTATGAACGTTAGAAATATTTAGAAGGTCTAAGATTGAAATCTTAGTTGTAGTCTCCTCTAGTTGATCTAACACATCATAATGACTCTCTTGAGGAGAAGGGGGAGTAGGTTCAGAATTTATAACAAGGCGAATTTGTCACGTTGCCATGACACACTCTCTTATTTTAATTTTAATTGTATTGATTTGCTTAACGAGTGTGTCAACACAACCTATCAAGGCATCAAAATGGTTTTTTTACATATAGTTGGCATTCTTATTCTAATACAATTGTCCCCAATCTGGATTTTTCCTTTCTTCATGATTGGGAAAAGGCTCTTTGAATATCCCTAAGCTTTCATTTGGGGATTTTGTAGCGACAACGGAGTCTACTTCAATGTTACCATTGTCGACTAGGTCTTGAATATAGTGTTTTAATCTTAAACACTTGTCAGTTTTATGAACCTTCACGCGGTGAAACCTACATAATTCATTCTCCCTAAACCATGATGATTTAGGTGCATCGTCCCCATAGGGTTGTTTTTTAGGGTACTTTACCATGTTTATGGCCTCTAACTATTTTAGTATGGACAATATGGATTAAGATAGAGGGGTAAAAGTACGTTGTTTATACTCAGTAGGTGGGTTGCCCTTTGCAAGTTTCAAGGGTCTGTGGTTCTGAATGGATTGTACTCACTTGGAGTCTACTATCCCATCACCAATGACGTTTTTGTTCTTATTATGAACAAACTTTGGTTTGTCATTGGACTTGAAATCATTTTGATCGTGGGAGAAAGGTTTTCTAGAGTCCCCCTAGCTAGCAATGCTTTTTCAATTTGACTCCCTATTTGGATTACCTCTTCGAACATGTTACCACAATGCATTTGTAGGTGGAACGTAATGTCTGGATGGAGGTTGGGAAAAAATATTCCTATCAGCTATTTTTTGGGTATGGAGCAAGGAAAGCGGCTAGCTAATCTTCTCCATCATTGTAAAAATGTAGCGAAGTTTTCATTATTTCTTTGTTTCTCATTGCAAGGATCCAACATGGTGACATCGTTTTCTATATTAAAAGAGAAATATCATACAAAACTTTCTACTAGTTCTAGCCATGTTAATATGGATCCCTTAGGGATGTGTACAAACCATTCTAGCGTCGTTGCTCTTAAATTTCGTGGAAAGAGGTGCATAAGATAATTTTCATTGAATGCAACCTCCTGGCATGCCATATAAAAATCTTTAATATGGTCACGAGGGTCACCTTTTCCCTTATATTTGTCAAATTTTGGAAAATCAAAGTGTCTTGGGAAAGGTACACATAGCATGGCTTTGTCGAATGGGTAGGGACATAACTCATCGAACTGATACTTCTTGTTATTACTACCGGTTTGGCCCTATTGTAACTCTCGAAGGGCATTCTTTGTGGAAGAATTGGTCTTGCGTGGGGTGGCGGCGTAGGTCTATATAAAGGGTTAATCCTAGGTGTATGCCCACCCCTATTTTGGGTGAAAAAGTCCTCATAAGGATCCTTTCGTGTTTCCCGTTGAGGAGTGTTTATTGGGAACTCGTGAAACAAAGCCTTAGGTTTTGCCTTTGGTATGGCTTGTTTCACAACTTTTGGTTGTTCCTTTTGTATATGCAAAGCCAAACTTGGTAATTGGAAAGTGAGAGATTGGACCTGTTGTTCTAACGTAACCTCTTGAATGGTTATTTCGTTACGATCTTCGTTAGGGGGAGGTTGTGCATGATGAACATGTTCTTCATGGTCTTTGCAATGAATTTTAATAGGAGGTAAATGATATTCTTCTTCATTCTCGAAAGGTACTTCCTCATTATTTTTCGTGCAGAAGTAGAGGCGTGACCTGGGTTTAATATGTCATCTATATGGCGACGAGGACGTTCCACTTCCTCTTCCCCTTAAACCATTGCGGCAATGAGAGAAGGGTCCACCGTGGGAGGTAACCTAGCTCCTAGTTCCATAGCACGTATAAGAACCTCATATTTGTTTGAAAAATGTAATCGTCAAAATTGGCAGGAGGACGCTCTATGTTCATACCAGGAGAATCTTCCTCTCCACCACTATGGTCAACCATGAGATTATCCTCTAAAAGAGGGTTGCCACCTCAAAATATATCGGTTCCTAATCTTTGGGATCCCATCCTTGTAGTAGGCATACTCGAGATAGGAGACACAATGCGAAAAATGTCTACTAATTTTCACTAAAAAGGGACCTTAGTCAAATTTATGAAGTGTAATGACACTAAATTGTTAAAACAAGGTGACTATGGAATAGCCACAAAATTGATAGGTTAAAACAAATGTATGAACAAAAGAATAACGAACAAGCTACCATAGAAAGGTAATATATGACACAAGTTTTCCTTAGAATAATACAATGACGTACAACGTTCAAAATTTACTTACACCAAATAGTTTACTCTCTAAGATTCATCTAGATAGGTTTGCAACTAAATAGTGACAACACAATATCACCAGTTAGGTTAATTTTGCAACAAACAATGCCTAAATGATAAGATAATGTTGACGCGATCTTCTAACAAGATATACTAAAAGCTAGTTTCTAAACACTAATAAAGTCTAAGGTTTGTAAAATGGATGATACAAATGTGAGCAGCTTAACAATGCTATTTGGACAAGTAATCAAACTTTGTGAGAAAGCAAGATTTTAGTATCAAAATGGCATTATAGCGATGTTAACAAAGTAACCTCAACACTTACAAAACTCAAGACAAAGCTAGGGTGTAAAAATTACGTCTAAGTACATCAAGAAATTCTTATGCATGCGAACAACGTAACTCTTCAATATAGAGATTTAGGCCTAATTTCACAATGGAAATAAGACGTAAATATCTTAATTGTATGGCTATAATGTGGGCAGCATAACAACTCAAAATAATACAAGGATGAAATCACCTAACTACGATGATAATAAGTCTCAAATATGGGTTTTTAAGACATATCACATAGGGGGTCTACTGGATCGTGAGTACGTACCATGCACACTTTCAACACTTGCACTCTGGCATTGTAACCTAGTTGTGCAAGTAGAATACAAAAGTGGTGGACATGTGATATCTAGCGGTATTTGTACATGTTATTTCCTTTTGTCCAAAAGTGGGAAACAAGAAAACAAGGGTATAGACCAAGTGGTGTTGAAATCACTTGGTGTTATTTTGGTAGAGTTTCGCCTTGTCTTAGGACAAGTGAAAAACTAGGAAAAAATGACACTAAGTAGATTTTGTGATGAAAATCTTGTGGTTTCAACTTTAAGAGATTTTTTCCCTTGTTCAAAAAACAAGATTTTGATCTAACAAAGTTGTAACTTTATGAGATCTCTCAAGTATACTAACTAAGACAAAAATAATGGCTCCAAGCCGGAAAGCTTCCTAGGTGGTTCTCTCTCTAGGTTTCACAAGATATCTATGGAAAACTTGATTTACCAAGGATTCCCAAGGATTATCTCATATTTACTTTACCCCCTTTAGTATAATGAGCATCGAAGTGCATTCAGTTATACTTTCAATGGGGTCGCAATATGGATATCTTTGACTCTAATCTCACCAAGGAGTATTAATCAAGTCAGTAGTGTGGAGCACTTTCTTGTTATTCACAAGGTTCCCTCTTGCTTGAACTACTTTAAGGTTCCTAGGACCACCCCCATTGTTGTAGCTTAAGGCTGATGCCAAAGGCGTTATGTCCTAGTTGAGTGGACGAGTCGTAGCTCTTAACTGAAACCTGCAATACAGTGTTTTAAATGGTGTGTTGGTGTATTTTTTATCTTTTGGATTAAGAAATTTGGTTTAGATCACCAATGAAAACCTATAACACACATGAATGTTAGATTTTGGTTTAAAGAGAGTCCTTCTTTCTTTTACAAGTGTTTTCGGTCCTTCAAACAAATGATTAATAGTTCAAAAAGGTTCACAATATCATAGAAAGAGGATTAAGTGTTGTTTTTGTTTCTCAAGATCACACTGAGTGAAAGAGAAGAACATACACAACAAATAATCCATCTAAAATAGAAATTCAAAGCTTGTAAATCAAATAATTACCATAAAAAATTGCAAAGTAAGGTTTATCCCCAATTAATCCACGTGCTTCTTAATGAAAGACTAAAATTACTTTTGGTTCCCAAGATCACACTAGTTGTAAGGGAAGAGCATACAAAAAATTTAGCCTTGATTCTTTATTAAGTGAAAAAACTCTTAAACTAAAAGATCAAGCATATCAATGAATGATGATTTTTCTTACTTACTCTAAAAATAGTAAAAAGTGGTCTAGAAGTGTTTTTTATTCCCAAGATCACACTAAGTACAAGGGAAGAGAATACACAGCCTATTCCAAACTCAAATAAATCATGAAAATTCACGTATCAAACCCTAAGTCAATTTTAACAAAGATTACTTATCAAACCCTAAGTAAATTTTGTTAGGAACATTGCTCTAAAATCAATAAATTGACAAAAATAGCAACTAAAAACCTCTTAAAAGTAACAGAAATCCTAAAAACCGAAAATGGAAAATTTTAGTTTTGCAGCAAAAAATTATACAGACACATATGCGCGCCCCAATGAGCATATGTGCGCCTGTGCGCCCCTATTAACGTGTGCGCACCCCTTTGCAAAAATGACTGACAGCTGAAAAAGATGAGCAACGTGTGTGCTTCCAGAGAAGTGGATGCATGCCCCTGTGAACACCTACGCACTTGTTTCAATGCCTACACACCTATTTTAATGCCTGCATGCCCCTGTTGACATGTGTGTGCCCTTTTGCTGGAAGTGGTCAAAATGTGAGTTTTGACAAGAATTTCTTCAAAAAGATCAAATATTTCGTATTTTGGGGCAATTTTGACAGGGCTTCGCCTCCTTATATCCTACAAGGAACATGAAAACACGACTTCTACCACTAATCTAGTTAAAACAACTACTTAGTGGTGTCCCCAGATTTCACCCTGAAATATGGGACTACCCCTTTAAAAAAATCATTCTTTTAAAATAACGGGTCTTTTGTGTTTTTATTGCCTGAAGTTATTTCTATTACGTTAAGATATTCCCAGTGAATCATATGAGCCAATTTCCATAAATACCCAGATGCTAAAACTCATTTTATCCCTCTGTCAGGTTTTGTTTGCGGGAATTTTATTTAATTATTTATTAAATAAATAAAGTTTCGTTTAATGTGAATTGTGCTACAATTGAACCCTGTTGAATTTTTTCATGCCAGTATTCTCGCATCTCAATAGGGTTTTCATCAGGAATGAATTTAGAGCAATTGTCTGCAACTTCTTGCAACCATTTTAGTTTTTATTTCTTTCTTTTTGCTTTTGTTTATGGTTTTCTTCGTGGTCTGTCTGTTAATTTCCCCTTGATCTGTTCTTTGTTTTGTATAGCCTGTTTAATTTCCTGGAGCATCTAGAAGTCATTTATGGCCTCAGCAATGGAAAAAATTAATCACAAAGTGTTGACTTATGACCAAAAAAGAAGAATTTAAGCAGAAAAAGCCTCTCCTAGGCAAGTCGCACTTTTTGGGATAATAGATCTAAGTTGTCAGTAGGAATTTTGGCAGTGGCAAGTAGGTGGGAATTTCTTGCCTGCCTAGCAGGTTACTTTTTCCCATCAAGTCAAAATCACTTAAGTTACAATGGGAATTTCAGAGGTGGCAGGAAGGCGGGAATTTCTTACCTGCAATGCAGGGTGAAATTTTCCATTATAAAGAAAAATCACTTAAAGCACCAACAGGAATTTCTTGCTTGCCTAGCAGGGTGACTTTTCCCATGAAATAATTTTATTCACCCATGCAAGTCACGTTTTTTGAAGAAGGCTATTTTCCATGTAAGTCACACTTTTTGGAAGGAAGGATTTAAGCTGCTAATGAGAATTTTGGCAGTGGCAGGCAAGCGGGAATTTCTTACCACAGTGCAGGGTGAAAATTCTCATTATGAAAGTCAAATCACTTAAGTGGAAGATGGGATTTTTGGAGCTGTAGTGCAGGGTGGAAATTCCCATTGCTTTGACTTCCTATTTTTATAAACTTCCCTTACCAAAAAGTGTGACCCACCTTGGCATTAATACATGTAATTAATGATATTTTTAGCTAAGCTTGGCACCATAAATAGAAGGAAAGTCAATGCAAGTGGATGAGTTAAAGAGAAGTCAAGGATGCATGCTAAAAATAAATAAAATAAATTCATAAAAAAGCATGCAGACTTGGGCACCCAAATTGGATGAAGAGTCATGGCTTTTCATTAATTAAATTGTCAGAAATAGGGAAGGGCAATTATTAAAAATAGCATGCAAATGGCTATATAAGCATGAGACGCCATAAGGGAGAAGTAGTTAATTATTTTTTATGAAGTTTGCAGCCCGGATAGGTTTTAGTGCCAAGGGAAGGAGGATTTTGTATTAAAGAGTGTTTTCCATTGCCTAGAAGCTTCCAGTTTTGGCGCATAGGGTTGGAATAGCCTGATTTTTGTTATTTTGATTGTCTGCATGTTGGTACAAGTGCTCAGGTGAATTAAATAATATTTTTACTTGCTTTGCATGCAAGCAAAGCCTCAAATTTTAGGGCAGCAGGTTTTATATGTAGATTTTGGTGATAAAAATCAAGTAGTCATGTCATGGACTCCATATTTGTCTAAATTAATTACAGGTATTCATCACATGTGCTCATATTGGTGAAAAGAATTCCAAATCAATGTCAAATACATTGAATATATCTTTTGAATCAAAGGAAATTGTCAGATCTACACAAATTGATCCAATTACAAGGGATTCAGGGAGAATTAAAAGAAAAAGAGCTCAAACAAAGATTGTTCGAGGCATGATGAAGCATGATGAAAGAGAAGGATCAGCAGATTCATGCATATCTGCCATATTTTCTAACATCAATGATACAGACATAGGCCTTGAACTCGTCACTGATTTAATTAACAGATCTAAAGTCGGAAGGACATCTCTCATGCAGGCAATTAAAAGTAGTGGGATTATTCAAGCTTCTGTGTTTCTAGTCACAACTCAATTGCCTGAAGATCCTGGCACGACTAGTGGTTATTGCAATCAGCATGTCATATGTTGGCAATAGATGGGAAAATGTTGAATTACATGTTCGACAAGTATATTCAATATCAGAATAAAAAGAAAGTGTAGGGTGTTACAGCTGGTAGATCTTCTTTCTTTACTTATTTCTTATGTTCCTGGATGAAATTGTGAGATTAAATTTATTGGTTTAAAAGCCAATACTTTAATTTATTTGAAAAGGTTCTCTAAGATGAATGGCAGATGTGCACAACTTTGACTTAAACTTCATATGCATGTCACTTAGAGAGGAATTCTAGGAGAAATATTGTCAGATGTTTCCTTGATAACTTCCACATGTTATAGTTCAATTGAAGTTTCTTATTTGTAATTGCCCTCTATACACTATAAATAGAGGAAGAACCTATGGGTTAAGAATCAAAAATTTTAATCAGCATTCTTGTGTTCCAGACTTTGAGCTCAAACCCTTGATATCTTTATACAAGCTAAGGAATTTAAAGGAGGTAGATTTCCAGAGAACTTTGTGTCAACGGTGCATTTGTTTCTTACTTCTATGTAGATCTTTGCATAAACTTTGTGTTATCTCATATCTAGATTTGAAACTTTCCTTTTCTTTAAATTATGTATTGTGAGATCTGTTTATTTCATTTATGTGCATGAGACCAACTATGCAAACTATTGGTTGGATTGCACATCTTCTTTGCTCTCTTCCCAGATTCAATTATTTCCTCCTTTTATAAATATTTCTTTACAGCTGCTTACTTGTTGTAGAATTGCCTAGCTATGGCTCATGAGCTTTGCAATTAAAGTAAAACGCACAAACAGTTACTCAGATCCATAATTGATAAAAATTATACACAAGAGCCTCACTGGTAAATGAGGAAGATTTATCTCATGACTACCTAGGTTTTTGGCTGTGCAGAAAATCTAGCCAACACTTAGCTACAAAATCAAACTACAAAACTTTGAAAACTACTCTAAAATCTTGAAAAATTTGAATTTAATCTAAAAACTTTGAAAGTAAGCTAGAAATATTTGAAGTTAATCTAGAAAAACTTGAATCTAATCTAAGAATTGGAAGTTAATCGAAGAAAACTTGAAATCTAAAACTTTAAAAACTATGTTAAAAAGCTTGAGAATAAATGCAAATGGGTTTTGACTCCCACTGGGCGTACCAAATGATGACACCCTAAAATTTACAAAGAAAATAACAAAGCTAATCAAGGAAGGCTAACACCATTTCCACCTAGTAGCTAAGGTTTCTAAGTCTAGGATTGCAACATTAAGATAAAAGCTAAAAGAAATGCCTAATTAGTATGAAAACAATGCAAAACTAACTAAACATACCTACTAATATGATTAATCTACCTAACATGGGCCTAAATAAGCCTAAGGGGAAATCAAATGGTTATGGTTGCTACTAAAACAATGGTGAAATGACCTCTCCAAATGACTTGTTAAGTCACTTTAGATATTCATCTACTAACCTTGTTGAAGGTTTTAAGCACGGATTGGACTTGGCTTAGAAATCATATGTATTATATGAGATGCGAACCAAAGCATCATGTAAAGTATTAAGGTAAGAGGTGCACTCTTTTTATAGTTTTCCTTTTGGGAGAAACTTCTATTTTGGTTCATGTGGACTAAAAGCCCCAAATTAGATTAGAATTGTTAATTATGATTAGGCCTTGCTAATCACAATTAGTGAATTACCAAGTGATTAAGAGGTATGAAGCTCTAATCAACCGCTTAGGGTCAACTAGGAGGCTAAGATAAGCTTTTGAAGCTTGTTGAGACGTTTGCAGAGGTGAATGGGGTGGTTTTAAGTGGTTGGAAGAGGGGTTTAAGCCAATATTAGGGCATATTGACCAAATCAAGGGGAAAATAGGCTTAATTAGCTAATAAACTCTAATTATCTGTTTTGAAGAGAATTTTTGACTTACAATTCGTCGTAAATTGGCATCCTGAATGCAAAAGAGATTCGGTGATCAAGGAAGCGTTGCTAATTGGCCAAAGTGGTAAGAAACGTTAGTTAATTAGCAAAAACCACTAATTATAACAAAATTGGCAAGAATGAGAGTGATTTGTGTTCATTTGCTAATAAGATTGCAAAAGCGGAATTTAAGTGTCTACAGTAAAATTTGAGTAAATAAGAAGATAAATTTGAAGCATTTCAATTACAATGTTTAGAGGGATAAAGCAAGAGAAATTGAAACACTACCTTACAGGTTATATGCTTGATAGGAATGGTCTCTACATATGTATTGAAAGATTTAGTTACAAACAAAACATAAATATGGCCTTTAGTTGGAATGTGAATTAAATGTACCAAATAAATCAATTCACTGGTGATGAATTACAAATCAAGGTCCAAGGACCACAACCTTCTATAGGGAACAACCTTGCACTTAGCGATAAGATGCAAATATTTTAGAGAGTGCACACTAGTTAACTTGTATAAGTAAACCAAAAAATTACATTCAATAGGTAGAAGTATGATTCGTAGGAAACATAATTTCTATTCAATGTGACAGAATAGGAAAACAATACAAAGGTTTACAATGTTACAACAAAGATAGGAATGCGAGTTCTTGTGATCCAAAGGGGAACACTTCCTCTATTTTTTCTATATAGAACACATGAATACAAATGTGTACGAGAAATATTGAATACTTAGGGAATGTCTAGAATCACAACTATCTAGTGTTCAACTCTCCAGCTCATTGATCCTTGGTCATGTGAGTATGTTAACATAATGATACTACAAATACAAGAAGGAGATTATAAATGGTGATAGCTAAAAAATTAATCGATACAAGTTATTTCATCTTCTAATTGAGAAATGGTTGAGCTTATTGCAAGTTTCGGTGTTAATTTCTCTATCAAACGGTTATCTAAGTGATTCCCTAACATGTCCCAAAGTTGGGAAGTGCCACTTGATAAGCCACATAGAAGTAATAAGTGTCATGTGGTTGTTTTTAGAAGACCATGTCTGTAATGTGGTTTATGCATAGGAATTTTCCACAAGGGTGATGACCAAACCTTGAGTGAGGAAATCTATACACATGGTACAAGATGGCATAATGGTCCTATGAGGTTTAAGAGGCTATACACATAAGAGAGGTGTCATACAATCTTGTGGTGGTGCACAAAGATACCAACAAACTTGTAGGTGTGTGTATGTTGTGAGGTGCATGACACTAAGGAAGAACACCAAGTTGAGAAGTGTGCAAGTTACACATATGCACAATGGAGGAGTTGCACAACTACACATTTATGATTCCCCATTTTTGAAGATAAATGGTCTCAATTATGTTTTGGTGTAGATGCAGGAATTGAACTTGAAGTTGTTGAAGGTTATACCATTTATATTGATCAACATATGTCCCTGGCTTGACCACTTTAAAAATTTGATGTGTACCATGATAGGTGTGTGTGTGTGTGTGTCACTTTAATAAGGAAACCTTATCTGTATGACATAAGTGGCTGAGATCCAAATTAGAAGGATCTTGTGTTATTTATAGTTCAAGAAGTGGGGAAGTAAGGCTCAAGGATCTCTAAATTAAATATTGGGTGTATGCACATACACGGGGAAAGATCAAGACTTAAGGTATTCTCACCACATGCTTGAACAATGATGTTAAACTCAAAATTCATGAGGTGTGTGATGCGCATCTTGGTGCTCCTTATACTTATGTTGCGAGGGAAAGAGGACATATTGATGAACAAAGTGTATGTATCATGGAAACCTCTGCACATTTTTTGTAATGAAATTACTTAGATAAATCTGAATATTAGCAACAATAAAACACCAAAATAGAGAGAAAAAATAACAATATGCAAGTAGAATGACTTAGCCACTTTAAGGGTGAAACGTCCAAACCATACAATAAGACTCAAGTGCTCAATATGATAATCATCTATGAGTTACTCCTATATATACCTCACTATGTTATGTAAACCACATAGGCTGACCTACTAGGCATATGGAAGCATACATAAATGAGATATGACTTGATAAGAGATTATGTTAGCCATAGGTTGGCCATACATATCTAGATATATGACACCAAATCAAAGGGCATAACATTTTTTGCTTCCATTTCCTACATGCACAAATTAATTCCTATTGGTGCATGAAGCATATATTCTCTTACTTGTAATATTTGTGAAAAATTATATCTATAACCTATACTCAAGCATAATAGTTTCAATAAGAAATAGTCTTTAGAACTAAAAATTCTATTCATCCCAACACATGTCGTATCATGATTTCATGAAAAATGTTCAAGATGGATTTATCAAGTTATTTAAAACGTTACAATGCCTTGCCCAAATAAATGAGACTTCAAAAATAAGAACAAGATGACTTGATTGTACCAAAGATTTATTCATTTTAAAAAGACAAAGACCAACCATATCCATATATGTTTATACCAAAACATTCAAACATTTTAACTAACATTTGTAATCAAATTAAAAATAACATTTTGAAATCAATTCATTCACACCTCATCCAATATATCTATGTCGACCAATTAAAATATTTTCAAACAAATAACACCTTAGCATTTGGAGATTCATACACAAATATAAGATTGTTCCTGTCCTACATGTTCCTTTAATTTCTCCACAAGCTCCTACTGGTGCCAATTATCCATAAACATGTTATCCAATGTTATTTGAGAAACCTGTTAAATCATCACTTGTATGCCAATAACTTTCATTACCGACTACTGACACTTCTCTTGAATGCCTATTTGGGGTGGTCGTTTTTGTGTTAGTTGAAGGGAATCCACACTTATATTATCCTTTAAAAGGATTATGCTTCTATCTGCATCTAAAGTGGTAGTTACTCTATTTCGAACTCAACTATGGTGATGATGGTCTACGTCACTTGTACAAAATCAATCAATACAAGTCAAATTATTGTTATCAGGTAGGATACGACAAGGGAGAAGATGCAGGTTCAGATAGTGAAGGAGATATGTTTAGGGCATTTTTGGGAAGACAAAAGCTAGGGCAGTTCAGATTTGGTTTAAAAGCTTTTTATTTTGGCAATGAGTTTTTTACCAGATTTTATTAAACTTAAGTCTTAGATTCTAGTTAGATTTTTCCATAATAACAGCAGCTCACAAAGTTGCGCTCAAATCAATCTTAAACCAAATTTCAGGGTTCAATGTCATGGCCAGCTCAAGGTGAAGCTTAAAAACCTAGGAGGATAATTTAACTAGAAAAGACCGAAGGCATTGGATTTCAGATCTATATATTCTTAAAAAATGCAATAAATTGTGCTTGCTCATGGTTTTTCTTCCCCATTTTCTCTATTCATTCCATATTTGATTTATAATATGTTCACATTCCATGTTTTGGTTTGTTTCACAACTTTTGGTGCACACTTTGATCATCTTGTTGTCACTTTTTGTGAGTCAATAGTCTCTACTACAGTTGTTTGAACTTAGTATCCCCTTACTTGGTGAATTAAGAACAATTGTTCTCTTAGAGATCCACGCACTATTACAGACTTAACAACTTGTCTTGAATACCCCAAGGAATTATTTGTTGACACTTTTCAATGTCGTCTCCACAATCACTTACGTTCCCTCCACCAAGTCACTTGTGGTTCTAAACCCCTTGATAAACTAAGAGAACTGAATATCATTTGAAAAACAACTCTAAACAATAAAAATCAAGCAAAAAAACAAAAACTCAGAAGTAAAGAAAAATGAGAGAAATATCAAACACTCTCTCTCAGGGGTCTTTCCAGTATCTCTACCGGGGTTATAGATGCCTAGATGGCAGTAGAGAAATGTTGTGACTAGAATCTAATGTATCTCCATCAGCGCTATGGACATTTGCCTGGCAACGCAGTAATGCACGACTTACAATTACTCTCCATTTCACTACTCACCAATTGTTTGTTTCATTCACACCTACACGTTGGCTTGTGTTTTCACTCATTATCTCATGGGTCTTCATTTCACTTAGTCAATTCACTCTCATGCACACACACAAGATCTCAATGAGTTACAAGGATAATATGTCACCTTGTGTGGTTTAGACCTTGTTCAAGATTTCATTTTAGTGTGCTTGTTGTCTCATGTCTCATGTCTTTGGGATCATCAGGCATTCACCAACACTCTTGTGGCACAACCACATTTATTGCTCTTCATCATCGCATTCAGTATATTTGCATTATTACACTCCACTTCACTCAGACTGAGCATTCCTAGGCATCTGTTTCCTTCTACACATTTTTTTGCTTTACCTCATCATTGCATTTCGTCGTCATATTGCACTCATTTTTTTCACTTCATACTTTCACCATTTTCCTCACAACTCATCACAATTCAAAAAATTCAAAAAAATCATAACAACCCCACCCTTACCGCTTACCTCTCATCTCACCTCGGCAATTCGTCCCAATGACTTGTTGATTCCTTCACTCCTAAGCCCCTAGTTCCTTAATCACCCTCCGATTTGGCTCACCCCAAGCCCAGCTCCCACACGTCTAACTCTGCCCCGACGAGTCACCTCTTCGAATCACTACCTAACCTACCCCAATTCCATGTTACCATCTCATCCCATGACCTACCCAATAACCTACCCCCATCCCACCTCTCCTCGACCCTGACTCGGTAAGCCTACACCTATTCCAGCCTAGATACCCAACTCCCATCCTGGCCGAGTCACTATAGTGACTCGATCCTAACTCCTTTCCCCTACCTTTTCCCCTCCTTATCTCAGTCACAATAGTAACTGAGCTCACTTCCAACCTAGCCATCCACCTTGCCTCACCCACACTTCATGTATGTCCACCCTGAACTCACCTCACAAGCTACTCATCCAAGCCTCCTCCCCGAGCTTGCATCACATCTCAGTCATGAGAGCAACTCAAACCTAACCAAACGCAAGACGTAAACCTAATAGCCCCCACCTACCACTAACCCCAAATTCATTTCTACTGTGATGTACCCTCCCCATAGTAGACGTTAGTGTGTCCAAGCTCGCCCCGACTCCACACCCGTCTAACTCCTCACCGCTCAGCTCACCCTGGCGATTTGCTTGCGTGAATCATCACGTTCCCTGGAATGTCTTCCCATCTTACTCCTCCCCTTGACCTACCCACCCTAACTGGCCCCACCCAGGCCTCACCATGTTATCCCCCTCCTCTGTTGCCACCTTACCCACACTTTCCCTACACCCTGACTATCACGCCTCACTTTCTCCCACTTCATCCTTCCTAATTCGGTCATGATTGCTACCAAGCTGACCCACTCATCCCCATATCGTCGAGGATGTTAACACCTCTATCAAGCTTGCACCTCACCTTCACTCCTAGGTTTTCCCAACCTCACCCCTCACCTTCTCACAATGCTTTTGATCCCCCTCATTCAACTCGACAAGTCACGTATATGACTCACCTATCTCTCTACCTACCCACCTCTCCATGTCGAGCTACATCCCCTCCTAAGTCACCCTGCCTTTCCCACAACCTAGCTAACTATACATTCTCCCATGTTGAACTTGATGAGTCACATATGTGACTCATCTATTCCTTCACCGATGTTACCTATAATGTGATCCTTACCCTAGTCGTGCGTGCGATTCTCAATTCCCTACCTCGAGTCGTTGTCACCTCGCCTTTAATACTCAACCAATCATTACTCTACCCATCTTGTCATGAAAATCCCCCTAACCAAGTCATAATAGCGACCTACCTCTAGCCAACTAGGTGACTTAGCTCGCAAAGCTCACCCTGTCCACTCGCTCATCCACGTAACTTGTTTCTTCATATGCCTCAACTCACCCATGGTTTTCCCAACTCGGCCTGCTCCCCATCCAACTCAACCAACTCACCCAACTCGGCCAGCTCTCCAATTAGCTCAACCATCTCCCCCACCAACTCACCTAGCTACCCCGCCTGCCAACTTGCCCCGCTTACCCCCAACCCTTTTACAACTCGTCTAGATTGACCTTCCAACATTCTCATTCTACCTATCTCAACTCTAACTCGCCCATATCACCGCCTCATCTGGGTTGCATCTATCTTCAACTCAATTACCAAGCCCTTTCATCGTCAATCATTTATCAATGAATTATACTTATCCACCCCATGCCTACACCTATTCCAGCCTAGATACCCAACTCCCATCCTGGCCGAGTCACTATAGTGACTCGATCCTAACTCCTTTCCCCTACCTTTTCCCCTCCTTATCTCGGTCACAATAGTAACTGAGCTCACTTCCAACCTAGCCATCCACCCTGCCTCACCCACACTTCATGTCTGTCCACCCTGAACTCACCTCACAAGCTACTCGTCCAAGCTCCTCCCCGAGCTACATCACATCTCAGTCATGAGAGCAACTCAAACCTAACCAAACGCAAGACGTAAACCTAACAGCCCCCACCTGCCACTAACCCCAAATTCATTTCTACTGTGATGTACCCTCCCCATAGTAGACGTTAGTGTGTCCAAGCTCGCCCCGACTCCACACCCGTCTAACTCCTCACCGCTCAGCTCACCCTGGCGATTTGCTTGCGTGAATCATCACGTTCCCTGGCATGCCTTCCCATCTTACTCCTCCCCTCGACCTACCCACCCCAACTGGCCCCACCCAAGCCTCACCATGTTATCCCCCTCCTTTGTTGCCACCTTACCCACACTTTCCCTACACCCTGACTATCACGCCTCACTTTCTCCCACTTCATCCTTCCTAATTCGGTCATGATTGCTACCAAGCTGACCCACTCGTCCCCATATCGTCGAGGATGTTAACACCTCTATCAAGCTTGCACCTCACCTTCACTCCTAAATTTTCCCAACCTCACCCCTCACCTTCTCACAATGCTTTTGATCCCCCTCATTCAACTCGACAAGTCACGTATACGACTCACCTATCTCTCTACCCACCCCAACTCTCCACATCGAGCTACATCCCCTCCTAATTCACCCTGCCTTGCCCACAACCTAGCTAACTATACATTCTCCCATGTTGAACTTGATGAGTCACATATGTGACTCATCTATTCCTTCACCGATGTTACCTATAATGTGATCCTTACCCTAGTCATGCGTACGATTCTCAATTCCCTACCTCGAGTCGTTGTCACCTCGCCTTTAATACTCAACCAATCATTACTCTAGCCATCTCATCGTGAAAATCCCCCCCAACCAAGTCGTAATAGCAACCTACCTCTAGCCAACTCGGTGACTTAGCTCGCAAAGCTCACCCTATCCACTCGCTCATCCACGCAACTTGTTTCTTCATATGCCTCAACTCACCCATGGTTTTCCCGACTCGGCCTGCTCCCCCATCCAACTCAACCAACTCACCTAACTCAGCCAGCTCTCCAACTAGCTCAACCATCTCCCCCACCAACTCACCTAGCTACCCCCGCCTGCCAACTTGCCCCCGCTTACCCCCCAACCCTTTTACAACTCGTCTAGCTTGACCTTCCAACATTCTCATTCTACCTATCTCACCTCTAACTCACCCATATCACCGCCTCATCTAGGTTGCATCTATCTTCAACTCAATTACCAAGCCCTTTCATCGTCAATCATTCATCAATGAATTATACTTATCCACCCCATGACTTGGCATACTTGCATGCACTCTTATACATACCCATAATCACTTTACAACATACACATGACTGGGGTAACCCTGTCATCATTTTTTTCTTTTCGCACCTTGTGCCAATGATCAATTTATCTTATCTTCAATCACCACTTTTCATCTTGGGTTACGCTTGGGCAACCTGCGGTTCTGAAAAACTATCACTTAAGGGGGAATCACACACAACCCTTCTCGTCCAATTTTATGACAACAAATCAACATTCATCAATCAACCGACTATATAGTCTCTGCCTCACAAAATCAAACTATCGATCCCTTCACATACTCCAATTGAAGTGGCACATCGATTGCATTTCTAGTTTCTTTCCTATCCAATCAACCACCTAAGCCCGCAACAACGACAACCACCATCATAGGGTTAAACGACCCCCATCTCGTCTTCAATTTTTACACTACATCTTTTACTGCAAGATGCAACCCAAAAAGGTACAAAATGTAGATACTCAAAAATACACCTTATCCATAAGGTTCCTTATTAAAAAACACAAAAGATTATAAATCACAAAAAGACCAAAACGTGCCCAAGAAAAAAAAAATGGCCTCAAAAAATGTGCTTAATACCTCGAGAAACGTGTTCTTCTCATATGGGCAGTATTTTGACCCATATGTTTATGGAGCAATTTTGGCCCATAGTTTTGATACCCACGGTATTGTAAACCCACTTAAGCATTTACCTATTTGATGTGTTTTTGGGCATATGGTAGGTGAGGTGTAACATTGTAGATGTGTGAATTCAAGTGTGAATTTAAGAGATTTTTTTAGCACAACTCCAAACATATCTGGGTATTATATTAAGAGAAAGAGGTGGCTTGTAATAAAATCTAAACAAGCGATTCTTGGTGGACGTAGCCCAAATTGGGTGAACCACATTAAATATTGTCTAAGTGTTGTGTTCTTTTATTTTTCTACACTTTTATTTCAAATCTGTGATATTTTTCTCTATAGTAGTTTCTACTATTATGATTCTATGTGGGATTATTCCACATATTTTGTCCCTTATTTCCTAACACCATATGTACGGGTTAGAGCTATTAGGGCACCAAGGAGGGCAGGACCTAGACCAAGGCCCATAGGAGCACAGCTAGTACCTCCTGGTCCAGACGAGGCCGATGCAGTGATTGAGCTAATAGATGTTGACGAAAAGGGGTATACAAAGGCCTACCATGCATGGTGGGTGTCACATCAGTGGGTATTTTTATTTCTAGTGCTGGAAGATGTAATGGGGAGCACTGTCGGGAGGAGTAGAGGGGAAAACACATGCACCCGATGGTGTAGTGGCAATGATAACAGAACGTGAGTATTTTTATAGCTATGTTGTATGATTTATTACATGGTTATGCAATGGTAATTATTGTCTAATGTATTGTGTTGTGGTTGTAGGTCATGCGTATTGGTTACCGATCATGGACACATCTATCTGTACATTGATGCAGAATGTGCCCACCAACATACTCATGGGTGGAGGCATGTTGGAGCATGTAGATGAGATTGCAGACAAGAATGCCCATTTCTTTAAGCCAGTGGTGATAGCAAAAGTGAAATCTACCATGTTGCTGAGTGAGAGGGATGAGGCACATGAGGAGACACGATGAGCTAAAGAGACAGTGGGTATCATTCCTCTAGGATAGGATGTATTTGCACGGTTTTTCAAGTTATATAGCCTCTTCGCAAAGCAGTCGACATAGGTGGCACTGCTTTGTAGGCAAGTGGAGAGATAAGGGTTGCGATCAGTGACATAGAGTGAGCGGTGAATCTTCTAGTTCTATAGCTCTTGCAGTGCCAGATAGTGATAGAGATGATGATATATTATATGCATGGATGTATTGATGTAGGGGAGTTACCCCTCAGCGTTGATGTTTTGTATCTATGATTGTAAATGATATATATATATATATATATATATATATATATATATATATATATGGATTTATTAGCATATGATCATTGTAGTTGATGTTTATTGATGTGTTGATGTGATGATGATGATTTATGATTCATTGATTATTGTTGTTATATGTGATGTTTGATGTGTTGAATATTGTTTGTGTTCGTTGAATTGATTTGTAAATGGGTAAATGTTGATGTGGAATAATGTAATGATGATGTAGTATATATGATGAGGGATGATGTATATAATGTGATTGCGAAAAATTGTATTGTATGTATGAATAAAATTGTGATGAATGATAAAGTAAAAATGAATAATGTGCAATAGTATGAGATGGTCATAATAGTGTAGTGAAGCAGATGCTAGTCTAGTGAAGATGAGGGGGGAGAATAGCAATGCCCCCCAGTGTATAGATGATAATGTTCATTTATATAAGACCCCTCAGTAACCAAGAAGTAACCATAGAGCAAGATTGCATCATCAGAAAATTATTCGATAATGTGAACTAGATGAATCGATAGAGCACATGGAGAGAGGTTCTTATTATAATATATCCCTCAATAGTCATGTAAGATCCTTAAGAACACAAGTGCAGCATTGGGTGTAAGGTGATAGAAATCGCCTACTAAAAACCAAGCCTGCATGAAGCGGTGGAAGCATGTGGAATGAAAGCAGCATGAGCGTATGATCTGAAATGTATGTTGAGTGGAGAAGTGGTGGGAAGTGAAGATGTTGAAGACTATGGAAGCCAATGTGTAGTGGTAGTATGACACGGCAAATGAGATATTGTAGCAATGAATAGATGAGATGGAAGATGTGCATGAGCAACAACCTGTGGCGATGGATGGATAATAACCTTAGTATTATATGAAGGAGATAAATCAACTAGAGTAACAACACACATGTAAGGGAGTCGAGAGATATATCTCTCACATGAGCGAGAGCCAAATTAAATGACGCCCTTATCTTATAATTGTTACAAGCGATCATGAATGGCGTAACAATCATTGTCCCTATGACCATTGATACAATGATAGTTTCAGTAACATCTATCATGTTGGCGTTGTAAGCGATGAAGTGGATGGTATTGATTAGAAGGTAAGTGAATCAAATGCTTGTTAAGTAAGGCACACAACACATCATGAATTCGAGTGTGATGAGAAAAATGTAACGGCCCTTGCGAAACAGGTGTAAAGGTCTGAGGTGTAGCTTGACACTGAGTAGGAGATGAAGGACACTTTTGCAATGGAGTAGATTGGACTTGTTTGTGAGGTAGAGGGGATTGAGATCGTGTAGTTATCTCAACAGATGGAAGTGAAGAATATCTAGATGATGTAGTAGTAGTGGTAAGGGGAGGAGGATCTATAACATATGTAACAAGGAGATCATGTTCTAGATAATTGACTGAATGATTCACATGTTTCATATTGTAATCATTATTTTAGAGTGGGAATCAAACCACGAAAATAAATAAATTACTTCTCTAAGTCAGTAGGGTGGAAGATTAATTAATGCATACAAGCATTGAATCATAAAATGTAATCATGAATGGGTTTTGTGTTTCCCTTATGTAAGCCAGGTAAATGATCATAGGTGACTCTAGGGTGTTGTTGAGTATGAAATGACGAAGAAAAGCTTCTTCCATATCATAATATGTACTAATAGATCTGAAGGGTAGATGTGTATACCATTGACGAGCATCATCCGTATGACTATGGCGAAAGGTTTTTAGTAATAATCAATCATTAGAATATGAAGCCAAAGCTAGACGGTAATTTTTGAGATGTAGGTGAGGATCACCAATACCATCAAAACATATAAATGTAGGCATAATGAAATCCTTAAGAAATGTTGAGTTGTGAATATTTTTGGGAATAAGATTCTTGTTATCCATATTTCACCCTGTGCCAAATATTAGATCAACCACAATCCCGCATAAGAGAAAACAGAGTCAAAGGTGAAGAGGAAATATTTCTGAATGAGCACCAGACTACCGTGTGTCCTAGGGAAAAAGCCAGTATCTAGGCTCGAGTCAAAGACAAAGTGGGAATTGGAAGAAAGGGGACCCATTTTTCGAGTTGTTTTCCTACCCTGGCCCCTCCTGTACAAACCCGGTACAAACTTCAAGGGGTGTATCTTTCAAATCAAGGCTCAAAGTGTTGTAAATCTAATGTCGTTGGAAATATATCAGCTTCACGCATGTCATGGAGGTCTGGAAATTTAATTTTGAAGAGGTTAGGTGAAGAAAAATGGAGGAAATGTCTTCGGGATTTCAATGCAGGATCTCCTTGCCTCAACAACCAGATTGGATTTGATTTGTTTCATCGTTTCCTCTTCCTTTGAGGCACCAAACCATGGATTGGTGTAGTAAAGATGGATCTGGAGAGAGATTTCATCAGAGGCATTAACAACAGTGGTTAAACCTCAACCTGCTTTTCCCACTTCTCTCTCTTTTCTTCTGTCAGGTTGAATCTATAAATACAGGGGCAAGGCTCATTGTAAAGGGTTGGACATTCTTTGTTTTGCAGGCTCCCTCCTCCTTCTAGCAAAGGGATCTTTGGGGTTCAGGCCTTCCACTAAAATTGTAATACATTTTTGCCTCTTGGCTATTTTGTAATGGATTGTATCGATCTACAGAGCAATAAAACATGTTTGTGATCGATTTTAGATCCTCTCTTGTCTCTTTTGCTTTCATCTGGTCTCTCATTACATATCTAGTTAATTGTGCTTGTTTATTGTATGCATTTTGTTGGTTTGTGTCTATTAGCAAAACAAGTGTTCATCATTCCTTTGGTGCATCACCTCGTAGTTTAGCTTTGTTTTAATTTTTGTATTCCTTTTATCATTGTCTCCTTGGTGAAGTTTAGATTAGGATTAAGAGCAGATCCTATACATGTCTCTACGTATGCACCCAAACAGGGGAATAAGGAACCAGCCTTTAATCTGGAGAGCTTTTCCATCTTGCAAGGTCCCACACCTTGGGGAAAGTTCAATGTTATGCAATCACACCAAATGAGTTTGCCTTAGAAAATCAGATTTTTAGAACTGATTTGGGGGTGTTGTGATTGTGCATTAACAATTCCCATTCAATGAATTATTATCAATGGAAGCATAATAGGCCTTGCTTTCTAATGTGAGAGATTGGACCTAAGATTGTAAATGACCAATAGCGTGCATGAGTGATAAAATGTCTTGCGAAGGAATAGTAGAAGATGGAAATCATGTGTTGAGCGGTAATAATTTCCCATTATGAGTAATCATAGGAATATTAAGAGGAGACATAGGAGATTCCAATGTTAAGGGCACAATAAATGTTGGTGTCAAAGAAGTAATAGGTCGCAAAGGACATGGAACATCCATAGAAGCAGTAGGACTAGCATCAGAAATATCCCTGGGAGACAAAGTGATAGATGGAGATGAGGTGGTAGGAGGAGATAAACTGATAAAAGGAGATGATTCATGCATGTTATTAGACACAATCTCATAAGAAGATGACAACGGAGTGGGGGATTCACATTCAGCAATATGCAAAGAAGTAGAATCATGACTATCAATTGTTTCATCGAAATTAAACAAAGATTTAGATAAAAGGATGTCACTAAGTGTATCATCGACATAAAATGAAGGAGTAGGAAAATTAGTATGTGATGCATTATGAGAAGAATTTTCAGAAATATAATGGGTATGAGATGCAGCTGGAGTATCATCTTGACGAGTGTGAGAATCATCATGCACATGTTTAGTATCATCAAGACCAAGCATGGAATTACTAATAGAATCATTTATTTCTCATTAGAAATTTTAGGAGTGTGACTAATAGTATAACAAGGTGTGCAACAAGTGAAACTAACTGAATCTAGAATAATGCTAATAGTATAATTATCATAACTAGTAGGCACATTACATTCATTAGCTAAGAGTTGTTGTTGAGTATCATCCAAAAGAGTAACATCATGATATAAGGCAGTGATTTCAGCTATGGTTGCTTCATCGTAAATAGGATTGATACTCGCATTAGGCATGATTAGCCAAGAAGGAGAAGAGTCGTCTTTAGCCATTAGGATTTCTAGTGGATCCTAGGGCAAATAGTTCTAAGCTACAAGTTCACCAAAATGATTCTATAAAATATGAATTATTCTATATGAATCTAAATATGCAGAACTATTGTAAATGAAATACACTAAAATATGATTTCTAAACAATTTATCTATTTTATTAATGAAAATAAATAA
This sequence comes from Taxus chinensis, assembly GCA_019776745.2. Taxonomy (NCBI): domain Eukaryota; kingdom Viridiplantae; phylum Streptophyta; class Pinopsida; order Cupressales; family Taxaceae; genus Taxus; species Taxus chinensis. Next base: position 652,537,999 of record CM034148.1, read on the forward strand.
GAGGGATAGAGCACTTACCTTGATTTTTCTTACCTCATTACGACTTGGAACTGAGAAGTGTGATGAAATAGAATAACAGACCACTGCAACGAAGCAAAAAAATGCAGTAGAGGTGGAACTTGTTGGTCTGGGGCACCTAGAGAGGGATGGGGGCGCTTGGGGTGCCCTGGTCCTTATTTTTGACACCTGGATCTGCAAAAAAGTTCACAACTTGGTTTTGATATGGTTGTTAGGGCTTCTCACTTATTCACCTTTTGTCGTGTGTATCCCGTATTGGGATCGCTGAGGTACCTGTAAACCTGCAATGAAGAAAACACCTGCAAAACCCTCATATAAACATCAAATCCTAAAAAAGAAATATGTAAAATGAGGGGTCGGACCGTCCTCAGCCACCAAAATGGTGGACTTATAATTGAGAATTGCACTACATCTCAAACCCAATGTAGTTTTGTGTGTTTGTGTGTGCTATAGTGCTCCTAAGTAGCCCTTGCGCCAACGACGCTAAGATAGCAGGCAATAGCTAGATAAAATGTAAATGTGTGGATGGAATAGAATGAACTCCCCTTCCTATGTAGTGTGTGATGAAAAATAATGTCGAAATGTAGTCCCTTGCTGTATGTAGGTAGTTAGCCCTTGATAAGAATAGTTTGTGCTTGTAATAGTATGTATGTTGTGTGTATATAGGGATCTCATGTTCAAATTTCAACACTAATGACCCAACATGCCGATTAGTACCTCAGGAGATGAGAGGGAAAACCAAAAATACCAACCTCAAATGTCAAAAAAAAGATCAAACATAAAGACGACACAGGCGCTCAGGATGGACAGGAGTGTTTGGCGCTAGTATCCAGTCTTGGGCGCTAGTGTCCAAAGACAAGTGACAACAAATGAGTGATAACTAACAAACAGGGATCCATGTGACCTAATCAGAACTATGTGTATGGGTGACAAGTGTGAAAGATAAAAAGCAATAAAGACCAACAAGACAGGTGGATGGACTATGGAATGGGTCATCAATGAATACTTTTCTTACGTAATATCCATATATAAAATAACGTACTTGGTGGTATAATAAATAGTAGTAAGTGCATGATTTTGTGACTACGCAAGCTTAGGTGATAGTATGTAATGCTTAGTGTTTGGTCCTTTATTTTGAAAACATAAATGTGTATTTATATGATTCCCTTGTTTGAAGTTCGTAATTGACAAATAAAAGGCCAACCCAAAGTAGTATGAAGTAATTAAGAAGTGAAAGAGGTCCAGAAGGATAAGGAAAAGGTAAATAGGGACATGAGCACCTAGGAGGATAGGAACGCCTCCCATTAGTGTCCTAATTGGGCACTTGTGTCCAAGGACATAAAAAGATAAAAATTTCAAATGTCAGTAAGAGTGTAATATGTATAAAGCCAATAAAAATGCATAAGACAAAGAAAAAGGCTAAAGGAAGTTGTCAATTACTAGTTTTATTGCTTATGAATCATGTAAATGCTAACATGCATTTAGGACCTAGAAATGTACCCAAGTGCATAGATTTTGTGACTATAGTTTAGACAAAGTTAAAAGGAGAAATTTTAGGCTACAATCCATTCCTTGTGTTCTTGTGAATGACATATTGTTTAGAAAACATATCATTGGTATTCTCTTGAGATGTGTTAACATAATTTTTATTGAGATGATTTTTCAAGAATTCCATGATAGATCAACATGTGGACATTATGTCCCAAGAGAAACAACACTTAAAATCTTGAAAGGAGGCTATTATTGGCCAAATATCTTCAAAGATTGACATGCATGGGTCCAAAAGTGTCAGAAAGTTTCTATTTTTGTGGGTAAAGAGAAACTTTCCGCCCTTCCTCTCCACCCAATTTTAGTTGTGCAGACATCCATACAGAGGGGGTTAGAGTTTATAGGCGTAATCAATCCACATTCAAGTTTGGTACACAAATGGATATTAACAACAATAGATTATCTCAATGTGTGGACAAAAGTAGTTGCTTTGAAAGAGGCGAATGAATCTAATATCCTTGATTTCTATGAGGGGATTATAACGAGGTGTGGATTCCCCTCCACAATCATATCATTTAATGCCTTGGCATTCCTCAACATAAAAATAAGTGAGTTGGCCATAAAAAAAGGGATTCATTTGAGTATTGTTATCCAAACTTCCCCCTTTCATGTATTTTGAAAACTCACAGTGATTATTTGGACTTGGATAAGGGTAAAACTGATAAAAATGGAAAAACTGAGTTTTATAAGGCTTCCCGTTTTCTTTGTATAATTCCTCAGTTCCATACTTGACCAAAAAACTTGGAAATTTTGAGAAAAAGATCAAAAACACACTTTTACGGCCTACTACAGAAACGCGGGTGGCAGGTAGAACTCAGGAACTAGTTCCCTAGGGCTTGTCGTTCTCCGCAAGGGTGTTTGAGCCACAAGTTGAAGGGCTAAATGTATTTCAAGTTGGGAATGTGTTGCGGGAACCTAGGGGTCGGATGGAATTAGTTCCCTGGGAAGAAGGGTTCCCTGAATCCCCTTTTGAGCCACACGATAAAGGAAATAGAGTAATGCGGGTGGGTCAAAGAAAAGTGGAACTCGCGAAACAAGTTCCACGAAACAAACAATTCCCCACATTGATGGATGACCTGAAAGGAAAAGGAAGTGGTGAGTTGTGAGCAAAGGAGGAGTTAGAGGAACTCATTGCACATGGAACAAGATCCGCGGAGACCTTTGGGCTACATTCAGGGTTCATTTTAAGAGACCTCTAGGAAATCGAAGGTGGAGATTTCCTGATGAATATCCCTGGAACCACTTTCGTGAACCAAGTGAATTTTTGGGGATTTGTGTGCAAAATTTTCACCTAACAGAAGCTTTCATTTTCAAGTTGTGTATGGCACGATAGTAAGGTTACAGTTACACGACATCAAGTTTGTTGTCATGTGATAGCAAGTTTATTATCACTTGACTGCAAATCTCCTTTCGTGTATCTACAGCCTCTTGTCGTGCATCAACAACACATTATTTTCGTGCTTCAACAACCTCCTATCGTGCGTCAACAAATTCATGTCGTGCATCAAAAACCTCTTATCGTGCATCAACAACTTACTGTCGTGCATCAACAACCTCCCGTTGTGCTTTAACAATATGCCCTACAAGTTCACGGTACTTAATATGTTGGTACCTCAATAAGCTAGTAGTAAGTTACTAGTATACTACCCGGCAAGTTACCTAGGTTTATATAGGAGTACTTTTCAATGGTAGGCAAAGCCGACCCCTAAAACAATTATACTAGAAATTTTAGGTGAACATGACACTAACGTGTTCTGAAAAATTTACCATTTCAAATTTTCCTAGAATGAAAATTTCACCAAATTATGAATATCCACCACTAAAAAAATCCCTAACTACATTGAATGAAGGCGAGAGTTGCGGATAAGCGGGGTGCGAACGGAACATAATGCGGAGGAACGGGGGCTAGAGGGAATAGTTCCCGCGGGGTTTGAGTTCCTCACGTGGTGTTTTGGACCAAAAAATGATGCAATAAGATGGTGAGGTGGTGTGTTTTGGGGAAACAGAGTGCGGAGAGAACAAGGTGCAGGAGAATGAAGGTTGGGTGGAATAGTTCCTGAGTTCCACCCAGCACCCGTTAAGCTGACAAACACGTAAACCCTGACCAATGTGGAAAAAGCGGAAGATAGTGGCACAAGCAGAATAGTTACATGCTCCCTGAAGTTCTCCACATCGTAATTTCACCTACAATACAAAGGTAAAAATTAATTAAATGTTAACTATTCATTCGCTAGGGAACCCGTGTTCCTCCTCAACCCCCCTAGATCCGCATGGGCATAACTTTCACCCAGGGGCTCCAAATTTAACAAAATTGGACTTTTTGCAAAGGTATCTTCATCCTCTACATCATAGAAATTGAATATCTTAAGTTAGGTGAGTGTAGGTGGGAGAAAAAGAGGAAATCACTCCCATCATTAAAGAATTCAGTTCCAGGTAGTTGAACAACCAAATTTGATGATTTATGGTGCTCATTTCTTCTCTCACAAGCAAAGTATCATAGGGGAATGGATTTGTAAGGTTTCCCATACCTCTTTTTAGAAATTTAATGCATGTTCGTGGGTAGAGGTAGAAATTCAAGTTTCTCTCTCTCTCTCTCTCTCTCTCTCTCATCTATATATTGTAGTTAGCATATGGATTTGCACACATGCAAATGACATGCAATAGTGTGGGAACAAAGTCCCTCCTCAATGAAGGTGAGGTTGCCTTTATTGAAAACCAAAACTATATTTACACCTGTACATTCAAAATTGTATGTGGGGGGTGTTTTGGAACATCAATGGAAAGAAAAGTGAATGAGGGAGATGGAATGGAATGAAGGAAAGGAATGGAAAGGAATGAATGGAAGGAACATGCAAGAGTTAGGTAAAAGCATAGCCTAATATTGCATGGAGAAGAACAATAAATAACTAACACAAATAAAATGGAGTTTGCATCAGCTAAATGAGAATAAGTAAAAGGGAACACACATGAGCAAGTAGATAATCAGAGCTTGATCACTGTGAACTAGAACAACATATTAGTAGTGTTGACAATAAGATCCAAGACAATATTTGCATGCAAGATTCAAACACTAACATCTAATGAACATAAGAACATCAAATGCTATAAGAGACAATGAATGGGACACAAAGTTCATATTTCATTAACTCCAAAATGTCTTCTCAAAAGAACACAAAGTTTCTTTCTTTGAAGTAAAGCTTGCATACAAAAGTATTTTCTTCTCCTCTCTCAAAGTCACCCTTACAAATGAGCCCCCTACTTCCTTTTATAACCCAAAAGTTGGTTACAAAGTAGTTAGGATTTTAAATGCACATTAAATAGGGCACTTAAGTGACTTTGAACTTTTTCAACCAAATTTATTAAAAAGTGACTAAAAATAGAAACCACTTAAGTTATCAAATTTTTCCAAAAGTGAGTTCAATAATAAACACCACTTTATAACAAAAAGCAATGGGTACATGTGGACCCCACTTAAATGACTTGGACACACACATAGACATCATAGTCAGCAATGTGCCACCTAGATCAAGACACCTAGGATCAGTGCCTTATCCATTGGGCCAAGAGTCCACCTATCCCGGTCGTACGGGAATGAACTCATTGACTGTGCTCCACAATCCTCCAAATGACAAGAGAGTTGAGCTTGAAACTTGAGCAATTCATCCACCTCTCCGTTTGAGCAACATCCTGGTGTGAGAAATTTTGTCTTTATTCACATTTGCATTCACAATTACACACAATTCTCCACATGCTCTAAATACCTTTCCATGGTGAATTATTCATTTGTCATGAGACGTAGTCGTTACGCCACCTTGGCTTGTCAGAATCCAACTCCTGATCTTTTGCCATTGAGAAGATCTTCCAAGAGTCGAGATTGCAATTCACTTCCTGGAGTTATGTCTTTTCATCTTTGTCACCATCCTGAAGTGTTTCCATTATGATCTGCTCATGATCATCCAATTCGAGAATGCTCCAACTTTAAGATTTGTCGATGAAGTATCGCACCCACTGCTAACTGAGAGCTGACAGGGACATGCTTGAATGATGTGGCCTTTCTTGATGATCCACACAATTGTACTTGTCATTGGTCTTGGTTTGTCAATGAATAGATTGTACAATGATCAAGTGAAAGACAATTGATGTAGACAAGATTCTCCCATTATCAATCTCTACCGATAATAATGGCTTTTGACTCCGAAGAGACCTATGCCAATAGCTACGACTTATACCACATAATGAGGAAGTCAGAGGTTGCTTCCACTTCAGAGCCATTGGAGTTGAATCGCCACACTATGCAGGTGTTGTGGTGCATCCATGCAAGTGATGACCAATTCGGAACAAGCGTCGGGAAAATTGTGACTCACCTTCGGTTGATATGCGATGCAGATCGACCTATGTCGACATGTCCCAAGTTGGTATCAGCGATGTTCTCATACTCGTCGAGGTGGGTAGAATGCCCTGGAATCCATACCACAACATTTTTTGTTTGAAGATGACATGATTGTGACAGAAGCATGATTTCAGGCTATTACTTCCTTCTTCAAAACTACACAAATTGCCTCTGAAACTGCCCTGGGAAAAATAGCAAATCTTGTTCTGAGAAACTCTCACTAGATGAGGGAGTCTATTAAGGTACCAAAGTTTGTGTGTCAAGGGTTTTTTCCCAATAAAATTCTTCAGTCAAATATTAAAGGTCAAAGTTGACTCTTCTGAAACTGCTAGGAAAATGCAAGTGAAAAACTGTGAAAATCTTGTTTGGTTTTAGCCTGGGAAAAATACCAAACGTCACCCTGGGCATCTACAACTTGGAAAGGGAGCATATGAAGGTGGGGAGAATCCAAAAAAATAATTATTTTCTCTTGAATGATCATCCGAGTTCAAAATATCAACTCTCAAAGTGAGTCACCTTGACAAGCTGAAAACTACTGCGCATGCAGTGAAATCATGCAAACTGCATTTTATTTGACTCCGTGAAAAATATCAAATGAAGTGTTGTACATTTAAATTTTTCAAAAGTACATGAATGTGGGAAGAATTCAATGAAACAAACCGTTTCTCTTGACGATCATCTGGGCTCGAAATATGGATTCTCAAAGTAGGCCTTCCGCCAAGCTGAAATTGTGCGCGGCAAAATCGAGTAAACTGTGTTTTTCTTGGGTTCGTGAAAAATATCAAATGAGGTGTTGTTCATTTAAAATTTGGAAAATAAGTACATGAAGATGGTAATAATTCAATGAACCAAACCGTTTTTCTTGAAAATCACTCAACTTCGAGATATTGAGCTCCAAAGTTGATTACTTCGACAGATACAACCCGCGACACTTTCTTTCCGCATCTTATCATTTTCTTCATTAAATTCATTTTTTTGTGATATGTATGACATTTTTGAATGCGTGATTTTTTGAATGGTCGAATACTTCCTTGAATGCGTGATGCAAATGCGTTGCTTTTTCAATAATGAATTTTCCTAAATACTTCTCACCAATGCGTGATAAAAATGATTTTTTTTAATTAAATTCTCCCTTGGAATTTCTTCACCAAAAACCTCTAAATGTGAGCACTGTTTGGATTTTTCTGGAAAGATCTTCTTTCTACAAATGCATGGCTCTCTTTTTGCGTGGAATATGTTATTGCCTCAATGCGTGGATTCTTTTTCTCTTGGCATGGATATTGCTTCTCTGTGAAACGTGGACTTTTCCCTTGGCTTTCTTTTGCCTATCTTCTAACTGCATGGAAATTCTCTTTTTTTATTTTCTTCCATGCATTTTAATTTTTTAGGCACATGAGCAATTGTTTTGGGCTAGTTTATATTCAACAATTCGTTGAAAACTGCCTTATGCATGCATGGACTTTTGTTTGAATTCTTTACCAATGGTGGTGCTTTTTTTGCTGGTTGGGATTTGTTTTTTTTGAAATTTGCCTTCTTTTGAAGTTCCTCACTGTTGACATGCGTTGGATATTCTTTTTATCCAATGCTCTTAAAAACTGTTGTTCTTCTCCTTTTTGTTGTGTAAATTTGTTCTCTCTTGTTGCACAAAACTTCTCCAACAAAACAAAAAAACAATGCTTTGGATTGTTCAAAAAATGTGTGGGAACTTGTAGGATTTTTTTTCCTTTGTGTTCTTCCTTTTTCTCTTCCTCCAACGTGTTGGACTTTCCTTTGTCTTCCTAATGTCTTTTTTTTTTTTGCATGGATTAATTAACTCCTTTTACTGTGTTTTAAACCTTGTTTGCCTTGGTTATTTTATCTTTCTGCCTAAATGGCTTTTAAACTGCTTCTCCCTTTGTGTGAACAGTTGTGAATGGATTTTCTTCTCTATGGCGTGGGACTTTCTATCTCCTCCCTGCACATGAATGGAATGGTTTATCAATGCGTGGGAACTGACTGAGTTGAATTTGGAAAACTCTTGCATTGAAAATCCTTTACTTCTGGTGTATTGCCTGAGGAATGTGATTCTTTATTTCTCTAATGTAATGCTTCTACAGAGGAAATAAGAAGAAGTTAGAAATATTGAAAGCTTCAAAGCTTCTTCGCATGACTTTTTCCAAAGATTTTGACAGAGAAATGGTTATGAGGATTAAAGAAGCTTCTCGTAACTGTTTCTTATTTCCATTGAGAATAACCAATTTCCCTTTCTTCGGGTAGTGGGCATTAATTGTCAAGGGAAAAATGGGAAAAAACTTAATCATTTCATGACAATGGCAAAGCAGGCTGGCAATTCCCATTTATTTCCCCATGTGGGAAATTGGGAGATCTTTTTCCAGTTTGCCATCTGGTCGGGTTGGCAATCAGCAGAAGAAATTCCACAAGCAGGGAAAAAAGAAGAATTTTCCAGGAAAGGGGAAATCCTGGGTGTGGGAAGCCAATTTGGCATCCCCGACAATTGGAAGCGGAAGCTTTATTTTCCCTCGACAATAAAAATTAAAACTTTCAATTGATTGATGCTTTTAATTATATTAATATTTATTTAATTAAAAACCCCAAAAATTAATAAAATTGATTTTATCAAATAAAGGGTAATAAATTAATTAAATATTAATTAATTAATTAATTTAACGCAGTTTGTGACCTAGCGGGAGGAGTTCTTGCCCGAAATGGATGAAATGAAAGACCAGAATGATCATGAGAACAAGACGATCGTGAGGGTGATAAATCACGTGAAAGTAACACTTTTGAAAATTTTCAAAATTTCCATGTTTATTAATTTTGTGAAGTCAAAATTAGCTGATAACAACTGGCTCTAATTGGGGACAAGGACTTTATGGATGCAACAATGGACCCAGACCCAAATATTTAATGAACATGATCCCAAAAATGATGGTGCACAAAAATGGGATGACAAAAGAGAGGAAACCAAAAAACAGGGAAATGAAACAAACCAAAATCCTAATTACCTATGTACATATGGGGGACAACCCGTTTTCAATTTTGATAGTGCTTGAGATATTGCCCACTGTAGGGAAAAGGAAAATGAGTTCCATCAGGATATGCCAAGTAATAGGTGTTATCTCCACAGAAATGCTGATTTTGAAAGGGCCCAGCCACAACGAATCAAACTTCCTCGTGCTTTCCTTTTGGTTCACGTCTCTTGTCCCAGAGAAGAACTAAGTCATTGATTTGAAATTGTCCTCTCCTTAGTTTTCCTGTCAAACAATTCTCTTCACTTTGGATTGGTGTTCCTCGATCCTGTTTGCTACTTGACTTCTTTGTTCTTCGAGCTTGCTTAGGAACATGATCCTTTTATCCAATGCATTGGTGAAGCATTCATCATCAACTGCTTGAGCCAATCGTAATGCTGGTAACTCCAATGTGATGGGAATTTGAGCATCGGTTCCATACAAGAGTTGGAATGGAGACATCCCGATTACTCTTTTGGGAGTTATGCGGTCAGCCCACAATGCATCATATAACTTTTTGTGCCAAGTTCTTTGATTTTCTTCGACTAACTTACGCACGATAGTAATGATGTTTTTGTTACTGGATTCTGCTTGACCATTTCCCTGCAGGGTAGTAATCTGATGAATGAGATAAAGATATCCCATACCCATAACAAAAACCTATCATCTCTACAGAAGAAAAATTGGAGGCATTTTCTGTCACGATCTTTTGTGGAATTCCGTAACGAATCAATATATTCTCTTTGATGAAGTCACATATTACCGTAGTAGATGTTTGTTTCACCGGTATAGCTTCTACCCACTTCGTAAAGTAGTCAGTTGCAGTGAGCACGTGAGTATGACCAGCACTAGAATTAGGATTCAGAACTCGATGAAATCTAAACCCCATTGTTGAAAGGGTTCTTCAATGACAACTGGCTTCAAAGGCAAAGCTGCCAATTTAGGTCTTCCAACAAATTGTTGACAAGCTTCGCATTTTGTTACCCATTTCTGAGCATCAGAAAACATAGTGGGCCAGTAATAATGTGCTCACAAAATTTTATGAGTTATCACTGGGCCAAAGAAATGACCACCGCAAGCATGATTGTGAAAGGCTTCAACAACCTAGGTTGTTGTTCTTTATCGACACATCTGAGGAACATGCCATCAATTCCTTTCTTGAACAAAGTGTTGTCCCAAATGACGTACCTGACAGCTCTTAATTTGATAGCTCTCTTTTCCTTAGCTGTCAGATTCTCAGGACATTCACCATATGTGAGAAAGTAGGCTATATCGGAATACCATTCGTCTGTGGTACTGACGAAAAAATACCAGTGGTAAAATTTCTTCAACTGGTTCTTCTTCAGAGTCATCTCGTGGCTCATTCTCTGTGATGAGTTGGCAGAGTCCTCTTCCTCGAACTAACTTGGTAGGCTTGATGTCCAAATCATATTCCTGGATCTTGGAGACCCAGTTACCTCTTTTAGATCCTGGTTCTTGTTGTGTCAGCATTGATTTAACTACGGTGTCTGGAACTAAGACTTTGGTGTGAGAATTCAACACATAGTACCTGAAATGTTTCAAGGCTCTCACCACCGTGTACACATGCCTCTCAAGGGGAGTGTAATTGAGTTCATGTTTCTTGAATCCAAAACTCATGAATGCAATAGGAGATTTGATTCCCTCTTGATTGTGTTGAGTCAGGATGGCAAGAGATCATGTGCGGCGAAGCATAGCAATAGATTATGAAATCCTTTTTAAAATCGGGACACACCAATGTAGGAGCTTTTGCAATAGCACCCTTGATTTGTTCAAATGCTTCTCTACCTTCCTTTGACCATTTGAAGGATTCTTTTCCTTTCATCATATCAGCGATTTCTTTGGTTAGCTCAGCAAAATTTGGCACGAACCTTCTCAAAAAGTTCACCTTCCCAAAGAATGAGTGGACTCCAGGCTTACTTGTAGGTAAGGAAAGATTCTTGATAGCTTGAATGCGCTCAGGATCGATCTTAGTTCCTTCTTTAGAAACAATATGACCTAGGAGTTTCCCTTCCGTAACTCTGAACATGGACTTCTTTGGATTCAGGGAGATCTTATGAAGTCTGCACCTTTGCAATATTTTCTCCAAATCTCTTAGGTGATCTTCTCGCTTCTTTGAGAACATTGTCAAGTCATCTAGGTATATCACGATGATCTTGTCTTTATAATCTGTGAATGCCATATCCATAGCCCTTTGAAAAGTTACGTCAACATTGATCAAACCAAAAGGCATTCTTCTATACGCGAACGTACCCCAAGGGGTGGTGAACGGTTTTATGTTGATCTTCTCTAGCCACTTCAATCTGATTATAACCAGAGAAACCATCTAGCATGGATAACATTTCTGATCCAGTTACTTCCTACAGAATATGGTCCATGACCGGCAGTGGATAGTTATCCTTCAAGGAAGCTTGATTAAGATTGCGGAAATCCACACAAATCCTAATTTCTCCATTTTTCTTGTGAACTGGTACAATATTAGCTATCCAAGTTGAATGTCGAATAGGAAAAACTATTCGTGCATCTAACATCTTTTGAACCTCATGAAATATTGTCCTTGCTATCTTGGGATTATATTGTCTTTGCTTCTTCCTGAATGGAGTTGCACCAGGTTTCAAGGGTATGGCATGCTCCATTTCCCTAGGTTGGAAAGACTTCAAGTCTTTATATGAGTAAGCCAAGATGTCAGAATATTTGGTAAGGAGGCTTACAAATTTCTTGCGCTCCTCAGGTGAGAAACACTTACCAATGTTGACCAGGCGAGGTTTATCCTTGGTACCAATGTTAACTTGCTCATAGTCAACAGAATTTGTAGGTCCTGCCTGCTCTTTCTCTTTGATAAACCTGTCATGTTTATCAAAAAGTTCTTCAAGTGAAACCAATCCTTTTGGAATTTTATTTCCTTTGAGTTGAATGATTCCATCACCAGGATCCTCGTTCTCAACTCCTTCTTGAATGGGTGAGGTCATCGATTCATGAAATGCAGAATCACTTCCTTCAAAGTACAACTATTCAAAATTATCTCTCTTTTCCAAGAAGGCAATAATTTTTGATCATCATTGAATACTTGCCAATTTTCTGCATTGTCAGGAACACTTGGCCTAAAAACCATTTCAATGGTGTATTTGTCTTGATCAAACTCTGAATGAGGGATCATTAATGAAGTTGAGACTGCTAGAGAATATTCTTTGTCATTCTTTTCACGAGGGATGGATTCTATGGAAAAAGCATCGAAGGTTTCTATCGTGTCCCACACTTTATTTCTGTAGTGTCTCAAATGATCATTCTTTACTTGAAACTGATTTTTTAACTTGTTTCACAATCAATTCTGCATCTCCAAAGACTTTCAAATTTTTGATCCCTTTCTCTTCTACAACTTGGAGGCCAAGGATTAATGCCTCATATTCTGCAGTGTTGTTAGTATTTGAAAATTGGAGTTTGTAAGAAAAAGGAAATATTTTACCATTTGGAGATATGAGCACCACTCCTGCGCCAGAACCTATTGAGCAACAACTTCCATCGAACTCAAGAGTCCAGATCTCATTGGGATCTTGGCAAGTGACCTCAGGTGCATGAACCTCTGTAGTCATCATATAATTACCCATACTTGAGTTTTGAAACATGACTTGTGCGGGGATCATCAATTTTTGTTACGGTGAACTTTTCCTGAGTTTCTGGCATTAGCTTCTTCATTTCTCCACTGATAGGGATCATAGCATGAGACCAGTCCATTTGAATCTCACCACCCAGATCTCTGTAAAATTTCCTGCTCAACAACATACCATATGAAGCGGGAATGTCAGCAACTAGAATGGTTACCTTAACTCACTTTTGAGGAAATTGGGCTAAAACCATTTGAGCATCTTTAATCTGCCCAATCAGAGGAACTTGTCTTGTCTCCATGGAGTAACAAGATCTGAATGTTCTCGTACAAGTCAACCCAAGAGCATGTGCTACTTTCGCAGGCATCACATTATCCGAGGCTCCAGAATCTATAATGCAATTACTTAATTTGCATCTGTTGATCAGAAAGGACACAAAGAAAGGTTCAATCTTTTCATTTGAAGGTGTAGTGGCTGCCACAATATTTTGAGTCTTCCCATCTTTGGGAGTTTTCAAATTCCTTTAGAGGAATGAACAATAGAGTCACCTTTGATAAACTGGACCAATTTCTCGAGTTGATCCTTATTGGACTTCAAGTACTCTACCTGTGACATGGAAATTTTTGTTTTATTGATATGATCAATGATATCAAATTTGGGCAAAATGATTGTACTTGATGTCTCAGATACTAGTTCTTTCGAACTTGATGATGGCACACTTTTGACCTTTGCTTCGGGCTTGGTTGATACTGATGTGGAAGAAGAAACTTTCTTCGTAGCTGATTTATCAACTGATTGACTTGACAAAGGCCCTCCTTTCTTTAAGATAGTTTTGACCTTGGAAACCTCAGTCACCTTGGACTCTTTAGGAATCTCATTGTCTTGGATTCTTTGGAAGTTTCCTTAGTCTTAGATTCTTTAGGAACTTCCTTGGAGCTCTTTTTATCTTCCACCTTAGTGGTACTCTCCTCCTTCTGAGAGTGTGTGAAGACAGCGAAGGATTGACTATTCATATCTTCTATAATTTCTTCATATTCATCTTCTTCTTCTGAATGTACTCAAAGAAATGATTATTACTTTCTCCTTCAGGCTCTTCGACTTCAGGTTCAGATGTTCCAGAGTTTGGCTCTTCTTCGTCAACTTGATGACCTCAACTTCATCATCACTTTCTTCAATGACATCACACTTTGAGTTAGTTGCGGGAGCCACTTCAATAGCAAGCCTCGTCAGAGCACCTGCAATTCTGACTTTGTTGGGAATGTAGCCTTTTCTTGGGATGTCTTTGTAAGGAGCAGGTTTACTACTTTGAGCAACTTGCTTTTTCAAAGCTAGCACATCATTAGCCAACTTAGTGAGTATAGCCTCTGAAGCATTGGGGGTTTCTTGACTCTTTCCCTTGAGGGAAGTTTTCTTGAATTTTCCTGCCATGATTAAGTCATCCTCAATTTCTATGGCCAAGGATTGAGCAAGTTCCAAAGTAGCCACTCTAGCCCTTCTCAACTGATAGCACACTTCTGGTTGTTGTGCATTAATAAAGAAACATTTTTGTCCGTCAGGGTTCGGGTGAATCCCGACAGGAACTTTGTTCACCATTTTGTTGAATTTAGCCACGAAATTCCTCATGGGTTCTGTTGGCTCTTTCTTCGCCTGAGATAGTTGGGAAAGAAGGGCATGTTCATCTTTTGCCATCTTGAATCGGTCTTCAAACTTAGTTTTCATATCATTCCAGTTTGTAATGCATCCATTTGGTAGATGATGAAACCAATCTGGCAACGTCATGCAATGTTTCAATGAAGAGGTGAATAGCAACATCTTCATATTCCACTGACAAAACTGCACATGCAGCAAAGAAGGCAGAAATGTGGTCATCTGGTGATGTCTTCCCATCTCCATCAAACTTGGGAAGAATCTTCCTCGATCCTCATGGGAGGTCATGTCGAGCTGGTAAGGCCAATGGGCCTATGGCATTTCCCCATGGTATGTTAACTGCCATCTTGGGAAAGGTGGTATGCGAAGGAAAAACAACGTGAGCAAGAACAAGTGCTTGACTTGTAGTGATTCCTTCCTTGCTTGCTCTTTCAGGACTTGATGCAAGGCTTACAGATCTATGGGGCATGTTCCTCCTTGGAGGAGATAACTTGAAACCAAACTTTCCTTGAAAGTCAAAAATGGGATCTGATTGACCTTTAGCTTTTTCTCCTTGTGTAAACCTCTTTCCTGCCAGTTTGAAATCTTTACTGTGAAAGGATCACTGGCATGTTCTGATCAGCTCTTTCCTTTTCTCTTCACTCTCTTTCTTGATCTCTTTGCGCTTGAATAACTCTAGCAACTCTCGCAGCTTGATCTTCTTCGTTATCTAGTACTGATGCGGCGAGATGAAAATGATAGTTGCTCGTGCACTTTTCCCAAATAGCTTGCCTCAAATATGATGATATGTCTTCTTGAGTATATGCAAAAAGAAGATTTGGTTGCAAGATAGGTGAGTTACCTGTAATAGTCATATGGATTATTGCCTTGGTGGAAGAGGGCCACGTCGGTGAACAACGATCAACACATGTCCAGGAGGTCTTCTGGCCACAAGTGTGGTGCTCTTCTTCTAAGGTCTTCAATATAGATTTCTCTGTCAATGGCTCTATCAACAACCACAAATTTTTACAAGCTTTCATGGTTTTCCCAAGCTACTATTCGAAGGTTGGCAGTAATGTCTCCTTGAAAATATTTGTCGGGCACAAGGTTCGGTTGAAGAACTGGAGCTTGTGTAGAGGGGATAGTCATAAAGATTTAACCAAGCATTGGTTAACGATTCCTGAATCCCCAGTAGAGTCACCAAAAACTGTTAGCATATGGATTTACACGCATGCAAATGACATGCAACAGTGTGGGAACAAAGTCCCTCCTCAATGAAGGTGAGGTTGCCTTTATTGAAAACCAAAACTATATTTACACCTGTACATTCAAAATTGTATGTGGGGGGTGTTTTGGAACATCAATGGAAAGAAAAGTGAATGAGGGAGATGGAATGGAATGAAGGAAAGGAATGAAAGGAATGAATGGAAGGAACATGCAAGAGTTAGGTAAAAGCAAAGCCTAATATTGCATGGAGAAGAACAATAAATAACTAACACAAATAAAATGGAGTTTGCATCAACTAAATGAGAATAAGTAAAAGGGAACACACATGAGCAAGTAAATAAGCAGAGCTTGATCATTGTGAACTAGAACAACATATTAGTAGTGTTGACAATAAGATCTAAGACAATATTCACATGCAAGATTTAAAACACTAACATCTAATGAACATAAGAACATCAAATGCTATAAGAGATAATGAATGGGACACAAAGTTCATATTTCATTAACTCCAAAATGTCTTCACAAAAGAACACAAAGTTTCTTTCTTTGAAGTAAATTTTGCATACAAAAGTATTTTCTTCTCCTCTCTCAAAGATCACCCTTACAAATGAGCCCATGACTTCCTTTTATAACCCAAAAGTTGGTTACAAAGTAGTTAGGATTTTAAATGCACATTAAATAGGGCACTTAAGTGACTTTGACTTTCTCAACCAACTTTATTAAAAAGTAACTAAAAATAGAAACCACTTAAGTTATGAAAAATTTTCCAAAAGTGAGTTGAATAATAACACCATTTTAAAATACCACTTTATAACAAAAAGTAATGGGTACATGTGGACCCCACTTAAATGACTTAGACACACACATAGACATCATAGTCATCAACGCGCCACCTAGATCAAGACACCTAGGATCAGTGCCTTATCCATTGGGCCAAGAGTCTGCCTATCCTTGGTCGTACGGGAATGAACTCATTGACTGTGCTTCCGCAATCCTCCAGTATGACAAGAGAATGTGAGCTTGAAACTTGAGCAATTCATCCACCTCTCCATTTGAGCAACATCCTGGTGTGAGAAATTTTATCTTTATTTATATTCACATTCACAATTACACACAATTCTCCACATGCTCCGAATACCTTTCCATGGTGAATTATTCATTTGTTTGAGACGGTAGTCGTTACACCACCTTAGCTTGTCAGAATCCAACTCTTGATCTTTCACATTGAGAAGATCTTCCAAGAGCCAAAATTGCAATTCACTACCTAGAGTTATGTCTTTAGTCTTTGTCACCATCCCAAGTGTTTCCATTATGATCTTTAACTCATGATCATCCAATTTGAGAATGCTCCAACTTTAAGATTGGTCGATGAAGTGTTGCGTCCACTGCTAACTGAGAGCTGACAGGGACACACTTGAATGATGTGGCCTTGCTTGATGATCCACACAATTATACTTGTCATTGATATTAATTTGTCGATGAATAGATCTGTACAATGACCAAGTGAAAACAATTGATGTAGACAAGATTCTCCCATTATCGATCTCTGTCGATAACAATGGCTTTTGACTCTGAAAGAGACCTCTGCCAATAGCTACGACCTATACCACATAATGAGGAAGTCAGAGGTTACTTCCACTTCAGATTCATTGGAGTTGAACCACCACACTATGTAGGTGTTATGGTGCATCCATGCAAGTGATGACCAATTCAGAACAAGTGTCGGAAAATTGTGACTCGCCTTCGGTTGATATGCGATCGCAGATCGACCTATGTCGATGTGTCCCAAGTTGGTATCGGCGATATTCTCATACTCTGAATGGAGCATCGAGGTGAGTATAATGACCTGGAACATGCAACATCATTTTGTTTGAAGATGACATGATTGTGACAGAAGCGTGATTTCAGGCTATTACTTCCTTCTTACAAAACTACACAAATGCCTCTGAAACTGCCCTGGGAAAAATAACAAATCTTGTTATGAGAAACTCTCACTGGATGAGGGAGTCTATTAAGGTACCAAAAATTTGTGTGTCAAAGGATTTTTTCCCAATAAAATTCTTCAATCAAATATTAAAGGTCAAAGTTGACTCTTCTAAAACTGTTAGGAAAATGCAAGTGAAAAATTGCGAAAATCCTATTTGGTTTTAGCCTGGGAAAAATACCAAACGTCACCTGGGCATCTACAACTTGTCAAGGGAGCATATGAAGGTGGGAAAATCCAAAAAAATAATTATTTTCTCTTGAATGATCATTCGAGTTCAAAATATCAACTCTCAAAGTGAGTCACCTTGACAGGCTGAAAACTACACGCGCAGCACGAAATCATGCAAACTACATTTTATTTGACTCCATGAAAAATATCAAACAAATTGTTGTACATTTGAATTTTGGAAAAGGATTACATTAATGTGGGAAGTAAATTGTTTCTCTTGAAAATCATCTGGGCTCGAGATATGGATTCTCAAAGTAGGCCTTCCGCCAAGTTGAAACTACGCGCGCGGTAAAATCGAGTAAACTACGTTTTTTTTGGGTTCATGAAAATATCAAATGAGATGTTGTTCATTTAAAATTTCATAAATGAGTACACAAATATGGGAAGAATTCAACGAACCAAATCGTTTCTCTTAACAATCATCTGGGCTCGAGATATGGATTCTCCAGTAGGCCTCCGCCAAGTTGAAACTGCACGCATGGCAAAATCAAGTAAACTGTGTTTTTCTTGGGTTTGTGAAAAATTCAAATGAATGTTGTTCGTTTAAAATGTAGAGAACAGTACACAAAGATGAGAATAATTCAATGAACCAAACTGTTTCTCTTGACCACTCAACTTCGAGGTATCAAGCTCCAAATTTGATTACTTCGACAAATACAACTACTGCGACACGTTCTTTTTGCATCTATTGTTTTCTTCATTAAATTCTTTTGTTTTTTTTTTGTGTTGACCTTTGAATGTGTGATATTATTGAATAGCCCAAATTTCCTGGAGAGCTCTTGGTTATGCAAATGGGTGAATAATTATTTTTCCTAAATACTTCTCACCAATGCATGATAAAAATGATTTATTTTTAATTAAATTCTCCCATAGAATTTCTTCACCAAAAACCTCTGCGTGAGCACTACATGGTTTGTCTGGGAATGTAGATCTTCCTACTACAATGTGTGCTCTCTTTTTTCATGGAATAATTTATTGCCAACATGGATTCTTTTTACTAGCTTGGCATGGATATTGCTTCTCTGTTGAAACATGGAACTTTTCCCTTTTTTATATTATCTTCTAATTGCATGGAAATTCTATTTTTTATGTGTCTTATGCATGCATTTTAATTCTTTCTAAGCACGTGATCTAGCTGTTTTATTTCAAGTTTTCTTCCTTCCTCTCCATTGTTGAAAACTGCCTGATATGCATGCATGGAACTGTAGTGCCCACATTTTTATAGCTCCAGTTATCTGTTGGTTCCTTTATGCATAGACATGTTTTGATTGAGACTCTGATAGATTTTGGACATTTTACTATGTTATTTTATCCTCATGGACATTATGGTATTTTGGGCGCGTAACGCCAATTGGACTAGATTCGTATATTGATATATTTCTTATGATGTTGATGACACTAACAGGGGTACATGATAGTGAGATTTATTGGTTAGATGTTGATTTCTTGTGGTCGATTTGATTAATGATATAGTTTTCTAGATTTAATAATGGTAATTTCATGCTAGCCTAAGTGTATGTCGTTGTAATTTTATCTGTGGATGATTCATGGCAAACTATGTGTATAATTGTATGCATTGCACTATCAATTGTATAATGATGTTAGGACATTATAAGTTTGATTAAATTTGTGATGTGTAGATGATGTTTATTATATTGGAAAGATGCGGTTAATGTGTGCAATAAGTGTGCAGGTGACAGGTATAGGAGAGCATGGGTTTCAGGACAGCTACGCAATTGTGCACGAGTGGCCCACGAGGCTGAGTCCTAACCATGCTAAATGTTTGAGGCCTTAGAATAGGTGTATTTATTTGGGCACCATGGGTGAACCCTCAATTGTAATGTATTTATGTCTTGTAAAATTAATTATGTTTAGGGTGTGTTTTATTAAGTAAACTAGTTTAGGGGTTTAATGATCTCATCTTAATTTAAGTGATGGTTTTGGGTAAGTGTGTGTGTGTTGGTAGAAGGGATTGGGGACCACATGTGAACCTTGGGTGGACCCCACACCCTCTACCCTTGTGCTCAAGCATGCCAAACCCGAAATTGGGTTATTTTGGGCATTTTTAGGGACCCCTTTTGAGTTTGGGAGTTCCCTTAGCATGAAAATGGGCCCTTGGACCCTACCTAATAGGTAGGGGGCTTATTTCCAAGGTTTGGAGGGAGTTTCCCTCCCATTTTTCCCTCCTTAGTCACCATCCATGTAAGATGGTTGGTTTGTGTGTATTTGTTAAAAGTTGCTCCACTTTGTTTTATTTTAGTTTTTAGTATTTTGGGTGATAAGGGCTAAAATGTGAGTTTACTTTTACTTATTTGGTTTTTGGAATCTTTGACTCTTGAGAGGAGAGGGGGTGACACTTGTCACTTTCCCATTGGTGAGGAAACTTTTGGGTTCCTCTTCTTATTCTTCCTCATGTGGAAGGAAGGGGTCTTCTTGGCTCATTTTTTTTGGGAGAACTTGGAGAATTTTGGGAGCTTGGAGGTTTGCTTGGACAAAAGGGAAAAAGCTTAGAGTCTTGGAAAGCATTGTAGAGGTAGGATTCTTAACCTTTTCTTTCTTAGTTGTGCTTATCTTGTTAACTATGCTTGATCAATGAAATGATGTGTGTGAAATGATGTGTTGTGAAGTTGTATGGTGAATGTAGTTTGTTTGTTTTGTTACCTTGTTGTTTTCTTTTGTTTTCTCTCCACCATCATTTGGATTGGTGGTTTTTGGAGAATGTAGGGGAAGAGAGAGGGATTTCCCTCTCAAACCTCATGGTTGTTGGTCAAGCCATGAAGGTCCCTTCTCATCCCCTCATATGGTTTGAGGTGGGAGAAAGGTTCATATGGCTTGAACCTTTCCCCATTCTTGGTGAGGAAACCCTTTTGGGTTTGAAAATCCTCCCAAGAAGGATTTCTATGACATAAAGGAGGAATAAGGAGGATGAATGATTAGGAGGAATAAGGAGTTTTGTAAACATTCTTTTGTTGGTGCTCCTATGGTTGGACACCTTTGATTTGGGCATCCTATTTCTTCTCTTCCCCCTTGTGAGGTTGACCTTGTTCTCCTCATGTTGTTGTTTTATCATGTGTAGTATGTCTAAGTGTTAAATGGTCTATGTATTCTTGTTGTGTTTTATCCCCTTTATACTTGTGCACATTGTGGAAGTTTGTTCCTCTCTCCCATGGGCTTGGGGGAGGCTAGCATGGCTTCCAACCATGGAAAGGCATGTGATGATGCCTATTGGTTGAGTGGTAAACAAGCCTTGTCTCTTATTTCAGCATCCTTGGAAGAACATTCAAGTTTGGAGATAGGTGGAGCCTCTTTGCCATCTTGGTCCTCTTGGTCATCTTCATCTTTTGAGGGCATTACTTTCATTTTGTAAATAAATGTGGCTTTGTGAAGCTTTACCTTCTTGTAAATACCTATTTTGTACTTGATGCTACTTGTAAACTTTAGTCATTGCTTTTTACCTTCATTGTTGCAAGAATCTTGTAAACAAAAAAAAAATAGAGGAAGGATTATCATATTGAAATCATGAGTTTTCTCTTATTTTACATGTCTTCATTTGAAGGTCTTGGTTGTTTATAAATCTACAAAGTATGAGCATGCATGGTGCATTAAATCTGTAATTTTTAGTTGTGTCTACTTTTCAAGTTTTGTAAAAAAATAAGAATCTATGAAATGACTTATGTATACTTGGAATCCTAAAAAAAAAAAAATCTAAAATTATAAGCTAAACATTCTTTTAAATCTAGCAAAATTTTATGGCATTACATCTAGACAACCATGGTTGTGTGGAACTTACCAATGTGTGGGCTTAGTATTATTGGTTCTATTTGTTTACAACTTATGCCCTATGTCATGCTTGCGTACATCTTCTTACAAGACATGTATTAGAAACTTAATATGTCTTAAACATTGTTGATGTCTCCTTTTTATGCAATTCACTTTTCTTGGTACCTCTACTTGTTCCCATAGTTACTTCTGCAACAAAACTCTAATGCATGTTGGATATGTTCTTTAACTAACATGTGTTACTTTATCCTAGTTTCATTTTTTGTATTCTTCCTATTTGATCCCCTCCAACGTCATTGTCAGTGGTGTTGTCATTGACGTCAAGTGGTATTGATGGAAAAAAGTTTGATCTGGATGAAGTTATATAATCCAAGGACTATGTGGGGATGATTAAACCGTAATGACCTTTTATTTTAGTCTTCAGGCTACCAAGATGAGATGTGCATTGGTACACTGTTATGTCCTGGTTATGTGAACAGTTGTGGATGGATTTTCTTCTCTAGGCATGGGACTGTCTATCTCCTCTTGACACTGTGAATGTACATTTTAGCTCATAGCGATGGGAAAATTAACCGACTGAGTTGAATCACAAAACTCTTGCTTTGAGAATCTCACAATTTACTTCATGCAGATGATATTGCCTATGAGATGTCATAGGAAAACCTACCTTTCTCGTAACTACACTTATATAAAGGAATATAGGTATGTCTTGTAGTTATGGCAAATATTCAT
Organism: Taxus chinensis; assembly: GCA_019776745.2. Classification (NCBI taxonomy): domain Eukaryota; kingdom Viridiplantae; phylum Streptophyta; class Pinopsida; order Cupressales; family Taxaceae; genus Taxus; species Taxus chinensis. The sequence goes on from CM034148.1 coordinate 652,560,163, forward strand.
TAGATTCTTGGGGATTTTGAATTTTTCAAGTTTTTCTAAAATAACCTTCTTGAAAAATGCATTTTGAGTTGCCTAGATTCTTAGGTCTTAAAAAAATTTGTGGGAAATTTTTTTGAATCAAACTTCAAGCATGAAATGATGCAAAAAATTTCAGGGAAAATGGATAAGTTTCAAGGAAGATATGAACATTTTACTAGAAGTCATTTTCTCTCTCCTCAGGACAACTTCTTGAAATGGTTGAGTTGAAATGGATTATTTTATCTTCTTTTCAAGTCTGGTGCACATTCTCAATTCTCATTGAGATATTCTACATGCCATAGGTGTGACAAATATTAAATCCAAGCATAGTCCTATTAAATCCATCTCAATGGTGTAAGGGCAGTCTCATTCACTCTTGTGAACTAAAGGTACAATTATGCAAAACAAGTCATCATGAAAAAAAAATGTCTTCAGATTTTGGTGTTATTTGGGTCTGTCATGACCTCATAAAATTTTAGGTAATGCCATCTAGTCTATGAAGAAAGTGATTAAATCATCAAACATGAGTTCTGACTAGGTATGAGATTGACTCCTTTAAAACTGGTTATGCCTGAATAGTCATAAAACATAGTATTGTTGTACTTGTTGAGATCAATATCACATAGTCAGAGATATATATGGCATTCATGATTCTTTTAAAAGTATTAATTGTGTGAATTCAAATATTGTTGAGTGTGGAGCTGAATTACTTCACAGATTAAGTGCACTTAATTGTTACATACATGTTGTTGGTTTTGACAGTGACTTGTTGACATCGGTTAAGAAGTGACCGGCATAGGTAAGACAAGTAACCGACATCAATCAGGCAGTGAACCGGCATCGGTTAGTTATGTGATCCAACATGTGTCAGGACAAGTGAACGAAATCGGTCGGCCCATGACCAACATCAGTTAGGTAGTAACCGACATCAGTCAGCCTGTGCGACTATGCTTTGTTTATTTAGTTGAGGAATTATAATAAATATTTAGTCTTTAAAGATGATTTATTGATTGTAAAAACATATTTAGTTTCCCATAATAGATATAAATGCATGCATAAGCATATTGTATGAGGGTCATGAGAGAAGAGGATTGAATAAAAATTGTTTGCATGTTAGTTTTATTGGTGATCATGAAAGAGAAAGCTGTAGTGAGGGAAGAAAGTATTGACATCCTGTGAGGTGTTGGAAGATTGTAACATACCTTCATTGTGTTTCCTCTGTAAAGCACTAAATAATAATATTGTCCATTTCTTGGTGGATGTAGCCCACAATAGGTGAACCATGTTAAATATGGTGTTATTTATTTCTCTATTTTATTATTAACTTCTAGTTTATTTCCACATTCATTATGCTATATGATCTTATATATTTTATATCTGTGTAACACTATTATATGGTTTGACCCGAATAAATGGTATCATAGCTTTGTTTAGAGGGTTTTGTGTGTTGAAAGGATTTACTCACAAATGGTTTTCTGATTGAGTGGGAGCATAGCAATGGAAGAAGATTAGTAAATACCAAGCAAATAAATTTGATGGTCATAATTATAAACTATGGAAGATGTAGGTGGAGTATTATTTGTATTAGAAGGATCTATACTTATCATTGGATGAGCATTCACATCCAGCCACGATGACTGATGAAGAATGGAAGGATTCTTGATAGAAAGGCTTTGGGATCTATAATATTGAGTCTGGAAGCATCGGTGGCTTTGAATTTTATAGGTGTAAAAACTACGGTAGAGTTGATAAAATGTTTAGAAAATATATGTATAAAACTCGTAGTGATTTGAATTTGAATAAAGTTTTATTTGATGAAAAAATTATTTAATTCTAAGATGCAAGAAGGTGGAACTGTATCTAAGTCATTTGAATGATTTTTGGTCTATTGTAAATCAATTAAAATTGGTATAAATTTCATTTGATGATGAAGTGAAAGAACTTTTATTCTTATTCTCTTTTCCAGATAGTTGGGATAACTTGGTAATGGTTGTTAGTAATACAATGTTTGCTTCTAAAGGTTTGAAAGTTTGATGATGTGGTTAGTGTAATCTTTAATGAAGGAAACACATAGGAAAAGTATTAGGAGAAGCATCACCTGGAAACACTTTAAATGTAGAAATCAGGTGAAGATCTAAGGAGAGATCATCAAGACAATAAGAAGAATGGGAGATCAAAGTCAAGAAAGGGCAGATCTAGATCCAAGTACAAAGATTTACTTTGTTTTAATTGTGGAAAGAGAGGACATGTAAAGAAAGAGTGTTGGTCCAAGGAAAACAAAGAGAATACATCAGAAAAAGGTAAAGATGAAAATGTTGCAAGTGAGGTAAAGAAAGATGCCCTTATTCTCTCCTTGGATAATAAAATTGAATCATGGGTTTTAGATTCAGGAGCTTCTTTCCATGCTAACCCCTAATAAGGGTTATTTCAGAAATTATGTCCAGGGTAATTTTGGGCATGTTTATTTAGGAGATGATGAACCATGCAGTATTACTGGTAAAGGTGAAGTTCATCTAAATTGTAAAATGGAAATACATGGGTATTGAAAGATGTGAGGCATGTGCCAAGCCTCAAGAAGAAATCTTATTTCTGCAGGGCAACTAGTGAGAATCTGGTTACATGGTTACTTTCACAAGTCAACTCTTGGAAAGTTACCAAGGGATGCTTTTTTTGTGGCAAGAGGTAAGAAGGTAGGAACGTTATATTTATCTACCTGTATTACTAATTCCTTTTCTACATTATCTACTTCAGATTTAAATGCATGCATGTGGCATAATCAGTTGGGTCATATGAGTCAAAAAGGAATGCAGATCTTAAAGGCTAAAGGGTAAGTTATCATATTTGAAAGATTTAGATCTTGATTTTTGTGAGCATTGTATTTTTGGAAAGCAAAAGAGAGTGAGATTTCTCAAAGTTGGTGGCAACTAAGAAGGAGCATAAAATTGGAGCTTGTACACTCAAATGTGTGGGGATCAGTTCAGGTAGCTTCTCATGGTGGATCCCAGTATTATGTTACTTTCATTGATGATGCTACAAGAAAGGTATGGGTTTATTGTATTAAATCGCAAATCTAATTTTTTTGAAACTTTTAAAAGCATGGAAAGCCCTTATGGAGAATGAATCAAATTCTAAGTTAAAGTGCCTTGGATCTGACAATGGTGGTGAATACTGTAGCAAAGGCTTTCAATGATTATTGTTCAGTGAATGGGAGTACATAGAGAAAGAACGGTTCCAAGAACACCACAGGAGAATAGTGTTACAGAGAGAATGAACAGGACAATCATGGAAAGAGCTAGAAGCATAAGGATACATGTTAGATTTCTCTTATAGTTTTGTGCGGAAACAATAGACACAGTGGTTTATTTGATTAACCATGGACCTTCAAGTGCACTGAATGGTGGAATACTAGAAAAATCTTAGACTAGAAAAGAGGTAGATATTTATTTTCTTAGAGTATTTGCCTTAGAAGCTTTTGTGCATATTGATAAGGAAAATAGAAAGAAATTGGATGATAAATCCAAAATATGTACTTTCATTGGTTATGGCTCTAGTGATTTCAGATTTCGGTTTTGGGATTTAGAAGGGTCTAAGATAACTAGGAGTCATGAAATTGATTGTAATGAAAAGAGAATTTACAGGGATCAAGTTTTGGTACTCAAAGGTGAACCAATGGAGAGGTTTGTGGATGAAAATGAACTCTCAGATTTAAAATTAACACCTACAAGTTTACACAGTAACTGACACTGATTTACCCCTGACCGACATCGGTCTCATGTACCGGCGTTGGTTACAGAAGATCCAAACTGGTGTCAGTTAACCAAACTGGCGTCAGCAGAAGGTGATCGGTTCGGTCACTGTTAGAAGTAGATACAAATCTACAGGAAGAGCAGATTGAGCCTCCGACACCCCAAATCTCAATGAGAAGGTCACAAATGGTAAGTAGACCTCCAGAAATATTTTCACCTTCCTTGTCTTATTTATTATTGATTGAAAATGGTGAACTAGAAAAATTTGAAGAAGCAATGTAGGATAAAGCCCACAAATAGTGGGAGCATGACATGGATGAGGAGATGGACTCCTTAGAGTAGAACCAGAGATGGAATTTGGTTAAGTTGCCATCAGGTAAAAGAGCATTGTAGAACAAGTGAGTTTATAGAATCAAGGAAGAAGAGGGTGGACAGAAGAGATACAAGGCAAGGCTTGTAGTCAAGGGATTTACACAGAAAGCAGGTATTGAATTTGGTAAAATATTTTCTCATGTTGTTAAGATGATTTCTATTCATATTGTATTGAGTTTAGTTGCAGTAGAGGACTTGCATTTAGAGAAACTTGATGTCAAGACGACATTTCTTCATGGTGATTTATAGGAAGAGATTTATATGAATCAATCGCTTACGTATGAAGTCAAGGGTAAGGAGAAACTTGTGTGCAAATTGAAAAAGAGCTTATATGGGCTCAAGAAAGCTCCAAGGAAATGGTATATGAGGTTTGATAGTTTCATGCATGAGCATGGTTATTTGAGATTTGAATATGACCATTGTGTTTATTTCAAGATGCTTAGAAATGGGAGCTATATTATTTTGTTAATGTATGTGGATGATGTGCTTATTACAGGATCTAATATGCAATACATTGGTGAGCTTAAATAAATGCTAGCTCACACATTTGCAATGAAGGATTTGGGAGCTGCAAAGAGAATCCTTTGCATGCAAATTCACAAAGACAAGAAGAACATAAAGTTGTATTTGTCTCGGGAGCATTATATCAATAAGGTTTTGGAAAGGATTAATTTACAAAATTCAAAACCTGTAAGTACACCTATGGATAGACACTTCAAATTGAGAAAATATTAATGTCCTACATCACACGAGGAGGTTGATTACATGGCATGAGTTCTGTATGCTTTAGCAGTTGGGATCTTGATGTATGTTATGGTTTGTACTATACCAAACATTGTACAGGCAGTGGGAGTTGTGAGCAGATTTATGGCTAATCTAGGTAAATAACATTGGAAAGTAGTCTAATGGATTCTCAGGTATTTGAGAGGGACATCCGACATGTAGTTATACTATGGAGGTTCAGATACTTCTTTACGTGGCTATGTGGATTCAGACATGGCTAGTGATTTGGATAGCAAGAGGAGCACCACTGGATATGTTTTCATAGTAGGTTCCATGACAGGTTAGCTGGATTTCTAGATTGCTGAAGGTTGTGGCCCTGTCTACTACAAAGCTTGATTATGTTGAAGCTACAAAAGCTAGCAAGGAGATGATATGGATGAGCAGGTTCATGGAAGAGTTGGGAAAGGAGCAAGAGGATTACAGATTGTACAGTGATAGTCAAAGTATGATTCATCTGGAAAATAACGTAGTGTTTCATTCTCGAACGAAACACATTTAGTTAAGATATCACTTCATATGGCAGGTATTGGAGGATGGGCAGTTGAAGTTGGAGAAAATGCATATAAAGGAGAACCCTATGGATATGCTAACGAAGTCGTTAAAAAGGATAAGTAGAAGCTACACTCCACTTTTGTTGGTCTTTGATTTTGAGACTTTAGGAAGGAGAAACAGACCAAGGAAAGGATTAGAGAAAGGAGTTGTATGGTACATTGTAATAATTTATCTCCAAGTGGGAGATTGTTGAGTTATGGAGCTTAATTGCTTCACTGACATGATTTTACAGACTTGTTGGAATACACAGTAACCGGCATTGGTTGACAAACCGTCATCAGTCACGAATGGACCGGTATCGGTTAGGAAAGGAGGAACCTACATCGGTTAGGGCTAACCAAAATTGGTTAAGGTTAACCGACATTGGTTGCCTGTGTGTGACTATTATAATTAAGTTGCATAATTAGATCTATCTTTAGTTGTAAAGTGAAACTAATGGTTGTAATTATATAGCTAAAGTGACCTAAGATTGTAGATGCATATATAAGCATAAATCTAGGGTTTTAAAAGAGTGAATTCTATTGAGAATTAAGAGAAGTTTCCTTTTGAGAGAAAAGAGAAATTTGTAGAGAAGAAAGTACAGGACATCCAAAAAAGGTATGTAAGATTTCAAATCTTCATTGTATTTCCTCTGTGATAATAAATTGGTTGTTTCTTGGTGGACATAGCCCACACTAGGGGAACCACATTAAATCATGTGTATTGTTTCTTCTTGTTTATTTACGTATTGATTGCTTTTATGCTTAGATCTAATAAATATATCTGTACAAATGGTTTGTTATCTTCAATAACTGGTATTAGAACATCTTTGTTTGAGGGTTGTGTGTGTTGACAGATTTACTGACAGAAGACGGTGTTTCATGGAAAATTGTAGACTTATGAAACTTCGGATTGAAGACCCATGAAATGAAGAAGTTGAAGACAATGTTCCAAAGAAATTTGGGGGAAAAGTTAGTGTTTTATGGAATTTACAAGGTTCAAACCCATATAACAAGTAAGTCTTAAAGTTATTCTTTTGTGGCACTGGTGAAAAGATTAGTGCTTTGCAACATGGAAAATACAATGTTACACAAACTTGGAAAATATGAAATTTTATGGTGTTGGTTAATTCTATGCAAAAAAAGCACGTAGTTCATTCAAGAGAAGCCACGATTCAGGAAAAAAGTACCACAAGACACCACAAGGTGAAGGCAAGTAAGTTATATGTGACTAAGTTTGGAAGTCGTGAAACAAAAAACTACGTGTTTCGTGGGTTCTCAAAGTTTAGTGTTCTACAGATTTCAAAAGCTGCGAAACAAAGGGATATGGTCACTGGTAAAAAAATTCCACACAACAAGGAGGAATACCCTCATGTTTGCAGAGGTCACAAAAGTCTGTGGAGGTCACAAAAGTCCATGGAGGTCACAAAAGTTTATGGAGGTCATAAAAATTCTGCAAGGGTCATAAAATTTTGTGGAGGTTAGAAAAGTCACATATCATTTAGACTAAGGAAAAACCCACATATCAAATAAGAAACATATGAATTCCACGAAACATAAAAAAGTCATTCCTAATTTGATCTAGGTGCTCAACCACTCCAACAACTAGAATTTAATTTTGAATGGTGTCGTCCTCATGCACCGACGATCTAATGGTGTGCGATTGGAGCAATATCAAGTGCCCATACCTGACCTACAAAATCAATGGTGATTGGTCCTTAGTGGGTAGTGAGTGATTATTTCCCTTCATTGTTGGATCAATTTGATGTTATCCCTCTCTCTTCTCTTCTCTTCTCTTCTCTTCTCTACAATGCAACTTTTTTTCATTGTAAAGGATCCTCTTTTCATTTTCTAAAGTTACCATGCTACAATATTGATTGAACCTTAAGTTACAAACCTCTATTTTGATATTTTGTAATGCATTCTAAGTGATTTTAATATACTTTGCATCCTTATAAGCAATAATATATGTCAAATATGGCTTGTATCCACCCTTTTGCTTAGATTGTTGTCTTATTTCCTTTTTGTTTTTCCATTTTTATGTTGTGTGTGGACTATATTTGTATGGATTTCATTTCACTGTGTCATATATATAGGGTTTGAGCTTGATGGATTCGTAATTCGGACTAAGGTCAATATTTTCCCTCTCAGTCTTGCATGATCCTCCCTTGCTTCCATCAACTTAAGGAAAGAGAGAACCCCTTTCTCTAGTGTCATCACCACTCTTTAGATTATTTTCCCTTTCATGCATTCCTTCTCCCTTTCCCCCTCGCAATTCAATAATATAACCTAGCTTGGGAGTATTTTAGCATTAATATGATAGGTAGAGGAATTCGGCCTTCTCCAAAAGGGTGATCTTAAATAGTCAAGTCCCACATTGAGATATTATCCCATGTTTCACTAAGGTGTTGAATCTGGTATATTCAACAACGGTGTAACTTCAGGTAACAATGATAGTGTCAGGTTTATTTATTAGTAGGGTCACTTTCACCAAAGTATGTGGTGTTGTGTAGGGTACGGGGAAATCATTTATTATGAAAGTGACAAGGAAGATAATTATAAGCCCTCGTGTATTCGAGGAGGGCCTCGTCATTAAAAAAACCATACAAAGCTAGTAAGTCAGGAGAAGCGGTATTTTCAATAAGGTGTGGGTTGACCAAGTGAAGCTTGTATGAAGAAGTAGTACACACCTCATGGAGACATTTTTTGGGAAGAAAACATGTGTTGGAAGAGAGGGATCAGGGAAGATGGGGATCATAGCCAATTCCAGCGTCATTGAGTTGTTTGGGAAGGGACACTATCTCAGGGATGCCTTAACCATATCATCTAATACCATGCCCAGAAAAACTATGTTGTAGAAAATATCGGTAACCTTTACCATATGTATGGAGTCAATGGTGTGATTTTTGGGCCTAATAAGGGGGTTTGTGGATATCGGGCTCAAAAATATTGTAAAAAGTGAAGGGTGAGGGATCAACCAAAAAGTCATATGCAACACCGTCATACAAATACTTAACTTGTGCATGTAGAGTAGAGGGTAAAACATGCATGGCATGCAACCAAGATTGGCCTAGAAGAATATTATAAGTGAGGTTATTAGGCATGACCTGACATATAACATTAAGAGTGCAAAGCCATACTGTAATTGGCAAAGTGATCTCCCCCAACGCTCACTTAGGTGTATTGTCAAACCCACGAATACATGGGCCAGATGGAGTTAGATCTTTAAAAGAAAGTCCAATTTGATGTAGAAAATAAATATTACAAATGTTAAGGCTAGAGCCCTTATACAAAAGAACACATTTTACCATAAAGTTATGAATTTTGACTTGGATATACAATAGAGGAACATTATCAACAACAGTTTGAGAAGGAATATCAACTAGTGTGAAATTAATATATTCATCATTCATGGCAAGGCCAATTGAGATTCAAGATGAGATATAGGAAGTGGAAGTATTTGAATAGATGGCGGGTATCCTTGAGGGTGGTTGTGAGAGTTTGCATGCATGTATGATGGGTCTCAAGATATGATAACAAAGAGTTTATCCATCAATAATGAAGAAGATCCTATGAATGTGTAAAATTAAAGAAAACAATTAGGGGATCCCGAGGGTAACAAGGGTTCAACCAATAGTGGGTTCACTAAATGATTTAACCTAAATTAGTTGATATCTTATAGGGGTAGTAATCAATGGTATATTATCCTTGTCATTTAGTTTCCAAATCTAATCGCATCAATATCAAGAATAACCATTAAGAAATGATAAATAATGATAAACAACAATAAATAAAGCACTTTCAATGAAGAAGATGAGATGACCTAGCTAATATCCTACTCTATATGATGATTTGGGATGGTTTCGTAGTTGAAACTAGTTAGAAATTACCTAACAAAGCCTCGCTATTGAAATTGTGTCCTAAACTACTGCACGGGCCAAAACACACCCCCACTATGGCCCTTTCCGTATGCTCCTATCCCATCAAATCCTTTGCTCTTGATACTTTCTAGGTCTATGTATTATCTTCTAATTTTCTCCTGTCTGGAATTAAGACCTCTGATGTACAATTCTTGTTGTGTAACTAATTAAACCTTAAAAACCCTAGACAATCAAAAAATCCTAAAAAACAAACATTATGTGGGTTGTGGGCACTGCCGATGTCACCACTATTCTGGAGGGGACTCAAACCTCGCATTGTTCTCACCTAGCATGTGAACCATTGAATGATTGCAACTAAATATATAACCATGATATTGTGACAATGAGATTGTACTTGCACCTTTGCCCGAGATTGACTTGGAATGATAATATGCTCCTTGTATGTGGAAATCTAAGTCGATAATTGCCCTAGAATGAATATGTAGAGTATTGTAGACACAAAATCACACACTTTGGGTATTTATCTAGACCTTATTACATACTACTATTCATATTATCCATAAGTAAGAAAAGTACTAATCAACCCATGTCTTTAGCCATCTTTACTTGCTTTCTGTTGCCACTTTTGGTCTTACACTCTTTCAAGCCTAGTTTGTCTTTTCATACTTTGACATTTCCCATTCTGGACACCAGTGCCCAGCCAGGACACTGGCGTTAGGTGCCCTCATCCCCTCTGGGCGCCCCTAACCTCTTTATACTTTGTTCACATCTTTTGGGTCCTTTCTAGCTATTTGGGCTTATTATATTTTTGGTAGTCAACCTTTTCGGTGTTAATTACGAAATTCAAGCAAAAGGGAATCATATAAATATAAAGTTATGTGATCATAATAAAAGACCAAGCACTAAGCATTAGCTATCATCACCTAAGGTTACATCTAAAGGCCATTATAAGATCATTTAAGCATTTATCTAACATACATACAAGGGCAAGGGACTGCATTCTTTTGCATACACTTCATAAAAGGGGAAGTTCATTCTTTCATGCATACATCTATCTACATTTTCTACATTTAGCTACTTACTTGTTATCAAGTGCAACATGGACAAGAGCCACCTAGGGCATAATTTTTCACACAAACATAGAATTATATTGGGTTTGAAATGTAGTGCAACGCTCAGTCGTAACATCACTTGTTTGAAAATTGAGGACAATATGACCCCTCATTTGCATTATTTTGTTTTTTAGGATTTGATGCACTTTTGAGGGTTTTACAGGTCATTTCTTTATTCCAGGTTATCAACAACATCTACGATCATTGTGTGACATACTAGCAATAAGGAGCGAGGGAAAATGAACATCTTGTGACCCTGTAAAGGAGGTTTTCTAAGGGTCTGAGCAGTCACAGGCACCCAAAACAAGTTTGGATCACCCGTTGGCACCCCTGACCCATTCCAGGTGCCCCAGTCCAAGAAAATCTTGCAGTCGCACAATATTTTGAGGCTTTGTATGACACTTCTCCCTCTTTTTTCATTAGTTCATTGTTTTGGCACAATCTAGGATAAATTGTGAAATTAGCTAAGTCTTCTTACCTCCTATTTATAACTAGGGTTTCATACTTTCTAGCTTAATATGACTAGGTCAAATTTTGTACTATCATTGCATATTTACTTTATAGCGCTATTGCATATTTGGATTTGGAATTTTATTCACTTGTCAATATTTTGCTTAATCATTTTGGTAAACCTGAAGGTTCTAACTCTTCCTTATGAATATGTCTCCATCTTATCAAGTCGTCAATCAATCATCTTATCCTACTTTCACTCCTACTAGGGTTTCTGACATGGTTACTACTGCTGTTGATTTCATGCAAGTTCGTACTCAACATCCTCATTACTTTATTACTCCTATGGTTAATCCTTCCATAAATGTAGTAACTAATCGCCACACTCGTCCTCTTATGGCTCCACCAATTTCTATCCTGCCACCTATCACTTCTATGGATCCTCCTGCTACTTCTAGGGGCTATGATATCATTGCAAAACTTAAGAATACACCGGCCAAAATATGTCTCTATGACTTATTACGCAATGCACCTGATTTTCGTCATACATTAGAAGTCGCCCTTTGTTCTATTCACATCAAAAGTGATCATTCTTAGGTGGCATTCATGTACCTCATTCAATCTCTAAAAAAATTGCCACACACTATATCATTTACTAATGAGGACATATCGTTATTTTCTCTTGAAAATCCATGTGCACCTTTGCTTATCACTACTATTATTGGCACCATTTGTATCAAATGTGTACTCATTGACAATGGCTCGACTATTCATTTATGTGTTCATTCTCTTCTAAAACAACTTGGAATTGCAGATAGTCTAATTTTTAAAAATTCCACTCTTGTTCGTGGCTATGATTCAACTACTCGCATGTGCTTAGGAACTATCACATTACATATCAAAGTTGGGCCTAAGATTGTCCCCATGTGATTCTTCGTTATTGACCCCTCGTTTCAATTCAATATTTTACAGGGAAGACCTTGGATTCATACAATATATGCAATTCCATATATTGTCCATCAATGTGTCAAATTCTTATATGATGGTTATGAACATACCATTGTTGCAGACCCTAATCCATTCAAATTATGTCACATAGACCTAGTTAATGCTATGCCTATTCCTCCATCGCAACCTATTTCGTATAGTAGTATTGATACATATGACATTGGTCAATCTAGCGCTTCATAATCTTCTTCCTCTGCTCTAAGCACTCCGACTGTTTCTACTCATACTATTGTCATCATTTCACCCACAGTGTATGCTCCTATAAAGACTACTACTCTAATTATTGAGGCTCCTCTCACTCATACATTTAGTGCACCTCCTACCAATATCATGTACACGACTATCTAGCATGACAATGCCAACACAAATGATTCTGACAAAAAATTTGATACTATTGAACTAACTTATGACAAATTGTGTAATCTTAATTCACTCCTATCGATGTAGATGACTCATATTTCAATGACACTTTCATTGTCAATGGGCTTAGTGAATAAAAATTCAAAACCCCCCTCCTTATACTAATGCTATGGTACTTTATTGGGGGGTCTATCCATACTTTGGATGCCTTTTCACCTTCTCATAGGAAATTTGCATCCATACCACTTCCCTTCACATGCACACTTTTCATCAATAACTCTTATTGGCATCATATTCTATTGGATCATATTTTCTTTGATACTTTTTGCACATATGATGGCTTGGCTCAAATTGGATTGACACTCGATGATATCTTACCACCACCTCACTCACCTCATCTCTATCATGGCTATGTTCACGTTACGGTTTTCCTATGGTCTTATGGTCTTCCATTTAACAATCTTCATTGCACGCACCCCTTGTGTTTCTCTATTAATGCTTGGGAAATATTGGCTTGGTTATATTGGGGTACTTTATATCCTAGTCACACTTTTATAACTTTCCCTATGTCATTTAGTTGTATTTCTATCTGCAATTTTTCATCTCTCGGCTATTCACAAAATCTCACTTGTTAGCATGCACACGGGTTTCTGCCAACACCTTTCATCGATGAAGAATACACAATGACCATGTACACCTTACGTCGCAATGGCTCTTTATATGATCCACCTCGCATTATTACTTATCAAGTCTCCAATGCATCTCTAGTTGGCTTCGATCAGGACAATGATGATATTTTAGACAATGTCACTTGATAACTCTTATCATTACACACTTGGGGGGCATCACACTTATTTCTTTCCCCTCTAGCATCGACACACATATTATACTCTCATCACTTTATATTTAGTCTCTCACATACAACATACACATCTTCACACATTAGTGTCATCATTACTCGATGACACACTCTCGTGCTATGGTTCACACTTGACTCTTGAGGGAATACTACACACACGAACCTCACACACTACACATCACACGTTATACACTACACTTCACACATCATGAATTCACCTCTCTCTCTCTCATAGCATCTACTCTATGCATTCATGATACATATTTCTTGCATCTAATTCTACACACTACGATTATTACCCTGTGATGCACTCTAGTTCCATGGTTCATACTTGATTACTAAGGGTCTAGATTTCAAAATGGACCTTATCACACTCACATGTTTATTCACTCATACACATTCTACATTATATAAATTTATCACTCACATATTTCTAACGCACATGTTCGAACCATTTCCCGATGACACACTCTTGTTCTATGGTTCATTCTTGACTGTTGAGGGGGCATGTATAAATGAACCTCATCTCATACACACTCATTCATATTCACTTGGGGGAACACAGATCTTATCACCCTCACTCTGCCTTCCACTCCATCTCACGCATCCACAACATATTACATATATTTTTCGCATTTACGGTTGTTTGTTCATGCTTACATGTACACTTTTTACACATACTAGACAAATATATCATATGTCATTATTTATTTATATATACACATGCACATTCACTTGCCTTCTAGTTGTGATCATAGATTTTATAGATCGATACACACAACATGGATGTTTTGCGCAATACATCTTACCAGTCCCACATTGGCTCCTGGGGGCATCCACTTTTTTCTACAAGTGTTATTGTTTCATTTTTCATAGCACACTACTATATCAGATTATACATGCTTTGACATACTTTATATCTTTCTAACATGCTAATGGGTGCTTCATGTGCAACATTTGTTTTGTAGGTCTAGTTGCTTCCATGGTTGTCTATTACATTGCTTGTTATTGTCTACCTTTGTTTGTCATTATTTTTGGGATTTTCCCTATGTCTTGTTTGTTCTCTAATTTTTTGTTGCCATTACAGCCTTGATTGTCTTGTGGCATCACGAGTGATGTCCCATGTTTGAAACCCACTTTTCATGGTCTGTATTTTCTTCTTGCATCTTAGCTTACACATTATTTTCTTGTTCGTTAGCTTACATCTTATATGCATGTTTTTTCTTGTTTGTACTAACACTTGTCTCCTAGCCACTTTGTTTACATGTGCCTTGGTTTCTACCAAGCACACTCCCTCCCCTACAGGGAATAGTTTCAACACAACGGTCGTTCCTCCTTTGGGCCACATACTCCTCAACAATGTCGCATGCACCTCAAATGAGGGGGACATCATTTGGGTGAATCAGTCACCCCATACATCTTACAGTCACCACACAACACAATTTAATATTGGTACAACATAGTTTTCAGTCTCAAATAGGGCTCAAAATCTGACTTGGGTCCTCAGCACAACAAAAACATTAGTGCCCAGACCTATACAGTAGCGCCTAGGCACCCCTGACCCTTCCTGGAAACCTGTGACTAGGGTGTAATTACACAACATTTCTTAGTTCAGAACAGTCTACAACACTTCACATAACAACTTTTACAGGGTGCACATTCCTTAACACTCACCATGCATGCACTACACAACATTTTCTACTTTCACGTTGGATCAGAATTGTTCGAACTAGATCATATTTTTACACACCATATGCAATGGTGATCTACACTTTGAAAACAATTAAAGGTTGGAGGATGACACCAAATTTTTCTCCCTACACTTCTTCGAGTTCTTGGCACGAGATCACCCGAAAAACTCGCATTCAGCACAGTTGGCATGAGATCACCCAAAAAACGTGTTCTTCTAACAACATCTTCAGGATCATTTCTATCTCTTTTCCTCATCATGGATCAAGTGCACACATTCCTTTTGCACATTTTTACATGCTTCTTACTCATTTTGATCATATGCATGCATATTTGACTACTTGTTCATTCTTCTCTTTTACAGGTTTGTCCTTGTGGGAAGCGATAGTCACCTTAACAACATCAATCATATCAACATCGAGATCGACAATAGGTACAATTGTGGCATCTGCACTTACACTCTTCTCCTAAGGTCATCATCATCACATTTTGAACTTTCTCCTCTCTAGTTTCCACGCTTCACATTTTTATCATTCCATGCTTTCTCTTGTCTCTCGGCATGCTTTCATCATCCATTTACATGGTTATCAGGTACACATCTCTAATCTACTTTATGTTATTGAGCATTCTCTCAACAACATAAAGTGAAGGAAAATGCAGACACAAAATCACGCACTTTGGGCATCGATCTAGTCCTAATTACATACTACTATTCATATGATTCATAAGTAATAAAAGTACTAGTTAACCTGTCTTTGGCCATCTTTACTTGCTTTTTGTTGCCACTTTTGGTATTACACTATTTTTATCCTAGTATTTCTTTTCATACTTTGACATTTCTCATTCTTGACACTAACGCCCAGCCAGGACACCAACGTTAGGCGCCCCCATCCCCTTTGGGCGCCCCTTCTTTTGGGTCCTTTTTAGCAGTTTGGGTATATTACATTTTTGGTGGTCAGCCTTTTCGAGCTTAATTATGAAATTCAAACAAGGGAATTGTATAAATATAAATTTATGTGATCATAATAAAGGACCAAACACTAAGCATTATCTATCATCACCTGAGATTGCATCCAAAGGCCATTACAAGAACATTCGAGCATCCATCTAACATCCATACAAGGGAAAGGGATGACATTCTTTTGCATGCACTTCATATGAGGAGGGGAATTTCATTCTTTCCTGCACACATCTATCTATATTTTCTACATCTAACTACTTTCTCGCTATCAAGTGTGACATGCACAAGAGCCACCTAGGGCACAATTTTTCACACACACACATAGAAATACATTGGGTCTGAAATGTAGTGCAGTGCTTAGTCGTAATATCACTCATTTGACAATTGAGGACAATATGACCCCTCATTTGCATTTTTTATTTTTAGGATTTGATGCGCTTTTAAGGGTATTATAGGTCATTTCTTTATTGCAAGTTATCGGCGACATCGGCGATCATTGTGCGACATACTAGAAACAAGAAGACAGGGACATTGAACATCTTGCAACCCTACAAAGGAGGTTTTCTGAGGGTATGAGCATTCACAGGGACCCGGACCAGGTATGGAGTGCCTGCAAGTGCCCCTGACCCATTCCAGACACCCTAGTCCAGGAAAATCTTACAGTTGCATAATTTACCAAGGCTTTGTGCGACATTTCTCCCTCTTTGTTCATCATTTCATCACTTCAGCACACTCCAAGATAAATTGTGAAATTAGTTAAGTGTTCTTACCTCCTCTTTGCAACCAGGGTTTCATACTTTCTAACCTAATTTGCTCGGGTCAGATTTTATACTATTATTGCATATTTATTTTATAGTGATGTTACATATTTAGATTGGGCATTTTATTCACTTTTCAATATTTTGCTTAATCAAGTATACAGAGATCAAGGGAGTCTTGTAAGGATTTTTCTTGTGATTGCTCTTAGTGTATGTTCATTAGGATTTTTGGGTATCAATTGTGCATGATGTCCTCCTTAATAATGAATGAATAACTAGCTTATATATGTGTTTTGGATTTGGAAAGCTTAGATAAGGAAAACTAGAAGTGTCCAAAAGGAATTTGAATTAAGAAAAATGACATTAGATGGAAAGGGACAAAAGTAGGTGGGAAGGCCTATAACGTACGAACATTATGGATTTTTTTGGGCGCTTTGGTTTACGATGCATGCAAGAATGCTTTGGAAACTAAGATTGTATTGTGAAATGGTTTTACCTAAATTTATGGAATAATATGATTGTTATGTGAATAAATGAGTTGTATGTGCAAGCAACAATGAATGGGATATAACTAGGGATAACATGATTGAGTAAGTTGGACAAGTGTAGGCTAGTACCAAGGTGTTGTACAATATGTGTTATTATAAGATATGAATTACCAAAATGAGTTTCTACAATGTATTGTGTTCTTAGAATTTGATGACATATTAGTGTGCAAGGATAAAGAAGCTAAACCAAATACCTCAAAATTGCTAAGGGGGAAAGGAAAGGTTGTGCTTATCTTAGCAAAGGTGCATTGTCAAACTAGTAGCGTTAAAGAGTGAATTACCAAATTTGAGTGTTTATATTTGCACCCTTTAAGTATGAACTGAAATTACATGCTAGACAAACTTTTTATGCGCTAAAATGTTTATTTTACAAAATCTTGTTGTGTTTGGTGTTGGCATGTTCCACGATGAAACCTATAATACAAAGTGTAGTCAATGTCTATGATAAAGAATTAAACTTTAACTCAATATATAAATTATAATACAAAATATTTACATTTGCATGAGAATAAAATGAAAGAGACATAAACAAGGATGGAATAAACTTGTTTTTTTACAGAGGGAGAAATTCTTGTGATTTATTTGTATTTGAAGATGTTGCATTATTGAATTTGTTGAACTTTGTCGAATGATTGGGGGTGACCAATTCCCAATTGTGTCAAGGAGAAACCAAAGTGTTAGATGCATGCAACTAAACATGGAATGCTAAAGAGAGAAGAAAAATAATGAAGTGTCGAAACACCCTGCTAAGGAAGAAGAACATGTATCAAATTTCTTTAACAACTCTGATATCTTCCTCTTTGATTACAAGAGGAGAGGAAAGTCTACCTATGAAGAACTTAGCTGCTTTGACACCTTCCACGACCCCACAGAACATACCGCTGTAGATGGATCCATGCCCAATTTTATAAATTAGGACACACATTAGAAAAGAGAAAGAATGCCCCCATGTCATTCCCATGTGTTACACAACTGCAATATATTGAAATGTTGATGGAGAAAGGAGACTCGTGCCCCCAAGATCTCTGAAAATGTAGTAGAAACTAAATGTCATAACGAATGAGTGAATTACTTTTATGCCCCTTGCACTGGTTTAAACTATTGAATTGAGCCTAAATTTGTGCCAAAAATTAGAGAATGTAGGTGCAAACTTGAAACTTTTAATAAAACTAATGTTTCTAACCCCTAGGCAAAAATGTATGGGAAGTCAAGACCATACCGTACAGTCTTGACCAATATGTGTGGTTCTAAGCATGTGAAGTTTGTCTAAATTTGTGTTTTTTTACTAGATTTCTTAGTAGTTGCACCTTGTTTGTACATGTATCATATTCCATAATTCTACCCATGTTTGTTGTAAGTGTAAAATATACCTAAATGAATGCCCTCTCTTTTGAGGAGTGTGCGAAGACCATGTTGAGCACTTAGGTCAAAAGAAAATTATGTGTGTGCATGGACAAGATGTGTAAGAAGCTGTAGAGGAGTATAGAATGTTGGAGAGTTAACCACCTTGAATATCCTATAACTGTAAAAAGGAATATATTTACACATAAGTTGGTAACCATGACACACAATAGTAGTAATGATAACAATATATATAAACCATACAAATGATAACAACAATGATATAAATGCATGTAGGAGAAGACAAGTACAACAATAGTGAAATTAGATGTCATGATTATGTAAACAAGGTCTTAAAAAAGGTGTAAAGTTGTAAACACAGGACACCAATAGTGTCACAATATAATCAATACCCGTAGTCCTGCAAATATATGTAAGCAAAAGTGAACAAGATAGGCATAATGCTACAAATATGGGATGCTCATATTGTCACAAGCTAATCAATGCATGTAGGCCTGTGAATAAAGGAAAGAAGAAGTGAATAAGATAGGAATAACGCCACAAATATGGAACACCCACGATTTTGTAAGATAATCAATGTACATATGCTACAAGTATTAAGAACAAACATTGAGCAACACACACATGCAAACAAGTATGCAATAAGTGAGAGTTTCAAAACATGGTAACATGATATAGTAGCCAATCTAAGTGAAAATATGTAACACAAGATCTGTCAACATTGCACAAGACACATGTGTTAGTCTCGTTATCTCAAAAGATAACACTACACAATATATGCAATCAAACATAATGAGGAAGTAGAAATGAACTATAATGGAACCACAATACCCAGATGCAGTGTAAAATAAATGCCGCAGATGTAAAGGAAGTTTGGTTAAAGGGGTCAACCAACACCTATCATCATGTAACACTTTGTGTATGCCCTGCATCATGCTCAAATTACCTCATGAATGCATGTGTGTAAAAAGTAAAAAAGTATGTTATCTAGTAAACCAAAGTGATAAACAACACGTATAATGTAAAGTGTTAACAAATCAAGTGAAATGTACAGGTCCTGATTTTGTAATTTTGTAAATATAATAATGTTTTTTTAAGTTTTCAAAGTGTTTAACTATGTGTACCAAAAAGGAGCATCACTAAAGCTACCAAATAGTATCGATAAGATTATCAGTGCTGGTTCAAAGATGACATGGCCGAGGTTAGCCATGTTACGAATCTTTTGAAATTCATAATCAACATATAATCCAGTTTGATGAAAGTAGTACAAGGCCATAATGTATTCTTCATCAGTGTGGGGAGGGCCATAAATCCTCTTAGTATAAGTCTAGTGGGTTGTAATAGGATAGTCATTGGAGGAGTTTTCATCAAAAATGGTATCCATATTGGCGAGTAGGGGAAAGGTGATACTAGTGTTGTGTGGAGAAATAGTGCTAGATATATGTCACAACCAAGATCGTCTAAGAGCTAATGGTATAGACCGGGGATCAAGAGTGACCCAATTTTTTGTGGCAATAAGGCGAAGGTTGAAGGAAATCGTGAGCATAATATAACCTTGGAAATTATCAGAAGGAGAGGAAAGGGGTATGATATCTAAGCGGGTTAACCCCAATGTATGTAAAGTTTTATAGATACAATTTTTTGTAGGTATGTAAATTTAGTGGAAAATGCTGCCAGAAATTACCGTGGATATAAATAGTGTAAGCAAAAGTGTTGAATCCTGAAGGTGGGTTTGATTGCATATTAACACATGGAGATATTTGTATGATATGCGAGGATATGGAATGCAAGATAAGGACATGTCCTTGGGTCTTGAGATGAATGATTATGTCAATTAAGGCTTGACAATGGTCAGTGTCATGTCCTATGTTACAATGATAGTGACAAAAAAGGCTTCCAACTTGTTGAGAAAGCTTTTTGGTAGACTGATGACACTTATATGGCAAGGAAAGAAATCCATAGTCTAGTAAGACATGCAAGAGAGCTGAGGGTGAATTAATATAATCACTTATCTCAATATAAATATTGGGTAGACTAATATCCAATGTATTGACTGCATGTTATAATGGATTGGGGCTATGATGATCAATGAGAATGGGAGAACCAAAGGTGTTAGGATAAGATGGAGTATGCTTGAGAGGATAATACCCAAAATGGGTGTAGGTAAAAAAATCATGAATCGTGGACCCATCTTTGTCAATTGGGTTGAAGTTGAGATCACACAAGTTACCATCTGAAAGTTTAATGGGATAAATGTCACTATCAATAGAGTAATCCGGTGCATTAGGTTGTTGAGCAACGATATCTAGAAGGTTAAGGAAAACCTTCATTAAAGGAATAAGAAACGACGAAGGTTTCGATGTAGAGGGATCTAGAGGTGGTCCAATGGATGTAGAGGCAATAGGTCCAAAGTGATAGCTAGTTTCACTAACAACATATGTGTCTAATTTGAGAAGAGGAATGGTTGCGATGGGGGAGTGAATTTTATTTTTTGGGTTGGACATATCAATTTGACAATATTGGAAGGGCTCGGGACTAATGAGATCAATATGTTCAATGCCACTATGGAATGAATTGACACAATGATGGAAAGTAGATGGCACAACTTACATAACATGAATCCAAGGACATCTTAAAATTAGATTGTAATGAATAATATTGTCTATGATGTGAAAGGTGGTGGGAAACAATTTAGGACCAATAAGGAGGTCTAAAGTAATAGTGTCGAGTGTAGATCTTGTAACGTTATCAAAGTCACTCATAATAATAGTAGTATTAATTCCTAACGAGGAAATTTATAATTGCATGAGAAGGGTCTTATGACATATGTTAAGGCTAAAACCTTTATCAATCAAAACATGTTTGATAAGAAAACTATGGATGATTGTAGTGATGAAAAGGGGTAGGCATGTGTCAGAAGTAAATACCATTGGGATGTCATTAGTAGTGAAAGAAATAGTGTGATCAAGTGCTTTAAAGGTATTTATGAGGGAAGTAAAAGCAGTTGGGTGATCGCCAACACCCAAAGTGAAAGAGCACAAAGTATATTGTAAAATATCCTTATAAATAGGGGCTTTTAGGATTAACTCTAAGAGAGATATTTTAGCAAGGGTATTACTAATTTGTTATAAGATATCGTACCCTTTAATAGGTGCAGCAGTCTTAGTCATAAGAGTTGTGGTTTTAGGGGAAAAGGTGATTTTTTTTAGGTGGTTACTTGTTATGTCTTGTGGTAAAAACGTTAATGACACGATGCGTTGGGGTAGTGCAAAAAGTGTGGTGGGAACTACGTAGTGACCGAGATGACTTAAAATTGGATAACCATATAGGTAGGGGTTGCATCAACCATATGACATGCCAGGCTAGCAGAAGGTAGCTCACCCATATATGGATCAGAGGCATAGAATTGGTTAGAGGGATTGTAATCAGTGCTAACACGAGGGTGTGAATCCTTATGTTTAAATCGAATGTCATAAAAGATAGAAGGTAACCACATGGTGAGAATAGGTAGAAAGTTAAATGTACCACCAAAAGTGAAGAGAAGGAACATAAGCAAACCCTATGGTGGATGCTAAAATTGAATCATGTGAGGGGTTCACCAAAATGTTTACACTCTAATTAGATTTAACATGAAACCTAATTGATGTTAGTGAATTAAGTACATTGAAGGATTTAATGTTTGGTAATAAGTGGACATTCTAATTAATTAACTTCTAACATTAATTATCACAATCATGTTATGTTTGTGGAGCTTGTTTTCATGGTAGAGTGTGGTACACCTTCTATGTGTTACACTCAGGTATTTTTACTGCGGTCCCGCTCGTCGGTGAGCGGGTCAAGGGGGTTCGGGGGCAAAGCCCCCGAAGCAAATTTTTCATGGGTGGTTTATTAACCCATGGGTAATGGGTAACCATTATGGGTTGTTTTTGGGCACATGGTTTTTTCGGTACCCATTGTTTTGATACCCACGGTTTTTGCCCATTGTTTTGATACCCACGATCTTTTGCCCATGGTTTTGATACCCACGGATTTGTATCAAACTGCTTAAGCAATTGTCTATTTATATGGTCTTATGCATATGATAGATAAACAAGCAAATGTATTGTAGATGTGCTTTAAATTCGGGTGTGAATTCTGTAGAGTTTGTCAAGCATAGCTCCAAATAGATTTGGGTATTGTATTGAGAGAGTGGAGGCTTGTAATAAAATTTGAGCAAGTGATTCTTGGTGGATGTAGCCCAAATTGGGTGAACCACGTTAAATCTTGTCTCTATGTGTTGTGTTATTTATTCTACACTTTTATTTGAGATCTGTAATATTTTCTACATATTAGTTTCTACTATTGCGATTCTATAAGGGATTATTTTACATATTTTATCTCTTATTTCCTAACAAATCAAAATACCACTTTAATACTAGTAATTGATATGTTAAACGAGTTATGAACTTGAAAATACAAAGGAATGAGTGTAGTTAGTTGATTACAAATGATTCTGGAAGGTTTTGGGAAGATACACTATAGAAATAGGGAGATATAAACTTGATTAAGCTTCGTTTTGGAGAATGTCACTGGAAATCAACCAGGTACAAGACCGTACAACTCTGTCAGGGCTATACCGTATGGTCTTGACCCTTATGTACGGTCTTGGACCTACTCATATCTAAGCTCAACAACTTTCTGACACTATTGGTTGTTTAAAAATCTCTATTGTTGTCAAACATTAGTTTGCGATAATCATGTAAAGATCTTTAAATAATCTTATCATCATCTCAAATCCTAGTTGTGGATGAAAAGTCTTACAAAACAAACATTAGTTAGGTTGTGGGAACTCCCATACACTACCAATGTTGGCACTACTTTAAAGAGGCCTCAAAACACCCGTCATTCTCCACCTAGCATGTGATATCTGAATAAATGTAAATAAGTTTGAAAACCATCTTTGACCATGTTTGAATTGAGTTTTGCTCTTGCTAAGATACTTGGGTAAGGGATCTTTGAGTGTTTGTAGATGAGGGAGATTGTTGTCTTAACCTAGTAAGAAGCTTTAGATCTATAGATATTGTGTCCCAAATGACTATAGGTGTGCTATTGTGAGTTTTAGGGAGATTTGGGTGCTTTTTACAGGTGTAGGAAGCGAGTGTATAAATGTAGTTCCATGAGATTTCTCGTTTAAGAAACGAGGCAATGTTTACTTACTTATATAGGGTTCCATAGATGATTTATTGATGAAAGGCCGACCCAGGGAGATTATAATACCCAACAAATAATATAAATTTGAAAGTAGAGTTAGAGGACATGTCTTTCCAATACCTTACAAGTCGGTTAGGAGTGGATATACTATCCTGACCAAATTATACGATCTTGACCAGGGAAGGAAAACATGTAATCTAAAGTTTGGAAGTTGTTTCATGATATTTGTCTATGGATTTTATGTATTATGTTATTAGAATTTGACAACATGTTAGTGTACAAGGATAAACAAGTTAAACTTGAAAGACCTCGAAATGTACTAAGTGAGAAAGGGAAGGTTGTACTTATTTTAACAAGAGCACATTGTCAAAACTAGTAGTGTCAAATAGTGAATTGCCAAATTAGAGTGTCTATATATATTTGCTTATAGTGCTCTTGAAAGTGCCAAATGAGTAAATGATTGCATTAACTTACTTATATAGGGGTTCATAGATATAATTTTACATTAAGTCCGACCCGTGGGGAAATTATTGACCCAGAAAAAATATCAAATTGTGAAAATGACCATTGGGTGGCTTAGGATGAAGCCACTAGTTTCAGACTAAATTGTTAGATGTTTTGATCCCTTTTTGACGGTATCGTACATGTAGGGAGTGAGGTGTTATAAACTTATGGGCATGACACTTAGAGGTGATAGATTGTTGTGGATTGATGCAAACAATTATGTGACTTACCAAGTAATGTAATTAAGGAAAGTAAGTGATGCAATAGGACTAAGGATGGGAAATTAAGCTTGGAATATGTGCACAAGTAATGATCTAGGGATCAAGCCAATACTGACATTACCAAGTGATAAATTGCCAAATTTAGGTGTCTACAAAATGTCTATTCCAGATTGGAATTAATGGGGAATATTTGATGAGGGATTTCCAATTGATCATGTTGGATATTTGACTCTGTAAGGGAGGGTAAACCTAAAATTGAATTTAGAACACAAATTTGGAAGGAGAACTTGTAGTGTAGTAATATGTGACTTGTGTCTTCTTCATGTTTTTTTACAAAGGTTGATAGAAGAAGGCCTGTGATATCCCCACTTATATAGGTTTTAATCTGTGGGATGTTTTTCCTAACACGTTGTCTAGATGAAGAATTTTGCTTTTGGAAACCCATATTTGAATGAAACTTACTTTGTTGGGAATGAGGTATGATGGTCATGGTTAAGTTGATATTTATACACATCCTTCAAATTGTAGCTACCATCCTTTGCCACCATCCATACTTAGTTACGTTATTTAGTGTATAATGAAAAATATGCAAGATATTCATTATAAGAGCCCC
This sequence comes from Taxus chinensis, assembly GCA_019776745.2. Classification (NCBI taxonomy): domain Eukaryota; kingdom Viridiplantae; phylum Streptophyta; class Pinopsida; order Cupressales; family Taxaceae; genus Taxus; species Taxus chinensis. Next base: position 652,585,128 of record CM034148.1, read on the forward strand.
TTTCTTTCTGAAGGTGTTCAGGGGCCTAGAAATTCTGCCATTCTATTTGGTTTTCCTTATACTAGTTTTTAACCATTTAAGACCTATATTGGGCCAGCACCATTCTTGCAAATATGAGAATAGATTTTCTTGGGCTTATGGAATTTGACTAATCCATGTTTTAGTCCAAAATCTTACCTTGTTGAGTTTTCCCACATTCCATCTTAATAGTGAAGTGATGAGAGATAATGCCTTTGTGATCAAGTTCTAGATGCGAGAATCTTTTACATGTTCCCTTATATTGATTTTTTTTTTGGAGTCATGTTGTCCAAACATTTTTCCCTTGGGATTATACTCCAAAAAGAGTAATGTTCGGTGTAGACTCTTTAAGCTAGTTTCCCCCCAAGGGAAAGATTCATCTCTCTATTTATCCCGATTCTAAGTTCACCCCATTTTGACGAAGACACATGTGCTCCCATTTTTACCAATGAAAATTAATTTGTCGAGTCACATCCACTCTAGAGAAGCCTGATTTGAATAGATCTTATGCATTTTTCCACTTTAACAAGCATACTAAGAATAAACATCATGTAAACCAACATTATTTGGAGGCAAGTTTTACACACCTAAGTTATATCCGCTAAGGAGAATCATTTGCCTTTTTAACCTTCTATTTTTTGAGAGTTTTGTCCACCATATCTTTAAAGAGAGGAAGATTTTATTCTCTCAAAAAGTGGAATGCCTTTGAGACGTGTGTATGGTAGTTTGCTTAGTTTTATATCTAGAATCCTATAGATGGTTGTTTGTGCAAATTGATTGGTCTTAAAGAAAAAGTTTTTTGGTTTTGTTTTATTTATTTGTTGCCTTGAGGTTGCTTCATATAAATTCGGAGCTTGTTTGAACATTCTAGCTTCTTGCATCGATGCTTGCCTAGCTAACCTCGTGTTACCTGCGAATTGGAAATGAGATATTGAAGGAGATTTATTGGCTACTCTCAGTCCCTCTAGTTGAATAGGTTCATGTAAACAAGCTAGCCATCTTCCTAGTGCCTTTGCCACCAAGATTAATGATTACAAAGATAATGGGTAACCCTTATTTAGACCCTTACAGGCACTAAGATACCATGCATGCTCATAATTTATTAGAACCGAGAACTTAGAAGTGCTTATGCAGCTGAAGAACAAGTCTTTCCATTCTTTGCAAAATCAAAATCGATCCATGATGCATAGTAGAAATCCTTAATTTACCTTGTCAAAAACCTTATTCACGTCTAATTTTATCAACATGCTGCTTTGGTTTTGAGTGGAAGCAAAGTTGATTAATTCATGTATGATGATGCCATATGGAGTTTCCCTGCTTGCTACAAAATCACCTTGTTATGAAGAAATGAGTTTTGAATATAGATTCTTTAACCCCTTGGCCATCAGTTTAGATATTATTTTACAAAAGACATTACATAGTGAGATGGGTCTGTAGGCTTCAAAGTAGTTTTTAATTCCCTTTTTTGAGATTAGGGAAATGAAGGTGAAATTCAATTATTTAAGAACTTCCCTTCTAGTTAAGTCTTTTCCCATAATGTTTTAATAATGTTGATAAAAGTCCGTAGGAAAACCATCAGGATAAGAGCTTTATCATGTTTGAAAGAGAAAACTACCAACCTAACCTCTTCAGGTATTGGTTAGTGCTGCATTTTAGGAGCGAAAGACTAATGGGGGAATGAACTTAAGATTTTTTCTCTTATTTTTGATGTATCAATTAGGGGTTTAGAGAGAATATTCAAGTACTAACTCTTTCTCTTTCCAAGTGCTTTCTTTATCGGTGATGATCTCCCCCGAAGGAAGGTTAAGCTTGGTAATGATGTTACAATTCTTCCTATTGATAACAATTCGTGGAAGAAGGCTGTGTTTTTGTCCCTATTTTAGCCATTTGATTTTGGATTGTTATTTCTATTAAATTTTCTCTTGAAGGAGTAGCTTATTCGAGTCTTCCCAACACTCGTTTGATTTAGATCTTAAGCTCTCACTCATGCCATTTTGCTGAGTATATTCCTCTGTGACATTTAGTTGTGCTTAAAGAGTTGATTTTCTTATTGTAAAATGTCTAAATTCCTCCTTATTCCATCCCTCTAGCTTTCCTTTTAATATTTATATTTCTTTTTGCTACTACTACGAACATACTTATTCTTTCAAAATTTGTATCGCGCCATTCTTTAATTTTATCAAGTAAAATTTCTTTTTCATTTGTATTCCACCATTCTTAATAATAATAATAATAAACACACGAATTATAATAATTTTTTGATATTAAAAATAATATAATTATTAAAAAGATCAAAATATTTAGTTTGCGAAATTAATTATGAGAGTATAATTTGTGGGATTCTTTTGCACTAATTATTTCTAATGCAAATTCATCACTAAAATCTTTTTACAATTCCCATTCTAGGATAATAACTTGAATATTAAAAACATATTCATTCCTTTAACTTTAGAGGGGCAATGATTTTATGCATCCAGGTTAGGACTTAGACTTATTTGTAAATAAGAATTAAATTTGACGACTGTTTAGACATTTTTTGTGATTTTAAACATAAAATACTCACAAATATTTTATAGAACTGTCATATCTGACTTACATATTTAAAATGTGACTGTCAATTTTATATACATTTATATGTAATTTATATTAATATATATTAAATATACTTAAATAAATATAAAATAGCCATTTACATATTTTATAAATAATGTATAAGTACCATCGTTTTGTATTTTGACCGGCAATATTCAAAATTTTACTCTCACCTAAAAATTGTTTGACAGACATAGGTGGCCGTCAAATTTAACCCCTTTCCGCAAAAAATAAAAAAAATATCAAATGAAGTGATTTTGGCGGGAGTTTAAAATTCCCAGTCTCTCTGCCCTTCTCCCATGCCACTATTGGCACCGAAAATCCCACAAAAACTTCTCCAATTTGACGAAACCACGAATTTCCGTTTGCAGCGAAAGACTCAAATTTCCGTTTGTAGATTTGATTCTGATAAATATTTGAATAGCAGATGGATTTTGACGATGAAATAATTCAACAGGTGAAATCCTCGGGCTTCTGCGACTCTTCGATCCAGCAGCTGAAAACCCTAATTCTCTCCAAGGACGATGAGACCATTCTTGATCATCTGGAAAAGAGGAAGCGGGTTCGAGACCCGGGACAAGCTATAACCGACTACACCAGAACAATATTCTTCATATTGGGGCAATCTGCTAGGGAAGAACAGTCATCGAGGTCTGCAAAACTTCTGCTGCTACTCGTAATGAAATGCCTTACCATATTCCAAACCAAAATTGTCCCCAGTGATAGAAAATGCATAGACTGTTTTGATTTCATTGTGCAAGAAATGGATGCCCTTCCCAAGCAATTGCTGCCGTCTATAGCAGAATTCATCTATGCAAATATGGATTCCATTGACGGCCCAGATGACGGTCACGAGCTACTGCTTTTGCCTAGGGTATTGAGGTTTATAATTTTGACGACCGAGGTTAAAGTGCCTGGACAAGATGGGGAGGAGATTGTGAGCACGGGCTTAGAGTACGCAGGGTTTGTTTTAAAGCGTATATTGCGCGCCAAATGGTCGAAGATCACGCTAACCAGAATGGTGAGTTCAGATATTATCATTCCTTGTGAGCACAGTGCATATTTTAATACATTTGCACTCAGTATGGGTATTTTGAAGTCTATAATTCTCTAAGCATTAATTTATAATGGTATTTTAAAAGTCTGTTGAATTAAATAGGCACATATGTACAAAGTATATATATTCTCCAGTGCATCATTCCATTGGAGACCTTAAGAATAGTTTTATGACACAATTTTTTTCAGCATTTTAAATATTTAGGGGCACCTATGCGTACCATATAGTTATTCTAGAGTTTATGATTCTTTGAAGAATAATTTACACTGTATATTTTTTTAAGTATATTTAATATTTAGGTATATCTGATATTCTAAAGTGTATTATTCCTTAAAAGATTAATTCATGCCATATTCTTTTCGAGGATATTGAATATGTAGGTATATCGGCATGGACAATTCTTTATGATGAATTTGTGCTGTTCTTAAAGGATACTTAGTCATATCTGTACTGAGTATTGATATTCTGGATTCTAGAGCATAGCATTCTGAAGGATTGCTCTATTTTTTTCAGTATATTGAATATTTAGGTATGTCTATACCCTTTCTAGTATTCTGGACTGTATTATTTTATAAGGATTAATTTATGCAGGTATTATCTTTTTTGTATATCGGATGTTTTATATCTGATATTCTGGAGTGGATCAGTCCTTAAGGATTGATCCATGTCATAATATTTTTGAGCATATTGAAAATCGGGCAGATCTGTACTCAGTATAGGCATTTTTGGCTTTTATACTTCTTGAAGGATTAATTTATGCATGGTGTTTTCAGGTATATTGAATATTTAATTGTTATAAAATGGAGTGTATCATTTCTTAAGTACAATCTGAGTGGCCTGATGGTGAAGGCGTGTGTACTCCATAGTAGAGGTCATAGTTTGAATGCGGAGGGGGTAGGGTTGTACTTCGTCAAAAAATATTATGTAAATGAAAAAAAAACAATCTGTGCATCCTCAAAGGGAGCTCATACACCAAAGCAGTGTCTTGCTTGGCAGTGACCTAAAAACTACTTTTACCTTTACCATTATATCCTGTATTCTTTTTCAGCGTATTAAATACTTAGGTACATCTGTTTTCTCACTAGTTATTTGGTAGCGTATCATTCTTTATGGATTAAATTATGCAGTATTTGTTTAATAATATATCGATTTATACTTTTTGGTATATCTGCACTCTTTATAGATATTCTGAGGTGTGTCATTCCTTATGGATTATTTAGGTTCATCTGTAGCCTCAGAATATCAGTTGTGTCTCTTTTTCTTTTATTCTTAGCATATTTACAGCTATGCTATGTTGTTTCATTACAGGTGAATATACTGCGTGAAATGCAGCTGGACAAGACCCAGGTTGAGGAGTTTTTGAATAAGGTTTTTTGCTGTATGAAGGTAGCAGATCCACAGGATCTTCCTTCACTTGTTTACCAGCTTCTGCTTTTTGCCTCCAAGGGTTTGCACAAGAAACTAGTTCTGGGGGGTATTGTTAACTTGTTTGGCCAAGTTCTGTCAAGGGTTTCAGACGAGAATCTGGTTAATAAGAGGCCGGGTGGAAAAAAATCTTCTGAGGTTTTATGTCAGGTGGAAGGGACAGTGCTGTTGCACATGAATTTTGCAATAAAGCAGGATCCTTCTCTAGGTCAAGAATTGTTGAATGTTGTTCGTGCTGATCATCGGCCAATTGCGCCATTCACTGTTGCGTTGTTGCTGTCAATTGCACGTATTCAGAGATTTGAGGAGGCTTCCATGGGGTTTTTGAGGACATTAATGGTGAAGTCTCATCAGGACTACAAACAGGCAAGGTAAGGTTGCTTTGAATTTATTACTGCTAGTCCAGGTTAAGGTCAGTTCTCATGGCTTGTGAAAACTTAAATAGAAATCTGGTTGTCTGGTTTATTATTTATGCTGTTGTTTGCTTCTGTTCAAATATCCTGTAAACAAGTCTGCATTGAATCCAGACAGGAGAACAGTTCTTTGGAAATGGTTTATACTGAGAAAACTTTGGAGACACTTGCAGGGAAACAGTCCCACGAGCTTCCTTGATTTTATCAGCAGGCTCTTAGATCTAAACTTTCACATTTTTTAACGAGAAAGTGTAAAAAAATAGATCACATGCTGGCTTCTACTCAACAATCTATTCTCTTAAGAGGTGCTGCAAATGACCGCTCTAATTTTTGAATTAATCATGTTGCAATGACCTGGGGCATAACAATTCAAGCACTAGTTCATAGCAGCCCCATCCATGGAATTTCAATCTTTCTAGAAATGGTTAACCAGTGAAATTTAGACTGTGTGAATTGGCCCTGATTTAATTAAAGCACCTGGTAAAACTTCTTCTGTTGGTGTATGTTGAAAGCTTCACAGTTGATTGAAAATGTCCAAAAACTAGGGCGGTCTACTACTAATACAGAGATTGTGGCATTAAGGCCCTAGTTCATGTACTGCTATACCATAGTAGGAAAACTCGCCAAAAACTCGCCAAAACTCGCTGAGTTATAGTTGGAAAACTTGCCGAGCATAGTTGGAAAACTTGCCGAGCATAGTTGGAAAACTTGCCAAAGACAACATTTCTTTCCTTTTTTGGATTTTTGGTGAAGAAAACACTAGTGCAGAATAAAATTTGCCATTTTTGGAAAGGGTCCGGGAAAATGTAGCAGCAAAAACTTGCATGTGCCATAACATTCATTTTGTGGCTCCGTTTCAGGTGCCGTTTTCTCTAGAAGTGCATATTTTCTCGAGCTCTACGCATTGATGGCAATATTTTCTTATTTTCATAAAATTCATTTTTGCACCTTTTTGGACCAAGCAACTTCTTGCAATCTTTTGAAAGAATCATGAGCTTTGATCGTCTATAGACAGATTAACAATTAAAAATACTGGATAGCTTTCCAAAACTCGGCGAGTACTCGCCAAAACACGACGAGTATTCTCCCATGCTCGGACTAATCGTCCCACCTTCCAGCTTGGTCGCAACTTGCTTATTCAAATGTTGACTTCACATATCAACAGATGCGTAGGTTTTTTTTTTTGCTATTTTAAGAGTTTTTTTTGTTCAATGATAATCACACGAAGAAGCGCAACAAATTGAATCAAAAAAGGCTCAACGACTTGGTTTTTGTGCAATACAATCTTCGGCTTCGCACAAAAAAAGTTGAGGCCACATTAGAGGAGCTCATTGATTTGGATGAGATAGATCCATACAGTGAGTGGACTGGGCAAGAAGAGGAAAACCTTGCGTTCACGGTGGACGAGATTGCTTCTTTTAAGAGGGAGGCTATAGAGGGAGAAGCTCTAGCAGTACTCCGAGGAGATATTGGATTGGATGAAATCTTTGGAGGTGATCTCCAACATGCAGCAGAGGAGCCACAAACACCACCATCTAATTCCAAGATCGAGCCAGATTCACAGCCTTCTAGGAGGAGCGTGGAGACGCAGCCGAGTGTGGCGACTAGTAGAGGTACTAGACCCTCTCCCCAATATTTCTCTAGATTGGGGAAGATGAAAATGTAATTTATTGTATATTGTAACTTGCATAGATATGAAATTTATGATGATATTTTTCAATGTCAATCATCTGAAATTCATATTACTTATCAGCCGGTTGTTGTAATCGCATGATGATGCGATTTTGTATTGTATTTGTATTCAAATCTAATAGAAAACACTTCTCCAACATTTTATGGACTCATTTTATACATTTTGTAGCTATGTGTTGCTTAAAATTTATGTTTTTTAAAGAAATTTGAGTATTTTTGAAGTTGCCGAGTATACCTGAGTATTGGCTGAATATTGGCGAGTTTTTGCCGAGTTTTTTTTTGGGGTTTGGCGAGTATTTGGATTTGGTGAGTTTTCCTACTATGTGCTATACAATTGTCTTAAGGAGAAGGCTTCCTCTAAATTTATTCAGCAGGTGTTACTTGTAAACAAGGAAATTCACAGACAACAGAAGATAAATAAACAAATACCAAATTGTTACCTTCATTGTAGACTTCTTGCGAACCTCAAGATAAGACCATAGAAGTTTTAAGCTTGTTTGATTTCCAAATGTGTTTGTAGATGCTACGAGCAAATTTCACAAGGATGCGGGAACAAATTCAACAGAAATTGGATGCAATTTGCTCAAAGCTCCAGGGATGTATTTGTAAAGGAAATGACTAGCTTTTATAGTTGAGGTTGAGGCCATGAGAAATGGATCTGGGGTTGAATTGGCTCCACATGTAATAATTATAATTACCTGAAATAGTAAGATGACCATGTCTGTGCAGCTGCAACTTTGCAGGGGAAATCATTATCTTTGAATTCATCTGAGAAGTGGTTGCACAGGCATTATTGTTGCCCACACCATTGTAGGCTTCTGGAAGTGGAGTGAAGTGGAGCATGAGTGGATAAAATAAAATAATTAAATAACTAAATTAATTAGTATTTAATTTTGAGGGAATAATTAACCATTTATTTAATTAAATGTTTAATTATATTAGCTAGAAGGATGTAGGAATTAATTAAATTAATTTCAAAGACATTAAAATTAAATTATTTAATTCTAAGAGGTGGGAATGTGACTTAGGAAATATAATTAATTTAATTAATTCTATAACGGAGTATTTAATTTATGAAATTAATTTAATTAATTCCAAAGGGGGATGTTGCGGTAAGATAAAATTAGTTTAATTAATTCTAATTGGATATCGACGGGATATAAATATGTATGTATTTTTAGGTTGTCTACATTTGCCCCTCTATAAAGTGCTATTGTGAAGTAATAGTGCTTTAAAAATAGTAGACACATGCAAATCAAAAGACAGTGAAACATTTGGATGCCCCAACGAGTAGAATGGTAAGGGAATGCCCCCTCAAGCAGGTGGGCGACACAACAAAGCGGTGTACAACCGCTTGATAGGAGGAAAATGGTAGGATGGAACAAGGATAAGGAGTGTGCTCGTAGCATGAGCGTCATTTGGAGAATGTGAATATAAGAGTAATCTTTATTTTGTTGTTGTACAATAAAGTTGTCAACATGATTATGAGAGAATCAAGATAGGTAACTCAGATGCGCATAAACAAACACACACATAGTAAAGAAAAGATAAAAAAGAAAACAAAGCCAATATACAGAGTAGGTGCAGGCATTAGGGTTATAAAGGAACCAAGATGCAATCACACTACTTGCAAGTGGTCCAAAAAGTAAACATCAACAATGCAACACAAAGTCGAGAAAGAAGACAATCAACTATGCCCCTAATGCGTGCCACAATGAAGATTAAGTAGATGCAAATGCTCTCAAGCACTTAAACTTATGAAAAGCTTGGGAATAGGATCAGACTGGAAGAGCGGAGTATACTTAGATACTCCTCGTGACACTGTTGTTGGATTCGTTGTACGAAAGATCTAAAAGAAATTGCCCCAGGCGAAGTTATATCGCAAAGGAAAAACAATTTTGTGCCTTGCCCCAAACAAAGTAAGTAATCATGCAAAGGGAAGAAAGTGATAGTTCTAAGATTGGAACAATCCCTAGGGTAGTAGATAAAGGTATGACTTTATCGAGATTGTGTTGAGATGTTGAAAAATCCACTTCAAGGTTTTTCTGATTGTAGGATTTTTGTGATAAGCGAATGTTTGGTTCGAAAATTTTGTAATTTTTTTGATTTTTTTGAATTTTTAAAATATTTGTTTTTTTGATGGTTTTACAAAGTTTTTAGAAAAATTGGATGCAAAGAAGAGTAGCGGTGTTTTTGTTACACCGGATTTATTATGGATAAATGATGATACTGAAAGCGTAAAACAAACCCAATATGAACAGGAAGGAACCACACCAAAGTTATATGTGAACTAAGATGCAGAGAATTTTCCTGCAATTGGTCTATAATGCAAGTAAACAAATTACAACAAAATAACAAATTGAAAGAAGGAAAAGCATTGTTGCGATGTTGACAAACTGCAACAATACAACACAATTTGCAAAAACGACGTCTAATGACACTCCGAATGTGTTCCACATTGAAGAACTAGACATATATGATTGCCCTCGAGCGATAATTTAAAATGCGAGAGGATTGGATCGGGCCAAAGAGTGGAGTGATGCTTAGATACTCCAAAAACAACTCTTGTTGAATTCCTTTGAAGTTTGATTTGTATTGGATCAATTTGCAGTAAAGTGGTCTTAGGGGAGATGAAATTTTTAGCTTTGCTTCAGTTTTTTACTATTCTACATCCAAAATTGCAGGTTAGCATTTTAAGAGGAAAAATGTTTGAGTGAGTACTGCAAACTGCCAATCCCCACTCTTCAATGGCCACTCTCCAATGGTCACTCAATATCTTAAGCCCCAAAAGTAGCTGCTTAGGGTTTTTAGGTAAAGATTCCAAATTTTTGTAGTTTTACAATGAATCAGGTATCATGGAACCACGTATTAGGATGCTTTTGCAATGTGATGGTCCAATGGATATTATATTTTCAATTCTAACGGATAGCATATTTTCAGTTCAGCTAAATGTTTCGAAGACTTTAAGGTAAACTAGGGTACATTCCTTCAACACCTTTTTTCAGAAGTCACTAGAATTTTTTCTCTTAAACAGTAGGCATTGCTATTTTATAGGTAATATTCCATATTTTCTCTTCCGGGGTCTGTTGCCATTGACAATATCATCTAGAGGCTATAAATTGGAGTGGATTGATGTGTGAACTCCTAAAATGTCATTCTTGTAGAATTCACAGAATCACAACTTGCTGTTCTATTTAGATTTTACTTCAAAACGACAGTTTTGTAATTCTTAGAGCGTTAGAATGTGCATTAGAAAGAACATATTGCTTGCAAACCATGAATGATAAGAAAGGAATGAAAACAAAGACACGACGCGAAGGATTTTACCCTGTAAACTCCAATGTTGGGGAACCAGCTGGAAGTGGCAATCGTGCATGTTCTCTATCGTCCTTCAATGAAATGGTTCAGTACAAAGAGCATGTAAAGCATACAACTAACATTTCCTGTTTTCTCCTATCTTCCTAATGCTATGAAGGATAAATTACAACCAACATAGAATGGCACAGCCATGACAACTACACTATTACATTCATCAATTCACTCCTTACACTTGTAGATCATGCTTCCATGATCACCAATCCTGGAATCCCCTTCTCATTCATTCCTCCTATAAATATGCTTGAGATGTCCTTTGGTGTATTGAAGAATCCCTATAGTTGGGGCAATGAAAGAGGCTGTTTCTTTAATTGTTACTGGCTTGTGCTATTGCCATGGGTGAAAACATCAGTTTTAGCAGGCCGATGGTTATGCGACTGTTGCTTTGCATACACCAGAGGTTAGCAAGCCTCCCTGGTGGTTACGCAACCACCATTCTGTGAAAAGCCATTGTTTTGTATTCCGTCTTGGATTTACTAACTTTGTAGCCTTGCCGATATTTTTTTTGATTTGTAAACACTTTTTTGATTGGAGTATGAACCGGAGGGTTGGTGGGGCCCCACCCTACATTGCTAATGTCCATAGACCAGATATTACAAATTTCCATCACAAACTACAACCACAGATAAGCAACACATGAAGACCACTCCACCGTTGACGATGCAAATTCTGCCATCGCCATGGAGAGCCACCAGCTGCTGCCAAGCCAAATCCGACGAAACAAGCCAAATCCGACGAAACAAGCCAAGCCATGACTAGCCACTGAGCCACCATCCTAGCCACCAACCGCTACCAAATCAAGTCCGCCACCGCCAGAGAAGAGAAACCGGCTGCCAAATCCGACTATATGCACCAAGCCAAGACCAGCCATAGAGCCACCATCCTAGCCACCAGCCGCTGCCAAACCAAGATTGCCACCGCCAGAGAAGAGAAACCAACCGCCACCACTGGTGATGCGACAACCGCCACCACTGGTGATGCGACAACTGCCACCACCGGTAAACAACCCCGAAGGGGATTGTGCCCAACGGGATTTGAACTTGTGTGGATCCGGACACAACCGTCCGTCTTAACCGATCCACCCAAACCCCATCGGTAAGGTAGCCCTGTTGATATTGAAACCTTTGTCTATTGGAGTTATAAATGAATTTCTTGGATCCTTATGGATTAGGTAGCCCCACTCCATGTGACTCCTCTCTTAGTTTCCCAGAGCATTTTTCATTTCAGGCACATGTGCATTACATATATGTCCTCAGACACTGTCAACAACTTGCAAGTGCTTAACCTTCAAAGCTATAGTGGTACTCAGAAAAATGAATTTTAAGCAAGGCCCGACTGTAGAGGTCTAGGTTCTCAGCTTAAATATTCTTTCATCTCTGGCTTTTGTGCTCACAATACCTATGCAAATGGTGATACAGATTATGTTTCATATGCATATGAAATTATTTTGAGGCTTGAAGGTCTATGTTGCACTTGCAGGTGATCTGTCTTAAAAAATGTAAAAAAATATATATCTTCAAGAAGCAGAGAAATTTGTGGACTATTTTCATCTATGTATTTCTTGTTGGGATGCAAATCAATCACTTAATTACATTTAATGTGTATGCTTTAAATATTGGTCGCTTAGACATTTTGTCAATCACTTATCCACATTTAATGGGAAGATATTGCATAAAAAATTCCTTGTCCCATCATTTGAACACTATTTTGAGCTGCTTGAAATGGAAAATATTGCCTGTTTACATAGGCAAACTTAAAACTACTTTGATACATATCATTTGTTGGGAAGCTTTCAGCCCTTGAAAGTTACCTTGGTCATGTGTTAACCTTTGGATGACTCAAAAGTATACAATTATATTGACTTTTAAGCAGGGATAAAAAGTGTGTCTGAATTTTAGAGCCTTTGAAACTAAAATCCTTGGAGTCTTTGTATCTTGAACTGCTATGGATGGTTTGCAGAGACTGCAGCTGGATTCCAGATGATATGAGAATGCAGTCTCTGCAGATTGCTAAAGCTGTGGAACAAGCTTTGGTACAAGCGGTAATTCTCAACTTCCATCTTTCAGTTCATGTCCATGGCCAAGTATACACACACACACACACACAAACATTTGTATGTAATATATCGCTAAAATTCAAGCTTCAGCAATTTATCCTTTTACTTTGCCTAGTAATGATAGTACTAATGTGATTTTGATGTTTTTGGTCAATTCTTAAAACATTTTTATGTGGACTTGTGCACTGTTATTTGATGTGATTGCTCTGTTCTTGTGTTTCAGGTGCAGTATAGCAGTTTTGGGCGAGAACATATTATCCCGAGCGTAGTCAAGATTGGTTTTATTTTGCTCGAGTCTGTTGAAGCTGGGAAGATGGGTTTTGCAGCAGACCCTGTTAATTGTGATGGATTGGTAGGGGTCAAGGAGCTAGGAGTTCAGGCATTGAGAACAGCCTTTGAAGTTCATGATATGGCACGGAATGAGGTTTGTTTTTCATGGTTTCATTTTCTCATATAAGAATTGTCTTCTTATTTTCATTTTCTTAAATCTACCATCCCTTTATTGGAAAAGTCTGTATGCAACTCTTTAATTTGCAAGGTAATTACAATTTGCAGATTATTGAACAAATCAAAATTCGCATAATTTCTCTAAAGCCTCACCAAAGCTCTGCAGTTATCAGGTGACTTCATATGATTGCAAATTGATGTATGCTTTGGTTTGTTCTGTAAAATCTTTCTTATATAAAGTAGGTTTGCAGATTACTCAGTGAGCTAGTTCGGAGTTACCCACATCTTATGCTTGAGCATGTTACTCGCTTGAAGGAGTCTTTAGATTATTTCACCCCTTTTGAATTCCATATCTGCTTCCTCTTTCATCAGAGCTCTATGCCCTCTATTTCAGATGAGACGTGACCTCCAGGTGATTGTTCTTACCGTAATTTTTACAAGAATAATAATTTTACAGCATATACACTGATATTGTTGGGCCTGGAAAATCTTTGTAACTGGGTAGTCACATGCACAGAATTATACTCTTTTGGTCTTGAGGAAGGCAATGTTTGGGCGGGAGGAATCTGCTCGCGTGACTGCTGCTAGAGCCATAATAGATCTGATTATATCAGAAAAGCAGTTGGCTAACAATGATTCAGACTCATTTCCATCTTCAAGTCAGGCTAGCTGCAGTCAACGAGTCAAATTTCCTTGTACGTTGGGATTGAATCTTTTTCAAGAGCTCAAAGGATTATTGCGAAGGTGTCCTTTCGCAACAGGCATGTGCTATATACCAACTTTCTCTGTGATACTCCTTTTGTTGTGAAGCTCTGGGTATTAGTCATTTATAAATTCATGACCCACAGGCCCGAGTAAAGGAGGCAATGTACAAAGGGCTTGTCAACCTTGTTCTGGTTGATCCTGCAGCTGCAGGGCCAGTCTTTGATCTACTATGGCCTCATTTCCTTCAATATTGTGTCCCCCAAGAGGTGCTTTGTTAATTATTCCTTTGAAGTTTTAACCACGTATGTGCATTTATTAGATACAATTTTTGTGGGATACTATGATCTCTAAATGAGAAAATTATTGGTAAAAGGCTTTTGTATGTCAAAGACAATTAATTATGTGCATCATTCCTATTGTTTACCTCTATTAGGATTTGGTACATACTTGATTGCAGGATGGTGGACTCCAGCTCAAATTAAGTGCTTGTGTTAAAATCCGAAATGGGATGATCTGTCTGGAGGAGCCATTAGATTATCTACTTTCATGTGTGCATCACCTTCTTGTCCTTCAGCCACATAATAAAACTGATAAACAGTCTGAATACTCATTGACATGCTTTGGATTTTCTTTATCACAGGATAATGAGGTATTTTTCCATTCTATTCACCTAATTTAAATTGGCCAACATATGATACACCAGGAACTTATGACAGCACTTCATAGGATGTGCATTTAACACATTCCAATTTCTTACAGGTTGGAGGAGTCCCAGCTGGAGAATCTTTTGCAAATGCATTCGTAAACCTGAAACGGAGTTTCCAATTGGGCAAGTTGGAAGGTCCATATTTCAACAGTTTAATATTATTCGAAATTATACCTAGGTTTCTTCCTTATCACAAGCTGTTATTTTGACGTTGCAATGCTTTTGTTTTGGTGCAGGGTATGGTTTAGATAAGACACAGAGTTTCAGCCTGGAAACTACAGAAGGAGAAAAGAATGTTGAACAGGCTCGTGTAATGTTGGGAGTTTTGGAGGTTGTAATGGATATTTCAGTCTCAGATATGAGAAATGCAACTGATACAAACCAAGAAGTAGCTAAGAGTGAACTTATAGCCTTGCTTGAGCTTTATGATTCTCTAGAGCAGTCTGCTTATAGAAAGCAAGGAAATGCAACTCGAAAAGTCCCTATGAAGGCTCCTTCAGATCCCAAAGGACAAACACAGGAAGCTGGGAATCAATCCAATCTCAACTTGAGGCATAGTAGTTCAAATGCTTCTCCGTCTAGTTCTGCTCAAGATAGAGTCCCATTCTTGATGACCTCAAACATTGCTCACCTCTTAGAGGCTTCAGTGAAGTTAATGAGTACCGATATCTCTTCTGGCCAGCCAACTTCCGAACATCGAAGCCAAGGCACAACGATGAAGCAAAATACTAATCACTTCAAACTTGTATCATTTGCTTTAAAAACATGTCTTCGTCATCTCAAGGCAATATTGATTGAGTCATTTGAGCAAGGAGAATCTCAAAGTCTGTTTAAGGCCCTTGTCAACAGTGATATAAAAGTCTTGGGTGGTTCTCTGTTGCAAATAATTTGTTTATTAAAATCAACTTTGAGCTCAGCTTCAACCCAAGATAAACCAAGGAACAAGGAAAGCAAGGGGAAAAAAACATCTGATGAAGCAGGGGAGGGACTGATCCATACAGCAATTCTTTGTATGGATATGCTATGTAAGTTGAGTTTTACAAAATATAGTGTGACTGATATACTTAACGAAATGTTGTCTGTTCCAAGCAGTGGGGAAGATTCTGTACACGAGAAGGATATTGAAATGGAGGATGTTTCTGAAATTGAAGGCGAAAGTCCGGAGGCTAGGCTGGTATACCTATTTTTGTTGAAGAAGATTCGTCCACTTCTGGTTCAGTTTCTTACCCTGTCACACTTCCGAGAGTTTGAGGTAACATCTGCCCTTTAGTATAGCTGTATTAGTGCTTAAAATAGACATGTTTTGTGTGTCTTCTGCAAAATTACTAGTAACACTTCTTGAACCATGTTTAAAGCTACTTTGAATGTTTTTTTTGGTATTCTCATGTTATGCTGCACATTCAATGCATTCACAAAAACAACTCTAGCATTATGATGTTTAAGTGTTTTACATGTATTGTTTGTTTCCTTGCACCCATATCTTTCTTGTAACTTACATATTATATGAGACTGGATTCTTGAAACATCATAACAATAGTGCCATTCATGCTAAATGCCTCTTTTCAAGGTTTGAACTTTGTAACATAAGAAATTAGTAGAAAACCACGGTGAATCAGCATAATCAGAGTTCAGTATTTAGTGAATAAATTAATATAAGATAACTATGGTCATTCTTATGTCATCAGACTTGCCCTTTTGCTTCCTCCTCTTGCTCAACTTCACAAATATAACATATTCATAATTATATTTCAAATTAGAGGTGGCTTTTAAACTTCCTAGTATTTTCTCTAAACAAGAATGTTATTATGCTGTTCTAATTGTGTTTGGAATGTTTCCATCCTGTTTTGGGAACAAGGAGCTGTTTCCAGCTTTTTGGTGATAATAGTTACTTAGGTAGTACAAGTGGCCATAATGTTGCTTACTATGTGGTGCTTTATTGTTTGTGCAGATATGTTTTTCTCTCTGTTAATCTATTTGGGCAATCTTTTACGCGTACTTTTGCATGCTTCCACTTTTGTCTGTTCGTTTTTATGAAATCCCCCACTTTTACAAGTCTATTTACCTCAGCTTTGACTACTGCACAAGATTGAATAGGAGTGGAGTAGAGACAATTCTCCTTTCTACCACTCAAATAAAAGTTTTGAAAGGGTTGGAGAAGTGACTAACGACCCTTCTCTAGCCAATGTTCAGATTGCATCCGACTGACACATTTGGAATGTTTTCTTGCTTTTTCAAATTTTCACTTTGATTCTAGAAAGTTGTGAAATCAATTCCACACGTCAAATGTTAAATAAGAGACATTTCACGAAACCAAATTTGACATGTAGCATGATAATTGGATGGAATTGGATTGTGCAAAAATTCTCCCCAATTTTTTGAGTCATACCACTTGTCACATGTTCATGCTTGGCCATGTCAAGATAGAAGATCAAAAATGTAGCTTGGTTCATCTCTTTGCAGTTATGTAGCCAGGTAATCAGCTCAATGCTCAAGATCTTGTAATCAATGGATGCTGAATCATTTCATCTTCACAACAGTTGTTCTTCCCTCAAGTAATGAAGAGAATCAGGAAGATAAATATTCACTCCGAGTTAGGAGTTTGGAAAATTTTGAACTTGATAGAGTGAAGCTACTAAAAAGAGGGAAGCTTGCGAGGAAGTTGGTGAGTGTAACTTGCAAGAGAGTTTGCTAGAAAGTCTAAACATCAAGATAAATGTACTGTGTTCGTAATTTGAATTTGAAAGTATACGTGTGGTTTATTAATGTATTAGCCCAAATGGTTGGTGTAAAAACATTTTGCATTGTCAAATTTTGGAGTGGGTTTTATTTCAGCTAGTTGTTGATGTATACATTTCTACAAAATCAGTGAAGTCGAGAAATCTTTTGTAAGCATGAATTTTCACTTCCATATTGTTTGTGCACTTTGGACTACCTAAGTGGTTGATGGATTTTTGACGCTTCACTATGCCATCATTTTGGTATTAGAGTTAAGATTTATAGAAGAGTGATACCATTTTTGCTACCTAGGTGGATTTTTTAGTTTAGTGAAGCAAAGTAGTTGCAGAAACTAGGAAGCTTATATAGTTGAGAAGTAGCAGAATGGCTACAAGAGAAGTAGCAACTGGTTGAGCTATACAAGGAAGAGGACAACTAGCTTGTGCCTGGTGAAGACAATTTGGAGATGTTGAGAGCAATGCAAGCTTGCTTGGATGAAATTGAAATGGCCCAATGAGGTGCATCTGCATCAATGAGTGAAAAGAGTGACGGTGAAGGGCAACTTGAGGATGACTTGGAATTGAGAAAATGATCTTCAATACCATACCAAAATCAGGAGGTAAGCTAAACATTGATATTTTTACTTGTTCTCAAAGTTTGAATTTGGAAGAGTTGATTGATTGGATCATAAAACTAGAATACTTATACGAGCATAGAGAAGATGACAGAGTTTGCATGCACCATGTTGAAATGTCAAAGAAGAGGAAAAAAAATGATAAAAACATGGATAGAATGGTTTCCAACTTAAAGATTTTCCATTATGATCATCAACAAAATATGTTTAGAAATAAAATATGAGCCAAAAAGTGAAGTGTAAAGGATTATACAAAAGTTTTTTACAAACCATCAGATTTGGTCGGGTAGAAGAAGATGAAAATTTCCACACATAAATCGTTTGATACTTAGCATTTAAGATGAGTCGAGTTTGTTGAAGTTACATTTTGTGGAAGAATCTTACTAGTTGGATTTAACGGAAGAGGAAAAACTGGCTCAAAAATTGCAAATGGAAGAGAAAGAGACGTTGGATGAAGAAGGAAAACGTTTGGTAGAAACAAAGAGTTTGGAAAGAAATATGGAGGAGCTTTAATGAGCTCTTCACCACTAAGTCAGAGAAGTGACATTTATTCTCATAGAGAAAGAGAATATAGAGGAAAAATTGTGGAAGAAGATTTGAAGGAATTCGTTTCAAATGTGGTGAGCATGGACATTGGGCATATGCATGTTAAAAGTAGAAAATTTGAAGTGAGGCAAAATCATTTGAACATGCAGCCTTGATTGAAGCAGAGGAATATGAGAATTCGATGTTGCATAATGTTGGTGAAGCTAAAGAAGGAAGGTTTTAGGGAAAAAAAACTAAGTGCAAGGGCAATGGAAAATGCTGTAAACTGATTATTAATGGTGGTAGTACTGATAATTCCTAAGTTGCCGAAATGTTAGGTTGGGGCCTCGGGAGTGGGTACGGGAGCAGCAGGGAACAGGAGTGGGCAGGGGCCTGTGGAAACGGCTGGGTACGGCACAAGCCATACCTGACCGTTTCCGCAGGCCCCTGACCGCTCCCTGCCCAGTCCCACAACAAAAAAACGTTATTTATTTATTTATTTTTTTAATGTTTTTAAAGCCCCACAACATTAAAAAATAAAATATTCTTCTAATCTAAACTCTAAAACCTAACTCTAAACAATAAAACAAAAGAACACAAAAACAAAACATAAAGCAAAGAAACTTACCTTTGGCTCTCCAAAATTGCATTGTGTTTGTCTAGGGTTTGAGGAGCTATTGCTAAGCTTGTAGGAGTGTGAGGAGCTATAAAGGAGGAAGATTTGCGAAGGATTTGTGGTTTACTAAGTGAAGGTAAGTTTTTTTTTAATTTCTAACCTTGTTTCTCTTTTTTTTGTTATTTAATCTTTCACACATTACATTTTTTTGCTTATGTTCATCTATTTTTTGCTCTTTCTATTTAATTTTTTTAATTTTCATTGTTCAATCACAATGCCATTGCATGCCATTGTTTTTTGTGCTTTTTTTTTTTTTTTGAACCTTGTAGGTATTTCTACAATGGCAACAACAAGTTCTGCTTTTTCTATGCAATCTTTGGCCAGGGACTTTGACCCAAATTCACCGTTATGGAGGCATGTAACAATACTTCAACAAATTGCAGGTGGTGGTTGTTTTGAATGGAAATGCAATGATTGTGATGGACTATTCAAAGGCTCTTATAGTAGGGTGAAAAGCCACTTGTGTGCCATAACAAGTAATGGTATAAGAGTATGCAAGGGGAGGAATAATGCTGGGGTGTCAAAAACAAAAGTTTTGGCATATATCAAAGAGCAGGAAGATGCAGAGACAAATGTGGCTACGAGAGCAGGTATCCATTGGCCAAAAGAGGAGGTTCATCTCGTTCAACGAGGTCTCCAGTTGCTCCATCACCTAGTGGATCCCCAATTGTGGCAATGCCACATCCATTTGTGGCTCCTATCTCCACGGATGAAGATGTTTCCCTTGCACGAAAGAAAAGTAAGACAAAAGGGCCATTGAAAAAGGCCTTTCAGAATGAGAGCAGGGAAATTGCAGATGAACACATTGCAAGGTGTGTATATGCTAATGGACTTTCTTTTAATGTTGTGAGATCACCTTATAGGCGTGAGATGGTGAAAACCATCAATGAGGCACCAAAAGGGTATAAATCACGAGGATATGAGAAGATCTGCAACACCCTTTTGGATAAACAAAAAAAATATGTGGAAACCTCCTTGCAACCAATTAGCGACTCATGTACCAAAATAGGTGTGTCCATTATGTTTGATGGATGGAAAGATGCAAGAAACCGCATTTTAATCAATGTGATTGCAGTATGCCCTAAGGGGGGCAATGTTTTTGAAAGCGGTTGATTGTGAGGGGCAAGTGAAGGATGCCCAATTCATAGCTAACATTCTCTTTGAGTCCATTGAGGCAGTGGGGCTTGAAAATGTTGTCAAAGTCATAACGGACAACGCCAAAAATTGCAAAGCTGTGGGGATGTTAGTTGAGGCATGGTATGGGCATATTTTTTGGACACCATGTGTTGTGTATTCATTGAATTTAATGCTAAAGAAAATGGCAAACAAAATAGAGTGGATCCAACAAGTGTATGCAGAAGCTGAAAAGATCCACATGTTTGTCACCAACCACCACATGTCATAGGGCATTTTTAGATCATTTGTTAGGTTGTGGAGTCTGTTTTCATGGGAGAAAGTGTTGAAGACTGTACACTAAGAGTACTGTACACTTTCCACAGTTGTCTCGCCGAGATTTTTTTTTTGGCCTTAAAACGTGCCCGATATACCGGGGAAACATGCTTTTCTCATATGCGTGGGATTTTTGACCCATAGGTTTATAGGATGGTTTTGGCCCATGGTTTTGATACCCACAGTTTTGTAAAACTGCTTACGCAGTTGTCTACTTATGTGGTTTTGTGCATATGGTAGGGTTAATGTAACATTGCATGTGTTTTGAATTCGGTTGTGAATTCTGTAGAGTTTGTTGAGCATAGCTCGAAACAAATCTGGGTATTGTATTGAGAGAGCGGTGGCTTGTAATAAAATATGAGCAAGTGATTCTTGGTGGACGTAGCCCAAATTGGGGTGAACCGCGTTAAATACTGTCTCTTTGTGTTGTGTTATTTTATTCTGCACTTTTATTTGAGATCTGTAATATTTTCTGCATATTAGTTTGTACTGTAGCGATTCTGTGAGGGATTATTCCGCAAATTTTATCCCTTATTTCCTAACATCATTCTCGTAGTTGGAGCTACTGAAGGTAAGGAAAGCTTTCTTTCTTTCTTTTTAATTTAAAATTTAAATATAAGTTTTTTTAGTATTCTTTTAGCTTTCAATTTTATTTTTAATTTTTGTTCCTCATTCTTATTAGGTTGTTGAGACTCAGTTTGCATCACACACAATCGTCTTGAGATGACTAGTGAAGGTGCGAGAGGCACTCATGAGGATGGTAACATCCAATCTTTGGTCTGTATGGAGGCCATCGAACACTCAACATGCTCAAAAAGTGAAGAACCTGATCTTAGAGGACCCTTGGTGGGATAGAGTGGATTATCTGTTGAGTTTTACGGAGCCCATTATGAGCATGATCTGATTTATTGATACGGATCGGCCATGTCTAGGAGAGATATATGACGGCATTGACTCAATGATTGAGAAGATAAAAGCCGTCATAAATGCAAAAGAACAAGATCCAGAGGAAATATTTTTCAAACAAGTGAAGTCAATCCTCATTGAGTAGTGGAACAAAATGACCACCCCATTACATCTATTGGCTTTTGCATCGACTCTTAGATTTTATAGCACATATATCCTTTCCTTGTTTGGGAGGGTAGCACCCTACAGGGATGCGGAAGTCAGTGAGGGATATATGGCAGCATTGGTTAGGCTCTTCCCTGATCGTGAGGCCTAAGACTAGGTTATGGTAGAGTTTGGCAATTTCATAGCAGAAACGGGTCATAGCCTTCTCGCTCTTCAGAGCAAATACAAGCTGGATGCTCATATGTGGTGGTACTTCCATGGTACTTACATCAGTTTACTTGCAGCCTCTTCCAATCAAGGTCTTGGCACATGTAAGTTTTAAATTTTTTTATTCTCTTTTCTTTTAGGTTTTTTTTAAATTTAAGTTTGAGCGTTTAAGTTTGAAGTTGAACTTTGCATTGACTTTGAAGTTTGGGTTGCCTTAATAGGTTGCAAGTTCATCTTCCTTTGAGTGCAATTGGAGTACATATAGTTTCATCCACTCACATAAATGCAACAGGTTGGGGGCTAAAAGGGCTGAAGATTTGGTATACATGTATTCCAACTTGCGCCTTTTATCCCACAAGCAGCCGGAGTACAAGGAAGGGTCAACAAGACATTGGGACATTGATCCAGAGATATTTGACTTGGATGCTTCCATTTCCCACCATGGAGCATATGATGATGAAGGGAGTTCTGTGTTACCACGAGACCTACATGCACAAGGGGGTGCAACTGGCAGTGGCCCTAGTGCGAGTGATTCGAGCCCATGTGGTTCTAATGAACCACATAATGATGATGATGTAGCTAATCTTGATCCTCTTGATGAAGAGAAATATGATGAATATTGACAATGAAAGATAGTTTGAACTTTGAATATTGATCTATGATTGAATTTAAAATATCATGAGATTCATGACGTTCATATTGTGTTCGATTCAAGTATTTTAATTTAACTTTTAAGTTTCTAAGTTTTATCGGTATCCTAACTTGTTTGTTGTGGTTATTCACTTATTTAGCTTATAACTTGTCTTTTATTTTGTTTTTGATATGCATAATATGTGGTTAATAATTAAATTCCTATTTAGAAGGCTGAAATTTATATAGTTTTTGTACTGCCATATCCTACACCGTATTTGGGGTCAATTTTTTTTTTGCCGTTTTTGTGTATCGGATACTCCGCTCTTGCTCCCATATCCAAAACGTTTCGGCTACTTAGGATAATTCACTATCTATAGAGATGGTGTAGATGTCGGGTCTAGAATATACAACACTGAATTCTGTACGAGGTTACAAAATTGCAAAAAGATTATTAACAACTAAACAAGCAATGCAAATTTCCGTATTATACTTATTGAGATGAAGCAGTGTGTGATGCGACATTCATGATGCATAGGACAAGTTGTTGGGTAGACCTCGACAATATGACAAAATTGTAGAACGTGACAGAAGAATGAACAATTAGAAATACTCCAAAGATAGAAATAAGTTTGAGTTGTTACCTATGAAAAGAGTGGGAGAGAGTAAAAGGTGTTAGTCTCAACAAAATAGTTTGTGTGAGAAGCTGAAAAATCAAAGGTGAATTGGAAACAAAAGGAGTATGGAGCGTAGAATGAGGCTCCAAAAGAAGTGTAAACCTTAATGGGATTGAGTGCAGAATGCAACTAAGAAAGTGCAAGACTTCATGGACAAAGGGGAGAACAAGAAAGGATGAGTTAAAGATTGTTGCCATTGTGGAATAGAAATAGGAAGACATATAGTGGCCTTACGAGAAGAGTGTCGCGGAAGTGTATTGAAGTGTACTTAGTAAAATAAGTGGAGTTTTGTTGAACCTATGAGGAAAGACAAGCGTGGGAGCTGAAATATCATTAGAGTGCATGCCAGAGATGCATAAGAAGGCAAGTGAGAAGCTGCAAGGAAGGAAATTGTATGCAATGAAAATTACATGCCATTTTCCATGCACAACTTCCCAAGGTAGGGTTAGGACCACCAAAAACACAAGAAAAGATAGGCTCAAGGATTTTTTTTGGCTTGGTTAGCTTGATTGTGTTGGAGTTGTTGTTGCTTATGGGTTCTTTGTCCTTATGATCCTTTGGCCACCTCCTAGACTGCACGGATACGGATACGGGTACGGATATAGGTATGGATACGAGTACGGTTTTGGTACGTTGAAACAACAAATTTTTAAAAATCTTGGGTATGGTATGCTTTTGGGTATGTTATATATATTTATATATATATGTATATAAATATATAAATATGTATATGAATTATAAATTTAAAGAAGCATTTGCATACTTATTGAAATTTAATACTCATAGAGTCATACAACTTAAAATCATTCATGAATCATAGAACATGAAAACAAAATTGAAATTTCCAATACTTCGAGAATTGAGACTTGAGTTTGTATTGATTCATAATGTTCAAAACATGATAGTAAATAACATAATACATTCAAGTTCTCAACTTCTAGAGCATATCATCTAGATGATCGTCAAAATCATCTTCATGGATGCCGCTTGCAGCTCCACTCGCACTAGCTCCACTTCGAACCCTTGTGAAGGGCTCCCTGGAAGTTCCTTATCAACGCCAAGAAGTGAAACATTGGCCAAACAACCAACAAAAGCTTCAAAGTTCGTGTTTTCAGGTTGGAGGTCCTAAAGCTTGTTAGGACCACTAGTATACTCTTGCGTCCCGTGGGTTAAGAGGCGCAAGTTGGAATGAACATATATTAGATCTTAAGTGTTCTTCGATGCCAACATGGTGCGTTTGGCTGAGTGGATAAGGCCATAAGTACTCCAATTGCGCTCTGCAGCAGAATTACTAGCCACCTGTCACAAAAAACAAAGTATTAATATTATTAATTAAAAAAAAGAATGATATCATTTTGAATTTTAATTCGTAATTGTTAATTAAAATATCAAATAACAAGTTACAAACTTTATACTTGTGAGATCAGTTTGATCACAACTGGGCGTAAGAACTTGGCATCATGGCCATGACAAGTTCACCACGTGATTGGATCCATGGCGGGTTTGTCACAAATAGCCTCTATCTCTCCCATGCTACCTTGTCCATTTACAAACATCGACATCTCCTAGCAGACTGCAAGTGATGTAGCTGGATCAGGAAACAACCTCTTGAATGTTGACCTCGTCCCATTTGCAACCTTATGGTCATCATATGGTCCCTGCCTACTAGCTCTCCCAACTATTTCATTACTGTAATATTTGAGATTTAAAGCATAAGCAAGGAGATGCAATGGGGTGGTCATTTTGTTCCACCTTCTCACGATCACATTTTTTTAACTTCATTGTAAAATTTTTCGTCAGGGTCCTGCTCTTTGGCTTGTATGATATCATGGATTTTTTCAAGAACGGAGTCAATGCCATCATATATATCTTCAATGTAAGCATTATCTTGTCTACAAATCGTATCATACTCAAAATAGGCTCCGTGAAACTTAGCAAAAATTCAACTTTTCCCCACCAATGCTCATCAAGGATCCATGATTTTATTTTTTGGGCTCTTTCTGTGTTAGATTGCCTCCAGATGGTCCAAACATTATCAATCACCATCATGCTCAAAGCACGTCTCACCTTCACAAGTTGTCTCAAGACGAGTGTGTGAAAGGCAAACCTAGTCTCAACAACCTATTAAAAAATAATGGAAACAATTTAATAACAACACAAATTGAAATTGATTTAAAAATTTAAAATCAAATATTAAATTTAAAATGAATTGTTCCTTTACCTGCAACATCTCCAACTTTGAAAATCTTCTGAATATGGCTTGAGACATGTGATGGTTGGTGACAAACATCTGAATCTCGTTTGCCTCCATGTATATTTGTTCAATCCATGCAAATTTCCCAATCTTCTGCATCATTAGATTCAGGGAGTGTATTGCACATGGTGTCCAAAATATGTGCTCATACCTACCCTCTACTATCAATCCTTTTGCCTTGCAATTTTTGGCATTGTCTGTGATGACTTGGACAACCCTCTGTGGGCCCACTGACTCAATAGCCTCAATGAGAATATTTGCAATGAATTGGGCATCTTTTACTTCCCCCACACAATCAACAGCCTTGCATACTGCAATAATGTTGATGAGAGGTTTGTTTCTGGAGTCTTTCCATCCATATGATATAATAGAAACTCCTGAATCAGTCCAAGAATTTCTAATTGGCTGTAGAGATGTCTGAATGTGTTGCACTTCGTTTGCCAAAAGAGAAGTGCGAACCTTATTATAGCTAGGGCTTGTATACCCCTGTGGTGCCTCATTAATGCCTCTCACCATCTGCTGCCAATAAGGTGATTTCAAGACATTGAATGGTAGTCCACATGCAAATATACACCGAGACACCAATTCATCTGCAATTTTTCTCTTCTCAATGTTAAATGCTTTTTCTAATGGGCCTTTTGTTCTCTTGCTTGATGGCCCTGAGGTATTTGCATTCATCTGAAATAGTTTTAACACTAGTCTCAATGAAAGGATGAAATGATGGTGTTGATGTTGGTGGGTTTCCCACGGTCCTCTGTTGTAAAGAAACAATTCTAGAGCGAGCTCTTGCTGCTTCGATGTTTACATCCTCTTGCTCTTTTAGGTATATGGCTATGGTTCTCTTTTCCACCTTCCTACAAGGTCTAATACTCGTCCCCGATGCCCTAGTCATATGAGCTCTCAAATGGGTATATGAGGATTTAAATGTGGCGGTACAATGAAGACACGTCCAAACATGGACACTACCACCGGGCAACAAGCTCTACCACTTCCACATGCCTCCATAAAGAATAATTTGGATCCATTTTCACTGCCATATCACCCGAAACATTTCCCCCCGCTTGCCCCACTGAAGTTGAACTGGATGCCATGATTGTAGGATTAATTTGTTTAAACTTTTAACCTACAATAAGAGATACTTTTTAAAACATTGCTAAATATTAAAATAATAAAATTAAAAACAACAAATACAAATTAGAAAATTAATTTGTTAACCGATACACTTCATTTTCTGATTCTGATCACCAAGTTCGCCATAAATGGCGCGAGGTGAGAGCATACACAGAGGGTAGATGTTTAAATTTTTAACAAATTCAATTTAAAACTTTAAAATAAAAAAACGAATACATAACTGATTAAAAAAATTAAATAGTTAGTCCTACACGTCAATCTCTGATTCTGATCACCAAGTTTGCCATTAATGGTGCGAGGTGAGAGCTTACAAAGAGGGTAGACGTTTAATTGAATAAAACTTCACTATTAAACTTAAAATACGGAAAAATTAATTAATATATTATATTTTAATAACCGTAAAATAAATAAATATTAAAAATAAATTTAGATCATGATCAATAATCATGAATGATGTGTTAATACAATTATCCTCTTCTTAATAATATAGATTAGGGTATAAGTTGAAGACCATTCTAGGGCCAACATAGTAGCCAACATAGCATACCAAGTGGTGTAAGAGTCGTGGATCTAGACAACGATAATTCACTCTATTGAAGGCATAGGGTTCCAAAGTCTAAGATAGGGGTGAGATCTTACTAAAACCTAGGGTTGTGAGAGTAAAATAACGAGCAAGTGTATGCCAAAGATCTGGACCAAGGGTTATAGAGTTATGTGGCAATATAGATAAGGATTGATAATAAAAATAATGTAATAGACAAAAATATGCTACTCTATCCTAGTCTAATACATGATACATCAAATATAATCAATCAAACCAACATAGAAGAAAAGGAAGGGTTAGGGATACTTATCTTTGTGAAGGCGCTATTCTCGCATGAACCCTCCAAGTTTATTAGCACCTTGTTAGAGAGTTGTTGGGGGTCGATCACAAGAGGGATAGGTAGATGATCTAAGTAGACCCAAGTTAGGGACTCTAAAGACTTATTAGACCTTGTTGGTGCCGTTCCTATTCTTGTTGCTCTTAGTAACCCAATACTCCAAAGTAGACCTTAAAGTATAAGTTCCATTAAACCCTAAACTTCGTAAACCTTTAAGGGCATATTTGTGAGTGCAGACGAAGCAATCTATGTGATGATGTTCTTTAGATAAATGACAACAATGACAAACTAATGTAGGGTTACGTGACCTAAGGTCTTGTTCTTTCTTAGTCAATGCCATCATCTAGCAAAAAGGCTTGCTAGATGGCATCGATTAGGTTGATTCCATTGGCCACGAGTGGTCCAAAATAAAGGTAAATGGGGGAA
This sequence comes from Taxus chinensis, assembly GCA_019776745.2. Classification (NCBI taxonomy): domain Eukaryota; kingdom Viridiplantae; phylum Streptophyta; class Pinopsida; order Cupressales; family Taxaceae; genus Taxus; species Taxus chinensis. The sequence continues at coordinate 652,612,890 of CM034148.1, forward strand.
GAGCAATGCGGGGAATCTAAAGGTGCTAAGGTAGATGTGAAGGTGATACTACCAAAGAGGTAGTAAGGTAGTCGTAAAGAGCTAGTAAAGGGGTAGTGAAAGGGTCGAAAGGCATGTTAGGGCAAGCTAGGGTGATGATACGTACACCGACCCTTTCACTAGATTTTGCCAACCATCCAAACCTTGATCTTGATGATGTCCCCTTTAGTCACGCACTTAGGGAAAATTAATGCACCAACATGTAGAGAGAAATCATTTGTAAGAGTGAAAAGTAAGGTGTATACATATGCCCCAACCGAAGATTATCGCGTGTCACAATAGTGTAATTGTGAGATGGTCTTTAGGAAAGAAATATGCAACATTGAAAACAAAATGAAATAACAGTAAAGAAAGTAATAATAAGTATGATAAAAATATGAACTCAACCAAATGAAATATGCTTACCTTGACCTACCTTTCCGCAAAAGTGATTGTATGTTACCTCTTGTCTCAACTGTGGAAGACACAAATTTGGTTAGGAGCTCTAATGATTCAAGACTAAAGTAAGGAGTAATAATGTAAGCATACACAATTGAGCCAATAAGTAGGTTTACTTAAAATATGGTAAAAAAGCTCATAGGAGGGTGCTAAGATGTCTACATAGCCTATGGAATGTCAAAAATGTGATAGTTGGGAAATTAATCAACCAAACTAGCATGCCTGAAAACTAGGGAGTAAAAATGGGTGAAATAAAGGTCTAAGTTAGGTCTGGATAGTTTGATAAAGGGAAGACTAAATTAGGTCTAGGGGAATCCAGTAAATATCATTAAAGTGCTAGTTGGAAAATTAATCAACTGATCTAGGTTTGGAAAAGAGGGAGTATAAGTCAGATAAATGAGACTAGGTTAGTTTGGAAAGCCTTATAAGGGAGAACCAAATTAGGTTCGGAGGAAACCTTGTGAAGCATAAAAAAGTGTTATTCAAGAAATTAATCAACAAATCTAACAGGCCTGTGAATAAGAGGTAAGTAACATGGTAAAAGGACTAGCTCAGATCTGAATAGTCTTCTAAAGGAAAGACTAAATTAGGCTAGGAGGAACCTAGAGAGTGTCAAAAAGGTACTAGTCGGGAAATTAATCAACTGAACCAACATGCCTTGAAATAATTAATCACCTGAAGTAGCATGCCCAGTCAAAAAAAATCTATCACACCCCAAAGAACCTTGTGTTTTGGGACGAGGCCAATTGTGGAGTTTGAGCTTTCAACTAGGATAGGGGGCGTGCCAAATGATATTATGTCTTTTTTGTTTGTGATTGACATTTTTATTGTAATAATTATTTTTTTTCTATTGACTTTTACCTGGGCTTTCTTTTCATAATATGGCTTTTTAACTTTCTTTTGTCTTTCCGTGTTCCTCTTCTATATAGATTCAAAATGCTGATCAAATGGGTGTGAAAGATCAAAAACACCAGAGAGCTTACACTGAACCGCTAGAGAGGACCTACAAACCATGACACTTAGATACTCCTAGATTCGCACCTTAGAAAATAATGCCATCTCGAAACTGACCTTGGTGGGCTCAATATGGAGTGTGTAACAAAGGGTAGATAATAGGTTATGATTGGGTTGCCCCAATCATGATGTATGAAGGAGTTGTACAATGGCAAACAAATATGAGACTTTTGTCATAAGAGAGGGTGTAATGAATGAGAGATAAGTAGATAGACTGTAGAAGTTGAGCTAAATGAATCACAACTGATTCTAGGAGACAAAATGACACTCTTAACCATTGCTATTCCTTTCTAAGAAAGCACCTACCTATGGGTGGAAGACTAAGGTGACAAGGAGGTGATCATAGTAGATGGGTGTTTGTGAGGAAGGCTTGGTTGATTTCCTGTGATCTTACAATGTAACTCACAAATTGATTGCCAAGAGGCATAGTATAGGATATTATAAAGTAAAAAGTAATATCCAATAGGTAAAGTAGGGTGAAAATGCAAGGAAGCATAAAAAAAACCAAGATGTGTAAGGCAAAGCTATGAAGCTCATAAAATAGTATGTCAAAGCTATAAAGCAAATAAAACCTAGAGGTAGGTATTAGGTTGTCATAGCTACGAAGCGTAGGTGAAATCAAGAGGTATAATAAGGCAAAGCGATGAAGCATATAAAACTTGGACGTAGGTAGTAAGATGTCGAAGTTGTGAAATGTAGACTGCGAAGTGCTAGTTGGAAAATAAATTGACCGAACTAACGAACATGAAAAAAGAATAGGTTGCGAGGTGTTAGTCAAGAGATGACTCATTTGATCTAGTAGTTCTATAAAAAGAATGGGCTCTGAGGTACTAGTCGGGAAATGAATCAACTAAACTAACAATTTTGTAAAAATAATAAAATATGTATGTAGAGCTATGTAGGAAGGAAGGTATGTAAAAGTCAAGGGACAATGGTAAAGCTAAGAAGCAAGGATAAAGCTAAGAAGCATAGAAAAGTATGTAGTAGAGGCTATAAGAGCTAACATAAAATGTTAGTACTAATTTAGAACATAAAGTCAATACATAAACATAAGAATGTAAAATTATGCTAAACATATAACGACATACAAAATAAGAAAGTAAAACTATGTACAATAAAGGTAAAAGATAAGATGGTAAGATGTAAAAATAAGGTGGTACAATTATGATAAAATAATATGCTAAAATCAAGAGAGAGAGGTATTAAAAGGATTGACGTTGTACCAAAAGATGTAGGGAGGGAGGAAATGACAAAATAAACGCGATGAGCGAGAGATGCCAAAAGGCAAGTCAGAAATGAGCTTGTAAAGTAAAAGAAAGTAATGTGTTTGGGTGGTAAAGTTTGATGTAATGTGAGATATTCACATAGTTTGATATTTAGGGAGTTTGGAAAATATAGTGTGACGTTCAGGCACTAGAGTGAGAAGCAAGTAAGGATATAAGACGTAATAAGAGGAGAGTGCAAATAGCTATGACATGTGAGATGGCATGTATATCTAAATGCACAAGGAGAATGCACCCTTGATGGGTTGCTATACCCTTAGTCTTATGTCATATATTGGGATATGTATAGTCGACATGTGGCTAACATTATCTATTATCATGTCATATCATATTTATTTATGCTTTCATATGCTTCGTAGGTTGGCCTTGGTGCCTTGCCTAACATAGTAGGGTATATATAGGAGTTAGAGAGTAGTAGATTATCATGATATTGAGCACTTGAGCCTTATTGTATGGTTTGGAGGTTGACCCCTTGAAGTGGCTAAGTCACTATACTTGCATATTGTGATCATTCCTTTATATTTTGGTGCTATATTGCTTCTAATATTCAGATCTATCTAAGTAATTTCATTACAAGTGGTATCAGAGCTTCGATCTGGCCAAAATTGGGTTGAAACCCTAATTTTGAAGATTTGACTATATCTACAAATAGGTGGCTAAATTTTCTGCAATTTTTTAACTGAAGTGGCAAAATTGGTCCAATAAGGTTCTCTAAAAATTTCAAGATTGGTTGACTAGTTTTGCACAAGTTATATCCATTTGAGGGTTTTTTTCTTAAATTTGCTCCTCATGCCAAAGTTTTATGAATTTTTCAAAGTTGTTTACATTTTCAGAAAGATATCAAAAAGTAAAAGGGGGTTTCTTTTTTGTATTTTTTGATAAGGCTGGAATAATTATGAAATTGGATAGTTTAAATCTTGGTTAATGGAGTTTGTTCTTGAAACCTTAATTTTTGTGCATCATGGGGATGTGACCTTTCTATGGGCATGGTTTTGGTTTTCATTTTAGCTTGGTGGTCTAGCATGGAGGTGGGCCTCTCAAGTGAATCAAGAGCGTTCAGATTGGTCTTGGGAGGAAATGGAACAAGTTTTCTTGGCCCAAGTGGAAAAAAGAAGAAGACGATGAGAAAGAAAAGAATAATGTTGTGGAAGAAGAAGAAAAAGAACAAGGAAGAGGAGAAGGAGACGGATGAGAAGGAGGAGGAGAAGGATGAGAAGGAGGAGGAGAAGGAGGAGGAGGAGGAGGAGAAGGATGAGAAGGAGGAGGAGAAGGATGAGAAGGAGAAGCTATGGGTAATGCAAAAGGAGAGGAAGAGGATCAAGTTGAAGAAAAATAGAGGATAAGAGTTCAAATAGTGTAGCTCCAAATATGGAAGCTTCAATATTTCAGTTTGAAGAATGCATCCATCGGAAAAAGAAAATAAAGGAAGTTTGAGTGGATGGTAAGAAGATTCAATTTTTTGACGATCGGAAGCTCTCTAGTCTCAAAGAGAGTTTTCCCACTTTCACACACCTGGCGCATTTCTGGCTTGCAGAATGTCATTGCACAAAATGTTTCAGCCCAAAGAGAGTTACCTGAGCTGGATAAAGAAAGCCAAATCAGTTTGAAACATGAGGAAATTCTTCAGATGCACATTAAGAGAGTAAAGAAGAGAGTAATTACTGAGTATCTAATTTAGTGGAATAGTCAAGACAATGAAGCCGCAACATGGGGGGAAGATTTCTTATACAGGCATCCAAAGCTAATCAACGTTGAGGACTATACCTATTTGAAGAAGCCACTTGAAATGATCAACATTAGGGACAATGTTGCTTTTAAGGGAAGGGGCATGCGGCGCCCTTAGTCCTATGTAATATATCGAGATATGTATAGTTGACATGTGGCTAACATTATCGCTGATCATGTCATATCATATTTATTTATGCTTTCATATGCTTAGTAGGTCGGCCCTTGTTGCCTTTCATAACATAGTAGGGTATATGTAGGAGTTGGAGAGTAGTAGATTATCATGATATTGAGCACTTGAGTCTCACTGTATGGTTTGTAGGTTGACCCCTCGAAGTGGCTAAGTCATTATACTTTCGTATTGTGATAATTTCTCTATATTTTGGTGTTCTTTGGTGTTCTATTGCTGCTGATATTCATATCCATCTAAGTAATTTCATGACACGGGTTACGCTCTTAGAGAATTAGGTGTTAGTCTTTGAAGATTACTTAAAGTTGGATTTGTTTGGATTCAATGGTTATAAGCGTTTTGCTTTTGAATGTAGGATGTCGAGAGATGGAAGGCATTTTGAAATGCCCCCAACCTAGAGGATGAGTATGAATGGAGATCGTAAGATGTCCCAAAGTCAAGAGGATGGTAAATGTAGGATGTCATTAGTATTAGGAGAAAGCACATGTTGGCATTGAAAGATCCACCAAAGCATGAAGTGAGAAGGATAGGCACCAGAAGATGCCTCAAATATGGATTAAGAGAGGGAATGGGCATTAAAAGCTGCCCCAAGTATGAATTATGAGAAGAGTGGGCATTGTAAGATGTTTGGAAGTGTGATGATAGAGGAGGGTGAATATCAAGAGATGCCTCAAAGTGTGATAAAACATGAGGTAATGGACATTGTAGGTGATATTGAATTTGAGAGTCACACATTTTTGATTACCATGGGTGATTTAATGCATGAATTTGGCTGAAATTAGGGGTTGGAGAATTAAGGAGGATGCAAGATGACATTGAGTCATGGAAATCAAACTTTTCAATGTCACTGACCATGATATAGAAGTCAAGGTGGCTGATGCAGTTTTGTGTGATGTGGTTATTTAAAATTGCATCAAGTTTTTGGAAACCTAGCCGATGCATTTTGTAGAACTAGTTTTTTTTTTATTGCATCAAGTTTTTTAGGAAACTAGTCTAGATAGTCTGATGGATGGAGGGTATTCTAAATGGCATTATGCCCTTTCAAAAGAATGACAATCAAACTGGTTTGAGTTTTTTTAAAATTGCATCACGCCTTTCAGTTGAGCCGATGCAATTCAAATTTCTTGATTTTTGAAGTGGATTATTAAAATTTGAAATTTATTCAATTACCCTATTGGTGTTTTCCAATGAAGTGTGGGCAGTAGGATTAAAAGATTAAAGATTATTGCTAATATCAAGGTGAACGTTGGTGTGTGCATATTGGAATGAATCATAGAAAGGGGTGGGAAGATCATCACGTGTATCTTCGTCAAAGATGGGAAGAGCATCTTGTGGATCTTTGTCTGGATGCACGTCGAATATGGGAAGATCCTTTTGTGGAGTTTTGTCCATGTTACATTGGATGATTGGTTGAGGTTGAAATTGAGAAAAAGTGCTCTATGAATGATTTTGTTCAATGGTGGACACAAAAGGGAGTAAGAGCAACCCACATGAAGTTCGAAAGGGTTAAGGTTTGCCAGAAAAACCCTAAGGGTTGACATGATCATAATTGATGAAAGGTAAATAAGAGAGAGACAAAATTTATGGTAAAGCTTAGGAGCTAAGAGAAAATAGAATGATAAGAAGACGATGAAGTAGGAGCTAAAAGCGAATGTGAATATGACTCAATAAATTGTGGTCTGAGATTCACGTTGGGTTCACTAAAATGTATGTGGGCTAAGAAGGTCAATATGATTATCTTCTTTTTCTTTTGAATGATATGGATTATGATATAAGTAGAAGACCATTCTAGGGCCAACACAAGCCAAGATAGAATACCAAATCATTGTAAGAGTCATGGATCTAGAAGATGATAATCCACACTCTATCAAAGGAACATAGGGTTCTAAAGCCTACATATGAACGTAGGGGATGTGAGTCATTACTAGGATCACTAAGGGTTATAATAATATGATATTAATACAATTGCTATACTAATAGTTTTATTTAAATTAAGTGTTGTAAATCTAGTGTGGTCAAATAATATGTATAAAGGTCGATGGTAAGAATAATACAATAGAAAAAGAATATCCTACTTGATATCCTAATATAATAGCATGGTGCATCAAACACAATTAATCAAATCAACACAAAGGAAAAGGAAGGGTTAGGGATACTCGCCTTTGTGAAGACACCATTGGCGCACTAACACACTCCCCTCCCCATAGGATTAGTAGCAAACTCATGAGAGAGTTATTGTGGGTGGATCACAAGAGGGATATGTATAATGAACTTAATTAGACCATAGTTTTGGGGAATCCAAATACTTGTAAGACCTTGTCGGCGCCACTCTTATACTTGTTGCTCCTGGTAACTGAATGCTCCACAAGTATACCATTTAGTTATAAGCTCCATCTAAAACCTAAACCTATTAAAACATTAAGGGAATATTTGTGAGCGCATGAAGATATAAGATTATGTTGACGATATTCTTTAGAGAAATGACAAGAATAAATGGCCTTATATAAGGATACATGTGATCTGAAATCATGTTCTCTGTTATCATATGCCATCATGGGTTGATGTCGTCAATTGGAAAAAGGCTTATGCTAGAATGACATCAATCATGGTCAATGTAGTTGGCTATAAATAGTATGGCATAAAGGTAAAAGGGAAAAGATCATGGAGGTAAAAAATAAAATTTAGAGGAAATTATGTGGGGGATATGTAAAGGTGTTGTAAGGTAGGTGTGAAGGTGCAATGATTATTGAGGAGGTCTTAAGGTGGTTGTAAGAGGGTAGCTACTGGATGATAAAGAAGGTGGAAAGGAAGCTAACAAAAAATTATTAAGGGGTAGTTAAAGGTATAATAAGGCATACTATGGCTAACTAAGGGTAATGCCACACACAATGAACAATCTCTCACTAGATATTGGTAACAAAATAAATCTACTGCTCTCGGTAACATCCCTTAAAGAACACATACTTAGGGAGTATTAATGTAGAAAAAACTTGTACAAGATAAATCATTATAAGAGTGAAAATAAGGTGTCAAATGGAGGTTTTAATAAGTAGTTTCTAGACAAAAATATACTTTAAGTAGCTTGGAAAGTAGGACAATCTAATCTGATACATTTTGCAAGGGGGATAAGATCTTGCAATAACACTTTACAAAGTCATTCAAACAAATTTACAAGAAACAATGAAACAAACTTAATGAAGATGTGTGACTAAGCTGACCTAGAAGTTTGTTGAAAAAAGTAGCAAATATCATAGCGAGTCTAATATGGACAAGTAAATAATGGAATCATAGAGGGTGTAAAGATGGAACTAAAAATACACCCAATTTTCACATCATGATATGTTTGTCTCCATAATTTCATAGCAAATGTACAAATCAATGCAAGTTCGCTCAAGAATGCTCTGAAATCTTCGAAGGATACCTTTGATATTATTTGGATCATATCATGACAAGTTGTGACCATAATCTCCTATACTAGAGCATACTATACTTCAAGAAAGAACCTCATTACAAATATTATCCATATGTAGAGGTAGAGAATGGGGTAAAGGGAGGATGAGCCTTTGATTGAAGAGAATAAGAATGAGGATGTTTTTTTCTTAGAATTACACTAACAGTGAATCAAATCAGCTGTAAAGGTGTGCAGGTCCAGCAATTACTATGAACTCAAACAAAGCACACAATGTCTAAGATATGATTGAATGCAACTTAAGTGTTTCAAGGATGCAGAACCCATACAAGGATACAGCTAAACAAACAAATAATATAATGAATATGCCTTAAATCAACCACAAAATCGATGTCAAATACAAGACTACAAAGTGGAGCAAGGATGCAATTTGACTGGTCATTGAGACTGTTTTCTTCATGTTCTAATATGAGCAGGATATGCAAGTTGAAAAAATGTGATTAGTTATAGGAACTCAAGCAATGTCCTGTCAACATTGTCTCTCTAGTGCCTCATTCCATGTAGCACCAAATGATTTATGATGCACTATAAGTAGGCTGATATGAGACATGAGCAGGAGGTGAGGGGTTAATATGTTGTAGGAGGGAAGGAAGGTACTAAAATACATGAGAATGAACCAAATGGGCCAACATGCGTTAGTGATGTGGAGTTCTGGGTCATAAGGAAGAGATTGGATATAAGAGATCTAACCAAAGCTGTAACCAATGAGGGGTATGCAATGCTTGAGTTATGTGTCACTAGTCTAAGGAGTAGGAAACCTCAAGGCCTGGAGGATCTATAGCTGAAATGATGTGTATCAAGTTCCATCCTAACAATAAACAATAATCTGAACTTGAATTATAGTGATAAGGGGTAGTCTAACCAATTGTAAATTAATTAGGAAATGCTAGAGCGTGAGTAAAGTAATGACACAATGTGATGTTGTCAGTTAGGATTTATATTACAAGGGTTCTAGGGAGGACCTCTAATGAAGCTGGTACCCAAATGTTAGGATTGATAAGAAGTTCATCATATAGACCCTGCAATGATTGACTGGTAGTCATAAAATATCTTTGTGTTTAAATTCAGGTATAGTAGGGCCAAGTTCAAGGCCGATACGTGTCTAAGGCTGTTACCATAGATCGCCCTATAATTAGGGGTACAAATGTTCCAATATCTAAGGGATATAATGAGAGATTCGTTAGGATTTGAATAAGAACATGCTTTATGAGGATGTAAACTAGAAGAAATGGTCCCCTGGGATTGCATAAGTTTCCTAAAATCACTGATAACAAGGTCACAAGATAGGTCCTGGAAACTAAGCTTAGACCGACCTCTCATACCCCCGTTGTAGAACATCAAAGCGCTCCAATACATATCCGTAGATTTTATTACGGCTCCATGCAGTCCTCCATAATTGAGTCAGGTTTTTAAGAGCTCCTCTTGGAAATCCTAAAGATGTTCAATCAATGCAACTACAAATAATCAATATGCAGCTAGGATGTTCCTTCTCTTGGTACATGGGCTACCAATAGGCATCCCTACAACTATAGGATGAATGGGTGTATTTTAGGATTAGATAATCATCTCCATATAATCGACATCTGTCCATATAGGTATATGATGTGATAATAAAATTTGTGGTAGTGATCTCCGAGGTGTAGTGTGTCAGATAACCTTTAGGGTTATGTCTTCCATATAGTTAGACTCTAAGTTGAATTTCATGTGCATGCCTACTCGTAGGGCATGCCTAAGCCATCCTAATGAAAGTGCCCAAATTGAAGAGATGAGTGTTACAAAGGAGAAGGGCAGGTTCGATAAGCGGAGGATAGGTTTGTGGCCCAACTTGTCTAAGGCAGCCGACCTTAACCCATAGGTCAAAAATCATCAAACAAAGAATTAATAGGTGTCTGTAGAGGTGCACCAAGAGTCCTAAGCGAATTGGAAGTGATCTAGAGTGTGTAAAACTGGCAAATGGAGGTGACCAAGGTGATGCAGAGGTAATCTGCAGGGGGAAATGTGTGTCATTAAAGTCGAATATGTGCCACTAGTCCAAATGTCCTAGATGGTGCTAAAATTGATGTTGCAAACTGCCTTGTACCAAAATTATCATACAACAATAGGAATGCTACAATTGTTTAAAAGTTGTACAAACACAATATGGAAGCAAAGGAAGGTGTCAGATGATTGAAAACATTAAATGAGTAAGTGGGAAAGATGAGAATGATGTAAAGGAACATCAACAAACGAGGAGAAGGGAAGAATGCACCCAAAAGAAGCAAGCTTTAAAGTAAGATCATCAATGGATGATCAAATGCATGGTCATATAGCTTGTGGAACAGCAATGAAGAAATGGAAATGCGGAGTATGTAACTGATATGCAAGTGGAGAGAGAAGACAATGCTGGACAAGGTAGAGAAGGTGCAAATGTGACAAGTACGCACAGTACGTTATAAGAAAAAATTTGGCATAGTGAGAAGCAACGGAAGGATAAACAAATTTTAACAAGACTAGTCATATAATTATCACTTGAGAATGTGCAAGACCAAGATAGAAACAATTGAGGAACTCAGTAAAAACACTTGGCATGTAACCAGTCCAATCAAAGAAAGATACAAGACTAACTATGAAATCACCCGTATGAATGCAAACATGATTGAATGATATAAGACTAACTATGAAATCACACATATGAATGTAAGTATGATTGAATATGAGGATGTTAAGGGAGTTTGAGGCTATTGCTATGCAAGAGCATCGTATGAACCTCTTATACCTTTGTTTGATTCAATCTGATGGTAAAAAAATCAACCAATATGCAAAGGAAAGGACCAAATAATCTAAGAATGCAATCCAAAGAGAGTGTAAGGATTTTAGACAAGTGTGAGGTCAAAGCTATCAGAAAGTGGCACCCAAACCTTACAAATCTTGACTCAAGTGATGATATGTAGCTAGACTAGAGAGCTGACAGGAAAAACAATGATCTACAAGGAAATCAGTCCTCTTCATCATCAAAGCAAAACAAAACCAGTTTAGCTAGCAAACGTGGTTCAATGTGAGTATTTTTGAACAGTTACAAAACTGTCTCTCTCTGTCACAAGAAATGCTAAATTTTATGGAAAAAGTTTTAACTTTGCCAAACTTTATCCTTGCCGAACATGAACTTGAACTTTGTCCATTATTTTATACAGGATTTTTTTGATATGATTTTGTATTATTTTATAAATATGTGTATATATATACATACTACATAGTACATATATGTGTGTGTGTGTATTGAGTGAAAGCAGACCATGGGGAACTCCACTCTGTCTCTTTGACATATTTATGCATTTAAAAAAAAGTTAAAATGATAAAAACTCTTTTGTTCAAACTTTAAGATTTTTTTTTTTTCAAATTTTGCCACTGTTGGACTTGAACCAAATTTTATCCTCGTTGTACCTAAACTCGAACTTGAACCTTGTGACTTAACCATTGGTATTTGTAGGGGTTGGTTTCATAATTGCCAGTCCCTACACACCGACAGTTCTATAATCACCAAACTCCATGAAGTGGCAGTTTTGTCTGAGTTGATTGTGCAGTCTGGGCAACGGCAAGAAAATGATCTCTTCAGTTTCCAAGATGGTTGGGAGTCCTTAAGTGCACGAAAGAACACTCCCGAGGCAAGATAAATAAGAGGCACGAAGATTATTCAATATGTGAGTGTGTGAGTGAAATAGCCGGCGGTTCAGCTGGTTACAGTTGTTCTCAATCTCTTTATATAATTGTCTTTGGCCATAAGAAGAATCAAGAAGATGTGAAATTTCATCTTCCAACTGTTTTTCCCTCACCTTGGGGTTTTCCCAGGTTAAAAGTCTTGTGTCTATTGTTGTGGGGTTCATGCTTCTTACATTCTTGTTCAGTACTTCAAGTTCTATTTCCTGTTTCCAGAAGCACAATACTCTAATACTAAGTCACCAAAGCATTCTAAACTCTCATTTGAAGTAGTCTTTCAAGTAAGACAACAATTTGTGTTTTTTTATAAATTTTATTAAGCATCTGTACTTAGGATTTTGCTAATCATTTTGGTATCAAAACTGTGTTAATCTTTGGATACTGTGGAATTTTTTTTAATTGATTTGTATGAAAATGACAAAATTGAAAGAAGAAGAGTTTCCTCCCTTGCCATCTCGAGATTTATACAAGAAGGTGGAGTCAAAAGATGAAAGAAATGGTGAAAGAAGGAAAATATATTCTTGCCAAGAGAGTTGTTGCCTTAGAAACATGCATGGAAAATGCGACGAGGTCCTAATATTCTATCACCAAGCAACATCATCTCATGGACATGGTAATTCATGCTCTAGCTAAGAAGTTTGGCGTAGGAGAAGAGTCCCATGAGGGAAAGAAAGGAGAGTTCATGGGTGAAGATGAGCAACCTCCAAAAGATAAAGGTAAAAAGTTAAGGTAAAATCATTCATTCACACTCATTTCAAAATTGAAATCAAAGTTGAGATTGGATATTTTGAAGGGCATGTAGATGTTGAAGTACTAAACAAATGAAGGTATTGTTAAATGTGCACCATGTTAGTGAGGCGCACTATATTTCTTTGCATGTCTCAAATTGAAGGGACATGCTCCATTTTGGTGGGAAAGTTATCTACTATCTTTTGAAAAGAAGAAGAAGCTAGTTGTTAATAGGTGGGGTGAATTCAAGGAATTATTTTATAAGAGTCTGTATCTTATTGGGTATAAAATCGATCAAAAACTTAAGTGGCAGTATTTCAAGAAAGGAAGTGATGATATTGTGCTGGATTATACCACATAATTCCCTAAACAACCGATGCTGATGGGCTTGGACTTGGAAGATGCAGATGACCAAGTACACATGTGATCTCCTTACTTGCCTAAGGAGACGAGTCATCTCAATTAAACCAAATGACCTTGACGAGGCATGTGTTTAGGTATACTTCCTTGAGGAAGAGAAAAGACAAAGAGAGGGGGAATCCTTAAAGCAAAATCAGTTCAAAAATCAGTTGAAGAAAGAGCAAAATCAGCTTTACAAAACCTACAAAAAGAGTAATTGGAAAGGTAAGAGGAATGCCACTAGCCAACATGTTTTTGTAAAGATCTAAAGAACCATTGTAGTCATTATGTTAGAGATGGACATATTGACGCAAAGTGTTGGAAGTTGCATTTGGAATTGCATCTCAAGAATCGTTCCAAGGAGTTCTAGAAGTCCATGCAAATTTGAAAGAATAGGCATAAGGGTAGATAGAGGACAATTCCGATGTTGATGAAAAGTAATGTTGCACTTGTTAATATTGGTTCACAATCTGATTTGTTTTTAGATGAAGTTGTTAAGAAACTTGGTTTGCAAACTTATGACCATCATCATCCATATCCTTTGGGTTTGATGAAAAGCGGTGTAGAGATTCAAGTAATTAAGAAATACAAATTTAAATTTGGTATTGATCCATAATATATTGATAAGATAGAAGCAAGAGTAATTCACTTGTGGTGTTTGAAAGTCCTTACTTGTATCTTCGGGATGTTAATTTTATGAGGGCTAACAAAACAAACGGATCAAAGAATGGATCAACTATAGCATCAAGAGACATTAAAGCAAGGACAAGATTTTCATGGTAGGTGTCTTATGTAAGCCTAAAATAGTCTCTAATAAGGATCCCTTAAAATAGTTCAAGGTAGAAGATTGTTCTAGAACTAACACACACGTACAAATGGTGGTCCACAAAGCAATCTAGGGCTATATATGGGTCACATTTATGGGAGGTTATAATGGGTCTGTAAGGGGAGTCTCCAAGGAGATATAAGATGAAGGGCTTTACTAGAATTGGGGTGTTATTAGACTCTAAAACAGGAGCTATAAGTAATCAATATGCCATTAGGCGGTAATCATGAGCCATCTTTTCTAAAGGCTCTCTAAAGGGTTCCACTAAGAGGTGAGCAAGAGCTATAAATGACAAGAATGTAAAAGATAACAATAAGGTAACAAGCATATGCTAATCTATCTTATCTTATACAACAATCTATCTTATGCTAAACTATATATGACAAGAATGTAATATCCCCTTTTGAGATATTATTTAAATCTGCACTTTAATTAACTCAAATTGACTCTAGAAAGATTAGATCCTCTTAGTTCGACCTTAAATAACCCAATGTCAGCTTTCATACAACCCAAATGGGGTTGGAGTAAGCCAAAGTAGTGGGTTAGATGGGAGAACCAATTAGAAAACTAATTTTTTTGGGAATCCTCCACGGAGTTTAACCAAAAAAATTGAGACAGCTTGCCTATCTAAGACCTTAGCTTAATTGCTTCGTTACACCCATCAAATTTTTGAATAGGAATCTTCTTCTTCAGTGTGTGATTTATATGTTCTCTGCCCTGGTTCAGCTGGCCCCTTTGATTATGAAGCTTGTCTGCCACCCTATTACTTTCAAAAGGGTGTTGCTCCTGATCACAATGCTGGACCTCCCTCCTTTGATTGTGAGGTCTTCACCTATCCTCTTCTTCATTGCTTTAGTTTCCTCAATCCTATCTATCCACCATCAATGTTTGAAGGTCTTGATCCATTCACTCCATATTGTGATTAAAGTTCTCCAAAGGAACTCCTAAGATTTATTCCCCCCAATGCTGCAATTTCTGATTTCGGGTTGTCCCCTCCGTGAGTCATTGATTATGAAGCCATGGTAGCGTCTGCCCACAAGGCAATAACAAAGGTGGCTCTAATACCACTATTATACACCTAGCTCAAAACCTAGTTATGAACATATGATGCAAAAGTCTGTCAACTGCCAAAGTTTGGAAGGGCTGAAAATTTTCGCAATAATGGATGGTGTTGAAGAATACCTTTATAATGTGATCACTATGGACATGATAACCCTGGTCTAAAAATAGCAGATATGTTAATAATGGAAATCTCAACATTCCCCCAAGGGGTCGCCTCATCTCCTGATATAGATTTTTGGAATCTGAAGTATACTAGAACCCCTAATTCTGAATCCTATGACACATTTCTAATAATGTACTAAGGATCTGAAACTGCCAGATAATAGTCTGAAATCTAGAAATGCTGAAATACTAAAACTAGAACTATCTAATTCCCTTTTGAGAATATTTACAAAATATTGAACATGAGAGAAGAATTAAATATGATAATGCCAAAAATAACTATTGAACTGCTGAGTAATGACATTTGATTCCAGTGTGTACAATAGAACTTTTCTACGAGGGTATGGATGCTGGATTAAAGGCTGAATCCAGGACATTATGTATGTTACCATGGCCAATTACACATCCTTAATGCAAGGAGACATTTCATTTCCAAAAAACCAATCCACTGCCATTAGGCTGTATAGCATGGGTCATCTTTTCTATAATGACTCTCTAAAGGGTTCCACTAAGAGGTGTGCAAGACTTTTAATTTGTACAAGAATGTAAAAGATAACTGAATAAGTTATCAAGCATATGCTAGTCTATCTTATCCCTTATACATGAAACCTAGAACGATTACTATACATATGTGGGAAAAGAATGAAGTTAGGGTAAAATTACTACGTTGTGTTTTTCTAGCTAACCAAATGTAACATTTATCCCTTAAATACGCTTGTAACAACTAACCTGTGAAAAATTATTGTAGGTGAAATTAAGATGGATACCCACAACACAAAGACTACAGGCACTATCTTTATATCATAACAAATACGTTCTTTATTTTTTGCGATGGGGAATTTGAGCTTCAGGAGTTGTTTGCCTTGGTGTAAGTTTTTAAAACCCAAAACCCTCTTCTTCGTAAGGTGGATATGCGATCGTGAGCATAGTGGATTGTTATGTTCTATCTTGAGAAATAACAAAAGGGAACCCCAAATACAAACTTACACCTTAAAAGCCAAAGCTCAATTCTAGACAATGTCATGCTAGGCCGATGCCAAAACAATGGAACCAATAGATCGTCATTGTCCTGGGCTGACGATATTGACTATGTGCTAGCAAAAGGAAAAAAGAGGATCAAAAGGGTAGAACAAGAACATAGGAGGTCATAATGAAGTTAATGTTATGATGATTTGAAGTTGGTAATAGGAAGGGACAAAAGAAGAATCTCTCACAAAGTACTGTGAGTCGGTTCACCTCGATCCCACTGTACCCCTTAGGATGTACATCCAAGTTATTGTGTTGACGATTGTTGCATTAGAAAATATTAGTAAGCAAAAATAAGGTGTATACATGTCTTACCCGAAGCTTATCATGTGTCACAATAGCGTAATGATGAACATAGTACCAAAACCAAAGCAAATGATTGTAATGACATAATTGAGAAGCTGAACATGCATAAATGAAATATATGTACCTCGGCTTACCTTTCTGCTGAAATGGATGCAAGCATATGAACATTAGCATTGCTATGGCAGGAACAAAAGCTGCTGATGTTAATCCTACTGATAGAAAGACTGCATAGAATATTGCAATGCAAGAATATGCAGATCAACCTAAAAAGGAAGTATATAGTGTTGGGATTTTGGCACTTTGTGCAATAAATTAAATAAGGGAGAGTTATGTTTAACTATAATCTAAGCAATGCATAGAAATGAGATCCAAGCAACACAATAACCTCGTCCTATTGCATTAACATAACTAACTTACAAATATAATAGATAATCTTCAAATACAATGCGTAACTTTTTCAAGTGACAAGACCTTGACTGACCCAAGCACATCACTATCGATTACCAACAAGATCGCATTTGCATGTGTAGTATTGTGGGAAACTTGACTTGAGTCTTCTTGCCATACACACTATGTTCACAAATGTCTAGTTGAAAGGGCCATCAATGATTCCTTTTGCCATTTCTTTGGGTTGTAGTGAATGTAGTCACTTCTCGCCAATATGACCTGGCTTCTTATGTCAAAACATTGTCTTCTCTATTGAAAGCATGCTGGGTTTCTCTTGTTTTCCATTAAACTCAGGAATAACAGTGTTGTTGCAAGCATCAATAATTGTATTTGGATCCAATCTAAACAAGGATCCAGTGTGCTCTTGCCAATTTACATGGATCCACACACCATTTAACAACCTTCCTTGTCAAATGACTCCTGCACACCAACATCACACTTCTTGCAAACTGAAACCAATTTCCTCGCAATACCTGGAATCTGCAAAACACTCGGGAGAGTTTTGGTCTTCCCATAGACAGTATCACCAATGCAGAACCTTAACTTCACTCTTCCCACAATCTGGTGAGTAGCGTTATTTGCCAAAAGAAATTACCCCCATCTTATTGCTCACATTCACAAAACCACTCCTCACGGGAATTCATATGATAGGGGGCTTATGAGTTGATCTACCATGCATTAGTGCTTGCATTTGCACTTAAGGCTGCCAAGTATGCATCTCCATTTTCATCAATGGATCCCTTTTCACCCAAGGACGAAGCATCTAGTGGTTTGCTCTTGTTCGCCTTTACAAGGAAAATGCCTGTTTTGCCATAGCTCCTGCTTTCCAAAGTCTTTGATCTGCCTCTAGAATTCACACGCTTATCTCCAGATCTCTGCGTTTTTCTCCTGTGGTCTACGTCGCATAACCAATGCATCATTGGTTTGGTGATCTTCAATGGAATCGTGCCTCATTTCTTTAGACAATAAGGCAACACCAATCTCATCCATTTTTAACTTAGATGAGGTGCTTGTAATAGCCCTTACTAAATTATCCCGAGAGTCTTGGAAAGAGCAAAGAAGTGTAATACACCTTTCTTCATCATCCATTTTTTATATCCGCAAATAATAACTAACTAATCGTAGTACTAAAGGCATTTAGGTTCTCTATAATCGAGTCACTACGATCCGTTCTTAATGAATATAGCTTCATATAGGAATAGTTTGTTGACCAAACATTTAGCTTGGTACATACATTCCCAACTTATCACATAAACCTTTTGCCATTTTTCATGAGATATACATAGTAAAACTAAATCTGATAGAGCTTTCAGCATTCCTATCAAGTACTTTTCCAACTCTTCTTGTTTCTTTCTTGTAGGTGTTGCTATTGACACAAACAATCCACTAGTCTCTTATTGTTGAGAGATCTTCCATAAATCAGAATGTTGGCCATTGAACTCGTCAATCTCTATTTTTGCGCTTCTCACATTTTGTATACGCAATACTTCAACAGCACAAAACTCTGTAATGCCCCTTTCTATGGCTGTAACACACAAGCAAGGAATTCACACAAACCTCAAGTGAAGTAAACTC
This sequence comes from Taxus chinensis, assembly GCA_019776745.2. Taxonomy (NCBI): domain Eukaryota; kingdom Viridiplantae; phylum Streptophyta; class Pinopsida; order Cupressales; family Taxaceae; genus Taxus; species Taxus chinensis. Next base: position 652,631,273 of record CM034148.1, read on the forward strand.
AGATTTTTATACCAGCCAAATGAAATTAGGAACAACAGTGAACAACAATCTGATTTTTAGGACATCAGCTTGCAAAGAGTGGAAATTCAACCAAATATCATCATAGAAACCATCCACAACATAAATAAACACTTTAAGCATATTTTAGGGCACTTTTCACCATGAAACTCAACCAAATATTCAGCTGGAAAATTATTTATTGATAGCAGAATTACAGCCAAAAGAAATGACCAAAAATGGAGGTCTCCAAACCCCAACAATGGCGAAAGTATAGATAGAAACCAGCCTTATAAATTATGCCAAATCTGAATATCAAAGAATGATGAAGTTTTGTACCCTAGAAGGCACCCAAATGATCTCCTAATGCAAGTCGTTCCCTAGGAGAGGAGCTCCAAATAATATGCCAAAAACCCTTGAAATCACTCTTCCTTGATGCCTTAGATGCAAACCAGCAAGATGGTCTAAAATAAGTGGCTTCAACACCACCAAATTGAAGGGTTTCTGTCATCCAATCTGCTACAAGGAAGGATTTTGTCCTCCTTGGATGCCACACTAATGGATTGTTGCCCAATAGTGGAATGGACTAAGAGTCAATCAGCCCTAGAGACCAAGTATAAAAGTGTATATGCCAAAAGATGATGATGCAAATGAGCCACATGTGACTCCTCTTATACCCCTTTGGTGGTGCCAAAGGTCTAAGGGGTGAATTACCCCTAGACCGACCTCTTAAGAGCTTGCTTTATCTTCTATTTTCATGTTGGGAGCTCTCCAACCCAGCCAACATGCCTTAGGGAGGAAAATACAAAAGAAAAACATTGATAGCAATGAAAGTAAACGGAAATGAAACCCAAGGACTTCCTTTGTTCAATTTCTTCTTGTCCATGGGAAGAAAAATGGCAAGAAGTCTTCAATTGGAACTAATTCGAAAAAGGGGACATTACAAACTCCTACTCAAACAAGCATGCATTGCAGGAAAATCAATTTTCACCAAGGTCCAACCTAGGTCTGATACCAAATGTTGGGATTTTGGCCCTTTGCGCTAAAGTTAAATATAGGAGAGATCCTCTGAACTATAATCTAAACAATGCATAGTAATGACATACAAGATATAGACACCCTGGGGAAAACCCTTTCCGCTGAGAAAAACACAGCACAATAACCTCATCCTATTGTATTAATTGAAACATCTTACAAATGCAGTAGATAACCTTTACGACATTATAACAATTATACAATAGTCCATACACCAAACTGTGCAAAAATATCTTTTTTGGCATGTTCTAACTCAAACAACACTCCTATGTGCTTAAACTTGACCATCTAACCATACACAACTATCTCTTTGATTGTCCCAACTGTTTCCTATATACACTTTGAAGAGTTTAAAACCATATAAGCTAGCCCCTTGACTTTGTAAACTCCACGGACTAGAGAATCCGTAGATTCTTTGCTGGCCATTGAGTAGAGTCATTATTACATAATGCTCCAGTAACCGTGTCAGAGTATTATCAACATGTTTCTTATACACCTCTAGTTAACAAGTTTAGTTAGACAAGTGTTGACAACACATCATATGCTTCATACATTGCACTTCAATGTCGCACAACTTTACTATACACCATAATGCAACTCCTCTGTGCACATTTCCTTTGGACATAAAACTCCTTATAGCCAAAGGTTGCACGCATATGTTCTATCCACATTGCATAATCCCTACACAATGCCCATATGCCCAATTCCTTGTGCACATAACCTTGCACACTTTTTGTGCGCAACACTATTGGGAAATGTGTGCAACACTAACATTTGTGCATATAACCTTTCACAAAGCTATACAAAGTTGAGACATTCCCAACATAAACGATATGAAAGCTCTCAAGGGGATGGTGCCAAGACAAGTGCGGATAGCCGTTAAGAAAAGGTTAAATATATTCTAGATGACCTAAAATGGTAAAATAAGGTGTTATGATTGGTCTCGATCACCATAAAGGAAAGAGTAAATTAGTTTTCAATTACCCAAAAAAAGTTTAAGGTGGTAGAATTGGTTTGTATTCCCAAGAAAATAAAGGTTAAATTAGGTTTGGATGATCCAAGGATGGATAAGATGCTAGAACAGGTCTGGATAACCATAAAGTGAAGGCTAAATTAGGGCTGGATGACACAAAGTAAGGTATAAGGTGCGCAAATGGGTATAGTAGACCTGTAAAATAAGTGATGTTTCAATTTTTTTACAAATATATTTCGTTAATACCATAAAACTCCTTGGGCTGCCATGATTCTAGCGATTCTTTCAATTTGTCAATAGGAGCTATGGTTGCAAATATTTTTCAAAATTTGGAGGATAATTTTTAATAGTTTGAAAATTTGATTGTAAAGCTATAGAATTAGGGGTCAAAGCCATTCATTTGCTATATTACGATTAGAGATTTCAAGTTTTTGGATTAACCATTTCTAGTGTAATTAGCATGGTTACCTAAGACTTCGGGACGTTTTTTTTCCAAATTTTGGGAACTGCGGGGGTATGGCTAATTAAAATAAAATAAAACTCTTTAAAATACACAATTAAAGTGACTAAACTATAAGAATAACTTGGAAGAGACTTAAATAAATAGAAATAAAACCATTTGAGACTTAAATAAGTTGAAATAAAACCATTGTGATTGATCAATTGACAATATCTAAAAAATTGAAATACATTAACAATTGTCAATATTACAAAAAGAAGAATGCAAGTTACAACACAAATTATAATCATCATCTGAAATAACATCCATGAAGTCCTCGCTGGGAATATCGTCCTTACCCTCAACGGAGATCCCAATCAATCCCTGTTGAACAGTATGTTCCTCTTCTACTTGCCTCGGCTCCTCAGGATCTGCTTTCCATTGTAATGTTGGGGTCCACTTGTACTTAGTTGTCTTGTGATCTATGTGGCATATAACAATGTGTATGGCTACAAGCTTCTCTGCTCTTTTAGAGGTAAGACTATTCCGTTTAATAAAGTGGATCCAACTGTATGTTAACCAATTCCCCTCAACAGTAGAGGTGAATTGCGAGTGTTTGCAGTGGTCCTGGACGCCCATACAGTCACCACCAACTCATTGGCTTCTCCGATGCCAATGTTAGTATGCCCATCCTCGTTGAAGATTTGTAGCTATCAAGTTCAAAGAACTTGAGCTATCCCATTTTGACCCATGAAGCCAATGAGTTGGTGGGTACCAACATTCGAGAGAGGCAATTGGTCTTTTTAGCACATGCAACTGAACTACTAGTTTGCGTTGCTAGTACATTTTACCTCGCTCCTTCACCCCCTAGTAATGTCACCACTAACACTACCACCTATCTCAATCATTTCCTCTTTTGATTTTTATTCAAAAGAACTCATTTTGATTGTTGGGGCTGTAATGATTAAAAAAAGCTATAACTCAAAAACAACAAATGAATTCTAATAAAACATGTAAAAATTTTTAAACACAACCATTGCATTTTTTGAAAAAATAGTTATGAAAAAACATAAAAAATTAATATTATAACTTTATAACCTTAACATCAAAACCCCAAACCCTTTTTGTTATAAAAACAATAATTACAAATACAAACAACAATTTTGTTCTTTACTTGTACAAATAACAGTTTTGTTTCTTAAACTAAATTTTAAAGACTAAAGAGTAGTATGTAAACTACTATATACATATCTTTTGCACTTGTTAGTTTCAACTTTCTCTTGCTCTTACTCGTGCAACTGCTCGTCCTCTTCCTCTTCACTTGCCCTTGCTCTCCTCTTCTTCTCTTTGAAGTGTGAATATTGAATTGTGATATGAAATGATACCATAGGCTCCTTTTATAAGCTAGAGTGTCGCTTTTAGGGTTAGGGTTCTTTTATTGTATTTCTTTTTTGTTTTCTAACTTTCTTTCATCCAAAAAGGCCTTTTTTTTAAAGCAATAAAAAATAGAAATGACATCAAGGACGTCTAAACGTTTTGGAGATGTACCTCGCCTGTCAAGTGGACGTACAACAGTCTTCGATGTACTTGAGATGTCCTATGATATTTAGGGAAGTCATAGAGATGTCCCCCTAGATTTATGCATGTTTGAAACTGTGGGGGGATGTTCCTCTTATGTCTTGTTTGTTGGTGAATTGTTACTATCAAGGTCAATAGTATTGTTGTCAATGATTTCTTGTATTTTATGGCGTAAGCTAAAGCATCGATTAGTGAAATTTCTTGAACACCTATGGTAATCACAGTAAAAATTTTGATCATAGTTTTTGGGTAATGGTCTAGATGCATCAAGTCCCATTGGTGAAGGTAAAGAGATAAGATTGCACTCAAGTACTCGTTGAAGCATTTTATGAACAGGTTAAGATGTGTGAATTGTCTTTGCTAAGGTGCAAAAAGGGCCAACTGGTTGGTTAGCGTTGTGATCACATTGGCCGTTCCTTCGGCCTCATTCTTCACATCATTATTCTTAGCCTTAAAAGGTGTTTTGTTTTGTACTTTAACTCCAGTTGATGTGATAGGGTTGTTCCCATATTTAAGAGGATATTGATTGGCAGACTTAGAGACATTGGTATTTTCGAAACCCGTCTTGTCGCCATCACCTGACTGTATCAGGAGGTTTTGGGTCTCCTTCGCACTGTTGCTAGGCCTTTCGATTTCAACAGGAGCACCATTGGGGTCAAAACAAGGCTGCCCTCTTTCTCCTACTCTGTTTGGTATCTATATTGATGAGATGGAGGAATTTCTTAGAGACCACATATAGGACGGGGATGCCTGTCTTCTCCACCAGGTTCTGATCTACATTCTTCTCTTCGTAGATGATGTGGTCCAAAAGTTAATGAAAATTGATTTTATCAAATAAAGGATAATAGATTAATTAAATATTAATTAATTAATTATTAATGTAGTTTATAACCTGGCGAAAGGAGTTCTCACCGGAAATGGACGAAACAAAGACCAAAATGATCACAAAAACGAGACGATTGCGACAAGGGACTTAAATCACGCAAAATAATACTTAATAAAATTTTCAAAATTTCCATGTTTATTAATTTTACGTAGTCAAAATTAGCTGATAACAGGATGCATGTGTCAAGGATGTTGAAGGAGCTTCATTCGGTCTAGAAGTTCCTAATCATATCAGAAGGGTACAATAGAAGTCAACTATTTTACAAAACGGAGCATGGATTAGGAATTGCCAATTTCCAAGATTGATTTGGGACCTTGGTATTTGCAGGAGGGTTTAGTCTAAAATAGAGTAAGAGAAGAACTATGCATTGCTTGAAGGAAAGCAATTTTGGGAGGGGAGGACTATAATGTCCCCCTATTGAAATTAATCCGGAGGAAACCCTTAGCCTATTTTATTTCTTGCAAGCAAAAATGGAGTCACAAGGGAAATAAATTAGCAGTTTGATTTAAGTTGTCAAAAAGGTAGCTTCATGTTATATTCATTTAAAAAGGCAACTTATGTTTTACTATTGGAAAAGTGACCTTTTGATAAAGTAAAACATAATATCAAAATAGAAGTGGGTCGACCCATTTGGGGACCTTTCTTTGTAAGGTGTACCATGAAAAAGCATAAAAGGGGTAGATGGGGTCATTTGGGGGCACTTTTTGCATACACTCTATTTTGTCATTGAGGTTTCGAGCTGCTACTCCAATTTCCTTCTGCAGTTGGGGACAAAAACCCTTTATTACAACAAGATTAGACGACAAAACCCTCCAATCTTTAGAGGTGACTCCATCCATGAGTTGCATTTGTGCTTTCAGTCAAGGATTTGCAGTTCAGATTTGTTTCATCAGCTAGCAATTAGCTATGGCATGTTTCAGATTAGATCTTAGGATTTTTACTGGTAGGGCATCATCTATTCAGCTGGGATAGCGAATTGGTGGACTGTTTTTCCACTTTGGAGCCCTTTTAGAGGTTGACGTCACCCTCCTAGGGTTGGATGACTTCATTGGAGGCTATTACAACGTGTGGTATGATTGGGACTGGTGCTTAGGGCTTGCAAATAGCCAACTTCAGCCATAAAGCGTCATCTCAGTCAGTTGGGCCAACATTTTGGCATTATTTCTCTAAGTATGGTCAGCTGCAATTTTCCATTATTTCTGTTTGGAAAATAAATAAAAATTCATTTTTCAGTGCAAACATCCAAATTTTAATATTTTATCCATGGATGTCATTTATAATGCAAAAATTTGTATTTTCTTATGATTTACCAATAATTTCCAGACTTGGGTATTTTCTATTTTGAGGATTTGCATAAAAGAATTAGATTACTGTATTTTTCCATAAGGGTTTTCTAGAAATCCAAATTTCTTTTATTTTAACCCTAAGGGGATATTACATCAACCAATATATTTGAGTGTATTATTCAAGGCATGCACACAATATGGGGTCCAAAATACATGTTTGTATTTTTTTTTGTATTAGCAAGCTAGTTGTTTTACAAACTGGGGCGACATCCGTGACAACATGGAGAACATGTGAAGCCTGCACCTCCTCAATCGCATCACATAGTTTGTCCTTCAGGAACTCCGCATTTTTCTCTTGCCCTAAATAGTCTATTGCCTTAAAAAAAAAGGGTCTTTGGAAGAAGTTACCATAATAATTAGAAGTGGGTGGTTTCTAGTATCAGTCTAACTATTCATCACAATGCTGCATCCTTCTATAGACCACACTATTTTGATTGGTGCATTTTGTTCCTTTATCCTTGATTTCTTTTTATCAATTAAATTTGTGCGAAGTTTCTCATATCTTGCCAACCTTGCCAACTCTTTGTTAATCGCACAAACCATCTCTTCATAATAACAAGAGCCCACAACATTGAATGGTATACCATTCACATAAAAGAAGTGTGTGATCGTTGCATCAACTACATCTCTACCACGCACATCAAATGCGTCTCCAATGGGGTTTGAACCACCAATGTGTTGTGTTTTATGAGAAGACCCCACACCCTATTCTGCATTTGACACATGTCTTGAAGACACATCTAGGTCTGATTTTGTTTCCTTAGTTTCTCTTCTAAATTAAATTTGAGGTGCAACTGTCCCTGAAGCGTGAGAGCTTAAATTAGGCCCTCTGCCTTTAACCCTTTCTTGTTCCCTCATAACTTCATACCTCTCGTCCTCATTTGAACAAGCCTCAATCCCTTTCTCCTTTGCGTGAACAAAATGGGTCTTCACCCTCATGAAAGTGCCTCGAAATGACTTCCCACACACTTTGCAAATGATAATTAATGTGCCACCACTCCCTTTGCTTGTCACAACACAATCACAATATTTTCACTTAAAAAAACTAAAAATAACAATAATGAATATTTATAAACGAAACTTAAAAATATTGTTAAAAAAATAAAAATAAAAATTAATATAAATGAAAGAAAACAATAACCAAATATTATTATTACTTTACATTTATTAAATTTAATATCTAATTTCAATTTGTAAAAATTAAAATTAAAAACGTAAAATTAAATCTTTCACAAATTATAAAACAGTTCAACTCATAAGTCATAATTGCTATATAAAATTTATTTTGAACTTTCAGTAATAAATATCTACGAATAACAAAATTTAAGAATTAGATTAATAAAATTAAAAATAGTAGAAACTAAAAAAAGTAAAACATAATGTTTGGAAGTTTTAAATATATTAAACATTTGTCATTAGCTAAAATAAAAAATAAAAAATAAAAATGAAAGGCCATTCCCAAACTCCTATCAAGCTAATACAGTCTGCATGTTAAACAAGACGCCCCCCCTCCTGCTTGAAAAATATGCATTCAAACTCATATACACGGGTGACGACATGGATTGCCTCCTTTCAAAACAAAGAGAAAAAGTGAAATGGTATGAAATATACATGTGGTGACATGGAAAATATAGAGAGTGAAATGGAAAGGAAATGCAAGTGACATAAATGAAAAATACCTTAGCTCAAGCTTGTAAACACCTTCACACCCTAGCACAATGAGATCCAATTCGCCTTTGAATAGTGAGATTTGAATTATGTTGCTGTGAGAACACAAAGAGAAAGGCACTTTTTATAAGTTGAACCACAATTTTTTAGGGTTTTTTAATTGGTTTTTATTTTTTATACTAGAGATGTGGTTTAGGGTTTTGGGGAAGGGAAGGAGATATTGAATGTCTTATACAATCATCTCCGTCTATAGGGACGTCTCTGTACCTGTTTCCCATCTTTGAAACATGTTTTTCAAGGGGGACGTGTTTTCCTACTGTTGTGTTATTTTTATTTTTCGAAAATAGAAAAATGTGCTGTATGGAATGTTTGCACTTTGTGTTATAAGTGCTACTAGAGCAAGTGTAGGGTGGAATTTCATAAGTCACTTGAAGGATTTAGAGGTTCAAGGTTCAAAACTCCTTGAGTGTTTTTTTTATTAAATTCGTCTCAGATGTCTCTTCTTTAAAAAGGGAATCTTTTGGTATGTTCTCTTTTCAATTTGCATGAAAATTGTACGTATTGGAGTAAAAAGGTCTAATATTGGAGATCTAAAGGTGTAAGATCTGAAAAAATTGTTTAATTGAGGTTAGTGAAAAATCTGTTACAATTATTACATGCTCTATGTGGAGGATCCAAGTGAAATTAATTTAATGTTTACATGATGTATTTTTAATGTATTAAAAGTGTGCAAGTATTGATTGGAAAATGTTGAATGTAAAAAGGGGTTAAGATATGAGGTGGAATTTATACGTTAAAAGGTTGAGTTAGGGGTTTGAGGTAGTTATGTAACTACCTGTACAATATATAAAAACACAAATATCAATGAACATGGTTCTTCTCTATGCCCATTTGAGGGCTTGCAACTGTGTCCTATTCAACAATTTTATGTTCTTGATTATGTGAATGGAATGTGCATAGTGTATGTAGGAAATAACTTTTATGGTTAATTTAGTTTATCTTTCGTTCCTTAAATCAAGTTTGTGATTTTCCTTAGTTTACTAGTGGTCCGTTGTGTTTATTTTGTGAAGAAGTCTCCCATTTCCCATCATTTTCAATCTTCCATAGTTTTTATCCTTTGTTACATTCATTAAAAGTACAAAAAACCCAAACATACTACCATACAAGGGAATCCACTCCTCTCAAAAGTGGACGGGAATGATAAGGAAGCTTAGGATATATTTTAGCCTATAGTTCTGATTTCACTTAATCTCAACAACCATTTCCTAGATTCCCTCCTAGTTAATTAGGATGAGTGAGGATATCCTTCCCTACAAGGGATATAATTTGATCTAGTACAGATATGGATATGTTTTGTTTCCTTGACTGTAGGACATAGGGAGCCCTATAAAAAGGCATAATTTCTTTTTCTAGTTAATGAAGATTGAAGCATTTTTTGCGGAGATTATAGTCACACAATTTCTGTGTAGTGACTTTGTTGGAGATATTGCTCCTTCTTTTGCTCCCTCCCCACACTGTCATTTCTCTCTTCTTCGTTTCTGGTCTCTCGGCCTCTGTTGTTTCCTTCTCCTCCTCTCCTTCTCTCATTGTATTTCAGGTGACCCGTTTGGGTCCTCTTGCTAGGTTTGTTTGCTTTGTACTCTGCAGTCCCATTGACCTACTTTTGTGGTCATGTGTTGGACATTAATAACATTATCTTATCTTATCTTATCTAACAACTCTTGGTTCTTCGTTCGTTGAGTAGTTTCCCCTATGGGATTCCACATCATTGGTATCTGAGCATTTCTAATCCATGTGAGATTAGGTGTTTGTAAGACTCATTTCACAAATCAGTTTTCAGCACATCGTGGATTTGAATAGACCACACCATGTGACCAAAGTGCCCAAAAATGCGGGTGTGCATATTTTGTTTGTCTAGGTCAGACATCCAAAGTCTGAGATATGACCTCTCGAAGTTTTCTAGGTTTATTTAAAATTTTGGCACTTTGAAACTTATAATTACACTTGATTATAAAGTTTGTTTTGTGATTATTTCTGAGCTGATTAAAAAAAAGAAGTCAAATCAAAAACATTTTTTTGAGGGTCAATAAGGCAGCCCTCCCCATCGGCCTTTTGCAGGAACTTGTCGGCTTTGTAGCCGACCGACCGAGCCCCCACTATCCGTTTGGCCGAGATTCTGCACACCCATCCAATCTAATTCGTTTGACGCTGACCCCAAGCCGATCTGGGACTCACATTGCCTTGCCCCACTTGGCTGCCAATTATTGCCAACCACATGCCCATGGACCTAATCAAATGCACGAATAATTGTTCAACTCTATTGCCCATCCAGTCTGTTAGGCATCACAACTCGATCTGTCCTTGCACGAGTGTCTCCATTTACCCATGATCTCCCTTTGACTTCTGGCCTACTATTTGTCCCCGTGTGTGTACCTTGCACACGGGCTTGATCTCTCACACAAGTGATTAATTGTTTGGCTCCCCCAACAACTTGTTTGGGACCCAACTGCTACATTGTCATTAGTACATGTACAAAGTCCTTTCAACACTACTTGCCACTCGATATGCTACTCCACTTGGGCCATAAATTATTATTCGTTTATTTAAGTGGTTTATTTTATTTGCGAGGAACTAATAAAGAGATTTTATTAAAAGGGGATGAAATTGTTATTTGGGGTATTACATGTAAGGGGCATAGGGACTATATACATTTTAAGTGGAGAAGATATTATTAAGGGGACTATTCAACCATTGAAGGGGGATAATATTTTTGTATAAGGGGCATATGATCATTGTTAGATGGGTATATCCAAATTGTAAGGGAGACACCAAATTTTGTAAGGGGCATTAATTAATTGTCATAAGGATATTATAATTTGAGGGGCAGATTCTTGTCCATACGGGTGAATGATCCCTTTCTAAAGCGATCAAATTGTCTTTTTTGTAAAAGGGGACACAAAATTTTAGTGCAAAAGTGGATTCTTCTTGTAAAATTGGCAATTGTATTGGGGTGCATTATTGGTGGAGATGAACACCTTGTTAACACTTTTGTCAGTGTAACATGAAACCTAGTTGTTTCCTTTATTTGACAACTAACAAAGTGATGGTTAACCAGGTAGTGATTGTCCAAGTGGTCGAGCTTGCTATTGTGATCACCTCATTGGCTGACAAGGTCAATGAAAAAACCATTGCCTGCATTGAGCATCCTGATCACTAACAAGCCTTTGCTCTGCGGAACACCGCAAAATGTGAAGTCTCGATCTACAATGGCTGATGTGACCTTGAGGTCCTAGTCAACTGGATCGTGGACATGGATAGTTGGTTCGAGTACAACGACATGCAAGCATGTGATCACATTCCATTTGCCAAATTTGAAGCTATCACGAGTTGCCAAGCTCTTAATCACGAAACGATGTGTTGATCAAGATCCCATAAACACTTAGGATCAATTAACAAAGGCTTTGAAAGCAACCTTCTATCCTTCCTCTTATAAGGAGGTCACCCAATTGAAGTGGCTACGTCTGCAATAGGTGCCAATATGTTCGTTTAAGACAACATTGCTCAATTCAATCGTCTATGTATCCAACTTCAAGTTCACAATGATGCTGCTACCCTTAACTTGAAGTTCAAGCGTGGATTGTTGGCACATGTATTCAAAGAGATGAAGTAGACTTTGCTCGTGAGTCTAGATACAATGTTCAACATAACACAATTGGTGGAAGAAATTTTGTTGCTCAATGCAGATATTCACATCGTCTTTCTTGAGCTTCATCTGAGCCCCAAACACTTCATCATCACCATACTGACAATCAAATCTTGCTTCCAAGGATCATGTCTTTTTTTTTAACTTTTTCTTCTTCTTTTCCTTCTCATTTTGATAGTTGGAGAAATAATGAGTTTTGGCAAAAGATGAAGGCTCTAATTGTAAACTCGGACGATGAGGAAACACATTCTGTTCCCATTAAAACTGTAGCTCATGACACAACATATGATGAACTCAAGTGTATACTGAATAAAGTTGCCCTTATATATCACTCTCATGCACAAGGGAGTTGTGATAGTTTGTTTGTCACAAGAGCTTGTCTCACTCATAACTTTTCTATTGATTGTAGAATCGACAATGGCTCGCGAAGAACTTGATTGGGAAGAGTCTTATCCAAAACCTGCACCTATCGATGGAGTTTCATCCTCCATATCAACTTGGATGGAAGGATACTTCCTCATTGACACAAATCACTCACACTTGCACAATCTTATTTGCATTTGGTCCCAAATTTGTGGATAACATCAATTGTGATGCGACCCCTATGGGGGGTTGTGGTTTGTTGCTTGGATAACCTTATCAATATGATAGGAAAGTCTACTATAATGCATTCAACAACACATACACACCGCACAAAGGTGATAAAACTTAATCATATGTACTATCCAAACAAAGAATGCACATCCCAATCTTGTCTTAAGTTGTAGAGAAGCAATGAAAGCAATAAATCTAGAAACCGAATTAGTATAACAAACAACAAATGCAAGAGTTTCTTGTAACAATGCAAGTGTTGCTCCATCAATTCTTCAGGAACTCACCACTCCTCTATACATGCCAATCAATCATATGATTGATATGATTCCCAAAGTTTCCCTTCAACTTGGGACAATATTGCTTTAGTAGGCCCATCTAGTAACATATTAAAATGTGCATATTTTGCTTCAACATATCTAAGAAATCATCTACTTTGGTACAACCGATTAGCCCTTGGCCACATTATCTTTTGAAGAAGGAACACGTCATATGTAGAATCATTTGCCCTTGTACCTTTTTGAAGAAGAAAAGCATATGAAGTGGACTTTCTACTCAAGAATATCACTTGATCTAGTATCGACAGGGGACAACCGACATAGTGGTAGTTTACTTTATAGTCTCCCCCTATAGCTTCCACCTCTATTGTTGTCACCACTTCTCATCCTAGAGTTCAAACATTGTTTTATCAGTATGTAGATGATCTAGACTTCGCAAAGTCTTTGCCATCCAACCTCTTCCAATTTGGTACCTCTTTAGAACTTTTGCATAAAGGAAGGGTTTTTATATAAGCTTTGTGCACCTTGCAATCACCACTAGTTCTTGCTAAAGAAGGCACATTCTACCCTCTATGTTGGTCCATTTGGGAAGTAGAAAGCACTCCATCACTTGCAATGGTTCTATTGGCCTCACATGCAACAAGATGTTCTTCACCTTTTGAGACAATGTTTAGTTTGTTGCTGTTTCAAACCTGCCAACTGAGAGCTTCGCTTGGGTATTTTTCTGACTCATATTACGTGTGATTGTAGACACCCAAATTTGGCATTTGGCACTTGATAGTGCTAATTTTGGCTTATTTCCGTTACACATGACTTGCACACACAAACATAACTCAAACTTACTGTCTTACAACTTGTAATCCCTCATTCTACTGCTCAAACATCTAGAGGACCACCTTTGTTGTTTCAAAACAAACCTCATCTCATGTGCAAACCTTCATTTGAGCTTTTTGTCCCACTGTATAAGTTCATCTAATGATCATTTTTTCAAATTTATATCTTTTATCACCCATCTAGGTCGGCTTTTGTGTGAAACATTACCCTTAGAGTTATTTAAACCCTGATTAATTTATAGGCAATGTTAATGTACAACAAGAAGAAGGATGTAAGGGTCTGCAATAGGTAGACTATTTTGATCTAATTAACTTCCAACATCAATTATACATGACCAAAATAATGCATTCAAATTTGAAATGATTGATAAACGATTGACAAACAATAAGTACTTGCATAAAACATAAGAGGAGAGATAAACTTAGATGTTCAGGATGATTCAGAAATGATCTAGATGTGCAGGACAGTGAATTCGGAGGATCCAAAATTGTAGACTCTACAATGGAGATTCTGGGATTAAAAATTGAGCAAGGGTAGGACCGTATAATTTTTGTACGGTCTAGGTTGAAACTCTATGGTTTTGACCTGGAACTTAGAACTGTATAGTTTTGGACCCTTTGACGTTTAGGATCTACAACTTCATATGTTCTTTGCTTGTCTGGAAATGATGCTCGTTGTATGTCGTTCTTGCTTGCGCAACTTTGGGATGACCTGTAATAACCTACAACAAAGGTGAAACCCTAACAACTTGCATAACCCTTCATCAAAGCATTAACAAGCAAAAAGAGAACAAACATGTGTGTGCGTTTGAGGTTGGATTACCCTTAACAGTCAAACTTCTAGGTGTTGGATCAATCCAAGTGCTGCAGTACATGCTCTTGTTGTAGGATCAAGCCTCATGTAGTTCTCCTAGGTGCTTGTGCAAGTGTGAATAGCTAACCAACCCCCTAGGGGTGCCCTTGTGTCTCTTGACACCAAGATATCGAGCTAATTGCGTAGTATAGAATGTACCCAACACGGTAGTAGTGAGATGTGATGTGACTCAACTATGTGACCTAACCCTTTGTTGATTGAAACCCTTGTGCAATGCTTGGAGTGACTTTGCTCTTGTTAAGACATGTCTCTATCATCTTTGCATGTTTGGAAATGGATGAAGCTAGACTCTTTGACTTGGTCAAGTGCTTCAGACTTGCAGTAGGGACTTCTCTAGATGATATGTGTAGTTGATTTAGGAACCCTTTGAGTGCTTCTAGAGAGATACTTGCAATAGTAGTTTGTAAGAATGCCATGCGAGTTATAAAGTTATAGAGTTATATTCTAATAAGGCTGACCCTAGGAAGACGAAATGACCCAAAGAATGATTTGAAATTGAAATCATAGTGAGTGATTGTGAAGGGACGAGACCATACAGTATAGGTCAGCCAAGACCGAACTCTACATCCCGATCATTCTGTACGTTTTTAGACCAAACCATCTGGGGTCCACTATATACTACCTTGTTGCCAAACAAGGCCAACTTCCACATTATGCCAAATGGTTTTCCGAACACCAAATATCTCAGTTATTCTCTACATTGTTAAAAGCATTGGAGTCCAATGCTTTTGTCGGTGGGAGGAATGATACGGAAGCCTATGATATATTTAGAACTTCTGATATATTTTAACCTATAGTTTTGATTTCATCATGTGGGCATTGTAATAAGTGGGAAGTAATTATTTTCTTACTTTCACTAACCATTTCTAATATTCTGTCCTTGTTAGTTAGGATGAGCAAGGATATCCCTCCCTTCAAGGGATTTAATTTGATCTAGTAGAGATATGGATATGATTTGTTTCTTTGATTATAGGATGCAAGGAGCCCTATAAAAATGCACGTATTTTCTCTTTTCAATTATTGACATTTGAAGTATCTTTTGTGGAGCTTATTGTCGCACACAATTTCTGTGTAGTTCTCTAGTAACTCTTAGTTCTTTGTTCGTTGAGTGGTTTCCCCAGTGGGATTCCACATTACGGAATCACCCATCATATGTGATTTCTCTAATAAGTTACTGGTTTTGTTGCTGTTCATTGCACCCAAGTGAGCAAAATTCATAGAGGTTTCAGCGACAAAAACATTTGCTAACAAGGTCTAGACCCCAAGTAAAGAAAGGCCAGGGAGTGATGATGGGCTGAAGCTTCTAATCCAGAATGTGGATGATGTAAGAGATCATCTAACATTTAGGACACTTACAAATTATATGGTGTCACGATCAAGAGTAGGCCAAAAACAGCCCAAGTGAAGAATCTTCCTAGCAATCATATGACCAACAAAATTACCCCTGCAGGCCTCATTATGACACTTGTGAAGGATCTTTTGGAACTCAGTCTCATCAATACAACTGAACAAGGCCATTGAAGGTGCATATATAAAGGGTGCTATCGAGTATGAGATGCTTGGCTGTGAGGACTCGAAAATGCCACTTATGTTGAGAGGTGACTCCCAAAGGATAGGGTTGGTCAATGATGTATTAAGCAATGTTTTTGTACCAAGGGAATTGAGCAATCAAAGTGTCTAGAGGAAGGATGCTCTCATTTAGAAATTTGTCATTCACAACCTCAAAATCCTCAATATGTGATTTAGTTAGCCAACCAATAATGACTCAATCCTTGATGAACTTGTGGCTGACATAAGTCAACTCAAACTTGCCAAGCAAAGCGATGGAGTGACCAGCCTTTTTAGAGAGGTCCGGTTGGGTCAGAAGGGTTCGTAGAGCCTCGGATTTGATGATGAAAAGAGTGTCTTGATTAAGAATGTAATGTTTAAGGTGTTTGGTGACAAAGACAATGGCAAGGCACTCGCTTTGAACTTGAGAATAATTATTTTCATAATCAGGGAGTGTATGACTTATGAAGTAAATAACTCTCTGTCTCCCCTTCATCATCCCCTTGGGCTAACATGCAAGCGATTGAAAATTTAATGGCTCAAAGGTAGAGGACGAGAAGACAATCAGGCTTGGGAGGCACAAGGGTGGTGGGAGAGGATAAATATCCTAAAGGCATCAAAGAGATTTCAGCATTGTTGGGTCCAAACAAGGTGGCTTTATTTCTTCAATAATGCATTAATTGCGTAGGAAACACAAGTAAGGTCAAGATTAAATCTACAAATGCATCCTATCTTGCCAAGGAAGGATCTAATATGATGCTTGTCCTAAGGAGGGAGCATGTCTATGACGGCTTGGATTTTGGCAGGGTCGATGTCAATACTGCATCTGGAAAGAATGAAGCCTAGGAGCTTGCCAACAGTGATACCAAAGACACTTCTTTGGGTTGAGATTAGGGAAAATCACTTGTACGAAAAGCTTTATTGATATCTGCAAACTCTATGCAACTCTTAATTTTCCCATTCTCCTTAAGGATGGGGATGATGTTGGAAATCCACATGGAATAATCCATAGGCTTAATAAATTGGATTGTTATCCCAAATTCGCCCCCCCGGCAAATTTGGTCAAGACAACTCTTGCACATAAGGGAAATATGAAGGAAACGATTCGGACCCGCGAGCTCACATTCCAGGACGACAAACAGGTTACAGGTGGGCTCGGAAATGAAAGAGCAGAGCCAGTAGAGAGAGCCACGTGTCCTAGCGGCGCTTCTCCAAAGATGAATCCAAAAAGAGAAGCTCAAACAAGCGCCGCTTCTCCACGTGTCTCAGGACGAAATGGAGGCAGGGGCAAATGGTCAAACAAAGTCAAAAGGCAGAGCTTCGGGGCTGTGGGAGTATTTTGAGTTTTACATTTTTTGCGGAAAAGGGCAAAAGATAAGTTGTGAACCCGCAAGCCCGATTTTTTTTGGCTGCCACGTGTCCCATATCAAAAGGGAAGCCCAAACGAGTGCTAGGCTGTCGCGTTGCCCTGGTAGGTAAAAAATGGAGAAAAATCTTCCAAGCCATTAACGCAGAATCCAATCTCTTCAACTACCAGATCTGATTCGATTCAATCCGTTGGGGAACCAGAAGCGACATATTGTGGGCGGATTCGCAGAAGGCATTGATATTCAGTGGTTGAGCTTTTAAAGCGGGATTCGATGTGTATCTCATGGTGGTTGGAGCAGGATTCGACTTTTCCCTCTTCTCTCTCTTTTCTTTCTATATATACTGTAACACTTCTCGTTTGAGAAAGAGAGACATTTTGGGCATAGAGAAACTCTATCAAATTTGTTTCTCAACGCCATTTTTGAGCAGCGAACCTTCTCCCACGCTTGACAAATGTATTTGTGCCTCTATTCTAGAAATGTAATGGTTTGTGCACCTTCTAGAGCAATAAAACGTGTTTTGTGGCGTTCTTCAACCCTTTGTATCGTTTTTGTTGTTTCTCCATGCCCCTCCCTTTCAGTCTTGGTTTTTTGTGCATGTATTTCACATTTGCAGGTGCAGGATGTTGTGTTATGGAGTTTAATGGATGATTTGCAGATCTGGGTCGTGTCACTTTTGTCTGACCTCCCTCATCTCCATTTTTTCTGTTTCTTTCTCCCTCAACAGAATATCTTGCTTCCTTTTCTTGGTGCTATCACCTCGTTAGTGTAGGATTTCCCTCTTTATGCACTTTCTCTCTCCCTGTCCCCTTGGAATTGTTAGATTAGGAGTAGATAGTCGCATTTCCTTCCTTAGGAGTAGTTTAGCATTAGGATTAGGAAGAAGAAGCCGGCTTTCTCCGGAGGGCCATCTCAAGTCCGCAAGTCCCACAGCTTGAGAGATGGTCCCATGTTATGCGAATCACACCAGATGACCCTGCCTTAGAAAAGCAGAGCCACAACTCATTTGGGGGTGCTGTGATTTTGCATTAACACGGACCTTGAGAAGTTTGGGCTTCATAGGTCTCAATAACATGCTTATTGTCTACCCTGGTGACCAAATTATGAACAACGATGGACATGTCAAGGCTTGGCATGTTTGAGTAGGCCCAAGTGAAGCAATCAATAAACTCATTTAGGTGGTCTTTAATAGACCCAAGCTTCCACAGGGGAAAGGGTAGTACTAAGCTTGAGGGTATGAGGTTTCCCTCATGTACAAATATTGATATCAATGGTATCCTTCATGAAAGAAACATGCTTTTCTTAGAATTAAGGAGCGACAACAGGAAGGTTCAAGGCATCATCATCAACTTCTAAGATCTCATATTCTTCTCCAAAGTATTGAGGTTAAAATGGTTGATTTGTGCCTTGGTAAGGGGAATGATGCTGATTAAACGACCAACGCCAAGGGCGGCCAACAAAGTAGAGCAGTGGATAGATGAGTCTTGTCATAACAAATTCAATCTTGAATGCAAAGACGGAGTCCATTTACATACCTAGAGACATTTTCATTGCCATTTTCTATCTAACATTTTCATTGCCATCTTCTATAAAACTTATCTGTGTAGTCCGTCATGCTCATCTCCTTCTGTCTTAAGTTTTGTAATTCGTTCACGTTCATCTCCTTTCGTCTCACGTTTTTCTACTTCTTGAAAGATTTAATTAATAATTTGCAGGTGAAAACTTTGCCTTCAACTTGGCAATCATCCTTTTCCAAGCTTTGATTTTATACTTGTTATTTCTCTCTCTGTCTGAAGAGCATCTCACCATAAGGATGCATGTCCCTTAGGATTTTTTACAATCAAATCTAACCTTCTTAGGGTCTACTATTGACTTGTACTCAAAATACTTCTCCAATTCCTCTATCCAATCTATAAGATCATCATTAGGACAAAGAATTCTTGAGTAATTTCGGATGTCCATTTGCGGCTTGCCTCTTATCTTGGTAATGGCCTTCAAATATCTATCTTCAGGTTCTTCCTCGAATTCATCCATGTTAACCTCTGGTGCTTCATTGTCACTAGAATTTGAGTCCGCTCCTCTTTTTTGAGCAGTCTCCATGGCTTCCAATCTTGCTTGAATGCCTCTCATTAGACTCACTAACTCTGCCACTTTGGGTGGTCTTCCTCGTCTTTCAAGCAGTATTCCTTTGTGCACCATTTCTATTCCTTGCAACAAGAACATCACAATAACTTCTACTCAATGTTCTCTATGTTGGGAAGATGTCTCTCTGTTTTCTACCCGCACTCACAAATGTGGAAAATAAAACTCTGCAACTCATTCGAACACAACACACTCTGATATCAAATGACACAGTCACAGTTAGAGAATCCAATGAAGAACTGTCTTAGAACATACAGTCTAAGTTCTCACACAAACAAACAATGGACACACAATAAAGGTCCATGTGGAGCATGAAACAACAAACTTCACTTTAATAAACTTCAATAGAGGAATTACAATCATGGGCACAACAAATGACAATTTTATTACAGTCTTGAATTCTCAGAATTAAAAGAATTCTCAAAAGCAACGCGCTACTCACAATCACTCCTAACTAGACTTGCAGACTTCACAAATCTATGCGTGAACCAGATTTGGTTCCTTTATAGGTTGCCGCTAACTCAGTCTTTTGCTCTCCGGACTTAGCCACACACACACATATGAACATGAAACTGTTACGGAAGTTGAAATGGTTCACCTTCCCTTGTCAAACAAATGTCAGCTTGTGACTCTTTGGATTCCCACTGTTATGCAGATCTAACAATCAGGATGTTACCAATCCATCCCACGTTGACACACATAAGTGTTAGGTGAATGCAGATCCAAACTGATATGCAGTGTGCATTATGATTCACCTTGCAGCAGTGTACAGACAACCAATGTGCTGTGCACGAGTGTTGAACCAAGTGACTGCGCAGGCTGCGCAAGACATTGCATGGTGCACAGAGCTGCGCAGCACAAGTCCTGCTGTGTGCAGCCTTATATTGCGCATGCATCCAAAACCTTTTGTGCAGAACTCGTAAAGCTCACAAAATCATCTGCTCAAGAGTTCCAAACTGCGCAAAGACACAATACTTTATTCTTACAACCAAAATGGGCTGCGTGCACACAAAGGGCTGCACAAACTACTTATTGCTACTGTAAGTATTTTCTGGGTGATGCAATATTGCTTGTGAACTGGATGTGTGTGCATTAAAATGTCTCTAGGCAATTCCTTATTTCTCTCCTCATCTGCCAATAGGAAGGAAGCATGTTTAGTGAGAGAGTCTGTGCTGTGATTTATTTCTTTCAGGGTGTACTCAACCTTATGGTCTCCAAAAGAAATACAAAGCTTGCAAATGGATCTGTTTGTTTCAGCTACTAAGTATCCATAGCATTATGGAGCTGATATTTGCAGCCAAAATCTCAGTGTCTGTTATGTCCACACGGACTCTGCTAATGTTATTTGATTTTACCATTGTTAAACCACACCATATTATTGAACCCTAGTTGTATTTCACAAGTCCAAGTCCTCAACTAAACCAAAATACGAGTTCCCCTTTATTGTTGTGACCAAGACTGCCTGCACCTGCAGGGCCAGGGTTTCCCCTCAGAGCACCATCCATATTTATTTTAACCCAATCACTTCGAGGATGGCTCCATTGAGATCCAAGGAAATCTGTATTAGCAACCCCTTCATTGGGGGAATAACTGTGTTCTTATTGTGGGCAAGCATTAATTTTTCTTTCACAGTGTGTTGATAGAATCATTTTCTGATTTTCAAATTCAGTCTGGAAAATTGTTCTTTAATGGAAACTGCACCATGTTTGTGCTTCCTTGCAAGATACAATCTTTGATTGTTATATGATCATGTGCAGTACTTCAAGGGCAACTGAATACTTCAAGTCTAAATGAATTCAGTCTGTCACATGCCAGCGGCTTTTTGTTGATAATCCAAGTATGTAGTGATTCTCTTGAATTGGATAGAGGATACTGTGCTTGGCACAACTCCCCTGCTTCTTATGAGATCTTCACGGAAGCAACAACTAGTTATTTTTCAAACTATCTAATAACCTTTCAACTTTACTATTACTTAGAAGGTGGTAGAAACTCTTGGCATTGACTTGTTGCAAATGTTCTTGCTAGAATATTATTCTTCTAGAACTACTGCACAAATTTACATTAAATATTGTAGAGGAGTTATACATAGACACAAGTCTTTCATTTAACTGAATATATCAAGATAAATTTGCCAAATTCATATCACCCTTGACTTGTAATAAATGGCCAGTTATCATGCTCTTTAATTCTGGATAAGAATTCAAAAATTTTGCCATGATCCTCCCAGTATACCTCAAATTCTATTTGAATTGCCGAAGAATTTAACATTAAAGTTTTAGTAATGAATCATACGTAGAATTTGTTTTTCTGAAAAGGATTAATTATATTAGAGTAAGCAGAAAGACCGCAAAACAGCCCTGGACTTATGTTACAAGTTGTCATAAGTGGGGACATCAGAAAAACCAATGAAGCTTCAGGATATTTGATACAAAGTTGTCCTTGGAAAACAAAATACAAGCTGAAACTACAAAGCAAGTAATTTGAACAAAAACATACTGTAAGCTATGAGCAATAATAATAAGCAAAGCTGGTCTTACAGCTACTAATACTAGAGTGTTAAAAACTAGAGGTAATTCTTTCATGTGACCAACTTGAAGAAAAAACATCTGGTCGTTTTGTTGTCATTTCTGCCATGTAACTTAGAGGCATTCCTGATGCCTTTGTCTCTTGGGTTCAGCATAGTTATAAAAAAGGTGAGTTCCTTTGCTTAATGACATCTATTACACTATGAAAAGTAAGCCTCTTTGCAAGAATTTATGTGCCCATCAAATATTTGAAATAGTTTGACCTGTATATGAATGGGTGTTTTGTCATGTACCCATATGAAATTCTGGAATTTCAGAAGCTTATATCTTGGTCTTGAGATATCTTTCAAATATCTGAAATATTTATATTTGTCATCCTGCTGCAGATTCTTTCTGGCACTGCACTATTCTTGGGAGGCAAATTACCTTTGCATCTTAGAAATGCACATGGTATATGGGCTGAGCTAATGTGCAGAAGTACAAAGGTAATGCACAATGGGGCAGCTCGAGCCTTGGTCACATTGGCAGTACACCTAAGCATTCCACCATCAGATCTTACTGTAGGCCAAAGAATGGCTTGCGAATTGCTGAAGGTTATGGGGTCAGAGGAAAGGGATCCAATAGATGTGTCAGATGTATATGTGATTGTAAATGCTTCAACAAACAATGGTATTGCTACATTGTTACTGCAACATGCTGAGGTTGCTTTAGTTGATGTGGACTGGCTTATCTCAAAACTGAAAGTTTATCCTGTAGCTGGAAACTTTCCACTTTTAGATGCTCGTACAATCAGCCAAAGAGGAGCAAATATTTCAAGATCAGTTTTGGAGGAAACATTGCACTCTAGGGTTGAATCTCTTGTTCGCATGCTTTCCCTCTTCACAGAGATGAGTCTTAGAAGTTAGTACTGTGTTCCTTATTGTTGTGTGGTTCTCTTTTGTCTTATTCAGAAAAGTGTCCAGTATTCTGAAAGTATTTACTGTTGTTTTTTCACAGCTGCCCCAGAAGAACATTTCTTGAGAGTGGCTTCAAAGCTTTATAAGATCTTAGCTGCCGTAACTAAACTTAGCATTGCTCCGAAAGGCTATAAACAGCCTTTGCCTAGCAGTAAATTTCAAATGCTTGCAGAAGTGACATGCAGAAAGATGACCGCTCCTCTGTATAACTTCATGGCTGTGATGCAGAGGGTATGTATGTTCTGAAGTTTTCATCTTGATTGATTAAGGGCGCTAGTCAATAGACTATCTAATCTTTCGAGAGCCTGCTATAATTATTTTCTATTTTCTAATTTTTGTTTTCTGATGGCTTATTTCATATGGTTTTACTGAGCAACAGATCTACTTGCTAAGGAGCATTGCGGGGTTCTAATGGTTTTTTGGGATGGTTGCAGGACCAACAAGAGAATCTACAAGAAAAAGGTGTGGTCAACAAGATCAAAAGGGAATGTAAAACTATTCCCAACCTAATTTTCTATATTGAGGACTATGAAAAATATCTCATCCAGCTTAGCAAACTCACTAAAGTCAACTTGCTGAGACATGCTAAACGCAGCACTGCAAGGGATTTTAAGATACTAGATTCTGGAAAGAAAAAAAAGCAGGATGAAAACAATCAGCGTGAAGAACCTAATCAATCAGATGCTGCAGTCACAGACAATGTATCAGAAGATGAATCTCAAAGGCAGGAAGAAGAGGGATCTCAGGGTGTTCCCTCTGACGGTAATGTAGTCAATAGTGAAATAAAATCTGATAGTGACAACGAGTTGGGGATGGGCACAAATAATGGACGAAAGCGCAAGATTACACATGTTGTTCAGGATTCAGATGAAGAATAAACATAACCTAGCCGGTCAACAGTTCAGACACAAGAAACATAAATGAAAATTTTAAGTTTAGGACATCTAGGTCTGCAATACAATTAAATGTGTAGCAGGTTTGACATGTATACTGTGTGATTTATCCAGTTGGACAAAATGAGGTCAGTCATTGCTAAAAAGTACAGTTCATGAACAATTTAGAATAAGGAGGTCATCCAAGAGTAAATACTGGACTAAGAACAGAATGGTTGGGAAGTTTTGGCAACTGATAAAGTGACCGCAGATAAAAGAATCATGACCTGATGTAGGTTCAAGTTGTACTTGGTTCAATATAAGCATTTGAATCTTGAGTTTGTACATTGAATTTAGAGGACATTTTATTTGGAAAGAAGGGCTCTGATGTGTAGATGATTAGAGGGCAATAACTAATCAGTGTAGTGTACAAATATAAACAAAAGCATTTGAATGAGCATCTCTCATTGGGCTTCTTCCAAGTTGATATTCCGGCAAGGGTTAATTTCATTAAAAAAATATTATGGGTTATTTTTTGCAAATGGTTATTTTTTTTTTGGACTGATATAGTAAAAGTTCAATGAAATTTTTCTGAATATTAGCAAACATTTTACAGAAATTTCCAAACTTTAAGATATGTGGAATATTTTTTATGCTTCTCAATATGTAGATACTAAAGATTTTCCTACGTGTACATTATTTATGTTAATATTGTGCCAGATTTGTTCATGATGTATAAGGTGCATGCCTCACTCCCAAAAAGTGTATCCCGTTTCTTGATTCTAGTGTTGAAAAGATGTAATAGATTTCCTAGATACTAAAGAGAAGAAAGAATTTAGAGAAGGTTGAATGCACACTCAAACAAGTGAGACAACGTTTATTATATAAGAAGAGGTGGTTACAGATTGGTTGAACAATTACAAACTGAATAACAACTACATAACCACATTATATGCTATATATAATGCTCTATATTTAAACACCCCCTCTTAATGACTAAACCGGAAACAATACCAAGTTTGTCCCGAAATTCTACAAATGTCATAAAGCCCATATGTTGAGTCATTAGATCTATAGATTGCCATAGGTTGTATTTTGAAATCAACAGTCCATTGTTGTGTTGCTATTGTCGAATGGAGAAGAACCACAAAATAAAAATTTGGTCGTGTGAACAAAGAATATGGCAAGTGGTCCATTGATTCTTTGTTACGTGATTCATTGACCAGTGATGAATCATCAATGACTAAGGGTGTCAACCCTATTTCCAGAGTGCTGGAATCAAAAACTCGGAGAGGTGGATTGAAAAATTTGTTCCAAGCTTGTGTAGCTTGCTAGAGTCTATATAGAAGCTTAGTTATCTTGCAATCGAAGTCACTTTGATCATGTCCTTGCAACACCATGTAGTGCTCATCCAACCTTTTCAAGAAGAGAAATGTGGCCATTTGTGTAGTAGAAGTTAGAAACAACTCCGCAATAGTAGGAGAAATAATCTTAGTAGTGGGATAAATAACCATCTTTGTCTCAATAGTAGGAGTGAGAACCAACTCGACCTTCGTCTCATCTATTTGCTCATTTATCCCCTTTTGTTGGGAAAGATCTTTCACAACACAATGAGAAAATTGTTGCTCTACTGTCCTTCGAGCAAGTACCTCTGAGTGAGTGGCTTGGCACGCCGTCTCACCATGTACCGTCAGTGCATTTGGAATAGTGGAGTCTTCATCCACAACAAACTATTTTTTAGAATGAGGAAATCCATCCTCCCAAGGCATGCCCACCTCTTGTACATTTGGTATAGTGGATACTCCCCCCATAATAAGTGCATGTAGGCTGATTGTATCGAAGTCAACAAATCTGTGAGGAATGACTCCTTCCCAAGGCATTGCAGCCCCCTACACATCTTATATGGAGTTGTCTTCCACACGTGTATTCAAGTTGATTGTAGTAGGATCAACAAGCCGATATTGGCCACCTTGCCCAATACCAAGGGCAATCATTCGTCTATGTTTCACAATCAGAGACAACACACTTCTTCCCATAAAAATGCACAGAAATATTGGGATTTTTAGTTAATTAACGAACATAGAGAAGATTTTGTCATAAAGAAGGTACATATCTAACATTTCGTACCAACAGTTTATGAACATTATTCAATACAATGCATATATCTCCTATCCATTTTATTGTAAGTGATTCTCCATCAACTAGTAACACTGATTGAAAACATATATTTGCAATAAATGAAACATACCAGTCGTTGCGACATAAAAATGTGTGGATGCACTGGAGTCAATGATCAAGCAACTAGTACCCCTGTCATGTCAACATGATGTCGTAAGAAAATAAAGAGCATGTCCGTCATCCGAATCTCGTTCTTCTGCAATTGTTGCCACATGTACCTCATGACACGACTTTTTGTTTTGTCGCGAAAAATCATACTTCCGCTTTCGACAATCCTTCTTAAGGTGCCCAACCTTGTGACAATAATAACATGTGACCTGATACTGAGTGAAGGACTCACTAGAATGGCGTCTCCACTTTCCTTTTGACTATGTGACAAGAGCACTCTCTAATTAGTCACAACTAGATTCTTCCTGAATTTGTCTCCGCTCCTTTTACAACATGTAGGAACTCACCTTGTCACATGTGAGAGTTTGACTTTTAGCCATTAAATGGAGTGCCTACACAAATGACACATACGAAGAAGGTAAGATGTTCAGAACCATAGCCACCATATCATTGTCGTCCACCTTTTTGTTGATGGAAAATAATTGGTCTTGGAGGTCTATGTTGACACCAGTTTTTGGTATCGTTCATCCCATTCACCTTGCGTTTTCTCTCATTTATTAGGCTTACCCACTCAAATTTCATTTCCCACCAAAATTACTTATTCGATTAATCAATTTTAATTGATTAATTGATCCCCTTTAAATCCCTAAACCTCGTTATATGCTAATATCCAATTGATAATTAAATATTCGAAAATAATTCATATCACCCCACCTAATAATTAAATACTTTAAAATCATTCAAATCATGTACTCCACTCACGAATTAAATAATGCAAAATAATCCACATCAAATCCATTATTGCACCTAATCACTCAAATCATATCCCCCCACTCACCTAATCGGGGTTATTTTTTCAAACCCAGATTAACTGATAACCCCTAAATTAACCCAATCTCTAGGCTATAGATACATGCCTTCCCCCCTCTTTCAAACAAGTAAGAAGTCATAACAAACCTCTGACATTATAGCTCTCCACTTTTCATCGTATCACCACAATGCCCTTGTGATGCCACTTGTATCACCATAATATCATCTTTATGCCCTTATGGTTCTCTTAGTTTGGTTTTCTTTTATTTTGATTAGATCAATAGTTCTTTTGTACATCAACGTTTTCATGTTCTATTATTTATCAATTTTTGCATGTATCTATCTATCTATCTTTCATTTATATCATTTTATCTTATCAAACGAGGGTTGACATCCGCATAAGGAAGCTCGTGCTTCTTGGAATCGACTTCATCAGGCAGCCCCCACATATACCATCTAATCCATTTTCCTCTTAGTTGTCTCTATTTACATGTCTATCTAGCTCGCAGTGAGGACATTCACTTTGCGCCCATCCATTTGCATCCATCAGCTCTGCGAGTACCTTAAACCTCGCATCTTTAAGGTTGCTTGATTTTCTTTGTTATCTAGTTCATTAATTTGGATAGGGACGAAGAAAATCCGATCAACATTTTGGCACACCCGGTGGGACCAATCCCAAGATCTGGTCATTTTTTTATTACTTGTCTTGTGCATGTGTCAGAAATATAACAATTATCCTGATTCACAATTGTCGTCTATTTAGATATTTTTTGCGAATATTTTGTGATTAGACTCACGTGTTTTCAAGGTTTTGGTGGCGGTATTCTTGTCACTTTATTGTTTATAATGTCTCAGTTAGTCGTCTTCAAAAGGTTAGTGTTTAGTGCTTTATAGCTAGGATAAAGTTTTATATTGATCAATATTGACTAATTAGTTTGACATTTGCATTTCGTGGTTCATAGTAATTTGTGTTGGTTTATGGTAATTTAGTATTTTTTGGTTTATAGTTTGTATAGAGCCTTATTTTTATTATTATTAAATAATAATGATAATTAAACAAAATAAATAATAACACTTTTATCCTAAAATTACATGATCTGGAGGACATTATGGAGGAAAAAAGTTCCCAAAATCTTCCAGGTTCACTACAGTGCAGAAGATGACTCCGAGAGCTTTTCGTCGACTATTTGAACGTCGAAAACGGAGTCCGTATGCACATCTGTTGGATGGTCAAAGTTTGGTCAATAGCTGGTCAACAGAAAAATACATAATTTTGAAATTATCTAATGTTAGCACCATTGCGTAGAGCTCGCCAAGACCTTTCCAACGCATTTTGAATGGACCAAATCTTAGTTTGTATGCAAAAGTTATGATCGGTCAAAGTTTGGTTAATTGGTATTCAACAATCGAAGGATACACCAAATGGACAAATGACATGGTGACATGTGGCATAGCTGCACAACTGCATGTGACCATAAAGATTTTTTATTTATACATGTGGCATTAAAGGTGGGTTTATGGTTTTTACCCACATAAAAGGTTTTATAATCTTTTATTAAAAAAGAGAGAAGAAAAGTCTGCGTGAGAATAAATTTTGGTAGATAAAGCCTATTAAAAAGGCTTGCATATAATGTGAGTTTTTTCCCCACATAAAGCTGCTCTATCCACGTGAAGAGTGGCTATTATTATGGGGTTGAGTTTAAAAAAAATGGCTTAAACTTATTTAAAAACTTAAAAAAGAATTAATCCCTTATAACCCGCTCAAAACCTATTAAGGCTATTATTTGAAGTGGATTAAATATTTGGTGGCTAAATTATTCTTATGCCACAGAGAATTCGGCTAAGCCTAATCCGTTGAGGATTATTACGAGATCTTTTAAAAAAAAAAGCTATCACACACACACACACATCTCTAGGCTAACACACACATCTCTAAGCTATTTTCTTGGAGCTCAAAGGAGGGGGAGAATATTTATAAGTCCTATTATTATTATTTTAATAGGCAAATATAGTGGTGTTATAATGTGTGGCCATAATAACATGTGAAGGCCCACATTTGTGAGAAAATAAGTCCTATATTATTATAGGCACATTTGGAGCTAAGGCCTATTATTATAGGCATGTAAATATGTAAACCCTATTATTATAGGCATCATTATTATTTTGAAGTCCTATTATTTTTAATAGGCGAAATATTATTCTGTAGCTTTGAATTCCTTCCGAGAAGACATACTCTGAGCTCGAGCCGAGAAGGAAGACTGGTGAAGTTCGATGGCGATCATGGCGACATTATGAAGATGTACAACCTATTTTAATATAGGCAATATGGAGAGAAAATAAAACCTATTTTAATAGATAAAATTGTAATTGGGCGCTGTTACAAAACTACCCAATAGGTCACATTTGAGCCACACTTCAGAATGCAGAGCTTGTAGAATCGACTGGGGAGCCATCCGAAAGATCAATCGACAAAGCAAAGGACATCATGCATGAAGGAGAATATTGGATCGAATCTATCAGCTGAGGTCGCTACTTGTTATAAAGATTCTTGTTTTTATGTATTCAGTATTATCATGCTTAGATTGTACTATTTATTACAGTCATTTGAAGTTGATAATATATTGGTTCTATTAAGGAACCTAAAGATGTAGACATTTTGTCGAACTCTGTTATCAACCTGTTTGTAGCGTAGTTGAATTATTGCATTGTTTTAAGTTGATTTTAATGGGGTAAGTTCGGAAAATAATTTAATGCCTATAGGGGTCCGTGATTGAGGGAAAATTTTCGGTCAATTTTTTGATCACTACCCCCCTCACCTATTCCCTAATTCCCTTAGCTTGGCCAACTCGGTCGAGCTATTCCCTCACCCCTCGACCAACTCCCTACCCAACTCCCGAGCTACTTCCTCACCCCCACACCCAACTCGCTATTCAACTCCCCCAACCCTGTTCCCATTCAACACCGAGTTAACTACCCGCAAACCCTGTTCCCAACCAACTACCTTGGCCACTTGGCCACCCGAGCTCCCACCTTAACTACTCACCCAATCCCATCCCTATTCCCTACCCCACGCCTTCTCACAACAAAGCAACCACAAAACCCATATAGCCACTCGACCACCTAAGCTCCCACCACACAACCCCGCAAACCCACATATCTTACCGACCATTTGGCCACCCCTCTCCCACGTTACATACCCCTGCTCGCACTCACTGACCCGTCACTAATTACTTGGCCACTCGGCTACGCCCTTGCTTGCCACTTAGACACTTCGACCCCTCATCCCTCCACATTCTCTTTCATAGGGTCCCTGGTTAGGTATGAGGATTTACATTTGCATGGAATACCGTTATAATTTGTATCTCCGCGTACTTTATATCAAGTGAGCCCTATCGGGGCTCGCCATACACATTTTACATTTTCCCCACTGAACGTCGACATAACATTTAATCACTCTTGTGGGGTCTTTAACAAACACCACTCTTAATACTCCTTCACATGATAGGGAAGAGGAAGACACTTTCTGTATGACATTGCAAGTATATTTTTTGCATTCTTTGTGTTTCCATACACAGGTGAATTTTTGTGAATGAAACACCGCGGTTCGGTCACCTTGAGCTTTGATAGTATTGCATCTATAAGATCGCAAACTCGAAAGTCACCGTGATCCTTTTGTAAATGCGTGGCTTCGTATACTTCATATACCCTTCCACATTTCTCGACATCGTGGGTTGAGATATTGATTGGATCCACTCTTCCTTTCAATCATAGTAATACCCATGCACCAATGCATGTTTGTGGCCGTCTATCTTCCAGTTAGCCATATCTCTCTCATCGCTTATTTTGTGCAGTATAATCTTGCACGTATCCGTTAAGTTAAAGGTTATCTTTTGAGAGGGAGCATTAGACGTCCCAACCTTTTGTTCTAACACTTGAAAAAGCATCAACAGTCTCTCAGAAGAAATTCTATCTGTACTTGTTATTATCCTACTATCTTGAATCCAAATGATATATATGGAGATGCCTAGAAGTGAGCTCTGCTATTATAATAAATAACATCTCACATAGCCCCTTACACCCAAGCATATTCACCTGCTCCGCCACACGACTCCCTCCATCCACGTACAACCCGCCGAGCCATGTCCCCCTCATCCCGAGCTCCATATTCACTGTCAACCTTCTAAAACCGCTGTCAACCTCGTTGATCCCATCCTCTCTGTTCACAAAATAATTAGATCATGCTATATAAATTCACCACTGTCAAAACACCATCGTTAACCATCGCCAATAAGACATAACTGATTTGTTTTTTTATATCTTTCAAATCTATTAGATCATGCTATATCAATTCAAACACTTTCGCTAATGCTATCCTTACAGTCCTATGATAATATCTACTTATCTGTTGTCCCCCCCACTTAGCTTTGACATTCATGCCTCCGTTTTAGTCACCCTCCCCTACCCTACTCCACTCGGGTTTTCCGTTACGTCCATCTCATTAGTCCCCCTCACATTTCTAATTTTAAATCAAATTGAATTCGTCTTCTTTGAAGTCCACATTCACTACCTTAAAGTCTACTCTCCCCATCCACTTTTCAGCTTATTCGCTTAAAGTCCACATTCCTGTCCTAAAAGTCTACTCTCCCTTACCCACTTTTCGGTTTGTCCTCTTCCCTTAGTCAACACACTATAGCCCTACTCGCATCGACCCAATAATTATTCATAATTTTTTATCGATTCGAGCTTGCTTATTATTGTTGATTAATTTGTTTTTATTAGCACCCTCAAAATTCCCCTCTTTTTGAAGTCAAGTTTTGAAAATTTTGAGTCGGTACCTTGGAGTAATGGATCACGTCGAGCCTGGTATTGTTTGTAGTTTTCCATTCCATGGAGAACAATTTGAAATTTGGGTGTAAAGGTGGAGTTTTTCCCTTTCTTTTTATTCTTCCACAGTCAGGAATGACAGGCGTATCTTCCCTGTCAATTTACACCCCAACATCCATGGGTAGTACGTGGACATCTCTAGATTGGATGCAGCATGACCATGTTTCAAGTGATAGTGGAAGCCTCCATGCATCCAAATGGCGTAACTCTAAGGGCAGGGCCCAAGGGACAGTCCTCAAACAAGCGCAGGCTTTCCACGTGTCCTCAGGTCCAAAATGAAGACAGAACAAGCCTGAATCGGCTAAGTATGGAAGGTTCAGCGGACGGTGCCACGTGTCTCATCGGCACAACTTCAAGGGTTGAAGCCAAAGGCAGTTCCCCAAACTTGTGCCAGCCCTCCACGTGTCCCAGGTCCAAAAAGGGGACAGAGCCGACCGTTTAATCGACTAAGTATGAGAGGGTGGCGGAAGCCTCCACGTGCCTCAATGACACAGTTTCAGAAGTGAGACCAAAGGGCTAGTCTTCAAATGAGTGCCAGCTCGCCACGTGGTCAGAGTTAAAGGAGAGTCTAAGAGTTCGGTGGAAGGAGCCACGTGTCAGCTCGGTGCCCTTTCAGGGGGCGAATCCAAAGTGGAAACTCAAATGAGTGCCAAGCTCTCCATGTGTCTAGGGTTCAACAGAAGTCAAGTGGGCGGCAAGGCCTGAATCAGCTAAGTATGAAGAGGGTCGACGGAAGCCTCCATGTGTCTCTTTGGCGCAGCTTCAAAGGAAGAATCAAGAGTGGGTCTCCAAATGAGTGCCAGTTCACCACGTGGTCAAAGTCAAAGAAGGGACAAAATGATGTTGAAGGCTAAGTATGGAAGGGTTTGCGGAAGCCTCCACGTGTCAGCTTGTGCAATTTCAAAAAGAAAAATCCGGAGGTAGGTTCCAAATGTGCACTGAGTCTCCACATGTCCAGGGTCAGACATATGGCCCCGCCAAACAAAAGGGACTTAGTAAAAAACATGAAAAATATTGAACTAACCTGCAAGGGGACACATGGTCACGTTTCAAGCGAAGGCGGGGAGGCGGGCCCTTTTTGTGTTTTGATGTTGTCCACATGTGAAAAGTCAAACATATTGGGAAAGAAAGGGGTCATACTAAACGTGCCCGAGTGATTTGGGAATTTTGGCTTCATTTCCAAAAGGGATAAAGTCAAATATTGATGCCCGCATCAAAATTCAAAGTGGGGAGGCGGGTCGGTGGAGCAATTTGAGTTTTTGAGCCCGTGTTGAAAAGAGGTAAAAGTATAAAAGTGAGCCACGACTCCATCACCACTCACGTAAAGCCACGTGTCAGGCCTATATCAAAAGCGGGTGGGTGGGCCAAAATGTTCCAAAGTGCCATTTCTCTAAAAGGCACAAAATACAAAAGGTGTCCCCAGGCCCACTTCAGTTTAAATCTCTCCCACGTGGACAACTCAAATTCAAAGTTTGCAAAGGCAGGATGAACGGTTGCAATTCAATGCATCTGGTTTTACCGCCAGGTATGGAAACGACTCGAGGTGTTGGAGAGACTCAGACATCAGTTTCTTGAATCAGTTTTCATCATTTTTGTAACCGAATGTAACTGTTCTTGGAAGCTATTTAATGGCTTCTCCATGCTGTTGTTAGGGTTGGATCCTGGTACTCTGTAGATGTAATAGATTCGAAGTAATCAATATAAAAGTTTTCCCTTTTCTTCCTCTGTTACTCCTTCTTTCCTTGTCTGAAAATTTACGAATCATCCATCTTTGCATGCTAAGAAACTTTGTGTTCTTGTTTCTATGATTTCTGGAACTTTGTGTCCATGAAATTATATCTGTTTTGAAAGTGAATGATTCTATTCTGCATCTCCCTAGCTCAATACTTAGAAGGTTATACTCTGCTATCTATATTTCCTGAAGGTATTGTTATGTTCTTCCTCCCTCATCTCCTTAATTCTTCTATTCTTTCGTATTGATGATCTTTGGGCATAAACGTTTCAAAGTATCAGGAATCCATGCTTTGAAAGTTGTATATTTGTACATAAGTTTTTTGCTTGCTTTCAATAAGGGAACCTCTCCCATTAAAGAGGAGGGACTTGCTGTCCCCTGACTGTGGTTTGTTAAAGTTCCATTTAAAAACCCAACAGTTTTTGGCGACTCCGCTGGGGATTTCATTTCAAACGGATCCCTTTCTAAAAGAACAATTTCAAGATCATTCTTTGGTCTAGCGAATCTATGGTATACATGTGGGAAGAAATCTCTCGGGGTTGAGGATTCCCATTTTCAACTTCTGGAGCAACAAAACTTCTCTCTTCCAGCAAGAAGGAATAGAGGGACTCGTTCTACAAGCACACCTCCTGTTAAAAATAGAAATTCCAAGGATAGCGTTCCTCAGGAACATCTCAGTCCTAATCTCCATGCTTTGATACTTGCTGGTGTTTCTGTTCCCCTTCAGTCAATTTTTCCAAAGATGGCAGCCCCTTTGCCTTGGGGACAACAGGTTGGGCCTCTTGCTCTTCCTCAACCATTGCATGAGTTACCTAGGGGTAACAGGAAAAGTTTTCCCAAATTCCGGGGTGATGGGAAAGTTCATCCAGATGAACACATTGCAGCCTTCATTGTTGCATGTGGGATTCTTGGGGTTGAACATGAAGATGTCTCTATCAAGATTTTTGTGGAGACATTGCAGGACAATGTTGCTGATTGGTTTTATCATCTTCCTATTGGGTCGATCACTAATTGGAATACCATGAAAACTCAGTTTGAGCAAGCATTTCAAACCTACTGAAGATGTGCATGCTCTGTTAGCACAAATTTCTCATATCAAGAAAGAACCATTTGAGCCCATGAGGGAGTTTGTGGCTAAATTCAACAAGCTAATTAATAAAATTCCACAGAACACTCGTCCAGTGGATCAAATCCAAAAGTGCTTCTTCCTCAATGCCCAGTTACCTGAAGTGAGTTATGCACTAAGGAGAGCTAACCTTGCAACTCTGGATGCTGATCAACATTTAGCTATCAGTGTTGAGGATGACTTAATCATGTCTGGTAAACTGAAAAGAGAATCCTCCAAATCTAAAGCTTCTTCTTCTTCCTCTTCCCCTAGAGCCAATTCTGAGTAGTTAGTGCAGAAGCTTGCAAATGATCTCATTGCTCTCAAGAAACAATTGGCTCAACATACTCCTTACCAAGATGTTCCAAGGAAGAATTTTCAGCCCAGGAACCATCTGCCTGCTTCTCAGACCAGATTGGCTATTGAAGGCCCACCCATCAAGGTTCCAGTCAATGCAACTTGTGAAGTTGAAGAACCTGATGATGAGGAGTTTAATGAACTCTATGAAGAACCAGAAGAAGAGGTTGATGAAGAACTGGAAGAGCTTGGTGGGTCTCAAGTTCATTTCCTCACCACTGAAGGTATGGATGATGAAGATGAATATGATGAAAGAGTGGCAGATATGAATAGTGAGTCATATGTTGTCATGACTCGGGAGCAAAAAATAGAAAAGAAAAAGTGGTGCAGCCTGCTAAGAAGTCCAAGGAGTTTCCTACAACTATTCCAGTGATTGCAAGAAGAGGAGCTCCTATTCCCACTGCCTCCACACAAAAGGTGAGTAATGCTAGTTCCCCTTCTTCTCCTTCTATTTCCAAAGCTCCTTGTCCTTCAAATCCTAAAACTGATAGATCAAAAGTCTCTCAAGTTCCTAGCAATGATGCCCCATCCACCTCTGGATCTTTTGATATTATTGATCACCTCAAAAAGACCAAAATCCAAATTTCAGAGGCAGAGTTTTACCAAACCCATCCAAAAGCTTTTGCTAAAATGGTAAACTTTGTCAATTCTAAATCCAAAGCCTCATCCAGTACTTCTAAAGGTATTTTTCCCACTCCCTCTTCCTCACCTCAATCAAGCCTTGTGGCTGCAGTCACTTCCCCTAATGAGAAAATTGAACCATTCTATGTGACTCTTCTCATAGTTGGCCATAAACTCAGTAATTGTGTTATAGACTCAGGAGCATCAGACAATGTAATGCCTGTGAAAGTAGCTCATGCTTTGGGCCTGACTCTAACACGTGCCTTTGGTTCCTGCTATTCCATGGAGAGTAGGAAAGTGCCTTTGGTTGGAAGAATTAAAGATGCACAAGTAGCTTTTGCTGCTTTTCCAGAGAAAAGGGTCTTAGCCACCATTTTGGTAGTTGATATTCCTCCCTCATATGGGATGTTGCTGAGTAGAAATTTTTGTAAGGAGGTAGGAGGTGAAATTCAAATGGATTGGTCACATGCTTTGATCCCAGGTCAATGGAAAAATGAAGAAGCTGCTACCTGAGAGACAAACTGAATACATTGTGCAAAAGACTGATGATCCAAAAGCACAGATACTCTATGAAGATACAGGGCATGGTAACTACATGATCATGTCACAAGATGAGGAAAAACTTCCTAAGGGAGTGGTTCTTGACCCCAATGGCATTTGGACTCTGGAGTTTGATGGAAGCTGCTCTTCAGCTGGTTCTGGAGCTAGAGTGGTGTTGACCTCTCCAGAAGGGAACATTCATCCTTTTTCTTTCAAGCTTTGTTTTGAAAATACAAACAATACAACTGAATATGAGGCACTCATACTTGGATTGAACATGGCAAAAGAAATGGGAGTGAAGAATATTTGTGCTCGTGGTGATGCAGAGCTGATTGTGAAATAGGTCAGAGATCTTTTCCAAGTCAAGAATAGGAGATTGAAACATTATAGAAATCTTGTCTGGGATTCCATTGAGTTTCTTGATGCTTTCTCCATTGAAGTTGTGCCAAGAGAAAGGAACACTAGAGCTGATTCTCTAGATGTCTCAGGATCTTTGCTGATTCCTCACCCAGATTTCTCTCAGGAGAAATTTACCATTGAAATGATTCATAGGCCCAGTGTACCAGATAATGCAAATAACTGGCAGGTTTTCAATGATGATCAACACTTTCTCTCATTCTTGGAGCTTAAGGATAATTTTGACCAGTTGTATTTTGAAGGAAGTGAGACCTTTCCTAGAGAGTGTGTATCCTCTAATGAAGGAGATATCAAGGAAGAGATGGATCAAGATGGCTGCATCAAATTGAAAGGTAACAAGATCCCTAAAGGGCTGGTGAGTTTGGAGGATCTGTTTGATAAGCATGATAGGTACATTAAGTCTAAAACTTCCCAAAGAGCTCGGTAGTCTACTGAATGTGAAAAGATTAATATTGGGAGTCTTGATGAACCCAAGATGGTGAACATTGGAAAATGTTGCACTCAAGAGGAGAAGAAAAAGGTAGTAAATCTGCTAAAAAGGTATGTTGATGTTCTTGCCTATTTGTATGATGATCTCAAGGCTTTCCAGCCAAAGGAGATGCAACACTTTATCCCTCTAAAACTTGGGATCAAACCATTCAAGAAGAAACAAAGGACAATACAATCCCAAGGTTGTTGGCACTATTTTTCAAGAGATCCAGAAGTTGCTAAAGGTAAAAATCATCTTCCCTATACATCATCCAACATGGATTGCCAACATTGTGCCTGTCAGGAAGAAGAATGGTGAGATTCACATTTGTGTGGATTTCAAGAATTTGAATCAGGCCTCTCTGAAGGACAACTATCCTCTTCCCATGATGGATCAAGTTTTGCAAGTTGTCATAGGCTCTGAGATGTTGTCTATGCTTGATTGGATTCTCTGGATACAATCAAGTGGAAGTTAGTACCCCAGATCAACACAAAACTACTTTCACTACTCCTTGGGGCACCTTTGCTTACAAGAGAATGCCTTTTGGTCTTATCAATGCTGGTGCCACCTTTTAGAGGGAAATGGACTTGGATTTTGGAAGTTTTAAGGGAAAGTGTGTAGTTGTGTACCTTGATGATTTGACTGTTTTCTCCAAAACAAGGGCAGATCACTTTCATCATCTTGAAGTAGTCCTCCAGAAATGTAGAGAACATGGAGTTTCTCTCAATCCAAATAATTTTATCTTTTTTGTCACTAAAGGCAAGTTGTTGGGGCATATTGTCTCCAAAGAGGGAATCAAGATAGATCCAGAAAGAGTTCAAGCAATCCAACAGATTCCTCTTCCCACAAGTAAAAAGGGGGTTCACTCTTTCTTTGGTAAGATTAACTTCTTGAGGAGATTCATTCCTGATTTTACAAAACTGACTATGAGCATTGCTCACATGATGAAAGGAAAGAAAAAATTTGGTTGGACTTCCAAGGGTAAGGAAGCATTTGAAGGTATCAAGAAAGCCATTGCTAAAACTCCCATCTTAGCATGTCCTGATTTCAGCAAGGATTTTATCATCTATTGCTATGCTACAGAGAGTACCTTGGCTACTGTGCTAACTCAGAAGGATTGTGAGGATCATGAACTTCTAATTGCATTCATGAGCTATGTTTTGAAAATCTCATGAGTTGAAATATACTATGATGGAGAAACATGCTTTTGCAGTGGTCAAAGCTGTCAAGCATTTTTGTTTTTATATTCTTAATTCTCACTCTGTTGTGCTTGTACCTGATACAACCATCAAGTCCATTCTTACACAACAGGAGTTTGGAACTAAGAGAGGCAATTGGGTAGCAAAATTTCAAGAATATGACCTTGATATCAAGCCAACTAAGCTAGTCCAGGGTAAAGGCTTGTGTGACCTTATTGTTGAAGGAGCTGATGCAACATTGTCCAAAGAAGTAGTTGATGTTCCTGTTGTCCTCTTCCTCAGTTCAACAGATGAATGTTATGTTGATATTACACATTTTCTTACTTATGGAGAGTTTCCATCCCACTTGAGTGCCAAGGAGAAGAGGAATATTAAGCTAAGGTCTGCACAGTATGTATTATGGGAGAATTCTTTGTTCAAGCGAGGCATAGATGGAAGATTCTTGAAGTGTGTAGACAAAGAGAAATAGAAGAAGTTGTTCTCATATTTTCATGATCAAGTTCTTGTAGAGGCCATTTCTCTTCTATTGTCACTGCCCATAAAATCCTTTGTGCTAGGTACTATTGGCCTACATTTTTCAAGAGATGCATCCAAATGGGTAGGCAAGTGTGAAGCTTGTTAGACTTTTGTTGGGAGACCTAAGTTGGCTACTTTGCCACTAAAGTCAGTAGTGATCTGATGAGCCTTTTCAGTAGTGGGGATTGGATTTCATTGGAACTCTTAACCCACCTTCAGTTCTGGGCATACTCATGTGCTAACTGCTACAGACTACTTCACAAAGTGGGTAGAGGCCATTCCAGTCAAAAGCACTACTTCTGAGGTGGTGTGTAATTTCATTAAAGAGAACATATTGATAAGGTTTGGGGTACCAAACAAGATTGTGACTGATAATGCTTCAAATTTTTCTTCTTCTGAGATGATGGATTTCTGCTATGGTTATGGAATTTCCCTTGCTCATTCTTCAAACTACTAGCCCCAAGGCAATGGACAAGTATAATTAACAAATAAGAATTTGTTAACCATCATTTGGAAGCTTGTCAATGACTCTCAGAGGAACTGGCACAAGAAACTTTATGATGCTCTCTGGACAGATAGAATTACACCCAAAAGAGAAATTAGAATATCTCCATTTCAAGTGGTGTATGGTGTTGAAGCTTAGTTGCCAGTAATAGTGGAATTACCAGCCTTGTACTTAATGAAGGCTATTGAAGATTCAAGTTTTACCAGTTCCTTGGACAAGAGGATCATGTATCTCTAGAAGTTGGATGAAGACAGGTTACAGGTTTTTGATAGGATATCAACTCATCAACTGAGGGTGAAAGCTTTTTTTGACAAGAAAGCTAAACCCATAGATTTTCAAGTGGGATACATTATTCTGCTATGGGAAAAAAGGCATGAACCTCGAGGAAGCCATAGTAAGTTTGATTCCCTTTGGCTTGGTCCTTTTAAAATCAGGCACTTTGCTGGAGAAAATTCTTTCTATTTGGATTATATGGATGGTTCTCCTCTCCCACTTCCTTATAGTGGGCAGTATATGAAGTTGTTCAATTCCTAGGTGACTAGGCGGTCCTTCTGTATATTGTGTACAGTGTTATTGGTTTTGGGTCATTCCTTTGTGTTTTGTTTATGTTTTCCTTTTGGTTTGTTTCCCTTTTTGTTTGTTTTTTCTTCTTTATTGGTTTTGTCTTTGACTCTATTTTCCCAATGGATAAGGCACTGGTTTGCTTCCCCTGAGTTTTTCTATGGTCCTTGATCTTGCCTCGTTCCTCTGTCAAGTCATTCCCAGAAAGAGCCAGTTGTTGTCGCCCTCAAAATTCCCCTCTTTTTCAAGTCAAGTTTTTAAAATTTTGAGTCGGTACCTTGGAGTAATGGATCACGTTGAGCCTGGTATTGTTTGAAGTTTTCCATTCTATGGAGAACAATTTGAGATTCAGGCATAAAGGTGGAGTTTTTCCCTTTCTTTTTATTCTTCCACAATCAGTAATGACGAGCGTATCTTCCTTGTCAATTTTTGCCCCAACATCCATGGGTAGTATGTGGACATATCAGATTGGATGTGGCATGACCATGTTTCAAGTGTTAGCGGAAGCCTCCATGCATCCAAATAGTGCAACTCCTAAGGGCAGGGCCCAAGGGACAATCCTCAAATAAGCGCAGGATTTCCACGTGTCTTAGGTCCAAAATGAAGACAGAACAAGCCTGAATCAGCTAAGTATTGAAGTTTTAGTGGACAATGCCATGTGCCTCATCGGCACAACTTCAAGGGTCAATAGCCAAAGGTAGTTCCCCAAACTTACGCCAGCTTTCCACGTGTACCAGATCTGAAAAGGGGATAGATTCGATCTGTTGAATCAACTAAGTATGAGAGGTTGGTGGAATCATCCACGTGCCTCAATGGCGCAACTTCAGAAGTGAGACCAAAGTGGCCCAATCTCCAAATGAGCACCAGCTCACCACATGGTCAGAGTTAAAGGAGAGTCCAAGAACAATGGAAGTAGCCACGCGTCAGCTTAGCACCCTTTCAGGGGCAAATCTAAAGTGAGAAAATCAAATGAATGCCAACTCTCCAAGTGTTTAGGGTTCAACGAAAGTCAAGTGGGTGGCAGGCCAGTTGTTGAATCAGCTAAGTATGGAGAATCGGTGGAAGTATCCACATGCCTCTTCAGCGCAACTTCAAAGGAAGAATCAAGAGCAAAGTATTTAAATGTGCGTGAGCTCGCCATGTGGTCAGATTCAAAGAAGGGGTAGATCCAAACCATTGAATCAGCTAAGTATCTAAGGGTTTGCGGAAGCTTCCACATGTCATCTTGGCGCAACTTCAAAAGCAAAATCCAGAGGTAAGTCCCAAATGTGCGTTGAGCTTCCACGTGTCCAGGGTCAGACATATGGCCCCACCAAATGAAAGGGACTTAGTCAAAAAATGTAAAAATACTGAACTAACCCGCAAAGGGACATGTGGTCATGTTTCAAGCGAAGGCGGGGAGGCGGGCCCTTTTTGTGTTTTGATGCCATTGAAAATTCAAGGTGGGAGGCAGCTTTTCGGTGGAGCAATTTGAGTTTTTGAGCCCGCGTTGAAAAGAGGTAAAAGTATAAAAGTGACCCATGAGCTCTATCACCACTCAAGTAAAGCCATGTGTCAAACCCGTATATCAAAAGTGGGTGGGTGGGCTAAAAATGTTCCAAAGTGCCATTTCTCCAAAAGGCACAAAATACAAAAGGCATCCTCAGTGCCCGCTTTTAGTTTAAATCTCTCCCACATGGACGACTCAAATTAAAAGTTTGCAAAGGTAGATTGAACGGTTGTGATTCAATGTGTCTGGTTTTTTTACCAGGCATGGAAATGGCCAAGGCGTTGGAGAGACTCAGACATCAGTTTCTTGAATCAGTTTTCATCATTTTTGTAACAAAATGTAACCGTTCTTGGAAGCTATTTAATGGATTCTCCACGTTGTTGTTAGGGTTGGATCCCGGTACTCTGTAGATGTAATAGATTCAAAGTAATCAATACATAAGTTTTCCCTTTTCTTCCTTTGTTACTCCTTCTTTCCTTGTCTGAAAATTTATGAATCATCCATCTTTGCATGCTAAGAAACTTTGTGTTCTTGTTTCTATGATTTATGGAACTTTGTGTCTGTGAAATTATATCTGTTTTGAAAGTGAATGATTCTATTCTGCATCTCCCTAGCTCAATAATTAGAAGGTTATACTCTGCTATCTATATTTCCTGAAGGTATTGTTATGTTCTTCCTTCCTCATCTCCTTAATTCTTCTATTCTTTCGTATTGATGATCTTTGGGCATAAACGTTTCAAAGTATCAGGAATCCACGCTTTGAAAGTTGTATATTTTTACATAAGTTTTGCTGCTTGCTTTCAATAAGGGAACCTCTCCCATTAAAGACGAGGGACTCATTGTCCCATGACTGTGGTTTGTTAAAGTTCCATTTAAAAACCCAACACACACCAACCACAACAATCCTGTCACTAATGTCTTGTGCACTCTACAAACTTGTGACCACCGAATTATGCCGTCAAAGGTCAATTGTTGAAACATAAACATGCCTACAATATCTTTCACAAGGCCCCTTATGCAATCGTGAATGATGTAACTTTATGGTCACTGGAAGTTCCTAGTCATTGATTACCACTTTCCAACACATCGTTATCATGCGCAGTTAGATAAAAAGGAAAAACACTATCTAGGTATTCCTTTTTTCCCTATTTAATCCTTTATGCATTGCAAATTACCTTTCCTGTGTATGTCCTCATCAAAATATAACACTTTGATTTAGTTTGAAACGAACATTTCTTTTCTACATCCTGCTTGATCACATAGTTTAAGTAGGAGGTTAACTTGCTGCATTTCATGATCCTATTACACACAACCTAAAACTCATGCATCTAAATAACACATCAAAAAATCTCCTTACCTGATTGACCATTAGGATTTCATCACTCAGTAGGAAGTCACTCGAGACTCTTCCTAGCTAAAGCTATCAGAAACCAGCCTTAGACTTCCATTCCTTATGTACCTCGTTATCCATTTTTCTTTTCTTTTCACATCTTCTACTTAATCATGATGATAAGAAACTTGTTACTTGATTTGTTTGTTGACAAATTACATCAAAAAATGTTTGTCACCTCTCTCACCCACATGGACCCGCGATGAGACTCGCCTCGAGTTTGGCTGGGGATCGTCGAGCCACATAATGAGCCGCTTCAACCTTATGTCCTTTTTTTTATGTTAAGTCCACGGTGAGCTCAAACTTCGACATTTGGCTATGTCCCAGTGAATTGACCCGTGTTAGATCTATTCGAGCTCGACCTTTTTGAGCTTAGCCACGTGCTTTCATCCTTCCAAATTTAGTGATGTGTTATCGTCTCACGAGCGCCATGATGACCTCCCAGAGCACTCCATATCGAGCCGAATGATCTCTCCCTAACTCACACAGGCTCCCTCGAATGGATGAGTCATTTCAATTGGTGGCTCAACACCTCACTTTCTACAACTTGGTGTTAATCCAAACCTTGTCGCTTGATTTACATGCTATCCTAGAACTTGGCTCGAGCTCAGCCTTTGACTAAATGATGGTTTGGTTTCCTTCTATAATGACTCGGCCATGGGTATGCCACAACTCGATCCACTAAAAATGAATTGCCATGCTTCGTCACTCCTGTGACATTTGTGATGATCTCGGCTATGTTTACCATTGACAACATAGAGCTCAGCCTCCTAGTGGGGCATTTGCATTTCTTGGGCCGAAGTGGTGGTTCTTCACGATTTTCTCGACATGAATGGCTTGGCTTGGGATTACTCGCCTTGCCTTCCTACAAAAGAGCCCAACTCTTGTATGAGCTCCCTGCCACATGCACGGGTCAAACCAACTCAGTACTATAATGCGTTGAGCTCGATGATGAGAAGTAACTCACCTTAGCTCGAGCCACCCAAAAATATCTCACCCATCATGATTGAGCTCGACCAAGGGTCTTTTTACTAGGTTGACGAGCTAGGGAATAATTTGAATACCACTCTTGGAAATTCCCCCTGAATCTCTGGACTCCTTCCCAATATTTTGCCCCTTTCATTGGTAGAGGGATTGTGTGGAGGTTCTAGGGATGTTTTGGGAATTTTTTGTTGCTTATACAAGTGGGCCCCACTGTAATTGTTTTAGGGCAAACCCTTTGTGGTCCAATTTCACCCGGGAGGGGTAAAATTGAATAACAATTTTGGTGACTCATGGGGCCATTTTCTTGCTAAATGGAGCATGAATAGCTGCCTAAAATCATCCATTGGGCACAAAGTCTTGCTAATCATTGCAATCTGATCTGAACCTGTTTATTGCCCCCCTGAAGCCCACTTGAACACTGTTACCCGTACTCTCCAACTCTTGTAAGAAATCTTGAAATTTATTTTGTGAGAGTAGAATATTGTTTAAAAACTGTAATTTTTATCTTCCCCAACAACTGCAATGCACGGGGATGAATGATGACACCTGTAACCATTGTCCCCAACACCTGATTGCTTAGAAGCCATGACATGCCGTTGAGTTCGGGGTAAAAACAACTACTACTTGTGATACTTTGAAGGCTGTAAAGATTGTTATCAAGCCTTGGAGGTATGCATGGTGGCTATTGTTCACTACTCAAATACTACTTGAAGGCTGCCACCTATTGTAATATCAAATTTTCCCCCAATACTGATTTCTTGACTTGGTGAAGGGCACAAGAAACTTAGCTTATGACATGAAGGAGCAAAATAATGAAAATTTGAAATCTGCCTCTTGACCTGATTTTAGTTGCTCTGCATTTGAGTTCTCTTGAAGATGACAAATGTTGCTTGTAACTCTAAGTTACTTCGCTTCAATTTCTCTTTTCGAAAGCACGATGAACTGTATACAAAGCATACACTAGAAGCAATAGAACATGTGCAGTAACACTTAGGGAAAATGAAAACTAATCTACAACAATACAATTTACACAAGCACTTAGGGGAATGGAAATCCTAAACTAATATGTACAAGGGTGAGAAATCTTCCTTCTAGTAGCAATGTTTGAGGTAGATCCCATTGACTAGAATATGTAGTTCTTCGCCATCTAACTTAGACAGTTGGAAGGCATTACTATTTTTGCACTCCATGATCATGTATGGGCCACTCCATATGGCATCAAACTTGGAATTCTTGCCCTGTTTTTCCCAATCAACATCCCACTTCAGCACCAAGT
Organism: Taxus chinensis; assembly: GCA_019776745.2. NCBI lineage: Eukaryota > Viridiplantae > Streptophyta > Pinopsida > Cupressales > Taxaceae > Taxus > Taxus chinensis. Next base: position 652,676,025 of record CM034148.1, read on the forward strand.
CTCCTTCTTGGAATGTTCATTTCTTTAGCTTTCTTGTTAAAATCTCCTCTTGATCAGTGCTTGATATTTCTTCGTGGTTTTCCTTGCATTCTCTCTTAGTTTCTTCCAACTCCATGAGTTTTGCATACTTGACCTCCATAGGTTCAAACTCTTCTAATTTCAGTAGCTTCATGAGCTGCTTGAGAAGTTCCAATGTTGGCAACTCGAGTAATATAGGTATCCTTTCCTCTCTTCCCATAGAATAGTCTTGTATGGAGAAGTTGTTTGTTGACCTTTTCATGGTGTAATTCTATCAGTCCATAAGGCTGATTTGAGTTTGGTATGCCACATTCTCTGATTTTCATCCAGATTCCTTCTAATGATCCAAAGCAAGTTCTTGTTTTTGGACTCTACTTTCCCATTACCCTGGGGGTAATAGTTAGAAGAAGTGCTGAGATATATTCATGTTCTTAAAGCCCATTAAATGATCTTTGTGCCAAGAAATGATCCAAAGCATTATCTGATATGATAGTGGTCGGGACACCAAATCTTGTTACTAATCCCCTCATAGAATTCCAGTATCCTAGACTCATTTTCTTCCTTGAGTGCTACTGCCTTGGTCCACTTGGTGAAGTAATCCATTGCTGTTAGAATCCACTTGTGGCCTTGGCTCGAGTTTGGATTGATAATCTCCAATGAATTCCAACCCCCATTGCATGAATGGTTGATCAAGTGAGATGGGATGAAGGGGGAAGCACTGCTATAGTTTCTCTTTTCCTGTGAAGAATGCACATTTTCTTGCACTTTCTTAATCCATGTAAGTTGTCACTAAACAACGTAGAGGCCAATAGTAACCAAATTTCATGATCTTGAGAATCTTTCACTCATGGAGAAAAGTGACCTCCTGATATTCTCCATCATGGAATTCCCATGTAGCTATTTCTCAATCTAATTTGACTCGTAGGAACACACCTTAGGAGAACTCCATTCATATCCTTTTGAACAATATGCCATCCAATGAGCATACATATGGAATGGCTTAGAGTCTAAAATATCTCCTCTTTGCTTTACTCAATCTCTAGAGGGCATAGACCCATTTAAATAGGTAATGCTTCATATCTTGAGTCAAACATGAGGAGTAGGCATGTTATCATTGGACTAATTGTTCTTGATTATCCTAGCAATACCAAAAACAATTCTTCTCAATATCTTATCTCAACATGTTGACTAGAATGCTAGCTTGCTCACATAATCCTTTTCCATGGACTAACTTAGTTACTATTGATTTCTATGTCATACTCCATCACACGAGTGATCCAACCTGGCCTGTTTTTCATTCAAATCCTTATTTCAGAAGAAAGTCCTTGACCCCAACATGAGATACTAACAATTGTATCATGTGGTTTGAAGACCAAATGTCTGAAATTCTTCAAGCTTCTAATGAAAATAGCGAGGAACATGTTTTTCAATGAAGGATTACCTTACTTCGTATTCTTCCAAACTCTGATGAAGAAAGTTATGGGTTATTCTAATCCCATCCTTATTTTGCTACACCAAGATAGCAGAGATTGTATCCGAACCCCCAAAAGTCATATAAGCATGAAATCCTTGGAGAAATATGGATTGATGAGAGTTCGGAGCTTGAGATATTAGCACATTTGATGGCCTTTCAAAACTCTCCTTTCCCTCCATTGTCCATTTGAACCTTCAAGGTATCTTCTTCAACATCATTGTCAATTACTTCACGAGAGTGGAAAAATCTGGCACAAATATACGAACAAAATTGATTCTCCCAAGAAGCTTTGGAGAGCCTTTTTGTGACTTGGACAATGGAATTGCACAAATGGCTTCAACCCTTTTTGGATCAATTGTCAATCCTTCCTTAGAAACTATGTGGCCAAGAAATTTCCCTAATGTGCCAAGAATATACACTTTCTTCGGATTCAAAGACACTCCAAATCTTCTGCACCTTTGAAACACTTACCTAAGGTGAAAGAGATGACTTAGTTGCATTCTTGGAGTAAACACTATGATATCATCAAGTACACAAGAACTATCTTGTTGATCAAGCCCTTGAACGTCGTGTCCATATCCATTATCTCTCTTGGAAATTTAGCTCAAGCATTTGACAATCCAAATGGCATCTTCTTATAAGCATATGTATGTACCCCACTTTGTGGTGAAGGATGTATTGAACTGGTCATCTTCTTTCACCATAATCTGATTATAACCTAAATAACCATCTAACAATGAAAATATTTCTGACCTAGCTACTACTTGCAAGATTTGTCTCCATAGAAGGGAGTGGATAGTGATCTTTGAGAGATGCCATGTTCAAGTCATCAAAAGTCCACACATAGCCTGATCTCTACCTATTTCCTTTTCCATACTGACACTAGATTTGTAACCTAACTTGAGTGCTTAATTGGAAATATGATGCTTGCCTCAATCAACTTGTTCAATTCTTTCTTCATGAGAGGTTCAATATGAGGGATTCACTGGTCTTTGTTTTCTACCTGATAGGCTTAACGTTCCAGATCTAATTCAATAGTATGTTGTGCCAAATTCGGATTGAACCCTCTTCAATTCCTTGTAGCTCCAAGAAAATACATATGAGAAATTCTTGGAAAAGCTATATGAAATCAGATTTCTCTTGATCAGTACTCACCTTTCCAATCTAAAGCACTTTTCCTTCTCCAACTGAGATAGGCTCTGAATCTTCACCTTTAACTTGAATATTTACCTTTTCTTTCTGAAATTGATTCATTTGGGATTGAAGATTGACTCTAGTGTCATTAGATCCCTTTGGAAATTTGTTTTTTCTCAGCTGACTCACTTGATCACCATACTTCTGCTCTAATTTGTCTTGATTCCTAGTAGAGAACTCAACTTCTTGCAAGAAATTGATGATTTGCTTATCATTTTCAAATACTTTCCAACTTGAATTGTTATCCGGGACAGCTGCCTCTGACAATCACCTTTATATGAGGCTAAACTTGATCTCTCTTGATGCTGTTAACAACATCAAATGCTTCCCCAATAGTTGCAAGCTTTTCCATTGCCTCATTCTTCTTCCTTGGTATGGAATTGATGTTGAAAGCTTCAAAATCCTCAATGAGATCCCATACCTCGTTCTTATAATTTTTTAAAAGATCATTCTTGGCAACATTCTGTTCTCTAACTTGGTTTACAATTAGCTCACTATCCCCAAACACTTGCAAGTTTTTAATAACTCTTTTTCTTTCCCAGTGCAACCCATGAATCAAGGCTTTGTACTTAGTTGTGCTATTTGAGCAAACAAACTAAAAATGAAAAGCTGAGTAATATTTGATATTTTGTGGTGACATAAGCATTCCTCCTCCTATAACACCTTGAATACTCCTTAAACCATTAAAAAATAGTTTCCATACCTCATTATTATCTTTGTGATATGATTTAGTGATGCTAGCAAGAGGTAGATTCTCTTCATGTATGCAATAGACTCCTAAATCAACTTCTTCCATTTCTTTATAAGGATAAAAAGAATGCCTTTTATTGACCCAATCATCAAGATTCAAGTCTGGAATGCCTCTAACCTTAGTATTTGCTTCATAAATACTTTGAAAATATTCCTGATCAAAAGCTAAGCAATTTGCATTGATTGGACTTGGTACATGTGGTTCAATATGAAAATTAGAAATTGACTCAGACCTAATTATAGCCTTAGCTCCATACCTTGTTCTAAATAACATATTTGACCAATCAACAGACAAGTAGCCTCTAATTTTGGCAGTGAAGTCCCTTGACAAGCATAGAGTGAAGAGTGATGGCAAGTCAATAACTGAAACAACTTGCAACACCGTAACATTGGGACAAGCATGCAATGTGAGGCTCAATCCTTTGATTACTCCAAATGTAGTCACTATTTTCCCATCTAATTGCACCAAACCTATGGAAATGAATTCATACTGAAGACCCAACTGATCAAATATTTGTTTGGGCATGATTGCTCTATTTGCTCTCGAATCAATCATGAAATTATGGACAAGATTTTTTCCAATGATCAGGGATATGTAAAATAGAGGAGGATTTTTTTACTTTGTTGACCTCCTTGATTTCCTTCTTGTTGACATGCATTGGTGAATAATTTTTCTTGATTCTTGGGAAATTCATTTGATGCAGACCAATTTTCCATGGTAGCTTGCTACATATCTCTTTGGCCCGGGATAGCTAATGATTCCCACATTGATATGTTTACATTCATTTTCTTCATTTTCTCAATGATATTGAATGGAGAAGCACTATCATTTTATTTCCCTTTACTTTACACAATCTTCTCTTGCACACTGACTGCTAGAACTGGTCTAGAAGAGGGTCTAGGATGATTTTACACAATTGGAGCTGCAATTTGATTTCCAATTCCTTGCAAAGTGATGGAGGGTTGAGTAGCACTTGGGTTTGATGACTACCCTTCCTAAATATTCCTTTTCTTAGACCATGTGTTAGCTACCACACCTTGAGAAGGAGTCTGATTTATAACACATAAATCCTCCACTTGCTAATTAACAAGCGTGGTCTCATTTGGAGGTGCTTCTGATGTGCTAGCCTGTTGCTGATTTTCTTCTTGACTTGCCTCTTGTTCCACACTAACTGTTGTCACCATTAGAGCTTTATTCAAGGCACCATTAAGGCATCTTGATTGGTTATGAGGTTGGTTGCCTAAGAAACACCATTCATACTTGTGTGCCATGTTGTTTTGAGTTGGAACCAAGGCTTTGGATGTAGATACAATATTAGGACTATAGGGCTGAAATAGCCTATTAACATGAGGTTTTACCTGGTTCTTATTTGTATCTTGAGTAGGTGGTCTATTAGGTTGATACAAAGGCCTATTGGGTTGGGCTTGAGGCTGGTATGGTCTAAAATTTTGAGCTTGTTGCCTCTTAATTGTCACCAACTCATTACCTAAGTTTTGCAACTGTTTCATGACTTCTTGGAGCTCATTTGAGGTACTATAAGATGAGGTAGAAGATTTAGTAGAGCTCTAATTTTTTGGGGGAGGAATATGAGTTAATGATCCATAGGGATCCAGAAAAACACACCACTTCATCGTTTCCATCAACACCAAGAAGGAGAAACAAGAAAAGTGAATAAAATGAGGTAAACTGAGGTTCTGGAAGGAACCGTCACCCTACAAGGGTGTTGGTCCTGAAAATTTTGAACAAAAATGAAGAATGGAACATGAATGGATGCGAATTTGAAGTGCCCAACTGTGTCTCTTCCCCTTCCATGCCCTTTCACATCCTCAAGTGCACATGAAGACATGTGAAAGCCTATAAATGCATGAAAGGAACAAGAGAATGGGAATTCAAAGATCTAGAGAGATCGAGAAGCAAAGTTTAATGAGAGCAGTGAGAAAGATCTTCAGTGATGGAATGGAATTGTAGGAGCAAGGTGTAGAAACAGAATAGGCAAGTAATTAGAGAGAGGGTTTACATTGTTGCTTATTTTCATACTTATTATAATATGTAATTGTCTATATTGGACCAATAAAAGTGGAAAGAAAGAGCAGTTGCCCTTCCCGACTGGTTTTCCTCCATTGGAGGTTTCCAGGATAAAATTGTTGGTGTTGAAGTTTTGAATTCTTTCCTTCTCTATAAGTTCCTTTCTTTAGCTCTAGATAATCAGTCACGAAGCTCTATTTTTTCAAGAAAATATATCATTTTCCAAAGTTGAAAGTAGAACAACATAATTGTGTGATTCGTAGAGTTCCAAACTAAAAGTTTACAGATCATTTTGGTATCAGAGATGATTATATATCTAGGACTGTGGTATTTGAATATTTCTTGTGATTTTGTATGACAGTGACAAGGTCCAAAGGTGAAAAAGTTTTACCTTGCAAGCTAGATATTTCTACGAAGAAGTGGAAATAGAGAATTTGAGCTCAAATGGAGGAAGAGAACTTGGTCCATAGAGTCGAGATGCTAGAGACCATGATGGATAGATTGCATAGAAAACAAGAAGAGATTTCAGATATGCAAAAGATAGCTTCGGTTAAGTAAGATTCCATGGACTCTATGGTTCGAGCACTAGCCAAAAAATTTAGTATCGGAAAGAGCCACAAAGAGGAAGAATGGGAAGAGCTTGAAGAGATGCCAATTATAAGCAAGAAGGTAAAATCTACACATACACCTTTTAAATTTGAAACGAAAGTGGAAATAAATAATTTTGAAGGAAAAATAGATGCAGAATTATTGGATAAATGGATAAAATAGTTGGAAGTCTACTTTAGTGTGCATAATTTCACTGAGGCCCAAAGGGTCACCTTTGCACGTCTCAAAATGGAAGTTCATGCTCTAGTTTGGTGGGAAACCCATCAAGCCACTTGTGAGAAGAAGAAACGTCCTATTGTCAGTACTTGGAAAGGTTGTAAAGAATTGATAAGATCTAACTTCTATCCTATTGGCCATAAGATTGACATGATGATTAAGTGGCAGTACTTTAGATAGGGCAATGGTCAAAGCGTGCAAGACTACACTACAAAATTTTGGAGACAAGCCATTTTGCTTAATATGGACTTGGAGGATGAGGAAATTCTGACCAAGTATTTTAGAGGACTTAAAACTCACTTGCGGAGGAAGTTAATCTCCACGAAACTGAAGGATCTCAATGAATCTTGCATGCAAGCATACTACATTGATGATGAGAAGAAGCAAGGAGAAATAGAGACTAAGGGAGACCAATCAACAGAACAACAGGATAAAGAACAAGGGAAGAAAAGTAGCAGAGGTAAATGGAAAGGTAAACATACCGCTACTACTTTGCATACTTGTAAAGATCCTAAGAAATTATGTAAGAATTGTGATGTAAATGGACATACTGACGCCACATGTTGGTAGTTGCATCCAGAATTGCACCCAAAGCACTGAACCAAGGATTCCAAGAAATCCATGGCCATTGTGTAGACAGAAAGAGAAGTGGAGATTGAGGATGATTCAGATGTAGATGAGAGGTTGGGATGCACTAACATGTATGGGGCAGAAGAAGAAGAAGAGATAAGTAAGCTATTTCAAATCAGAATCCAAATCAAGAAGACTAAGGTAAACACTTTAGTAGATTTTGGTTCTCAGTCAAATTTGATTTCTGATGCGGTTGTAGAATAACTTGGTCTAGAGACTTATGCTCATCCACATCCATACCCACTGGGATGGGTGAAGAAGGGTGTAGAAATACAATTTACAAGGAAGTGTAAGTTTCAATTTGGGATAAATACCCAATACATAGATGTATTAGAGGCTAATATTATTCCACTTGATGTATTTGACGTTGTCTTCGGAAGTCCTTACTTGTATGCCAGGGATGTTGTGTTCACAAGGAGGGAGAATTAGTACAGATGGGTCAAGGACGGAGCATCGGGACACACCAAAGTGAATCAAAGAAAGCTATGGTAAGTAACAACCAAGCACCAAGACTTATTTAGAAAAATCATCAGTTTTGTTTGCTTTCATGGGAAGAAAAACAAAATGGGTGTGAGAGCATGGATATTTATGACCAAAGGATGGAGAATTTGGATATCACTTGTCAGTTTTTGCAGAAGAAGACACCACAGGAACTGCTCATTTAAGGGGGAAAAAAAACTTCCGCTATGCAGTCACCGTATCTACCTATGGATTCACTAGATCTAATTGTGGGGCAGCAAGAAGAAGAGGAGATACAAGGAACGGTGGTGATTAAAACAACATTGTACTTAGAGAGAATTCAGCCAATCCATCTCAAGAGATAAAGATAGGAAAGGACTAAACCAATATAGATGGGACCTTCGCCATAATTGAGTAGGTTAGAGAAGAAATCTTCAAGCCATACTTCATGCAGATGCACGCTAGAGTAAGTTGCAAGAGCTCGCATCCACTAACGCCATCTATGCATGAAAAAAAAGGAAATATACAAAAGTTACCTTCCAAAGAGTATTGTACTCGAGGCAACTTAGAGGAGGATGTAGCACTGGAACAACAAACCAAAGATCCACATGAGTCTTGGCAGGTTGGACGAGAGAAGACACCAAGGAAGACCCAGTGGTACTCGAATGAGCACAAGAGGGAATTGATTCCTCTACCACTCCCCCACTAAGCTTTTGTGGGACCAAAATCCTCCTAATTAGGGGAGGTATGATCCATAGGGATCTAGAAAATCACACCACTTCATCAGTTCCTTCGACACCAAGAAGGAAAAATAAGAAAAGTGAATAAAATGAGGTAAACAGAGGTTTTGGAAGGAACCGCTACTTTGTGTAGAGCGATGGTCCTGAGACCACCGGTCTGCTTAGGGTGGAAGTGCTGAAACTTTTGAACAGAAAAGAAGAATGGAATGCAAATGGACGCGAATTTGAAGCGCCCAATCATGTCTCTTCCCCTTCCATGCCCTTTAACATCCTCCTGTGCACGGGAGGACATGTGAAGGCCTATAAATGCATGAAAGGAGCAAGAGAATGGGAATTCAAAGATCTAGAGAGATCGAGAAACAAATTTTAATGAGAGCAGTGACCAAGATCTTCAATGCTGGAATGAAATTATAGGAGCAAGGTGTAAAAATAGAGCAAGCAAGTAATTTAAGAGAAGGTTTACATTGTTTCTTCTTTTCATAGTTATTGTAATATGTAATTGTCTATATTAGACCAATAAAAGTGGGAAGAAAGAGCAGTTTCCCTTCTTGAATGGTTTTCCTCCATTAGAGGTTTCTAGGATAAAATTATTGGTGTTGAAGTTTTGAATTCTTTCCTTCTTTGCAATTTCCTTTCTATAGCTCTAGATAATCAGTCACGAAGCTCTAATTTTTCAAGCAAATCTGTCATTTTCCAAATTTGAAAGTAGAACAACATAATTGTGTGAGTCGTAGAGTTCCAAAGTAAATGTTTATGGATTAGCTAATGTAGGTGCTTGACTAGTGTTTGGACTCCCTAGTTCTGGATAAAGAGGCATAGGTGGCCTAGGTGCAAGTTTACCAGCTTGAATCAGACAATTTTAAGCTCTGATAGCAATATTATAAGTTGCGGGTAAAGTTGTACCTCCCATAGACTATATCATCATGGAAATATTATAATTTAAAGCTTTTAGAAAGTAAAGGAAGACACCTTTAGATGTTGGTCTCACACCTTCTCTTGCTCTAGACCTTGTTTGAATTATTCTCATAAATTTGAAAAGCTTGGTTTGCTAAAACTAATGGATTCTACCCTTTTGGAGTCGTCAAATGTGCTATTTCAAAGCCTCTGAAAGGTCAAAATTCGCAACAAGTGCACATCAATATTGCTATAATAAAATTAATACTTCTTGTCCCACCAGGAATGCCAGAACTCTTATCACCAAATCACAACACCCTCTGATTTGCACAAGTTTGTGTGCTTGAGCTCACGGCGTGATTGGGTAACATGGGTGCTATCTCAAAGTTGTTGGACTTGCTACTTGAGATAGACTTCCAGTAAAGACTGGTTCCTCTTCCTACTCCTAGTCCAAGCTAACTCTACTGAAAGCAAACTACTGACTATCTCTATGCTACAATTTCTAAGGGACAAGGGAAAGAGAAAGATCATGAAAATAAATAAATATACACTACAAAGGTGATGCACCAAAAGAAGGGAATGAGAATACTTTCCAATGTGTGAAAAAGGGAGTAAAATGCATATTAGAAAGCGTAATAACAATTATCCACAATCTAAAAACAAAATTCACAACAATATTTCCATGCATACACAATAATAATGAATCCCTGTAAAATCATAGAATAGACACAATACACCTACAATAAGAATGCAAATAAACACAACAAGGGAAGATACATCCACAAACTTGCATCTATTGCTTCATTGATATGCATGGTTCAAACTATTACAAAGGAAAGGCTTGGATCACCATGAAAGGAGTCCACTACAAAGGCCTACAAAACATTGGCTTTACAAAACCAAAATGTCAGAGTTTTGCTACTCAAATTATCCCCCATTTGCAAATGAGAGAAAACCCCAATTTATAGAAAAAAGGAGACAAGAAATCTTAGATCTAGATTTTGCATCAATTGCAACGTACCCAAATTAGGTAAAAAATGTGATTTGCAACCAAAAAAATCCTCCCCATACCGCCCATAACTTGTAGCACTGGAGAAATGTCTATTCATGCCCATTAATTGCACTTTCACCCACCATTCAATTACCCTCTTGAAACAGGTTAATTTTCTGAAAAATACACCTCTGAAACTCCATTGATCTCTAGAGTTTTTGATAGTTTTGTGTAGGTATCAGAATCATGATTCCAATGAGACCAATTTTGTGTGATTTTGTTAAGGGATGCAAAAGACATGACCATCTGAGTGATTGTAAGTAATTGGGGTTTTGTTGGGCATTTCTTCCCCTTTACGGGACTGTGCAATTAGTCCCTTTGTTGAAATGCATCATTGAAAATATTTGCCCTATATCTAGTGTTTTGTGCACCAATTAAATGCCTAGGAATTGAAATAGGTGGGCCCTTTTGGATTTTGTCATCATTTGTATTTGAATGAGGGTGTTTGGTTTATTTGTTTTACATTTGGAAATCTTATCCCAGCCAGCTCGACCAGCTCAGCCAAGATGGTTCTCCACCTGGCTTCCTGAGCCTTTTCTGTGTAAGAGCTGAGCTCCTCACATGTTGATGAGCTCCCCCATCCCACACTGAGTTGGCTTTGATGTCGATGAACCTCTTCAAAGTTGGCAGGCTTGTCTTCCTATGCGCCAAGCTTCTCGTAACCCTCGTCAAGTCCGCATCCATCACGAGCTCATCCTCTTCATCGGTGAGCCCAAATTCCATGTTGGTGGATCACGTGGAGATCCTCCAATGTTGTGGAGTTACCTCGTGGGCTCCAGGATCACTGTATGTCCTTCCCTAGTACGCTTGTGCCACCTAGGTCCTCTGGTGCTTCCATGTTGCTTCATTCAACGTTGACTGTCCTCAGGCTCTATTATTACGACATGGTCGGAGAAAATTACACCACGTGGAGACCCCGTGGAGCTCTAAGGCCTCCCCTTTTCCTCACACTTTTGAAACTACTCCGAGGGGCCACATGGTAACCCCTCGCGACGTCACCTCTCTTTCCCGCATGGACCCGCGATGAGACTCACCTCGAGCTCGACTGGGGCTCGCCAAGCCACATAATGAGCTGCTTCAACCTTCTGTCCTCTTTTTCAATGCTAAGCCCATAGTGAGATTAGAATTTGATGTTTTGGCTATGTCCCAGTGACTCAACCCACCTTTGACCTATTCGAGCTCAGGATTTTTGAGCTCGGCCGCATGCTTTCATCCTTCCAAACTCGATGATGTGATCTCATCTCACAAGCGCCATGATGACCTCCCAGAGCACTCCATATCGATCTGAATGAGCTTGCCATGACTCACACAAGCTCCCTCAAATGGATGATTCTTTTCAAATGGCGGCTCGACACCTCACTTTCTATAACTTGGTGTTAATCCGGACCCTATCACTTGATTTACCTGCCATCTCAGAACTTGACCCGAGCTCAACCTTTGAATCGATGACGATTTGATTACCTTCTATAACGACTCGTCCACGGGTATGCCAAAACTTGATCCACTAAAAATGACTCACCATGCTTCGTAACTCCTAAAACATTTACGATGATCTCAACCATGTTTACCCTTGACAACATAGAGCTTGGCCTCCTGGTGAGGCATTTGCATTTCTTGGGGTGGAGTGGTGGTTCTTCATGATTTGCTTGACATGAATGGCTCGGCTTGGGATTGCTCACCTTATCTTCCTACAAAAGATCCGAACTCTTATACGAGCTCCCCACCACACACACGGGTCAAACCAGCTTAGTACTATAATGCATCGAAATCGATGATGAGAAGTAACTCACCGTAGCTCGAGCCACCCAAAACTGGCTCGCCCATCATGATTGAGCTCGGCCAAGGGTCTCTTTACTAGGTTGACGAGATGGGGAATAACTTGAATACTACTCTTGGAAATTCCCCCTGAATCTCCATACTCTTTCCCAATATTTTCCCCCTTTCATTGGTAGAGGGATTGTGTGGAGGTTCTAGGGATGTTTTGGCAATTTTTTAGCTTGTACAAGTGGGACCCACTGCATTTGTTTTAGGGAAAACCCTTTGTGGTCCAATTTCACCTGGGATGGGTAAAATTGGATAACACTTCTCTCTTCCACAAAATGAAATCATCGAGATATTCTCACGTTCATGTGTGAAGTATATTTCATTTACCTTACAAATCCAATCATTCCAAACCTTTAACGAATCCTTCACCATGGCTTGAAAACTTGAAACCCCTGCCATTAAGCAAGGCCATCTTAAAGTCAGATCAACCAAACCTGAAATTGAATTTACTAAACCATTCGCACATAACGACACATTTAAGGGTGCATCCAACGCCGTGGTTGTTAATTCCTCATGAAAACCTACATCTAGCACATGTTCTCAACAACGAGCCCATAGACCATCTCCTAACTATACCCCCTTAGGGGAATCCTATAGTTTTTTATTTGATAAGTTGATGGTAGTACACTCCATCCAACTTCCTCCAATACGACCCGTGGATGACTTGCGACCCAAGCCTGTTTGGTATCACAAAGCCCACTATTGTAAATATCATCAAGTCAAAGGTCACGACATTGAGAAATGTCATTCCTTCAAATAATTTATCCAACAACTTATAAATCAAGGGGATATCCAAATGGACAGCTCCACCACTTCACCTAGCCAACCCCTCAATAGAATTACACAACCTTTTCCTAATCAACCACCAACGAATCAAGTCACCCCTTTTACATATCAAATATCAAATGCTTACACCATTAACACCGTTAATCAAGATCCCATCTCATCACCGAATCTACATGTTCCTACCTTAGACATTATTCCCACTCCTTATTCAGAACATATCGTATCCATAACTATCACACCTATAGAACTTTTACTACTTGTCCTATACCTATACCTGCTCCTACCCTTGCCACATCCACATCAACTTTGACTATACCATATACTTCATCCACTTTGATCATGCCCCAATATATCACATCATATTCATCCTTAGCACCTATTTCGACCCCATTGATATATGCATCTATCCCTAATCTCTCACATCTGTTCCTTCACCCACATCTACATAAAACAAACCTATCCATACGTTCTCACCTACCACATCAACACCATTTACAAACATATCATTCTTATCCCTCGAGACATTTATGAAATAACTATTCCCACCTACATCTACACCTGATATTATTCCTACACCTATTTCATTACCTATCATATCTACTCCATTGGTTACCACATCCGCATCGAATTCAACTATACATACCACTTCGTTCATGCCTTTCGTGCCCCAACCTGTCATATTCAACCCCTTAACAACATCTACATAAAACATACCCATCACTACATCAATTACATCTCCAAATATATCAATTATGCCCAACTACCTATCAATCCCAACTACCTCTATATCTGTCATATCAACAAATCCACTTACCCCTACCTTGACATCTTCGTCACCTATATCTATATCCTTTGCCATGGCCACATCACCCATTTTACCTCAACCGTCTATAATTAATCCTTTAATGTATATATCCACTATTACACTGACCATATCCCCTCGATTTGTAAACATATCAATGATACCCTTTGAATAATTCATGGAACAAACACCTCCACCTAATTCGAATACAAACAGTTTTTCGTCCTCCCATTACAAAACCAACTATTTCCACCTTGGCCAATCCAAAGCCTACACAATCCACATCTCACATAGAATTTATCAATCACATTATATAAACACCTCTTTCTCTATAAATATCCACACCTAAACCACAATATTTAAATCCTCTAATTAAGGTTATTATCATCCTTTCCAAGAGTAAACTGTCTCGATCAAAATCTATGACTCTTGGTAAGCATCCCCAAAATTCTCCTACACATCCTTGTAAGAAGTTAGGATTTCCCTCTTTTCAGCAATCCGATGTTACACCATCTATTTTAAGGTCACTCCCTTCATCTAATACACCTCGTAACGATAAATCCCAATCTGAACAATCTAACCCTCCCCTCAAAATTGATTCATCTTTTAAGATATCTAATTCACCCATCCGATCTATGTCCACTTCTTCCCCTAACTCCAAGCTAGAATATTTTATCAAAACCCACAAGAGTTTCCTTCCTCATAAAACTTTATTGGGTCCTATGCAGACGTCCTTCGACATTTAATTCAAATATCTACCATCATGCTTCCTTCCATTAAATATTTTAAACCCTATAGTCCAAAGCCATCGTGGTTTAATCCAAATTTCAATTGTGCTTATCATCATACCCCGAGTCATGACATTGAACATTGAAAGGCCTTTCAGAAAATCATTCATAACCTTAATGAGAAAGATGATTCCCTCATTCAGGGGGAACATCCTTCTCCATATAGATGTAATCCAATTCCTACCCCATTCGTTGGGTTTCTTGTGATTCCTCCATCCATATCACCCCTTAACATCTCTCCTGCACATGAAATTCCCTCCGAAGGAAGGAACTTCATTTTTCATCGATATTGTTTATCTTTCCAATCACCCTCGTGGTCTCTGACCATTTATCCCATCCAAATCCAAAACAATCCTATCCAAAATCCTTCGGCATCGACTAATTAATTCGCATATAATATAATCTCCCTTGCTAGGGGGACATTCTCCCCCTCATCCCCTAGCACCTCTTCAACATCAATTCATCTCTTATCCATCCATACAACTTCCTTATGTTGGGGGAATTCACTTTTGACATCGTCTTATTTAATCTCATCCAATCTTAAATCCAAATTAATCTTGTCCAAAATATTCATTTGTTTTTAAAGCCCACTTTTGTGGCCATATTTATCTCTCCCTTGAGGGACCATATTTTTCATTTTAAGTCCATAGTTATGGCCATACATGTCCCTTCCTTTTGGGCGCCATATTTTTTTTTGATTCCTCAATAATAGCACATGGTTTTTTATCTTCGCTCATCTATATCATCGTATCCTATCGTATCCCATCTTCCACCCCTAAGACTTTATCCTATCTTTCTATCACACTCTAGAAAGGAGCCAACGTGGAACATTTTCTCCCGAATGGATTAGACTTTACATTATCACACATAAGTATGAGTCCGGGGTTTATCTTTTGGCTTCCCTTAATGGTAAACCAAATACTGAACCTGTTAATGCATTGCACTTACGACCATTCTATTGTTAAAATATCTACCAATGAGCACTTATTTATATCCTTAGATCATTCCTCCATTATAAACCTCTTCCATCTATCACTACAATGATTTGGAATTATGTGGTCTTCTGTCAGTTTCCTAGCCACGACCTTAAATATGGGTACCACGGCTCTGTCCATAACATTGTTATTATGGATAGGTTCTTCCTTTTTGGTGAGAACTCCGTGATCATTACATCCATCACCCTCTTATCTACCTATCAAAACCACATAAAGGGTCCAGAGATGTCAATTGTGTGTTCATCGTTCCCTCCTAAGTGGTCTACCTAGCTATACCCAGCTCTTCCCCATCAAATACAAAAAATAAAGTAAAAGAAAGTAAAAGTAATGGATGCTCCTATCTCATGCTATCTTATCCAAAAAATAAATTGATCCATCGAAGGAAAACTATTAATAAAGATCATATAATGAGTATAAACTATTCCCCTGAAGGAAAACTATCATGCATATCTTACCCTGTCATCTAAAAGCAGAAGTCAAAAATCCCAAAGAAAAAGAAAAAAGTAAACCATACCCTCAAAGGATGGCTACTCTCTTATCATGACAACAAAGGCTTCTCGCATTGATCAGTCTTCTATTGTATTAACATCCTCAGAAAGCTTTCCGCTTTGATTAAATTTCTCTTAGAAAACTTCCCGCATTGATCAATTTTCTCTCTTTCCCCTACCCAGAGCCGGGGCATAGTTCTAGGAACAACCACCTATGGAAAACCCTCTTCCTGCATACAAGTTACATCTAAAATCCCCTTTATCATGTCAACATTAGCTTTATGAGCATATTTCATCCATATTTCCCTCATGGTCTTTTAGTATAACTAACTATCATTGGTTATGTATTAACATATGCTATTGGCTACGAACACAATGCCTTGAGTGGTACCCTTTCTTGTTTACCTCCAATCTGGTTTGAAGCATGGTTTCCATGTATGCCCCTTGCTACGATTATGTGTCATTCATCTCGTTAAGGTCACCTTTTATCAAGATCACATTTTTACAGATCAAATTTCAAACCATGAAATCTATATCTATATGTTTACCTTTAAGGATGTCATATCTTACCATCATCCATAATTCCATGAATTCTATTAACATCTATGAATGCTCTTACTAATACACTTTTCAATTTAGGAATTATACTTGATCTCCATTTTAGTTTACGAATCCTACTTGAGGATCTTTCTTAAGTAGCATTCGCTATCTAGCAACTCCTTATCCCCCACCATGGTCACCATGCATTTGATCCATTAATCCTCACTCCTCATTTCTACTCATCAGCCACTTATCCCCACATTACCCTTCTCACCATTCCTGTCCCCTTTCACCACTATGTATTCTTCCCTTTCTCTCTTCCACTTTCAGCTTGACAATCTTGCTTGACCATCCATACAGTTAGGGAATCTTAGTTGAGATATACCTTCTTCCTTAGATCCTCCCACTGTAGAAACTTCTCCACCATCTCCTCTTTCATCAGAAAACAATCACCACCACACACATCTTTTCGCTTTGCCTCTTCTACTTATCATTCTTATTTCATCACTCTCTCCGTGTGGGCATCCCAATTAAGGATTCCCCTCATACTCTCCATCCCACACTGCATATATTCCTTCATCCATTTATGTCACACTCCTTTGTTTCCTTATTTCCTTGTTATCACCTCCTCTAACCTCTTGTTCCATTTTGGCATACATCACTAACTCTTTTCTCATTATTCCTAGTATTCGTCACATTCTTCTTGGTAATATTACTTACACATGCTCGCAGTATAAAAATTCACTTGAGGGTTCCCCTTCAGTCCATCTTGTCATACCCTCTTCCCATCTAACTCCGTCAATCACTTACTTCTTCCCATTATTCTTCTTCTTCGGCTTGGTGATCGTACTTAACCATCCCCGTCGCATGTCAATCTTACTTAAGAGTCCATCTTAAGGTTGATTTGCCATCCGACCCTCCCCCATCCCATCATATTTCCTCCATATTATTTCTCCGACCCCTTGCCATAATCATCCGCTCCAACCAGCCATTCCACCCCTGTACCCAATACACTCTTGTCTTTCACCTTCCGTATCATTACTGTCGGTTTGGCGATCTTACTCAACCACTCATGCGGCATGGCAATATTATTTAAGAGTCCCTCTTAAGAATGATATATCATCTTACACTCCCCCATCACTCCACATTATCACCATCCACATTTTCTCATCATTCCCCATCATCAAATCCTCTCACCTCCTCTTTCATTCTAGCAAAAACTACCTCCAGATTTCCCAGTTTTCTCCATCATCCCTTGCTTGACAATCTTTCTTAACTATTTCCGTCACATGACAATATTACTTAAGGGTACTCAAGTTGAACTCATCATTCTGAACTTCTCCCTCACCTCATTATTAATTCTCCATTGATCGTTTCTTCCTCCTGGTCTTCCTTACCAATCACATTTTCATCCTATCATTATCCTTTCTAAACCTATCATATCACAGAATGCATCTCCTATCTTTCGATTATCACCACGTTCCTTTCCCCCATTTTCCCCTCCTTGATCCATCATCATTCATACTGCTTCCTACCATTTTTTTCATGTATTTTTTCTTCATCTTTACCTCATTCATCATCATCCACTGCATCCTCTCCTCACCTTCATCTTGGCACAAATCATTATCCCTCCTTTCTTTAGTCTTTCCATTCCATCTTCTTGAGTTCTACCACATATCTACCCATATGCTCACCCACCATTTTTGTTGGTCCTCCCCTAATATTCTTTCATCACCATATTCCATTTCCACACTAATAATTATTGGTGGTCTTCTCCTAAAATTCACTCATCCGCATTCTGCGGGGCCTTGTTCACTCTTTTTGACCTCCCTCATTTTCTCTCCATTCCTTCCTTCCACTATGTACAACCGATCATTATCAGTGGAATT
The DNA here is from genome assembly GCA_019776745.2 of Taxus chinensis. Taxonomy (NCBI): domain Eukaryota; kingdom Viridiplantae; phylum Streptophyta; class Pinopsida; order Cupressales; family Taxaceae; genus Taxus; species Taxus chinensis. The sequence goes on from CM034148.1 coordinate 652,694,198, forward strand.
TTCCTAAATTCCCTTCATTGATGTTTCCTCTTCCATTCCTCATTTAATTTTTCCCTCTTCTCGCTTTATTTGCCATCCTTCCCTACCAATCATTATCGGTGGACTTCTCCTAACATCCCTTCACTAACATTGCCTCTTTTATCCCTTCCTCTCTTTTTCTTCGCCACCTCTCCATCTTCCCTTCACCCTATTAAATTTATTTAGTGTCTCCATCGTGCATCCTTTTTCTATTGTCTCGTAATCCTTTTATCCTCATCTCATGCCTCTCCACATTTTTTTCAATCCATATCATTCCTCCTCTCTAGTTTCTATTTACGTTCATGATACTGCCCAATCTTCACTGAATATCTCCGGTCTTCATTTCCTTCCTTTTGCATCATTTTCTCTGCTGTCCTCTCCACCTTCCCACTCTTTGTCTTTTTTTACTTCCTCTGTATCATCTTCTTCCCATTCCCCCCCCGCGTTTCCTTCTTACTTCTCCATGGATCACCTGGCTCTTCAGGGTTATCCCATCTTTTCTTATCATCCCACCCTCCACACGCATTTCCCATGTGGTCTGTTCCATATTCTTTACCTTGGTTTTCCTCACAGTAATCTGGGCCCTTCAATTTTCTCCCTATATCTGCTCTATCATCTCTTCTTCCCCCATCATTTTCACCTCCCTCCTACCCTCCCCCTTCCTTTCTCTATCACCCCACCTTTTCCCTCATTATGTACCGGCTTCTCTTCTTTTCTTTGATCTTCTCCACTTCTTCTTGGTCCCTCATTGTTTCTTTCTTTTCTCCGTTCCTACCTACTCTTTTGTCTTCTTTACATTTTTCATCATCCTCATCCCCTTTATTTTTCCATCCTTCTCTCCATTTTTTCCTACTTTTACCCCCTACTCTCATCTCGTCTTCTTGATTCTTCTTTCCTCATTCCCTTCTCATATTATTCTTCTTTACTATTCTCTTCCACCTATTTTTTTAATCTCCATCACTTCTCACTTCTATAGTTTATTCCTTTCTCCACTCTATCAACTCTTTCACTTTCCATCATCTCTCTCCCTTCATCCCCTTCACCCTTTTTCACTCCCTTTCATTTTGGATCTCTCTCTCCCTTTTTCATAATTTCACCCTTTGCTATGTCATTTTCTTTTCTTCTTCTTGTTTTTCCTTCATCATTCCTTTTTTTCTCCTCCTCCATCTCCATTCGCTCTACTCCATACCCTTGCATCCTTCACCTTTGACATTTTCTTTTCCCCTTCTCATAATCTACCACTCCTCCTGTTCATTCCTTTTTTCTTCTCTTATCGATCTTACTCATTACAACCATCAATTATAACCTTTTTCCCTCACAAGTGTCTATTCTACTTTTTTCTCAGACAACGTTGATCGTAATCTTCCCCCCATTTCCATGAATCAACATTTATTAACTTTTATTCTTCTAATCTTTTCTTTTCAACAAAAAATATTCCTTAGGAAATCTCTCTTCAATACTATTCACCCCCTTGCCTGGGGCATATTACCTCACCATCCGTATTCCAACTCACTTTTTTGGCCGCTCTTCGTGTCCTATGCCGGGACACCCCTTTTTTTCATCCTCCTCCTTGTGGATGCATAGTTTTTTATTGATTTCTCATGTACGAAGGATTTAATATAATTTTTGCATTTCATTGTGCATACTTTGGTGCTTGCCTATGACCCATTGGTCATCCCCAGCCTGCATACATTCTGTAGTGGTCTTCACCCACCCACTGATCCGTAGAATGTTTGTAGTCCATCTTCGTTGAGACCAAAATTTTCCTCTACCGATGTGATATTGGAGTCACCACCGTATTTTTCATTATTATTGCGATCCTATTTTCTTGGGGCATCTTGCCTTGGTTATGCATTTACCCATCTTTTCATCACCCACCCAACCTTTAACATCTATCTCTTTCAAAACTCGTGATTACCTTCCTTTATGTTGTTAATCCCAAGTTTGAGGGGGAACACTTAATCAATCATATTTTTGATACTTCATCATTTTTTTCTTGCGACTTTCCCAACACAAACCACTCATCAAAAAGGGGCAAATGTAAACACAAATTTTCTGGTATATTTCCTCCCCTTCACCCCGTGTTTGTTCTCATTCATTAGGCTTACCCCATTTGAATATCATTTCCCACCATAGCTACATATTCAATTAATAAATTCTTAATTGGTTAATTGATCCCCTTTAAATCCCTAAATCTCATTATATACTAATATCCAATTGATAATTAAATATTTTAAACTAATTCATATCACCCAACCTAATAATTAAATACTCTAAAATCATTCAAATCATGCACCCTGCTCACAAATTAAATAATGCAAAATAATTCACATCAAATCGATTATTGCACCTAATCACTCAAATCATTTCCCCCCACTCACCTAATTAGGGTTATTTTTTCAAACCTAGATTACCTGATAACCCCTAAATTAACCCCATCTCCAGGGTATAAATATAGGCCTTCCCCCCCTCTTTCAAACAAATAAGAAGTCATAACAAACCTCTGACATTATAGCTCTCCACTTATCATCATAGCACCAAAAATGCCCTTGTGATGCCACTTGTATCACCATAATATCATCCTCATGCCCTTGTGGTTCTCTTAGTTTGGTTTTCTTTTATTTTGATCAGATCAATAGCTATTTTTATACATCAACATTTTTAGGTTATGTTATTTATCAGTTTTTGCATGTTATCCATCTATATTTCATTTATATCATTTTATATTATCAAACGAGGGTTGACATCTGCATAAGGGAAGCTCGTGCTTCTTGGAACCAGCTTTGTCTGACAACCCCCACATATACCATCTAATCCATTTTTCTCTTAGTTGCCTCTGTTTTGCCGATCTATCTAGCTTGCAGCGAGGAAAATTCACTTTGTGCTCATCCATTTTGCATCCATCAGCTCTACGGGTACCTTAAACCCCACATCTTTGAGGCTGCTTGATTTTCTTTGTTATCTAGCTCACTAATTTGGACATGGACGAAGAAAATTTGATCAATAGTCTTTTATCCGAAGTAGGTTCTGATACAACGATCCACCTTGTAACTTTATAGAAAAGAGCATATTCTTTAGGTATAAAACCCAACTCTTTTATGACGTTTGATATTTATCCCTCAGACTGTCCCACAATGTGCTTTTTAGAGTGGCATTCCACACTTCCAATATTATATCATTTGACACTGACAACTTGAGAAGCAATAATGTTTCCTTATGACATTTTTCATGATCTGTCGACCTTCACTACTTGTGATTATCTTATCACAATTAAGAAATTTTTTAAGGGTCAGAATCTTATGGATCCATACATTGAAATTAGTGCCCTTAAAGTTTTGTGAGTTTGACATAATTAAGTTTGAAATATTTGCCATTTTATTATGCCAAAGTAATGGAAATAATAAAATATGTTGCCCACTTCGATAAATAGAATAAGTGTCTTATTCAAATATGTGGCACATGAACAAGGGAGAAGAAAAAGGGTATACAAACAATAATGAAAGAAATTCACGACTTCTGCAAATTCGAGAATATGCACGAGTGCTTCTCACATTTTTCCTTGTTTTTCCCACATGACTATTCATGTTTTTATTTCTGCCTTCGTTATCTCCTCTACCCTCACAACCTTGGATTTACGACTGGTTATTGGATGAATTCACACAAACACGAACCTCAATTTTGCCCAAAAACGACTATCACAGTATTTACTATCCCCCTCTTATGACTCTCGTCATTTTCCCTCGTGGGTGATTGTATTTGCCCTTGAAAAACAACCCTCTATTGGTTTGTCTTTGTCAATGATTAGAGTCTTCTCTGCCGCGACTGAATTTATGTTCGATTTTTTAATGGTGTTGCTTCAAAAATAGTTCAAAATTGTCTTCATTCACGATAATCGTGACTGGTGTTTTTATGGTTCATGCGATTGTATTTCCATCAAAAAACGTGATTTCGTGCCGTGATACGACTGCTACAATATTATGTACTCACGACTAGGGTTCTTCTCTGTTCTCACTGTGCCCTAATGACTAAAATTTCCTTCAAAAAACATGCAATACATGCCCTATGTGGTGACTGTGCATGATTCTGCTATTAAAACTCATGAACTAGATGCTCTAGGTCTGCGCGACCTCCACAGACTTCTCCTTTGTCTATACTCTTCCACCAAGAGCTTCCTTAAGACTGAATGTCCTTCTTTCTTCCTCGAATTACGAACTTTAATTGTGATACCAATGTTAGTATATGTAAAGAGAAGAAAGAATTCAGAGAAGGATGAATGCACACAAGTGAGGTGGTTACAAATTGGTTGAACAATTTCCAACTGAATATCAAAGGAGAATCTACTCCCCCCCATAAAAACTACATATCGACCCTTCTCATGTTATAAGAAGTTGTATAAGCACATTTTCATCTATGTCCAAGATCCTACATGTGATTAATGATTATTAGTTATATGTTAACATTTGTTATAAGGCTTCAAGTGCATTGTCATACATATTTAATGTACTATCAATTCACATATGTATCAAGTCCAGTTCAAAAAAAAAAACATTTCACATTTATTCTTAACCCATGATAAAATACATTTTGAAACACACACCAAGCTCATTACATTTTGAGTCACATCATATCAACATCTACGCATCTAGCATCATATCAACTATGTTTAATATCTCAACATCTCACAAACTCATCACATCAAATTGAATCGACAAATCATGAATCCAAAATCACACACACACACACACACACCACACACACATATTTGTCATCAATAATGTTTATACAAAACACCTGAAGAGGGCTCACATACAAAATCATTTACATCTGAGTCATATACAAACTCCAAATACTATTGATGCAGGAACATCTCTCTCTTAGGTATGATTTTGAGTTGACAATGCAAATTTTTCTTTTAATGTGTGCTTAGATGGCCTTAGGGTCCTTTGAGAGTCACTCTGACTCATTTTAGGGTGTAAGTTAAGTCTAGCTATTCAAAAAATAGAATTTTGGGTTTTCCCTCCATTTTGTAAGTTTGAATTTTTGAGCGTTTTTAAGGCTTTGTTAGGTGTTTTAAAGTTATTTCTAGGGGAAAATAGGTTGTAGGGAACATGAATGAGGTCCTTCAAGGGACTAGTAGAGTGAAACTATGTTGGGTCATAAGCTATTAGAGTCCTTTCTTCAAAATAGTTCTCAATGATGTAATTTTTACAAAAGCATGTATTTTTCAAGCACTTAAGGACTCTTAATATGGTTGGAGCATATAAGGAGGTATAAATAATGTTTTGTAACTATTTTTATTCATTCATTCAAATGAAAGAAGGATCTCCAAGAGTGGTTGAAGAAGAAATTCTTGTTTGCAAACAAGTACCTATGATAATTCTTGTTTGCAAACAAGGTGTGATAATTCTAAATATCTCTATGAACATTGGTGATCATTTATCTCTCTATGAGCATTGGCGATCATTTATTTTGATATATTCTTTTGTAAAGGTACATGCATGATTGGTATGATAATAATTTATATGTTTTGTTGCTTGAAAGGTGTATTTCATATCTTTGAGAGTCTATTTACCGTGATAGTTAGAGAAATTCTGAGACCAACTGTGTATTATGTATGATCAATACAAGTTTGATGATTTAGAGGGAAAACTTGATCAGGGAAGTGGGAGATTAAGCTTGAGAAGAGTTTATATGGTGCGAATATACTTCAGTACACCTTCAGAGACCTTTTTAAGTTAGGGTTTGATGTTATTTTTGGGAAACCCTATAACAAAACCATGTATCTAGAATAATCAAGTCAAGATTGTTAACTTGTTGAGAAAATTTGATCAAAGGAATCGAGATTTGTGAGTAAAAAGGTTGTATAACACTTGAAAAAATATGAAACCATATTCATGGTCCTTATAGGTGAGTGGTGAAAACGTTTTGGATTGGAATTCCTTAGAAAAGCTTCAAAATCCTAAGAAATCTCTATTTTCTAGAGTCAGGGCAGGAGGACTTTTGGATTATTTTCACCATTTAATGCAGCAAGAATCCTTACTGTCAAGATATTAGGCTTATACATGTTGGCATAAATATATAAAAGGAGGATTTAGGCATTTAAAGCAAGTTGGAGTAATTTAGTGAGTAAATAATCCTTACCAAGTTTATTGTGAAACCCTCATAGGGTTTGTTGAATCAAAGACATTTGAAGACCTCTTACTTACCCTCAGAGCTTAAAAATAGGAAGAAGTCCTCTAAATTGAGTCTAGAACAAGATTTGAGTGGAATTAGGAAAAGAGGAAATAAAAAATGTTAGGTATCAATGAAAGTCTTCTTAGAAAACTATAGATGGGCATTAGAGACCTAATTGCAATTGATAAAATGAAATTTTTAGAATTTTTCCTTAAGGAAGGTACAATGAAATTTTATAAAGTAAATGTGGGCCCAAATGGGTACTCATAAAGGTAATCATTTTTTTGTTGAATCACTCATTCAAAAGTTAAAACTAAAAAATCATTGGAGCAGGGCTAGAAGGAGTAAGATATAATATAGAAAGGTGGATGCTAGAAAGTGAACATAAACTCAGAGTTGAGAAACCAATTTACCTCACACCTTAAGAGGCCAAATGGGTGCCCAAAAGTCTACGAGTATATCTCTCTTAGGCATGATTTTGGGTTGACAATTCAAAATTTGGTTTGAATGTGTGTTTAGATGGTCTTAGGGTCCTTTGAGATCAGTATGACTCATTCTAGGGTGTTAAGTTGAGTCTAGCTCTTCAAAAATTTGACTTTCAGGATTTCTCTCCATTTTGTAAGTTTGATTTTTTGAGAGTTTTAAGGCTTTTTTAGATGTTTTAAATTTGTTTATAGGGGAAAATAAGTTGTAGGGAGCATGAATGAGGTCCTTCAAGGGACTAGAAGAGTGAAACTATGTTGGGTCATAAGCTATTAGAGTCCTTTCTTCAAAATAGTTCTCAATGATGTAATTTTTACAAAAAACATTTATTTTTCAAGAAATTAAACACTCCAAATATGGTTGGAGGATCTATGAAGGTATAAATAATGTTTTTTAAAACTATTTTTATTCATTCATTTGAATGAGAGAAGGAGCTCCAACATTGTTTGAAGAATAAATTCTTGTTTGCAAACTAGGCGTGACAATTCTAAATATGTGTGTGAGAATTGGTGATCATTTATTTTGATATTTTATTTTTTAAAGGTACAAAGATTATTGGTATGAGAATAATTTCTCTATTTTTTTCTTGAAAGGTGTATTTCGTATCTTTGAGAGTCCATATCTTGTGATAGTTAGAGAAATTCTGAGACCAATTGTGTATTTTGTATGATCAATGTAAGTTTGATGCTTTTGAGGGTAAAGTTGATCTGGGAAGTGGGAGATTATGCTTGAGAAGAGTTTATATGGTGTGAATGGAATTCAATACACCTTCAAAATACCTTTTTAGGTTAGGGTTTTATCTTATTTTTTTGGAAAACCCTATAGAAAACTGTGTACCCAGAATAGTCAAGTCAAGAATACCAACTTGATGAGAAAATTTGATCAAAGGAATCAAGATTTATGAGTAAAAAGGTTGTATAACACTTGAAAAAATTGAAACCATCTTCAGGGTCCTTATATGTGAGTGGTGAAAACATTTTGGATTGGAATTCCTTATAAAAGCATCAAAATCCTAGGAAACCCATGTTTTCTAGAGTCAGGGTAGGAGGCCTTTTTGATTATTTTCACCATTTAATGAATCAAGAATCCTTACTGTCAAGACATTAGGCTTATATATGTTTGCACAAATGTATAAAAGGAGGATTTAGGAATTTAAAGAGAGTTGGATTAATTTAGTGAGTAAATAATCCTTACCAGGTTGTTGAATCAAAGACACTTGAAGACCTTTTACTTACCCTCAGAGCTTAAAAATTTTAAGTAGTCCTCTGAAATGAGTCTAGAACAAGATCTAAGTGGAATTAGGAAATGAGGAAATAAAAAATGTTGGGAATTAATGACAATCTTCTTAGAAAATTATAGATGGTCACTAGGGACCTAATTGCAACTGAGTAAGTGATTTTTTGGCAATTTTCCCTAAGGAAGGTACATTGAAATTTTATAAATTGAATAAAGGCCAAAATGGGTACTCGGAAAGGTAATCATTTTTTTGTTGAGTAACTCATTCAAAAGTTATAATTGAAAAAGCCTTGGAGCATGGCTATAAGGATTAAGATATAATGTAGAAAGGTAGATGATAAAAAGTGAACATAAACTCAAAGTTGAGAAACCAAATTTACCTCACACCTTAAGAGGCAAAATGGGTACACAAAAGTGTTTTTATTTTGTCGTGGTTGCTTGTGAAACTCCTCCAACACCAACTTACCATAGGCATTTGACTTGAGAAGCTTAGGAGGAAAGTTTGAGAGTAAGGTAAGAAAGTTGAATTTATTGATGGGTTTTAATCATTTTGATGGTTGATTTGACATGGTTTAGGGTATAGTGATTGGGGTACAATGGGCTGGATAATTGTACTAAGGCTATAAAACCAAAATTTACATGCTTAAGGGCTAACTAAAATTGAGAAGGCGAGATAATTTACCTACTAAGAGAATGATTTGGTGATTTTTGATCATGCTAACCTTGTGAAATGATTGTGAGTGATTGGTGCTTTGCATCATTTGGCATCAGAGTGAGAAAATACATTTGAAAAATTAGGAAAAAGTGTGATACATTGTAGAAGAGGAAGTGAAACAGTTGTGATTGCCTAGAAGAGACAAAATGCTACCAAGAAGGAATGTGATAGGTGATAGAGCAACCTTACAGATGGGAGAGGTTATTCTAAATGAGTTGAGAAATTTGACGGTGAATTATGATGTAAGGATCTTAAATATTGAAGAAAATCAAAGAAGAGGAGTAAATGCATATTATTTGAGTGACCAAGAAGAGGAAACAACACAAAGATCACAAGCAGTAGTTGAAGAAGAGAGAGATGAGGAAGAGTAGAGGTTTAAGATATTGTTGAAAGTAGTAGAAGGACAAGGATAAAATCCTAAGATGGAGATTTCAGAGTATGTAGGAAGCCTAGATGGTGAAAAGATTCTTGATTGGATAAGTGAGTTAGACAAATACTTTGATTTTAAGAATATAACTCAAGAACAAAAGATGAAGTTTGCTAGAACTAAGATGAAGGGCCATGCATATTTATGGTGGGATTACATACAAGAGGAAAGCATGAAGAAAAACAAGGCTAGGATTATACAATGGTAGATGAATTGAAAGGTAAGTTCTTTCCTAATGATTACATGAATAGTTTGTATATAAAACTTCATAATTTGAGACAAAAGAGAGCTAAGTGTGAAAGAATATATTGAAGAATTTTATAAGTTGAGTCTCAGATCAAGTCACATGGAAGATGATGTGGATAAAATTGCTAGATATCTTAATGGTTTGAGATACAATCTGCAGGATGAGTTGAGTATTTCTAGTCCTATAACACTTGAAGAGTGTTATCAGTTGGCCTTGGAGGATGAAGATAAGTTGAATAGGAGAATAATCTAGCATGTTAGAGAGTACAGAGGAAGGGAAATCAAAGGTAAAAGACAACAAAAAACAAGGAACAACAACAAAAACAAAGAGATGTAGGTAAAGCGATTAGTTCACAAACACAAGGTGCTATAAGAGGTAACTATGAAACAAGTAGATTCTTTCAATGCAATAGATATGTCAGTCATAAAGCATACGAGTGTACAAAGAATTCACAAGCAAGAAAGAATAGAAAAGAAGTAAGAAATCATGTTGTGGAAGGTGGTGAAGAAGAAGGAAGTATGGGTTCGAAAAATTAAGTAGAAGAAATTGAAACAAGAGAGGAATTAATGATGAGGAGAGTGCTGATGAGTTCAATAAAAGAGAGTGAAGAACCATCTCAAAGGAGAACCTTATTCAGGACCATGTGAAAATCAGGAGGTAAGTGTTGCAAAATTATTGTTAATAATGGTAGTACAGACAATCTAGTATCTTTTGAAATGGTTAAAAAGCTAAAATTGAAAATAATGGTGCATACTAATTCATATATGGTGTATTGGGTTCAAAGAGATCATTAGGTGTTGGTTAGTGAGCAATGTTTAGTCAATTTTCAGATTGGAAGGTATAGAGATGAAGTCCTTTGTGATGTAATGCATATGGATGCATGTCATATCTTGCTAAGAAGGCCATAACATTTTGAATAAAGGGAAATTCATGATGGATGGGATAACACTTACACTCTTGTGAAGGATGGAATGAAACACTCATTGAATCCTTTTAAGGAAAACCAAGCATGGTATGAAAACTATCCTATTGTCATGATAATGAACATGAAGGTCTACTTGCAGAAGGAGAAGGAAGATGACCTTAAAACCATGGAAGGTACAACTAAAAGGGAATGGGATAAGGTAGAAAAAAAAGATGGTATCGTAAAAAAAATATGAAAGTGGATTAGTGGAGAAGGAGATTATTAAACAAGTCTATAAAAGAGGAAGACCAATGAAGATGAGAGTCATGAAGGTGAGATAAATAGATCTGTAGATCTCATGAAGAAAAAATACAACCAAGAGCTCTTAAGATCACAAAATTTAATAAAGAATGAAAAATAATTGGAGCATGATGAAAATATAAAGTAATCAAATATTGTGAATGAAGAAAACAATCATGAAAGATGTGTCAAAATAGTGCAAGAAGACAATGAGTTACAAATGTTAGAAGAAATTCAAGACAAGTATGTTGAAGGAAACACACAAGAGATGTGAAAAGGGTTCAAGGAGGATGATGATAATTTTTCTCAATTTAATATTTATTTGAGTGTTTTTTATGCATGTTTCATAGCTGAGATGGAGAAAGACCAGTCCAAAGAAGGTGATTTTTTTTTTTTTTTTTACTATTTTCAAGTCTTAAGCATGTGATGATACAATAATGATAAAAGGAGGATGATATGGATACTCTAAAATTTATGAGAAAGGAAGATATATCTTATAATGAGCTAGATCAGATGTATAACCTCAAACACAAGATGAAGAAGACTCAAAACAATCCTAACATTACTTTCTTGTTTTAAGAATAAGGTCAATAAAGAGACTAAGAATCTTGTAGAAGACATGAAGTAATTGAAGAAGAAAAAACATGTATGGTATTAAGTCAAGGAACACTTCAAGAGGGTCATCTTTAATTGGAAACAACGAAAGAAGAAGAAGACAAGCTTGCAAAATACAAGTTTATGGGGAAACTTTCTCTTTCCTTTAGGAGTATGATGCAAGAGAATATCTCTCTTAAGCATGATTTTGGGTTGAAAATGAAAATTTTGGGTTGAATGTGTGCTTAGATGGTCTTAAGGTCCTTTGAGACTCACTAGGACTCATTATAGGGTGTTAAGTTGAGTCTAGCTGTTCAAAAATTTAAATTTTGGGTTTTCCCTCCATTTTGTAAGTTTGAATATTTGAGAGTTTTAAGGCTTTGTTAGGTGTTTCAAAGTTTTTTCTAGGGGAAAATAATATTTAGGGAGAATGAATTAGTTCCTTCAAGGGGACTATAAGAGTTAAACTATGTTGGGTCATAAGCTCTTAGAGTCCTTTCTTCAAAACAGTTCTCAATGATGTAATTTTTACAAAACCATGTATTTTTTCAAGCACTCAAAGACTCCAAATATGGTTGGAGGTTATAAGGAGGCATAGATAATGTTTTTGTAACTATTTTGATTCATTCATTCAAATGAGAGAAGGAGCTCCAAGAGTGGTTGAAGAAGAAATTCTTGTTTGTAAACAAGGTGTGACAATTCTAAATCTGTGTGTGAACATTGGTGATAATTTATTTTGATATATTCTTTTGTAAAGGTAAATGCATGATTGGTATGAGAATAATTTCTCTATTTTTTTTCTTGAAATTTGTATTTCATATCTTTGAGAGTCTATTTACTGTGATAGTTAGATAAATTCTGAGACAAACTATATATTCTATATTATCAATGCAAGTTTGATGCTTTACAGGGTAAAATTGATCAGGGAAGTGGGAGATTATTATTGAGAAGAGTTTATATGGTGTGTAACAAAAATTTAGTAAACCTTAAAATACCTTTGTAAGTTAGGGTTTGATATTATTTGTTTAGGAAATCCTATAGAAAAATTGTGTATCAAGAATAGTTTGGTCAAGATTGCTAACTTTATTAGAAAATTTGATCAAAGGAATCAATATTTGTGAGTAAAAAGGTTGTATAACACTTGAAAAAAATGAAACCATCTTCAAGGTCCTTATAAGTGAGTGGTGAAAACGTTTTAAATTGGAATTCCTTATAAAATCTTCAAAATCCTAGGAAACCCATGTTTTCTAGATTTAGGGCAAGAGGCCTTTTGGATTATTTTCACCATTTAATGCAGCCAGAATCCTTACTATCAAGATATTAGGATGATACATGTTGGAAATATCTATAAAAGGAGGATTCAGGCATTTAAAGCAAGTTGGAGTAATTTAGTGAGTAAATAATCCTTACCAAGTTCATTGTGAAACCCTCTTAGGGTTTTGTTGTCTCCCAAAAAATCAATTTTTGTTTTCCAAGTTAAATTTGAAATTTCGAGCTCTCGCCCTCCTAAGGTATTTAAGCCAAGTTGAAAGTTCGAAGAATTAGCAAAATTCATGCCCTAGTGCTGTTTAAATCTCCGTTTTTTCTCGTTTTGAGAAATTCTCCATCTCCCGGTCTGTGCATGTAATATCCTCTTTATAATCTCCTTTTTTGATCAAAATTCTCCCCTTGTTCTATGGCCTGGGTTGTCAAATCATTTTTTTACCTCCACGCCTCAGATCGCAAAGGAAATTCAAAAATTGGACTCAAAATGATGAAGTTCTCTTCCTCTTTGTATTTTTCCCACAGTCGGGGAACGATGGGTGTTTTCTTCCTTGTCAAATTTTGGCCCCATCATCCACGAGTACGTGGAAATACCTAATTAGAAGCGGGTTGGTGAAGAAATTTGTGTTTTTTGAGCCTCTTTGTAAAAAAGGTGAAAAGTTAAAAAGTGACCCATAGCCCTGATCAGGCTATAAAGGGGAAAAAGTCAAAGTTGAAGCCCGTAGGGAAAAAGTCAAAGTTGAAGCCTGCAGGGAAAAAAGTTAAAGTTGAAGCCCGCCATTGAAAAGTCAAAGCGGGGAGAGCGGGCCATCGGGGGGGCTTTTGGAAATTTAACCAAATTCCCAAAAGTGAAGTAAAAGTTCTAGGAATGCTCCATGGCTCCACCAAGGTCTCGAGCATGCTGTTGAAAAGTCAAAGCGAGAGAGTGGAGCAGCGGAGAACTTTGAGTTTTTTAGCCTTTTTTTCCAAAAAAGGTTAAAATTTTGAGAAAAGGACTGCAACCCCATTTCCAATGAAAATGTGCCACGTGCTTAAGTTGAAAAGTCAAAGCAGGAGAACGAAACAACAGAGAACTTTGAGTTTTTAGCCATTTTCCAAAAAAGGTTAAAATGTTGAGAAAAGGGCCACAAACCCATTTCCGATGAAAACCTACCACATGCCTAAGTTGAAAAGTCAAAGCAGGGGGTGTAGGCCAATTTGTTCCAAATTTCCAAATCTCTAAAAAATCACAAAACACAAAGGGATTTCCCCTGTACCCGCTATAATCTCTTTCTACCATGTGGACGATCCAATTTCAAAATTATAAGAGAAAATCAAATGGTCTATATTCAAACTGACAAATCAAATGTAACGTTCACATTGCAAGATTTGGTTTTTAACCCGCCATAAGCGTTTTCTTCGCAATGGAGGAATTTGAAGAGGCACAAATGATTTGTAAAGTTGTAACTAGTTTGGAAAAGGATATAATGGCTCCTTAGAGTCATTCCAGGAGGCTGACGATTGATTTCAAAAAGACCAGAGTGCTTTGTACCCAGAAAAGAAAGAAAACACCATACTTCTTCTATTTTTCCTTCTCCTTAGATTTTCATCTCTTCTCAAAGCTTTGTATAAATTATGCTTTAGCTTCAATAATAAAAGAAGGAATTTTCACCTCTTTGATTGAGGGATTGATTTGTACCTTGCGACCAATGAATTTCATTCGGTCTTGTAGCTTCTTCTGCATATTTGTTTTTCTTGTAACTATAAATGCATGAAAACAAGATTTCTAATTAATGTGTGTGGGCATATGATATTCTACTCACAACATTAATTTTGTCCTACCTCCATTTTCACTCCCCTTCCCCCTTTCTAAGACAAAGTTTCTTCTCTAGCGAGACAGTGCTAGCTTTGCCATAGGGTCAGTGGAGTGTCCTTGTTCGATCTCTAGTCAAAAGGCCACCATTGAAACCAATATTTTATGCATGCACCTACAAAAGCTGCACTGTTCAAGTAGAGGGACTTATATTCCCATAGCGTTGGCTTGAAACCCACCAATTTGTCCAAAAGAAAAATTTTCTCGCCAATAGTTTTTGGCCCCCACCATGGGGCAGATTTTGCAACATCTACACCTAAAAAAGACCTCAAGGTCATAAAATACAAAAAAGATTCTAGAGGAAAAGTTTTTGGAGTTTGAATAATCACACAAACTACATGGATGTAAATCATGGCTATTCTAGGAAATCCTCCTGTTGAGAGACCTGATTAAATCTTTCACATCCAAGAAGACACTGCTTCTGATATGAGAGAAGCTATTTGGCATAATAGACAAAGTGTCAATCAATACTTCATTGCCATAAGGATTCTGGACCTAGAAGAGGAACGTGTTGTCAAATTGGGAAAGGCAGAGACAAATACCAACACCCCAGAGAAGAGCATAAACTTTTAAGCTAGCTGATAGAAGATACACCTGGAACTGAGGAAAGGAGGGAAAATTGATCCCACATTTGAAGAGATTGAAAGAGAGGCAAGAGTTTGAAGTGGAGATAAGGGCTCAAATTGAAGAAATAGAAAGACTCCAAATTGAAGTAGAAGAAAGAGTAGCCTTAGCAAGACTGGAGTCTAGAAAAAGGAATAGAATGGGTGATCATGAGCATGAAGTACGTAGACCTAATGTACCATGGGGAAGAAATTTTGGTCCACTTCCTCTTCCATAACCACTTCATGATCTCCCAAGAGGCTCAAGAAAGAAATTCCCGAAAATTCAAAGGGGATGGTTCTCAGCTCCACAAAGAACATGTAGCAGCATTCATCACTGCTTGTGGAGTGTTGGGAGTTGAAAATGAAGATGTTTTAGTTAGGGCTCTTTGTGGAGTCACTCCAAGAAAGAGCTACTGAATGGTTCTACATGCTACCACCAAGAACTGTCACATGCTGGGAACATATAAGAAGTGGCATTTGAACATAGGTTCAAGAGCACAAAAGATTCTCAGGATCTGCTGGTCCAATTGGTTTAGATGAAGAAAGAGACCTCCGAATTAATGAGATATTTTTAAGCAAGGTATGATAGGTTGATAAGAAGGATCCCAGAAGATGTGGTATCTCCTGAAAATAACTTGAAAAGGTTCTTCATCAGTGTTTTGCCATCAAAAATTGGTTTCTTCCTTAGAAGAGGCCAACCAAGAACATTGTGGGAAGCTCAAGACTTTGCAATTTAGACTAATGATGATCTAATTCTTTCTGGCAAAGTGAAAGGACCAAATGAGAAGTAAAAAGGTCAGAGTTCAAATTTAGTTGCCATTGATCCAATGTTCAAAAAAATGGCAAATGAACTAGTTGCCTTGAAGAAGCAGTTGTCACAAATCACAATGAGGAATTCTCTAAGGAGACCAAATCCTCCTGATAGAACAAGAATTTCTCCACATCCTCGTAGGCTTGCTCTTGAAGCACTGCCAGTCAATGCCATCTGTGACCCTAGGGAATCAGAAGAAGGAGAAGACATTAAGGAAACTGAAGAAGAAAACATGGATGACTATGAAAACTATCTTGAAATTGAAGAGGTTGGCATGAAAAAATGGCCTGATTGAATACGTTGCTGATGAGGAGGAAGGTGATGAAGAGGCTCCAAGTTTTTCATGTGCTGTTTTCACTCATGCACAATCCAAGAATTGTGTTTCAGCCTCAACAGTTGCAACTGAGAGTAGGAAGAACAAAGAAGATATCTCTCCAAAGAATCCACTAAACAAGATCATCAACAGGGGATCACCATTACTACCTTCTATAGAATCTGCTAGAGAGAAATAAGATTCACTAGTTGTCGAGGATCACAATGCTGTGCCAAGTAAGTTATCTGATTCTTCTCCCAACTCAAAAGCTGTTAAGAGGAATTCTCTTCTAAATGTTGGTTTTGTAAGAACATCTAAATTTCAATCAAAGGATACACCGCCATCTCCTTCCAAGCCAATTTATACATTTTCAAAGGAGAACCCAACACCAAAAGTAATGATGCATCTTCCATTTAAGTCCTCATCCACTGACTGGAACCTATTCCTCATCTACCACAACTTCATTTGAATTTGTAGAGCATGCTAGCAAAACCAAAGTCTAGCTCTCTGAAATTGAATACCTACAAACACATCCTGCCTAATTTGACAGATTCATTAAGGAAGTCTGGGGTGGTAACTCTACATCCCCAATCTCTAATTCTAAAGGCTTTCTTCCCACACCATCCACACCATCTTCTCAAAACATGCTAGCCCTAAGTGCCTCCACCACCAACAGAGTTGAGCCTTTTTACCTATCACTTCTCATCAAAGGTTTCCAGCTGAACAATTGAATTATAGATTCTTGAGCCTCAGATAATGTGATGCTAAAAAAACTTGCAAATTATCTTGGCCTCACTTTGACCCGGGTAAATGGCACATGCTACTCAATGGAATCCAAACAAGTTCCATTGGTAGGAAGGATTAAGGATGCTTAGGTTGCACTAGCTGATTACCCTGACAAGAAGATACTCCTAACCATTTTTGGTGGCAGACATCCCAACATATTTTGGTATGTTGTTGAGTAGAAGTTTTTGTAGATATCTTGGAGAAATAAAAATGGATTGGTCATCTGTAACTATCCCAGTGAAAGGAGAAATGAAGAAGTTGCTGCTAGTTATAAAAATGAAGTTCACAGTAAGGAAGTATGATGATCCAAGAGCTGATATCCTTTTTCAAGATTGTGGGCTTGGAAATTACCTTCTTACGTCACAGAAGGAAGATGACTTTCCACTTCTTATGGAGGAAGAAGAAGACTGAATTTGGACAATGGAGTTTGATGGCAGTCATTCCAGAGTAGGTTCATGAGGTGGTGTAGTATTATACTCTCCCTCCAATGAGGTATATCCTTTTGCCTACAAGCTACAATTTGACAATACAAATAATACAACAGAGTATGAAGCATTAATATTAGGCATGAATGCAGCAAAGGACATGGGAATTAAGAAGTTGAGATGTAAAGGTGATGCAAAGGTTATGGTAAAGCAGGTCCACCAACAATATCAGGTGAAAAACTCCAGACTCAGGCACTATAGAAACAAAGTGTGGGACTGCATTGAATCTTTTGATGCATTCTCCATTGAAGCTATCCCTAGGGAGAAAAATGAAAAGGCTGATTCTCTAGCAATGTCAGCTTCCTTAGTGACACCTCATCCTTCTTTTTGCAAAGATAAAGTGACCATTGAGATGGTGTTTAGACCCAACATACCAGACAATGCAAATCACTGACAGGTCTTCAATGATGACAATAAGATCCTAGCCTTCTTAGAACAAAGGGATAACTTCAATAATATTTTCTTTGAAGGAAGTGAAAACCCACACCGTGAATCAGTCCCTAAAGAAGAGAAGGAAGGAATTGAGCGAATTGATGAAGGAGTAATCAAACTGAAAGGAAACAAAATCCCCAAAGGCCTAGTTTCTTTGGAATACCTCTTTGACAAGTATGTCAGGTTCATCCAAGAGAAAGAAAAATAGTCTTCTCGGTGTACATCTGATTTTGATCAAGAAAACATTGGCACTTCAGAGAATCCAAGGATGGTTAACATTGGTAAATGATGCTCACTAGAAGAGAAGAGAAATTTTGTTGCTCTGCTAAAAAAGTACTCAAATGTCTTGGCCTATTCCTACGATGAACTCAAAATTTTTCAGCCAAAGCAAATACATCACTCCATTCCTTTGAAGGAAGGAGCTAAGCCCTTCAGGAAAAAACAAAGGCCCTATAATCCAAAGATTTCCAATGTTATCAAAGAAGAGGTGAAAAAGATGCTCAATGCTAGAATCATCTTCCCCATCCACCATTCAACATGGGTGGCTAACATTGTGCCAGTAAGGAAGAAGAATGGAGAAATAAGGATTTGTGTAGACTTTCAAAATCTGAATCAGACATCTCTCAAGGAAAACTACCCTCTTTGAATCATGGATCATATTTTGCAAGTAGTCACTGGATTTGAAATGCTCTCTTTTCTTGATGGATTCTCAGGGTACAACCAAATCAAGGTGGAAGAAGAAGATTGTAACAAAACAACCTTCAAAACACCTTGGGAAACTTTTGCTTATGATAGAATGCCTTTTGGCTTGATTAATGATGGAGCCACTTTCCATAGAGCAATGGAATTTGCCTCCAAATATTTGAAATATTGCATTGTCATTTACCTTGATGACCTCACAGTTTTTTCAAAGAGGAAGGAAGATCATATCTGTCATTTGGAGTAAGTCCTTGCAAGGTGTATAAAGCATGACATTTCTCTAAATCCAAACAAGTACATTTTTGGAGTCATAGAAGGTAAGTTGTTGGGACACATAGTGAACAAACATGGAGCACACATTGATCCTAAGAGGATCAGAGCTATCCAAGCACTAGTCTTACCAACCAGAAAGAAGGGAGTTCATTCATTCTTTGGAAGGGTAAACTTCCTTTGTCATTTTATGCCTGAGTTTTCTGAACTGACTAAGCATATAAATTCCATGATGAAGCCTCAAACAAGTTTCAAGTGGAATAAGGAAGGAAAAGTAGCATTTGAGGAGATCAAGAAAGCCATTGCCAAAGCTCTAACTCTTGTATCTCAAGATTTCAAGAAGGAGTTCATCATGTATTGCTATGCATCAAAACATACACTCTCTGCTATCCTTGTTAGTAAAAATGATGAAGGTTTGGAAGCACCCATCGCTTTCATGAGATGTCCTTTGAAGAATCATGAGCTAAAGTACAACAAATTGGAGAAACATGCCTACACAGTGGTCAAAGCTGTTAAAAGTTTCAGATTCTACATTCTCAATTCCCATACAGTGGTGATGGTCCCGAGAAGTGCAATCAAGTCCATTTTGACTCAACAAGATCCTGGGGCTAAGAGAGGAAGTTGGATTGCAAAGACCCAAGAATATGACTTGGATATTAGACCCTCTAATGTGGTAAGAGGAAATGGTTTGTGCAAGCTGATTGCTGAAGATGAAGCTCTGAAGGCTCAGCAGGGAGAAAAAGATGGTGTTTGCTCAACCTGTTCAGGAGATAGTCCACAAGCACTCTTTGTCACCACTACTAATGAGTGGTATGTTGACATTTCTTACTACCTCACTTATGGATAATTCCCTCCTCATCTTGACTACAAAAAAAGAAGGACACTCAAGCTAAAGGCAACCAAGTTTGTGATCTAGAATCATGCACTTTACAAGAGAGGCCTAGATGGTTATTTCCTCAGGTGTGTAGATAAGGAGTCGCAAGAAAAGTTGCTCAGGGCATATCATGATCAAGCTTGTGGTGGAAATTTCTCAGCAATGGTCACCACACATAATATCCTCAAAGGGAGATATTATTGGCCCTCCATCTTTGCAGACACTCAAGATTGGGTTTCCAAATGCAAAACATGCCAATTTTTTTTTGGAAAGCCATAACTAGCTGCATTGCCACTCAGGCCTGTGGTGATTGAAGAACCATTTCAGAAATGGGGGATATATTTTATTGGTGTTCTAAATTCTCATTCTAGTGTAGGGCATACTTATGTACCCACTGCAACTGATTACGTCACTAAATGGGTGGAAGCCATCCCGACCAAACAAGCCAGCTCGAAACAGTCTATAACTTCATCAAGGAGAATATCATTGTTCATTTTGGAATACCACATAAAATTGTTATAGAAAATGCCACCTATTTCTCTTCTAAGGAGCTCACATAGTTTTTTTATGGCTTTGGAATCTCACTATCTCACTCTTCTGACTACTACCCATAGGGAAATGGGCAAGCTGAGTCAAGAAACAAAAACATTGTGACCATTATTCGCAAGCTGGTAGATGAGAATCAAAGGAACTGGCACAAGAAGTTATATGATGCATTTTGGGTCGATAGGATCACTCCTAAGAAGGCAATAGGTATGTCACCTTTCCAAATGTTGTATGGATTTGAGGTAGAGATTCCCCTCACAATTGAGATGCTAGCTCTCAAGTTGCTGCAAGAAATAGAAGATGGTCAATACAAAGACTTCATTGACAAGAGGATACTCTTCCTAGAGAAGTTGGAAGAAAGCATATGCCAAGTGGTGGATAGAATTAAGGAGCATCAGTTGAAAGTGAAGAATTTTTTTGACAAGAAGACCAAAGCAAGGAATTTCAAAGTTGGAGATTTTGTCTTGCTATGGGACAAGAGAAGAGAACCAAAGGGTAGCCATGGAAAGTTTGATTCATTGTGGCTGGGCCCATTCCAAATTCATGGAGCTTGTGGTGAGAATGTTTTTCTCCTCTCATACTTGGATGGAATGCCATTGGAATTTCCTCGAAGTGGGCAATACTTGAAACTGTATCATCAGTGAAAGTGGGTTGTCCTCCCCCTTGTATCATAGGTGATTTCATAGGTGTGTTTTTCCTTTTTCTGTTGTGTGGTTTTTATTGTGTGAGGTTTGGCTTGTGTGTTTCCTCCTTCTTCCATTCTTTCTCAGAATTGTACATGACTTTGCAAGGCCCAATGGATGAGGCACTAGTCAAAATTATACGATTTAAAAAATTGAGATTCTGGATCCTCATACCATGTCTTCGTCATGCTCAGTCCATGTCATATCCCCAAGCTAGAGCCAGCTGTTGTCTCCCAAAAATCACTTTTTTTTCCAAGTTAATTTCAAAATTTTAAGCTCTCGCCCTCCTAAAGTATTTACACCAAGTTGAAAGTTTGAAGAAATAGCAAAATCCGTTCCCTAGTGCTGTTTAAATCTTTGTTTTTGCTCATTTTGAGAAATTCTCCATCTCCTGGTCTGTGCATGTAATATCCTCTTTACAATCTCCTTTTTTGATCAAAATTGTCCACTTGTTCTATGGACTGGGTTTTCAAATCATTGTTTTGCCTCCATGCCTCCGGCTTGCGAAGGAAATTCAAAAATTGGACTCAAAATGATGTTCTCTTCCTCTTTGTATTTTTCCCACAATCGAGAACGATGGGCATTTTAGTCCCCATCAAATTTTGGCCCCATCATCCATGGGTACGTGGACATACCTAATTGGAAGTGGGTCGGTGAAGAAATTTGTGTTTTTGAGCCTCTTTGTAAAAAAGGTGAAAAGTTAAAAAGTGACCCCCAGCTCCGATCGGGCTATAAAGGGAAAAAGTCAAAGTTAAAGCCCGCAGGGAAAAAGTCAAAGTTGAAGCCCACCATTGAAAAGTCAAAGTGGGAGAGCGTGCCATCGGGGGGCTTTTGGAAATTTAACCAAATTCCCAAAAGTGAAGTAAAAGTTCTAGAATGCTCTGTGGCTCCACCAAGGTCTTGGGTTTGCCGTTAAAAAGTCAAAGCGAAAGAGTGAAACAACAGAGAACTTTGAGTTTTTTATCCTTTTTCCAAAAAAGGTTAAAATGTTGAGAAAAGGGCAGCAACCCCATTTCCAATGAAAATGTGCCACGTGCCTAAGTTGAAAAGTCAAAGTGGGAGAGCGGAACAACGGAGAACTTTGAGTTTTTAGCCTTTTTCCAAAAAAGGTTAAAATATTGAGAAAAAGGCTGCAACCCCATTTCCAATAAAAACATGCCACATGCCTAAGTTGAAAAGTCAAAGCGGGGGTGTAGGTGAATTTGTTCCAAATTGCCAAATCTCTAAAAAATCACAAAACGCAAAGGGATTTCCCTTGTACCCTCTCCAATATCTTTCTACCACGTGGACGACCCAATTTCAAAATTATAAGAGAAAATCAAATGGTCTGTATTCAAACTGGAAAATCAAATGTAACGTTCACGTTGCAAGAACTAGTTTTTAACCCGCCATGAGCATTTTCTTCAAAATGGAGGAATTTGAAGAGGCATAACTGATTTGGAAAGTTGTAATCGTTTTGGCAAAGGATATAATGGCTCCTCAGAGTCATTCCAGGAGGCTGGCGATTGATTTCAAAAAGACCAGAGTGCTCTGTACCTGGAAAAGATAGAAAATTCCATACTTATTCTATTTTCCCTTCTCCTTAGATTTTCCTCTATTCTCAAAGCTCTGTAAAAATTATGCTTTAGCTTCAATAATAAAAGAAGGAATTTTCGCCTCTTTGATTGAGGGATTGATTGGTACCTTGCGACCAATGAATTTCATTTCGGTCTTATAGCTTCTCCTACGGATTTGTTTTTATTCTAACTATAAATACATGTAAACAAAATTTGAAATTAATGTGTGTGGGCATATGATATTCTATTCTCAACATTAGTTTTCTCCTACCTCCATTTTCACTCCCCTTCCCCTTTCCAAGACAAAGTTTCTTCTCTAGCGAGACATTGCTAGCTTTGCTACAAGGTCAGTGGAGTGTCCCTGTTGAGTCTTTGGTCGAAAGGCCACCATTTAAACCCATATTTTATGCATGCACCTATGGAAGCTACACCGTTCAAGTAGAGGGACTTAGATTCCCATAGCGTTGGCTTGAAACCCACCATTTTTTCCATAAGACAAATTTTCTCGCCAACAGGTTTGTTGAGTCAAAGAAATTTAAAGACCTTTTCCTTACCCTCAGAGCTTAAACATTTGAATTAGCCCTCTAAATTGAGTCTAGAACAAGATCTAAGTGGAATGAGGAAATAAAAAATGATAGGAATTAATGACAATATTCTTATAAAACTGTAGTTGATCACTAGAGACGTAATTGCAATTGAGTAAGTGAAATTTTTGGCAATTTTCCTTAAGGAAGGTATAATGAAATTTTATATAGTGAATGTTAGCCTAGATGGGTAATCAGAAAGGTAATAATTTTGTTTTTTGAGTAACTCATTCAAAAATTTTAACTAAAAAATCCTTGGAGTAGGGCTAGAAGGAGTAAAATATAGTGTCGAAAGGTGGATGCTAGAAAGAGAACCTAAACTCATAGTTGAGAAACCAATATTACCTCACACCTTAATAGGCCAAATGGGTGCCCAAAAGTGTTTTTAGTTTGTCCTAGCTATTTTTGAAACTTTACTAACACCAACTCACAAGAGGTATTTAGCTTGAGAAGCTTAGGATGATAGTTTGAGAAGAAGGTAAGCAAGTTGAAGTTATTGATGGTTTTGCATCCTTCTGATGGTTGATTTGACATGATCTAGGGTCTAGTGATCGGGCACAATGATTATATAAGTGCACTAAGGATATAAACCCAAAATTTACATGCTTAAGGGATAACTAAACTTGAGAAGGTGAGCTGATTTTCCTAGCAAGAGACGGATTTGGTGATTTTAGATCATTCTATTCTTGTGAATTGATTGTGAGTAATTGGTGCTTTGCATCAACTATGTGGTAAACTCAAAATCAGACACTCGCTCTCCACCCTGGCCTTATGCAACTCCTCCATCAGGCCTCAGATCTCTCTGAGGCTGTGAAACACTCCCAATGCTCACTAAGGTAGCCTATCAGCTCGATTTGCATTCTCTCCCCCTATGCTCAACATATCAAGGTATGCATGGTAGACAATTTATCAATAAGTTCTCATAATATCTCATCTCCTCTCCCAACACCTGATAATACTCAACAATCACAAAACTAGGAGGTCCCATCTATCCTCTTAATGCTGACACTGCACCTATAAGTACTACTTCCTACCCTGCATGTGTCCCTGCACCCTATGATATACTCCCACAACCTCTAAAGCTACCCCTAATTCTCCATACTTCACCCGCAACATCTCCCACTGTTGGGGATACCTATACCATTGCTGGTGGTATGTGTCACACACTAAGAATGTTTGATATCTCTCTTACTGTAGGGTGTCTCTCTCCCGATGAGAAGTGTTTTACTCTACTATCATCCTATCTCGATCCAACCATAATAAATAAAAAGATACCTATAATTGAGCCAACTCCTCGCCACCATCACCCTCACCCTCTACCTCTCCAATCCTTTATCTTCTCTCCACCTTATCTCCTCGGGCATTCCAATAGTGTGTCCACCACTCACTAAAACCCTCCAAAAATCCACCATCATGCACATCTATGGCCTCCATATACCCTACCTCCTTGTCCTACCCCACCTCATCTGCTATTGGCGTGGGAAATTTCACCTCTGAATCATCTATTTGATAGATAATCAACTCACTCAGTATCTGTTGAGGAAGTAAAAACTAAATCCACACTCTAGAGAACTGTATGACCTTCATCATCTCCTCCCTCCTCCCCTAAATCCACCATACCTACCTCAATCCTGCCAACTCCACATCCATGCCCGACCATGTAGGAAATATCACATATAGTCTTGAGACCACATCATCTACAGATAAACCATGTAGCTGATCAACATAGTTGGTCTGGTCTCTCTCCACTCCATCATATCTCATCCAATAAAACCTCCACCTAATAAACCCCACCACATACTCCAAAAGGTATCCTAATTTATAAGGTAATCCTAGTGGCATCATAACAAGTATATGCTCGTAAGCCCAATAATGTAAAAAAATCCCACATCCAACCTAAACGTCCTCCCAATCACAAACATCCAAAACTCATTGTATACCTGAGATAACAGTGCACATCCCCAGGCATATACTATCTGGTGCTCCATGATAGAAGCTATGAGACCCGTAAGTGTCCATGGAAATATTTTGCCCCCTGAATTTGGCAGTGCATAACATGAAATTGCCAACAAAACTACTAGCATTAGCCAATTCCTTAGCACCTCTGCATCAAGTAGCTCTCAATATGGAAGCCCCCTGCTGTTTAACTAATATCTAGGGAATCATATCCATACAACCATATCATTGTCTCTAGATGGGCCTCTCAGGTGATGGGCGCTATCTTCTCACCTTGGATAGGTAATCGTAAAATCTTGTACACATACTCCAAAGTGATGGTCATCTCACCAGTATAGAGCCAAAATTTTCCTGTACTCGAATCTCATATGTCTATCAACACAACCATTAACCCTCCATCTTGAGAAATCCGATGGCATTGGTGGAATCCTAATAAACCAAAAATCGTCAAATGGGCCCGCTCAACATCTATAACACCCCCCTAATCCTCTCTATTATCTTTGAGACTCTGTCACAAAGATTGATAATGTCTCTCACCTGCAAAAACACATCACTTGCAAACTTTATCAAAAAATCAAACCAATCACCACTAATTTCTAATCAACGATGTTTACATTATCCAGATTGATGATAATCCATTCAGACGTTCCTGCCCTAAAAAATTTCAAAAAATCACAAAAATTAAAACAAATCACAAAATCAAACCTACTTACCCCTCTCTTAGTCCACTGCCTCTTCCCGCCATGACCACTTGCCTCTATCTCTCAAAAACACTAAAAAAACTAGAGCTCTTAAATTACAAAATGACATGTCAAAAATGATCCATTTCCACAGCTGAATTCCCTTATATATTTTCCATTGTCGGAATCATAGGCCATCTTAAGTCTTCATCAATTACTTATTCCAAAACATCGATGATCCAGAATCACCACCGATTTCTGCCATTTTTACACACCTTATCTATTTTGGTACCTGGACCTCTTTCAAGCACAATGGTACCATTAAGAGCTTACATGTCTTTGCTTTGATGCCCATCACCTTGTCAAAATGATTTTTGACCATACATCATGTTTTACACACATTACAGATGTTTCCTTCAACCCTTTGGTCACACAGCTTCACACATCCTCGCGAGAGCATTGCCATTGGATCCTCTCCTTGTAGTGGTCTTCCCAATGTGTGCATCTATAGGATGTCCACATTAGCATCACCCTACAGAGGCTATATAATATCCCCTACCAAGTATTTCATAGATTACTACCATCTATAAAAACCCCTCCAACATGGTCATTTCAAACTACAATCCAACGACCAACAAAGTCACTCATTGGCTTAAGGAGGGAACATTATCCTTATTATAAAGATAGGGCATCCTCACACTAGTTTTTTTCTTGCAGCATGTGCTTACAGATAGCTCAACAAAAATGGGTAAATGTAGACACCGTTTCTTCACCCCTAGGTGAACTAATATACATTAATTCCTATTATCATTAATACCTTTATCTTAAGTACCTTATAAACTACATGTTATGTGAAAAAAATAGCACCCCAATATTTGTCTGATATAGATCCCTATTTTTTCACTAACATGGGATGATCTCACAAGTGTGGGACTTGAATAAATGAGATCAACCTCCAAAGAAGGCTGGTTACTCTACCTAATCCTAATGCTAAGCTACTCCCAATGAAGAAAATACAGTTATCTACTCCCATTCTAACAATCCAAGAGACCATGGAGAGAGAAAAGTGAATGATAAGGGAAATCCTACACTAACACAGGTGATAACACCAAGAAAAGGGTGGAGAGACACTCTCAAATGAGGAGGAATGAGATCAAAATGATGAGAGAGAGGGCAGACATAAGTACCATAGTCTAACACAACCAAGTTAAACCACCATATACATGAAACACAACATATCTAAACTTGTAAGTGAAATAGAAAATGCAAAAAATATTTGCAAATGTAATAAAAGGTAAGGAAAAATGTAATAAAACACAACTAGGGCAGAAGATAACCAAAAAACAAGTATTTTATTGCTTTAAAGGATGCACACTACATTATAGTGAAGGTGAGAGGTAAAGTTCACCATGTAGAAGTTCAAATTTGAGGCTTGCAACTCATACAGACACGTGCAACACTTGGAAAGCATGCATAAGCATTATAAGAATGTACAACCCTTACAAATGAGCATCACTTTACAATATATAGAAAATGGGGAAGAGAGAGAAGAGGGAAAATAGAAGAAACTCAAATTTTTTCCTCTACCCACCAATAACCTGCATTAAATCCTTAAAAATAATAATGGACTTCCTACCAAGGCCATTCCTCTATGATTTTTTGCTTGTTGGAAAAGAAATGGAACCATATAGTATCAGATCTAGTTTCTGAGCTACCTGGGAATACATTCATTAATGTTGGGGACATTTTATCCCACCTACTCTCACCTAAATTGATATTTTAAGTTCACATGATTAAGTTTATGGTGAGACATTTCCAGTGATATAACTTTTATTAGATTCAGAGCATTTGAGAAAAAGATATGGCGAATCGAGTCTAGGAGGTGTCGTGAGGAACACGGGTTCCTAGGTCTTCATTACAATCCATAATTAAAATATTTTTCCCCTTATCCTTTTAATATTTTAAACCCTTTGGAGATTGGATAAATCAGGGGTTCATGGAACTAAGGGTGTTGAGGAACTAGCTCTTCATTCTCATATTTTTTTCTTCCCTGTATTACTCTTCTGCCTTATTCCTTACGGCTTGATCGAGGTTTTGGGGCACATGAGGAACTAGGGAAGATTTTTTATCTGGGGTCCAAAAATCTACCTTTTCTATAATATACTGGGTTTTGCATTGTTTGCGGATAATCGACCCTAAGGTGGAATTATGGAACAGTTTCACTTGGGGCTTTGGTGCTAGCAAGTATTCTCCGCTCCGCATTGAAATATGCCACCGCTACTTGAATTCATCTTTTTGGTCCCAAGATTTTACAGGGAAAAATTGGTTCCCAAGAACCATTCCTCATTTGCAACGTTCCTCCGGGACACTCCCCACCTGCAACACGTCATCAACTTCTCGCTCCCTTGCATTGCAGATTTATCATTTCCACGGGGAACTAACATCCCATGGAACTTTGTTCCTCATCAACCTTAGTTATCTGTAGCCCTTAGAGGCCCACATAACACTCTCTCCTTCGCTTCATGGATTTTTTCTTGTGACTTTAAAGAAATTCCATGAATAACTAGGAAACCAAACCCACATAACACTGTTGCACTTGTATTTTATCAAAATTATCCAAATCCTTTGTTGTGTGGATTTCCTTTTGTATCATGACTAAGATAATCCCATGGGGAACAAGTTTTATCTGTGATTCAAAAATCTGTGGTACATTGAATTTGTAGGTTCTTCACAAGAATCCCCGAAAATGCCCAAGTCCTATTTTTCCAAGTTGTCCATATGTTAGTGGGGAAAAAAGGATGAAAAATTGGCATGCCTGGTGGGACTAGAAGTTAATATTTCCATTATTTTCCAAGTTTGGGTGTGTATCTTGGTAAAATTTTAGCCTTTAGAGGCTTTGCATCAACACATCTGACGAATCTAAGTATTCTATTCGTTGGTTTCAACAGTATTGGTTCCTAAGTTTAGTGAAAAGAATTCAGACAAGGTCTAGGACAACAGAAGAAGGATTTTTGAGTACCTGCTATTATCCCCAGGAAGGAGAAGAAGGGGAAGAACAATTGAAAGGTCACCTTCACCACAAAACATGAATATTTCCACACCACCTCCTAGTAGGCCCTTCTTGTTATCTACTAGAGGTATGGGACCTATTAGAATGACATAAGTGAAAAATATACCATTTGTTAGATTTATGGGTAGTAGTGCTCTCTCTCTCAATGTCTAGAATCAAATTCTAGTAGTGGCCCTAAAAAGTATCCCTTTCTTTACTGGGAAAAAAATCATACCACTCTGGTAGACCATATTCAAGATATAGCCAATGTTTGTGACGTACATCAAATTGTTGAACAAGATGTAGCTGTGAAGCTGCTAGATTCTTCATTTAAGGGAAAAGCTTTGCAATGGTTCAATATGATGACAACATGATCAATTACCAATTGGAATGAGATGGGGGAAACCCTTTCCAATCAGTTTAGAGAAAATGAATATAACCTCTCCTTGCTTGAACAATTGACAACCATAAAGAAGGATCCAAATGAGCTCATGATATATTTCAACTTTAGATTTTAGAAAATGTGGAAGAGAATTCCAACCCTCGTAAGACCAACTCCAGAAGGTTCCTTTATTTACTTTTCAAGAGTTTTAAATTCATATATTACTATCATGATTCAATCTATGGGGGGTAAAAAATTACATGTGCTTATGTAATATCCATTAGGGCTGAAAATTATATCATTCAGGCTAGGAAGCTTGCTCCTAGACCTCCAAAACCTATTTTTCCTGAGATTGAGAACCCTAACTCTTAGACCTCTAAGTTAACACCTATTTTGAACCTAAGAAATTAGAGCCATAATGAAGCATCTTCTTCTTCAAATATCTCAATTAAGTTACAAGAGGTAATGAAGCAATTACAAAATTTTGGGAACAAGTTGGTATCCATCAAGAGGCAACAATCCCAAAAATTTAGACCTTATCAACCTCCATACCAACCTAAAAAGACCCATTACCAGCAAAATAATCCTTCATCCCAAAATTATCCTCAAAATAAAAATCAATTTCCTCTTACAAAAAATTTTCAACCATATAACCCAAATGTAGCTAGCTCATCCCAAGCTTTAGTCCCTATCCAAAACAATCTTGTGTAAGATTATGAGTGGTGTTTCCCTTTTCATCTTCCACATAACCAAGAAAAATACCCCAATGCCATTTTAAACTAGGATTTGATGGTCCAAAGTGCATTTACTTCTCAAGATACACCCGCAGAAGAAAATCAACAACATATGGTTTCTCAAGAGGCACCACCAAGTGACCTTCACTTGTGAATTGGCAAATGGATGACTTTTGTGAAGTAAATCAGAACGTTTCTCAAGGTGTGGCTGAAAATACTAGGTTGAAGAAGAGGGATATAAAAGGAGAATAATACACAAATGTAATCCCTTCTCAACCTTCTTTGACACTCCAAGGAGGTGGCAGTTCAAACATAGCTCTAAATGTGTAAAACTAGCCTAGAGGATTTTCCACACTAGCCCAAGTGTAGGAAAATGTTTTTGTAAGTAAGGTGCAACAAAAAGATAATCCCACTCCTTTCAATATCCTTTAGAAAATGAAGAAAACTAATGTGAGCATATCTATGTAGGAATCATTGGTAATTCCAGGCCAGAGGGATTTATTGCAAGCAACCATGGCCAAATTTCCTATCCCAAATGATCCATCTAAAGAACAAGATAAGGTTCATACCAATGACATGAAACAAAAAGGGGATCAACTAAATAAAAAACATGAAGCCTCCATCTTTCTATGTGTCTTTAATCATAAGAAATAACTTGGTGCACAATTGCATGATTGAATCGGGAACAAGTAACTCAGTGATGCCAAAGAAAATTGTAGACCAATTAGGTCTCAAATATGAACCTCTTTTAAGAGGAGTAATGTAGTTAGAAGGAAAAACAAAAGAAACTATTGGAATTATCAGATGCCTAAGAATCACACTACATACATGTCCAAATGTTTCAGTCTCCCAAGATGTTTCCATAATTGATCTACCTCCACTTTTCACTCTATGTTTATCTATAGATTTCACTGCCAAAATTGGAGGATACTTATCAACAGAATGGTCTCATATGATCTTTAGGACCAGGTATGGCACTAAGGCTATCGTTAAGTCCAAACCAATTTCCACATATCAAGTATAACCTTATATGCCTAGCCCTATCAATGAAAATTGTACAATCTTTGATGAAGAGGATTTCCCAAGTACTCAAGAAGCATATAATCAGATTGGGGGCATTCCTAATTTAATACTTGATGAGTGGGCATATAAACATTATAAATATGATATATATAAGGAAATTAAAGAAGTTGGTCTAGGTATCTATTGTCTACATGAAGAGAATGCACCTCTTCCCAGTATGACCAAGCCATATGAGGAAGATGATGATGGTATCTGATAAATGTTCTTTGATGGATCAAGAATCAGATAAGGCACAAGAGGAGGTACACTACTTGTATCTCATAAAGATATCAAACATTAATCATATTTCAGGTTCTAATTTAGCTACTCCAACAACATAAAAAAGTATGAGTCCCTCATCCATGGATTGCAATGGGTAAGAAAGAGGAATATCAGAAAATTCTAGGTATTTGGGGACAATGAACTGATTATAAACTGGATCAAAGGAACAAATGCAACTATGAATGATCTACTCAAAGCCTACAAGCATAAAGTATGGTATATTCTAGGGGATTTCTAGGCTTTCAATATCTAGTCCATTCCAAGAAAATAAAATGAGGCCATTGATGGACTACATGTAGTTGGGGTAAAGTTTGATGTTGTTGAAAATATCAAGAGAGAAAAAGTTCAACCTCATATCAAGGTGATAGTGAGGTTTGCAATACTAGAAAATGTCACAAATTGGAAAGTATTTGACAAAAATCAACAAATTTTCAATTTTATCCAAGAGGAAGTGGAGTTTTCTTCAAGGAATCAAGAAAAGTTAAAGAGGTAATATGGAGACCATGTGGTTCAACTCAAAATAGATAAGATGCCTAAGGGCCTAGTCACTTTGGAATCTATCTTCAATCCCAATGACCAATTCAAGAAAGAAAAGGAAAACATAATGGTCAAGGGTGAAGATTCAAAACCCATCTAAGTTGGTGAGGGAAAATTCCTCAACATTGGCAAGGTAAGTAATGAGAAAGAAAATCATGATTTTGTAGAAATTTTCCATAAATTTGTTGATGTATTTGCATGGAGTTATGAAGACCTTAGAGGTTTTTACCCTAGTTTGGCTCAACATACTATTGATTTAGATTCAACTGTCAAACCTGTCAGGTAGAAAAAGATACCTATAAATCCTCATATTGAGCCCTTAATGAAGAAAGAACTGAACAAATTAATAGAGGAAAGTATCATATTTCCCATCAAGTACTCATCATGGGTAGCTAATTTAGCTCCAGTAAGGAAGAATAATGGAGAGATTAGGCTGTGTGTTGACTTTAGAGACTTGAACAAGGCTTCCCTGAAGGATCACTACCCAATACCCTCAATGGACCAAATTTTACAAATGGTAGTAGGTTCTAGAATATTTTATCTTCTAGATGGATACTAATGATATAATTAGATCACAGTGAAAGAAGAATATCAATATAAGACATCCTTTGCATAAAATGGGGAACCTATGCTTATATGTAGATTTTTTTTGGCCTATCAAATGATGGGGTAATGTTCCAAAGGGCCATGGACATGGAATTCAGAGAGTTGATTAACAATATTGTTCTTGTCTACCTTGATGATATCATGGTGTTCTCCAAGGATGCAACTGATCATCTTCTTCACCTTAGGCAGGTCTTCAAAAGGTGCATGGAGTTTGGAGTTTCTCTCAATCACAAAAAGTGTATATTCTTGTCTCGTGAAAGAAAAATCAGCCAAATTATCTGTGAAGAAGGACAGACCATAGATTCAGAAAGAGTTAGTACTGTTATTGCATTGTCATTACCTAGTCATAAAAGGGATCTCTAAAGTTTCTTGGGGAGAATCAACTTTGTTATAAGGTTTTCCCCTAATTTTGTTGATCTTGTTGAGCCAATGAGATTGATGTTGAAGAAGAGCATGGCTTTCAAGTGGATTGTTGAAGGAAATGGGAGCTTTGAAGCCATAAAGTGGGCTATTGCACAAGCCCTAACTCTTATAAATCTAGATTTCTCAAGGATTTTACTTTGTATGCTTGTAGAGGTGTAGAAATAATATCAGGCATATTGGTGTAGTTGAATGGAGAAGGATTGGAGAAACCCGTTACATTTTTCATCTAGAATCTTGAAGATTATGAGGTGAGATAATATTTTATTGAAATTTTTTTTCTTGTTGCTGTAATAAGCTTGAATTTTTTTAGACATTTGGTGTCTAACAACAAGATCCACTTGTTAGTATCACATGCTAGCATAAGAGACTTCCTATTGAAAAAGGATTTAAATGAGAAGATGGTTGGTTGGATAACCAAGGTCAAGGAGTATGACATTGACATCAAAGCAACTAAGCTGGTTGGAGGCAAGGGGCTGTGTGAGTAGCTAGTTTCAAATCGACAAATTGGTGAAGAGACCATTTTGATACTTAAATACGACCAAGGAAAACCTGCTGATGTTTTTCCTATTCCTTACTGGACCAAAGATGTAGTACACTTTCTCCAAATAGGCCAGTGCTTTCAAGGATTGAACAAAACTAAAATAATTTATTTCAGACTTCAATCCATTCCCTATGTGCTCATTGATGGAATCTTATTAAGAAAAGATGTGAATGGCATTGTCTTGAGGTGTATCAAAACATATCAAATGGATAAAGTATTGCATGAGTTTCATGATGGAGAAGTAGGAGGCCATTTTTCTATAAGAGTCATAACTCTCTTAATCTGAAAGGTTGGGTATTATTTACCTAATATCTTCAATGAATGCTATTCATGGGTTAAGAAATGCAAGAAGTGTGACTTTTTAACAGGAAAGGAAATATTAACAACCCTTCCACTTCACCCCATCTCTGTAATGAATACTTCATGCAATGGGGGTTGAAATTTATTGGGGCAATCAACCCAAATTCAAGCTTGGGCCACAAGTGGATCCTAACAGCCACAACTACTTCACCAAATGGACAGAGACAATTACACTGAAGGAAGTAAATGAGGTCAGCATTCTATATTTTTATGAGGGTATTATGACAAGATTTAGTGTTCCATCCATAATCATCTCTGATACTACTCTAGATTTCCTCGAAATAAAGACATCTGATTGAGATGTTAAAAATGGAATATACTTGAGCACATATTCAAACTATTATGCTTAGGGTAATGGACAGGAGGATTCCACAAACAATAATCTCTTGAGGATCATAACGAGGAATTTAGAAGAGGATAAAATAACATGGTATAAAAAACTAAAATCTTCCTTGTGGGATGATAGGATTACTCCTAAAACTCAATTGGTAGCTCTCCTTAAAAGCTAGTTTATGGTAGAGAATCAAAGCTTCTAGTATATCTTGAATTACCAACATTGGAGCTCATCAAACAACTAGAGTTTTTTGAGTTTAAGGCCATGGAATCCATGTATTTATAGCTCATAGAGCTGGAAGAGTTGAGGGACAAAGAAGTGCAAGTAATGGAAAATGATTAAGCCCAAATCAATACGAATTTTAACAGGAAGGCCAAAGTCAAGAACTTTCAAAAAGGGGACTTAGCTCTAAAATGGGATGTAGACAGGGCCAAACAAGGTAGACACTCAAAGTTTGATGTAATATGGAGTGGCCCCTACATGATCTCAAGATGCAAGACAAATGATGCTTTCTAGTTGTCAAGATTGGATGGAGAAGAGTAGTAGATCCCGGTCAATGGGATCTATCTAAAGCATTTTTATTAAAAGGAAAATTTCTCCCTTGTACATAGTAGTTTAGTTTTTCAATTCCTCTAAGTGCTTTTAACACATTTTTTGGTTGGTAGAGTAGTTTCAGTTTCCCTAAGTTCTTTGCACAATTTTGTTTCTTTTGAATGGTCTCTTTGCATAATGCTCATGGAGGTTACAGAGGAGGTATGAGAAGAAGAGTGTTAAGGTGCCAATGATTAGTTGCATACTTCAGAGGAATACATGCAGAGTAACTAAAATCATATTTGGGATAGTTTCAAATCCTTCATTCTTTGATCCAACAACTCAACTACTAGATCAAATTTGAATACATTTTAGATTGGGGCAGATGCTACTCAGTTTCAACATCAATTCCAAGGGAAACATGGTGAATGTTAGGAATACTTGGTTAGTGCTCACATTATTTAGATGTGTTAATTATATTTACATACTTGTAAATATAATAATGTGGAGTAAATGAGTTGTAATAACAACTCATATAGTTATTTGAATGTGATTTGGTTGTTAAACCAAATTCATGTAAATAAGAAATGTGAGGAGTGTTGTTAGAACAACCTCCTAGAAAATAGGATCAATCTCTCCTATTCATTTGTAATACCTTGTACGTTTGAACATAAAGAAAGTAAGATTATTGTGCAAATCTATCTATACCATTTCATTTGGTAGCGGAGCGACTATGGATCCATGATATATTATATAGGGAAAATTTGTTGCTATTCACGGTTTCCCTGGTTAATGAGAGTGATTTTGTGAAGCGCCTTTATATTTTTTAGTGTTTTGTGATATTCTGTGTTCTTTTCGAAGGGAATTATTATTTTCTACTTGGAGTAATGAGTGGGACTACATCATTACAACAGATTTGGGATTTTCTGCATTGAAGTCTGATATCTCTGTATTGTATTGACATCAGTGATCAACATTGCTCATATAATCAGCTACTCATTCTTCATGGGGCACACCTGCTCGCATAGAATCTAAATTCATTCCTGATCTGTGATTTTTACTTTTACATTTTTGCATCGCAAGTTGTAATTTTTCTATGCTAGTCGCCTGATCTCTTTGTGACTCCTGTACGTGCATGTTTAGATATTTTTTGTGTCTGCCATTCATCTCAGAAGACCATACAGTTACAATTATCTATTCCTTTCAATTCAGTGGTCGTTCTACATTGGATCTGCGTTTGAGTAGTAGTGTTGAACATGACCCAATTCCATCGACTCAACTCTGATCTCCTTGTTGCGTCAGGTATTAACAACATGTTTTTCTGATGCGTCAGGTTGTAGGAATATAGAAGAAGAGATGAAGAATTGAATATTTGTTGAGATCCATATTCATGTAGATGTCGTCTATCTTCTAGAAGTCTATCATACATAATCTCAGCCTGAAATCTAACCCAGATTTGTGTTTTATGGATGGAATTTGGTGTCCATGAGATTTTTACCTACATAAATAAGGATTCACTTGCCCAGCATTGAAGTGGACTGTGGAAAGCACTTGTAGAAGATCCGCAGATCTATGCATCAGTTGTTCCAACTATCTACTGTCCATCCTGATCTTCTCCAACGTGATAGGGACATGATATTTATGCTTTTGACAGCTTGCGCTAGAATTTTCTTGTTCATTCCTTGGAGATTCAAAAGCCCATAGTTTTGTAAAGAATTTTGCTCACTGCTCGATGCATTAGATGGATTACACATGTATTACATGCAGCTCTACATTAAAATTTCGTATATGCATGTCAATCAGGTTATTTTGTCGTAGTATGTGTGAATCTAATAATAGCCTCCAGCTATATTAGAAAATTGAGTCATTATTTTATTAAGACTTATTTAAACCAAATTATATTAGAAGTTTAGGAGTCTTATTTCTAATTATAGTCTTTGTTACAATAGTAATTAATGTGAAGTACTTTTAAAAAAATCATTTTGTTATATGGTTAGTCAAACCAAAGAAGTGGGTTCCTTCATTGTATGAGTCATTGTCAATTTTTTTTTTTAAATATTATAGTTGCGTTAAAAGTAATCTTTAATTACTTTTTTGTGTAGTGTCTCATCCATTATAGTTAAAAAATGTTGAAGTCTTGAGTTATTTTTAGTGTCTTTGAGAGTCATTAAAAAATGTCAAAATAGGTGATTTTAGGATTGTCATCATTGTCCAATCAAGTGTCAAGAGTAAAAAATTGTAAAAATAATTTTTTTTTACCCGCATTTCAATTTTGGATGCATTTTCACTTGTACACAATGTCCAAATTATTGAAGGTATTTTCAGCCTCATGATCACATCCGGCTGAACTAGCAACATGATGATGGAGGAAGGAGGCAACAGAGGAAGGAGGTCGAACAATGACCTCTCGTCAGTCACCAACGACGTGGCCACACAGAAGCTATGGTGGCATATGTATGGTGTGAGTATATGATTTTCAATGTGGTTTCCATTTTCTCAATGTGCTTCAGTTTGCAGTGTTCCTATTACTTTGAGTGGTGTGCTTTATTGTTAATACTGAAAAAGAATTGTATAAGAGAGCAGAAAACTACAGAGATCCTCTGACTGCCGTACTTCATTGGAAGATGGTCGGTTGGTGAATATGTTCACCCACAATGGTGACCATGTGCAGCAAGATCAAGACAACAAGATCTAGTTAGTATGATATAACACAATACATTTTTCCCTTTCTGATTTCTTATTTAGAATTTAACATTGTGAGGGGGAATA
Organism: Taxus chinensis; assembly: GCA_019776745.2. Classification (NCBI taxonomy): domain Eukaryota; kingdom Viridiplantae; phylum Streptophyta; class Pinopsida; order Cupressales; family Taxaceae; genus Taxus; species Taxus chinensis. Next base: position 652,731,301 of record CM034148.1, read on the forward strand.
CATACCAATGTTCCATTCCCATTCTGCACCCGAAACGACTTAGTCAAGAAAAGCTTCCAGTGGTAGTGGTAGTTTTCTATGTTGTTCGAGATCGAGTGACAGCGATCAATGACAGAGACTACGATTAAGAACATTACGATTCTTATAGGAAGTAATGTGAAATATTTTTGTGTGGTTTTGTTATATGCAAGTTGTGTTTTGTACATTATTCCCTGATGCATAAGTATAGTGGCGAACAGTAGCACCAAAGTAAGTCAGTTCATAGATCTTGAAAGGGTTTGTGGGAGGATCCAGAAAACCACTTGAGGTCGACAGTTGATGAGGTTCCTGTCAAGTCAAGGTTTGTGGTAAACCTGTTTAAAACCATGAAAGGAGAGAACCTTTATTTTGGATCAAGGTCATGAGTCAAAGAGTTATACATGCCACAGGGGTGAGCATACTGCAGAGGAGAGTGTAATTTTTTTTCTCCCATGTTCGCACTAAGGGGGGGAATGTTAGGAATACTTGGTTAGTGCTCACATTATTTAGATGTGTTAATTATATTTACATACTTGTAAATATAATAATGTGGAGTAAATGAGTTGTAATAACAACTCATATAGTTATTTGAATGTGATTTGGTTGTTAAACCAAATTCACGTAAATAAGAAATGTGAGGAGTGTTGTTAGAACAACCTCCTAGAAAATAGGATCAATCTCTCCTATTCATTTGTAATATCTTGTACGTTTGAACATAAAGAAAGTAAGATTATTGTGCAAATATGTCTATACCATTTCAATGAAGAAGCAAAGTTAAAACAATTTTCCAACCTCATAAAACCAAATTTAGAAAACTTCATGATGAGAAGCTCAATTCAAGCTTCAAGTTAGCCCCAAGTCCAGGAAGTACTTTAAGTAGGTTCGAGGGTAAAATTTCAAGTTTCATATCAGTTTTCAGATTATCAGGTTGAATTCATGCCCAATGAATGCTGTAAGGCCATTGGTCATCTTAATCTAGTAGGTAGATTACCAAGTGAGTCACCAAATTTTCATCCATTTCCACCTCTGACAAATGGAAAAATTGGAAAATTAGGACTCAGACATTTCTGGGGATTCTGGTGAAGAACCTACAAATTCAGTGTACAGTGGATTTTTGAGTCATGGATAAAACTAGTTCCCCATGGGATTATCTGAGCCATGATACAAAAGGAAATCCACACAACAAAGGATTTGGCTAATTTTGATAAACTACAAGTGTGACAGTGTTGTGCAGGTTTCGTTGCCTAGTTCTTCATGGAAGTGCTTTAAAGACGTAAGATAAAATATGCAAAGAAAATTCAAGAGTGTTGTGTGGGCCACTAAGAGCCACGAATAACTAAGGCTGAAAAGGAACAAAGTTTCATGGGATGCTAGTTCCCCGTGAAAATGATAAATCCGCAATGGAAAGGAATGAGAAGTTGACAACGTGTTGTGGGTGGGGAGTTTTGTGGAAGAATTTTGTGGATGAAGAATGGTTCTTAGGAACTATTTGTTCCCTGCAAAGGATTGGGACCCAAAAGACGAAGTGAGGTGGTGATGGTAGAGTTCAATGTGGAGTGAAGAAGACTTATGGGAAACAAAGCCCCAAGTGGAACTATTCCATAATTCCACCCTGGAGACAATTATATGCACACAATACAAAACCCAATATATTACAGAAAAGGTAGAGTTTTGGGCCCCAGATGGAAATGTTCCCTAGTGCCTTGTGTGCCTCAAAACCCCGATCTAGCTGTAAGGAACAAGGCATAAGTGTAATGTAGGAAAACAAAAAATATGAGGATGAAGATCCAATTCCTCAGCACCCTTAGTTCCTTGAATCGCTAATTTTTCTGATCTCCAAAGGGTTTAAAATATTAAAATGATAAGGGGGAAAATATTTGAATTGTGGATTGTAATGAAGACCAAGGGATCTGTGTTCCTCATGATACCCCCTGGACCTGATTCACCATATATTTTTCTCAGATGCTCCAAATCTAATAAAATTTACATCTCTAGAAATATCTCACCATGAAATTCATCATAACAAATTTAAATCTCAAGTTAGGTGATAGTAGGTGGGATAAAATGGAGAAAACATCCCCAACATTAATGAATGTATTCCCAGGTAGCTGAACAACCATATATGATATGATATGGTTCCATTTCTTCTCCAGCAAGCAAAAGATCATAGAGGAATGGCCTTTCTAAGAACTCCATCATTATTTTTAGGGATTTAATGCAAGTTGTTAGTGGGTGGATGTGAAAATTCAAGTTTCTTCTATTTTCCCTCTTCTCTCACTTCCCCATTTTCTACATATTGTAAAGTGAGGTTCATTTTCAAGGGTTGGACATTCTTATAATTCTTGTGCATTCTTTATAAGTACTGCACATGTCTGTATGAGCTACAAGCCTCATGTTTGAGCTTTTGCATGGTGGAATTTACCTCTCACCTTCACTATAATGTATTGTGCATCCTTTAAAGCAATAAAATACTTGTTTTATGGCTATTTTATGCCCTAGATGTATTTTATTGAATTTTTTCTTGCCTTTAACTAAATTTGTAGGTATTTTATGCATTTTCTATTCCCCTTGCAAGTTTAGACCTATTGTGGTTCATGGATATGGTAGTTTCAAGGTTGTGTTCGACTGTGGTACTTATGTCTACCCTCTCTCTCATCATTTTTCTCCCATTCCCCATCATTCGAGAGTGTCTTGTTATCACCGAATCACAACACCCTCTGATTTTGGACATATTTGTGTTCTTGAGCTCATGGTGTGACTGGGTAACATGGTTACTATCTCCAAGTTATGGGACTTGCTACCTGAAATAGACCTCTAGAGATTGTTGGTTCTTTTTCCTAATCCTAGTGCAAACTAACTCTACTGAGATGAAGATACTAACTATCTCTATCCTACAATTTCTAAGGGAACAGAGAGAGAGAAATAACATGAAAATGAAGGAAAACTACACTACAGAGGTGATGCACCAAAAGAAGGGAATGAGAACAATTTCCAATGTGTGAAAATGGAAGCAAAATACAGATCAGAGAGGGTGATGACAGTTCTATCCATAGTCTAATAACAACATTCACAACACATTTCCATGCATACACAATAATAATAGGTCCTTGCAAGAGTATAGAGTAGACACAAACATCTACAATAACATTAGAGAGGCAAGGAGAATGCAACAAACTCACAAGGGAAGATACATCCACAAACTTGAATCTATTGCTTCATTAATATGCACAGTCCAAACTATTACAAAGGAAAGGCCTAGATCACCATGCAAGGATTCCACTATAAAATCCTGTAGCACATTGGCTTCACAAAACCAAAATGATAGAGTTTTTGCTACTCAAACTATCATCCCATTACAATGAGCCCAACACATCAATTTATAGAATTTTGGAGAGAGAGAGAGAGAGGGGATGCAAATCCCTGAAATTCCACTTTCCACCAATTACAAGTCATGATAAATGAGTGTGGTTGGTGAATATTGACTTGCAGAAGCAATCTCAAGGTGTCCCATAACTTGCAGCAGTGAAAGAATGATTTCCCATGCTCATTAAATGCTTCTCCAACCACTTTTCAACAACCAAACAGAACTGGGATCATTTTCCTTAAAAATCATCATCAAAACTTCATCAATTTCTACATTTCTTTATTACTTCAGTGTGCATCGAGTCTTGGACCATGATTCCAACGAGACAAATTTTGTGAAAATCTGTTGAAAATTTCTCATGTTATGACCCTCTGAGTGTGAGTAGCTATTTTGAGTTTGCCAGGGATTTCTTGCATTTTACGAGACTAAACATTTAAATTTTTGGAGTTGGATATGTTTCTTTTATTTTCACCCACCTACCCTTACTAAAAATAATAAATCCAGTTTTTTTTGGCATAGAGGATGTCGAGAGCTTTTGAAAAAGTCCTTTTTTTGTAAAATTGAAGCTCTGTGTCAAAAGTTATGCCTATTTGAAGTTCAGGGTTAAGGTGTTCCATGCGGGCTCCCATAATCTGCATTAAACCACTTTACCTTTGCATTACGGGTATTGTAGGTTTTTGGGGAACTCATGGAACTAGGGTACAAGTGCCGTTTGGGCCTCCAAACTCCACTTTATCCACAATGCACTTTATCTCCTTGATGTGTGACAATTTCACCTCTGCAGGGGAACTCATGTCCCCTACAGTACTTGGACCCTCGGGCTGCAACTTCTTCCTTTTCTGCAATACATTGAATCCTAATTCCATTCCTTTCCAAATCAGGTACAAGTTGGCATTTTTGGGGAACTTGTGGCCCAATGGAACTTGGACTGCTCCTGGGCCACAAAATTTCCACCTTTTCCTGCAATACATTGAATCCGCTTCATTCCTTTGCAAATCAGGTAAATGTGGCTTTTCGGGGAACTTGTGGCCCGATGGAACTTGGACCGCCTGGGCCGTGGACCTCTATTTACTTGCAAATCATTGTTTCCTTAGCATTTTAGACCCAAGTCAAGGATGAGGAACCCTAGTTCAATCTACAACCATTCCATCCACATCCCCTAGACCCGTAATACATTAAAACATGCCCCTTTTCATTTTTTCAAATTTTTAGCAAATTTTCGCTAACTCCTTAGATTTTCCTTGAAAAGAGGGAGTTATAGAAAATAAAAGGTGTGCCCCCAAAATCCAGATTTCTTGTTTTCACCATTTCTATCTATCCGAGTCTAAAGAAATTGTGCAAGTTATGAAATCACCTTGGGGTAAATTTCAGATAACAATTTGGTGACTCAACGGGGCCATTTTCCTGCTAAATGGAGTGTGGCCAGTTGTCTAAAGCTATCCATTGGGCATGGAGTCAACATTATCATTATGAACTGATATGAAACTCTGAAACCTGATCCTGAGAATGCTTGGGATGACACTACCTGCTTGAACCTGGAATTGCCCCCCGCTACTCGCATTCTCAACTTTCATAAGAAAATCTTGAAGTCAAGGTTTGTGAGAGTAGAAAATTGCTTGAAACCTGGATTTCACCCATTCCTGCAACTATGATCCACAAGGTTGAAATGATGAGTACCTATTGAATGTTAAGTCCCTCATCTGATTCTCACCAAGTGTGGATACATGAGACTGATCTTTTGGCGGGTGAAGTATACTGCAAATTGGAGTGAAACCTATTAGCTTGGATATCATGGAAACTCTATTAAGTTCTGATTTTAAACTTCTTCTGAATGTCCAATGCTGCTTCAACTGGAGCTGATTTCATACTTGGGCTATTAGTTAATCTTGTAAGGACTATCATCAAACCTTGGGAGAGAACTGTGGTTTATAATGTTGTTTATACACTTGCTAAAGGTTGATTGAAGATTGGGGACTGCCATTTTCTAAAATATATCAAACCTGATTTTAGTTGCTCTACATTTGTTTGAATTTGAAATTTGCAATTGTTGCAAGCAACTATGAGCTTCCCACTACTAGTAGTTTTCTCTTTCCTGAAGCATGATGAACTATATACAAAGCATACACTAGAAGCAATAGAACATGTGCTCCAAGGAACTTAGGGAAATTAAAACCTATTCTAACAACAACAACAATGTGCACAAGCACTTGGAGGAATTGAAAATCCTAGACTAATATGTACAAGGGTGAGAAATTCTTCCTTCTAGTAGCAATGTTTGAGGTAGATTCCATTGATTGGAATATGTAATTCTTCACCATCCAACTTAGCCAGCTAGAAGGCATTGCTACCTTTGCATTCAGTGATCATATATGGACCACTCCATATGGCATCGAACTTGGAATGCTTTCCTAGTTTTGCATGATCAACATCCCACTTTAGTACCAAGTCTCCTACTTGGAATGTCCTGGCTTTAGCTTTCTTATCAAATATTCTCTTGATCAATGCTTGATATTTTTTCCATGGTTTGCACTGCATGTTCTCTTGCTTCTTCTAATTCCATCAGTTCTGCATACCTGATTTCCATGGGTTCAAATTCAGCTAGTTCCAACTATTTCATGAGTTCCAATGGCTAGCAACTCAAGTGATATAGGTAGTACTACTTCCTTCCCGTATACATAGCTTATATGGAGAGCTTCCTGTTGACCTCTTGGGTGTAATTCTATTAGCCCATAAGGCTGATTTGAGCTTTATGTACCAGGTTCTCTGATTTTCATCAAGATTTCTTCTAATGATTCTCAGTAAGTTTTGTTTGTAGACTCTTCTTGGCCATTACCCTGAGGGTAATAGTTTGATGAAGTGATGAGGTATATACCATTCCTGACAGCCCATTCAGTGATTTTGTGCCAAGAAATGTCAATGCATTATCTGATATGATAGTGGCAGGGACTCCAAACCTTGTGACTATCCCTTCATAGAAATCCAAGATGTTGGATTCATTTGCCTCCTTAAGTGCCACTGCTTCAGTCCACTTGGTGAAATAGTTTGTTGCCATAAGTATCCACTTGTGGCCTTGACTTGAATTTGGATTGATAACTCCAATGAAGTCCAATCCCCATTGCATGAATGGTTGATCTACTGAGATTGGATGAAGGGGAAGCACTGCTAGTCTTTCTTTTCCTGTGAAGAATGCACACTTCTTGCACTTTTTAATCCATGAGTAGAAATCACTAAACACCGTAGGCCAATAGTAACCAGCTTTCATGATCCTGAGAGTTGTTACTCATGGATCAAAGTGGCCTCCCACTTCCCCATCATGGAACTCATGTAATATATTCTCAACCTGACTTGTTGGGACACACCTCAATAACACCCCATTCACATCCTTCTTGAATAAGATGCCATCAATGAGCACATATGGAATGGATTGTAATATGAAATATCTCCTCTTAGACTTTGTTCCATTCTGGAGGGCACAAACCTGTTTGGAGATAATGCACCATGTCTTGAGTCCAACATGGAATGGGTGCATCATTAGCTGGTTGTTCTTGATCATTCTTGTAGTACCAGGACAACCTCTTCTTCACTTTTTGACTGTTGGCTTGTTGTTTGGAAGTGAGCTGCTCACACAAACCTTTTCCATGAACCAGCTTGGTCACTTTGATTTCAATATCATATTCCATTACCCGAGTGATCCAACCTTCCTCTCTTCTCATTTAGATCTTTGTTTAGGAGAAAGTCCTTGACACAACATGAGACACTAGCAGTTGAATCTTATTGTTCAAGACCAAGTGTCTGAACTTCTTCAAACTCCTAATGACAACAAGAACATGCTTTTCAATAAAAGAATACCTTACTTCGTAATCTTCCAAGGCTTTGACTGAAGAATGTTATGGGTTGTTCTAAACCTTCTTTATTTAGTTGTACCAAGATAGATGAGATTGTGTCTGATCCTCCAAAAGCATATAACATGAAGTCCTTGGAGAAATATGGGTTGATAAGAGTTGGAGCTTGTGATATGCACATTTTGATAGCCTCAAAACTCTCTTTGCCTTCTGTTGTCCATTTGAATGCAAGACTCTTCTTCAACATCATTGTTAATGGCTTCACAAGAGTGGAAAAATTAGGCACAAATCTGTGGACAAAGTTTATCCTTCCCAAGAAGCTTTGGAGAGATTTCTTATGACTTGGCAATGGAAAAGTTCGGATGGCTTCAAATCTTTCAGGATCAATTGTTAACCCCTTTGAAACAATGTGGCCCAACAATTTGCCTTCGTGTGCCAGGAATACACACTTTTTTGGATTCAAAGACACTCTGAATCTTCTACACCTTTGAAATACTTTTCCTGAGGTGAAAGAGATGGTCTGTTGCATTCTTTGAGAAAGAAGTGATATCATCTAGATATACCAAAGCACTATCTTGTTGATTAGTCCTTTGAATGCCATATCCATAGCTCGCTGAAATGTTACTCTAGCATTTGACAATCCAAATGGCATTTTCTTGTAAGTATATGTGCCCCATTTCGTAGTGAAGGTATGTCTTAAACTAATGTTCTTCCTTCACCATTATTTGGTTATAGCCTGAGTAGCCATCTAGCAATGAAAACCTTTTAGAACCAGCTACTAACTTACAGGATTTGTTCCATTGAAGGAAGTGGATAATGATCTTTGAGTGAAGCTCTATTTAGATCATGAAAGTCTACACACAAGTGTGATCTCTCCATTTCTCTTCCTTACTGGCACCAAATTTGCAACCCAACTTGAATGTTTGATAGGAAAGATGATGCTTAGCTTCAATTAGCTTGTTAAACTCTTTTCTCATGAGAGGTTCAATGTGAGGATTCACTGGCCTTTTCTTCTGTCTGATAGGCTTGGATTCCGGATCTAGCTCAATAGTATGTTGTGCTAAATTTGGATTGAAACCTCTTAAATCCTTATAAGTCCAGGAAAAGACATCTGGGAATTCTTGACAAAGTTGAACAAATTCAGATTTCTCTTGTCGAGTATTTACTTTTCCAATTTGCAATGTCTTGCCTTCACCTACTAAAATAGGCTCTGAATCTTCACCCTTTACCTAAATATTTTCCTTCTCTTTCTGGAATTGATCATTTGGGTTGAATATTGATTCCAAATTCATAAGGCCTTTCGGTAATTTGTTAGTCCTCAGCTGCACCACTTGGTCACCATACTGTTGCTCCAACTTGTCTTGGTTTCTAACAGAGAACTCAACTTCTTCTTGTAGAAAATTGACAATTTGTTGATCATTCTCAAAGACTTCCAACTTGTGTTGTTATCTGGAACAAATGGTCTTACAACTACTTTGATATGAGGCTGGTTTTCTCAATTTTGATACTTTCCACAACGTCAAACACTACCCCAATTTCTGCAAGTCTGTCTGCTACTTCATTCTTCTTTCTTGGGATGGAATTAATGTTAAAAGCTTTGAAATATTTAATGAGATCCCATACCCAATTTTTGTAGTTCTTCAATAGATCATTCTTAGCAGCATTTTGTCCTCTGACTTGGTTCACGATTAGCTCACTATCTCCAAACACTTTCAAGTTTTTAATACCTCTCTTTCTTGCCCAATGCAATCCATGATCAAGGCTTCATACTCAGTTGTGTTGTTTGAGCAAGCAAACTAAAAATGGAAAAGGTTGAATAATATTTTGTACCTTGTGGTGAAATAAGCATAGCTCCTCCTCCAGCACCTTGCCTACTCCTTGAGCCATCAAATAATAATTTTCCATACCTCATTATCATCTTTAGCATCTGGCTTGGTGATACTAGGAAGCGATGAATTTTCTTCATGCAAACAATAGACCCCTAATTCAGCTTCTTCCATTTCCTTGTAAGGGTTGAATGCATGTCTTTTATTGGTCCAATCATCAAGGGTTAAGTCTGGAATGCTTCTGACTTTGGTATCTATTTCATAAGTGCTTGGAAAATCTTCTTGATTGAAAGATGAACAATTTACATTGATTGGACTCAGATGTATGAGGCTCAATATGAAAGTTTGCAATAGGCTCAGATATGATTGTAGCCTTAGCTCCATACCTTGTTCTGAATAACATGTGTGACCAATCAGCAAAAAATAGCCTCCAATTTTAGTTGTGAAGTCTCTTGACAAACACAATGCAAAGAGTGGTGGCAAGTCTATGACTGATACATCTTGCAAGATGGTCACATTGGGACATGCATGCAATGTAAGGCTCAATCCTTTGATTACTCCAACTATTGTTACCGTTGTCCCATCTAATTCACCACACCTCTAGAAATGACTTCATATTGAAGACCCATCTGATCGGCTATTTGTTTTGGCATGACTAAGTTACTTGCTCCGGAATCAATCATGCAATTATGCACCAACTTATCCCCGATGATCAATGAGATATAGAATGGTGGGGGATTCAAATTTTTACCTTGTTGGCCTCCTTGATTTCCTCCTTGTTGAGCTACATTGGTAAGCACATTTTCTTTTCTTTGGATGATTGATTTGATGCCGACCAATTTTCCATAGCAACTTGCAATAGGTCTCTTTTTCCTAGGATAGCTAATGACTCCCACATTGAGATGTTTACATTCATTTTCTTCATCTACTCAATGATGTTGAATGGAGATGAGATATATCTCTTATGTTGGCCCCTTATTTCCTCCTTTTGCACATTGGTTTTTCTTGCACATGGGTTGTTACAACCAACACTTGAGTTGACTCCCACATCTAGAAGGTGGCTTGGGCTGTAACCTTGCACATTGGGAGAGCTGTATTTTGATGCCAATACCTTGTTGAGTGATAGAGGGTTGTGGATCATTTGAATTGGATGACTTTCCCTCTCCAATATTTCTCTTCTTGGACCATGTATTGGCTGCTACACTTTGAGAAAGGGCTTGATTTATACCACATAAATCTTCAACTTGCCAATTGACAAGTGTGGTCTCATTTAGAGGTGCTTCTTGCTGAGTTGCTTCCTATTGTTGATTTCCTTCTTGGCTTGTCTCTTGTTCCACACCCATTGTTGTCACCATAAGAGCTTGATTCAAAGCACCATTGAAACACATTGACTAGTTATGAGGTTGATTACATGGGAAACACCAGTCATATTCTTGAGCCATGTTATTTTGCACTGGTACCAAGGCTCTAGATGTGGATGCAACATTAGGATTGTAAGGCTGAAATGGCCTATTAGCAGAGGTTTGACTTGGTTCTGATTTGTAGTTTGAATGGGTGGCCTATTAGGCTGATATAAAGGTCTATTGGGTTGGGTTTGAGGCTGATATGACCTGAAATTTTGAGCTTGTTGCCTCTTAAGTGTCACCAACTCATTACCCAAGTTTTGTACTTGCTTCATGACTTCTTAGAGCTCATTTGAGGTACTAGAAGATGAGGTAGAAGCTTCAGTAGAATCTAATTTTTTGGGGCAGGAATGGGAGCTAATGTAGGTGCTTGACTAGTGCTTGGACTTCCTAATTCTGGATAAAGAGGCATGGGTGGCCTAGGTGAAAGTTTACCATCTTGAATTAAGACAAATTTTCAGCTCTAATGGCAATACTATAAGCTGCGGGTAAAGTTGTACCTCCCATGGATTGTATCATCATTGCAATATCTGAATTTAGAGATTTTAGGAAGTATAGAAAGGCACCTTCAGTTATTGGTCTCACAACAAGTGGAATTCTATCCCATGTCCTTTGAAACCTGAAGTTGAAATCAGCCATCTACTCATTTGGTGCTCTCTTGATTGTGGTTAGTTGTTCCAATAGAGATAAGTTGTCTGCCTTCTCCCCAAATTGATTGTGAAGAGTTGTGCACAAATGGTCCCAATTCTGGATAGATCTTGCTGTTAGACTCCTAAACCATTGCAAAGCTTTACCCTTAAAGGAGGATGCCAACAACTTAATAACAACTGTCCATTTCAGTAATTTCATGAATTGCACAGACATTTGCAATGTCTTTGGATGTGGTCAATCGGAGTTGTATGGTTCTCTCCAATGAAATATGGAATGTTCTTTAATGTTGCAACTGGAATTGGATTTGTGCATTGAGAGCAAGTGGGATGCTTCTTGTGAAGTTGACATAGGATTTGGTGGCCCTTGCGATGGTTGTTGTTGTAGATGTGCCATTATAATCGGTCTAAGAACTCTAGTTGATTGAATGAAAGGCCTACCAGGTGGAGGTGTGGATAGTGTTCTATTTGGTGGAGATGGAGACCTTTGAGCTCTTCTTCCCCTTCTTCCTCTTCCTGGAGATAACTGCAAGTATTCAAAAATTCCTTCCTCTCTAGTTCTTGACCTTGTTTGAATTCTTCTCATAAATCTACCAAGCTTGGACTATTGAAACCAGTGGATTCTTCCCTTTTGGAGTCACCAGATGTGTTATTTCAAAGCCTCTTACAAGCTGGAATTTCACAACAAGAGCACATCAAACTTGTTACAACTAAAATGAAAATTCTTCTGTCCCACAGAGCATGCCAGAACTGTTATCACCGAATCAAACACCCTCTGATTTTCACAAGTGTGTGTGCTTGAGCTCACAGTGTGACTGGGTAACATGGGTACTATCTCCAAGTTGTGGGACTTGCTACTTGAGATAGACCTCCAGAGAAAGTTGGTTCTTCTTCCTAATCCTAGTGCAAACTAAATCTATTGAGATGAAGCTACTATCTATATCCTATCCTAATTTCCAAGGGACCAGGGAGAGAGAAATAACATGCAAATGAAGGAAAACTACACTATACAGCGGTGATGCACCAAAATAAGGGAATGAGAACAATTTAATGTGTGAAAATGGAAGCAAAATGCAGATCAGAGAGGGTGATGACAGTTCTCCATAGTCTAATAACAGCATTCACAACACATTTCCATGCATACACAATAATAATAGGTCCCTGCAAGAGTATAAAGTAGACACAAACATCTGCAATAACATTAGAGAGGCAAGGAGAATGCAAATAAACACAGCAAGGGAAGATACATCCACAAACTTGCATCTATTGCTTCATTAATATGCACAGTTCAAAATATTACAAAAGGAAAGGCCTGGATCACCATGCAAGGAGTCCACTATAAAGGCTGCAGCACATTGGCTTCACAAAACCAAAATGACATAATTTTTCTACTCAACTATCCTCCCTACAATGAAGCCCAACACTCCAATTTATAGAATTTTGGAAGAGAGAGAGAGAGAGGGGATGCAATTCCCAAAATCTACCTTTCCACCAATTGAAAGTCATGTCATAAATGTGCCCAAATGGTGATATATGGACCTACAAAAGTACACCCCAACTGTCCCATAACTTGCAGTAGTGAAAGAATGATTTCCCATGCTCATTAATTGCTTCTCCAACCACTTTTCAACAAAATCAATGTTTTAATACCTGGGCCATTTTCCTTAAAAATATTCCATCAAAAATCTCATCAATTTCTTCATTTCTTGATTGTTGTATGTTGGGCTCAGAGCCACGATTCCAACGAGTACCATTTTGTGAAAATCCATTGAGAATTGCTCAAGTTATGACCTTCTGAGTGTGAGCAGCTATTTTGAGTTTGCCATGGATTTCTTGCATTACACGGGACTAGGACATTTAATTTTTAGAGCTGGAGATGTTTCTTTTATTTTCACCCACCTACCCTTATTAAAAATAAGAAATCCAGTTTTTTTGGCATAGAGGATGTCGAGAGATTTCCGAAAAGTCCAATTTTGTCAAAATCAGGAGCTCCGGGTCAAAAGTTATGCCTATTTGAAGTATCAGGGTCGGGGTGTTCCACGCGGGCTCTCATAATCTGCATTAAACCACTTTCCTTTGCATTGATATGCGGGTATTGCAGGTTTTTGGGGAACTCATGGCACTGGGGTTCAAGGGTCCTTTAGGCTGATCCAAAATCCTCGATTTATCCGCATGATGCACTCTACCTCCTTTGATGTGCGGCGATTTCACCTCTGTGGGGAACTCATGTCCCCACAGTACTTGGACTACTTGGGTCCTTTGGACCCGCAACTTTTCCATAATACAAAACCAATTCCATTCCTTTGTAAATGTAGGCAATTTATTTTCACGGGGAACTTGTGGCCCGCATGGAACTTGGACCACCTGGGCCGCGAACTTCCACCTTTTCCGCAATACATTGGATCCGCTTCAATTCCTTTGCAAATCAGTCAAGTCAATTTCGGGGAACTTGTGTCCCTATGGAACCTGTGTTGCTTGGGCCGTCGAGACTCGGACTTACCTGCAAATCATTGTTTCCTTAGCATTTCAGACCCAAGTCAAGGATGATAAACCCTAGTTCAGTTCACAGCTGTTCCATCCACAACCCTTAGACTTGCAATACATTTCAATTTTTTCAATTTTTTTAGCAATTTTTTGCTAACTCCTTAGATTTTCCTTGAAAAGGGGAGTTATAGAAAATCAAAGGCATGCCCCAAAAATCAGATTTCTTGTTTTCACCATTTATATCTATCCGAGTCTAAAGAAATGGTGCAAGTTATCAAAATCACCTTGGGACTGGTCCCTTGGATTGTTAGAATAGGAGTAGATAACTACATTTTCTTCATTATGAGTAGTTTAGAATTAGGGTTAGGTAGAGGAACCAACCTTCTCTGGAGGCTGATTTCATTTATACAAGTCACACACTTGTGAGATCATCCTATGTTAGCCAAAAAGTACGGATCTATATCATAAAAAATCCTAGGGTGCTACGTTTTTGACATAACTCTACTGTCGAAAATCCTAATCTACCTATATAAATCTCATTTTCCCTCCCCTAACCACTTAAAACCAGCCTAGTCTAATTTATTGTACCCATCCTAACCACCTAACCTCTTCCTACCTGATTCACTAACCTCCCACTATTTATCAAACAACCTAAATCCTTAGATGGAAACTAGTTTTAACCATTTTCCATCTTTCCTTTGTTGGTTTTATACATCTATGGGAAAATTGATGGTGATCTGTAATCATCATCGATTGTTACGAATTCTATTGATTCTATTTAGCCACCTTCCTCCTCCATTTCCTAGTTAGTCAGAAGATGGATTGGAGTACAAACCATTGCACATATGTACATTGTCATTATTCTTAGAACCATCAATACCTTACTGCCAAAATATTGAAGAACCTCATCAAATCACAAGTCAAACATCTTGGAGCTCAATCACCCTCACACTAAGTGAACAATATTAGTACATTACTTTTCACTTATTTCAATCATAATTTTTACTAGTCTATAACTAATCGTTTATACCATTATTTTCACATATTTTACATACACTCTTCCATTTGAACATTTTCCCAAGTTTTAGAATATTTGTATTTTCCACAGTAATCACCGTCAATCCCCAATCGCCATCGATCAGACCCTTTAGTCTCTTTCTCCTTCGTTATCCCTTCAAACACATATGAATATCTTCTTTCTGAATCTCACATGCTTCTAGAGTCCCTCTAGTTTATATTAACACTGTCAATATTCATCTTAATAATTGTCTATTTTATCAACTTTGTATCAAAATAAGCATTTTCTCCTTGATCGACATCGATCCTCGTATTTTTTAATAATCTTTAACATTTATCATATTTTTCAGAAACATGTATCTGGTCTAATAAGTTATTTGCATGATGTATGTGCTATAAATGGATGTTCCAGGTCCTTCACACCCTTTCACCAACATATACAATCTTCTAATCATCTAGCATCTCTTTGTGGATGAACAATTCAATATTGTACATGAGCTAAGTTTTTGCGCCATTTCTCTCACACCTGAATTTGAAGACATCGAGAACCAGTTTGAGTGCATACAAGAAGAACATGAAGCTAAAGATCAGTTCTAGTTCGATTACTTCTAGTACTTTGAGCTTACAAAGGCCCTATCCTAGGATGCCTACAACACAACATGATCTTATTATCCCTCTTGAGTTCTAAATATCATTGTCATTTATATTATCCTAATATATCACTTGATTTTATCAAATGATTTGATACCCTTTAAATAATCCCTTTGGATTCTTGGGATTGACCTTTGTCGAGTAACTTGTCACATCTTTATCTAATATTTGTTTGTGTATCTATCTTTGTATGCAGTCTATAAGAGGATCCTCTTTCATTGTTCATGTATTCGATCACCTTGACATTGCATTTTTAGGCAAGGGTATCAGTAAACCCTACCTTATTCGAGTTTTTGGTATTTCAACATTTTATAGCAATCAACCAAAATTTTCCATAAACATTCTTAAAAGGGAATGTAAAGGTTGAGCCAAATTCAAAGGAGTTCCTCCTAACTAGGATGCTTCCATGTTAAATGGATTCAAATTGGGATTTATTGGTGACTTGGGTTGAGTCTTAACATCTCTTCTAGAACCTTTATTAGCTCTAGGCTTCGTATGAAATTCCAATGGTTCAGATAACAAGAGTCCTGAATTTGATGTGGACCTTATGAGCTTGATTAGATAGATAGAAACCAAAGTATCCATGGTTAGTGACCTTATGTCAAGGATGATCAATATATATTGATATGAATTCTAAGAACTGAATTCATATCTATTGATGTAATATGTGGAAACTAGAACTTAGGCCTCCTAGTACCAAATTTTCTATTGATGAGGGTTTTCTACACCCACACATAGAAATGCAGAAATTTTACATTCCCTAATCATGTTAGGGAATGGATTGGGGTGAAACAATGCAAAATTTGTGGGTATGTAGTTTTATAGATAACCAAGTGGTGGAATAGCATACATGGGATTTTTAACATTGGACATTCTCAATATAATCACAATTTCCCATATTTTGTTGGTATTACTTTCTCAAAATGATAATTTTGAATTTTATAAGGATCAAATAAATATTTTTTTGTAAAAGAGGTAAGGTAGTGTAGGGAAGAAAAGATAATTGTTTAGAAATACTTAATTTTTGCTATTTAAAAGTTATGACTACATGATTTACTAAATATACCTATATGAACTCAATCCTATCTTAACACAAGATTAGGATGACAAGGGAAATAAGTATGTGGATTGATTATTTTAGTAAACATTGATTAGAAAACTCTTATTACTTCTTAGTTTCTTGTAAAAGATGGTTAACACATATCCACTTACAATAAAACTTTGAAATAATAACAAATCAAGTTAATAATTGAAGTTTGTTCTTGCACAATTCAATCTGATGCTACTAAAGATCATGATATAGCCAATCAACTTCACATGAATTAGAAAAATATCTAATTGCACTTGCACATTTGACACTTTGCTAATTAAGATGAAACTAATTGAACTTATGATTACACAAGTAGATACTGCACACCTACAAACTTCATGATAAAACAAACCATAAAATATTAAGATCAAAATAAATGATCTAAGAAATCAACCAAATAATTGAACAAGTAATATGTATAAAAAATATCACTAAAAATTCCTTTTTCCTTCAAGCACTTCCTTCATAAAAATCTTCCTCCTTAGAAGGTAAATGAATGATGTACTTATAATAGCATGCCACCTCTTGGAGATTTAAAAATATCTAATTAAAAATAGATAAAACTATTTGTGAATGAATAATTAAAAGAAAAAAGGTAAAATTTCATGCAAGAAAACTTTTACTTCCTAGTTTTAGGATTATAAAATTTGACAATATTAAAAATCCTTAAAATATTAAAGTTATTACATGTTCAAGATCTGCTTGGAGCTTCCACTTGTAGTTTATTATGTTGAATGGGTTTTATTGCTTTGAATTCATTCCCAATATAGCGCAAGTCCTAAATGGGTGACCTCATCAAATTATGTACTTATTGAATTACCATTGGGACTTTGCGGTAAATAGATTTAACATTTTCACTCAAAAGTGAAGCTTTCTCCATGTTTCCATTTGTAGAAGTCACCAATTCCATAATAACGACTGTTTTCCCAACCATATGTTGGAAATTGTGTGTTTATGTTGTCATTTATTTCAATTTCATTAATAGAAAAATGTTTCACGAGGTCATGTGAGTATCCATGAGGTGTTAGTTTGATGTCAAATATGAAGTTTGATTGGTAGTGTCAAGTTTGGTGATGTTCTATGAGGTCCTAGGGCATGGTCTAGTGAGCTAATTCATGGTTTGATATCTCCTTAGTTGGTAAAAGGTTAGTATTAGGTCATTCACGATCCATGAGGTGTGTTATATATTTCTACGAGTCTACATGAGGTCAAAATGGTCATTTCATGAGGTGTCATGAGTGAGTCAGGTCATTTTAGTCCTATTCCTAGCCCTGGAGTATGTAGAATGAGATGGAGGAATGAGATTTGGAGCCAATCAATCCTTTTTGAGTATGGTAGCAGCATGCCAATGAGGTGTATAACATGTATAGTGAGTTTCAGGTCAGTGCTAAGAGGTTTAGTGCATGTATGAGGTACTTGGGAAGCAAGAAAGTGGAAACAAGCAAGTTGGCATAGGTAAGTCTTAATGGATAGAAAATTTAAAAGATATTTGGGATATGAGGTGAGTATGTAAAGTTATAGGATATTTTCATGATACTTCATGATATGTTTCAGGTCAAAGTGAAGAATATTTTTGAAGATATGTCAGTTTTGGAAAAATTGGGTAATCTACAGTGTGTTTTTCAAGCAAAAGTTGACCTTTTGATGCTTGTTGTGAATTGTATGATTTTCATGTGACCCATATATTTTGGGGGTTTTTTTTACATGGAAATAATAAGGTTTATAAAAAATAATGGGGTGGTTTGATCGTCACATTTTTATGAATGATTCTTAAGAAGATAAGTTGTTTTGAAACCCTAACTAAAAGTGAATTGGAGAAAGGTGAGTGTAATGAACCCGTTTTGATTCCATTTTCAAATTTTATGATTGGAGGTTGTATGGGACTCCTCAAAATTTCCATAAAGGTGTATTAGAGCACGTGACTATATGTGGGCCCCACCTGAATATGCTTGTTTATGAAGAATTCTAGTTTTTTGGCAAAGTTATCTAAAGAAGGTGAAGAATAAATTGACATTATTTTTTAGAACTAGAGTTTTTTATATATGTCCATGATAGTTTTAGATCATGGTTGAGCTTCTAAATGGAAAAGTGTGCCCTATTTATGAAGGCTATTTTTTAGGGAAGTTTGGAGGACCTTGTGGTAAAAGTGGAATTACAGGAGCTAAAGGTGGATTTATAACCTGATTCAAGTTGTATTATGATCCTAGTTAAAATATATTTGCATTGATATATCAAAATTGTGTTTTTGATAAGGGATGAATAAGTTATGACCTATTCATTAAGGGTCAAAGCTGTAGGATGCTTGGTCTAGCAGGGTCAAAGCTATAAGATGATGGTTATGATTTGTTCATGATTTTTGAAGGTTTATTAGTACTTATAAAAAAATTATAAGGGTTTTACATGCTTTCAATAAGTTTGGAAGTGTGTTATGAGGTGATGGAGAAAGTTGAGCTCAAGGCTAGTTCTTGAGTCCTAGAAGGCTAAAGAAGCACTTTCCAGAGATGGACATGGTTAAAGGCTTTCCAATTGGATTTGGAAGGAAATGTAAGATGTTATGGAAATATTATTTATAGGTATTCCCATTGGTATATTTTTTGTATCATGATGATGATATTTGATGGGTCATCCAGCTCAGTTTGTGAAGAAGAAGGATTGCTTGTTTTCAGGACAGAATTGCTTTACCTGAATGAATGAGGTAAATGAGGCATGAGATGGATTTTTTGATTATTGATATAAGTTGGGTATTTAATAGGTTTGATTTTTTTTCATATTTAAGGAATTTTGAGGTATTAAAGTGAAAACAAGGGTGCAAACCATTTGATTTTGTAAAACTACTTTCTAGGCAACTCAATTTTGTGAAGAAGAAAGTGAGTGTGGTTCACACATATGGATGTTTCATGAGATATAACATGCATATATTTGATATAAAGGTTCAAATGATTCCAATTATTTGTCACATGCCATATTTTAGGTGTTTTGGTGTGTGCTTGAGGTTCAACGGTGAAGACAGGGTCCTAGAGATAGTTGTTTTGAGAAGGATATGAGCTTTCTTGAGTTAGTTATGATAAATTTGATTAGTTAGAGATAATTAATGACCGTGGATGATGTTTTTATGTAATATTTTATATGTATGGTTAATTTGGGAACTCAAATAATAATGTTTTTGAGGTTTTTGGTGTTTTCTCATTCAAGTGATGGGCTTTTAAGTTGTTTTTGAGATAGTTTGGTGTATTTGAGAATGACCAACCTATATGGGATTTTTTTTAATGTTTTTATGTATGTTTTGGGATTTTTTAAAGTTTAATTAGTCAAAATAAAGGTTTATTACCGACCTACTTTGTTTTTGTGAAAGGAAATGCATATACAAGTGAGTCGTGAGTTCAAATTTGAACTAGTTTTTTGAGAGGGAAAGATGCAACCTGGTTCAGAGTGTGAAGGATATTATAATGCATGATCTTAGAGATGAGGATGTTGAAAAAATTTGAGGAAGGATATAGAGCATGAGAGAAATATATAGAATGCAAAATCAAGGCATGAAAATCCAAGTTTGAGCGAGTTAAAGGAATGAGGGTTTAAAGGTGTGTGTGTGTGTGTGTGTGTGTGTGTGAGTTGAATTCGTGATCTCCATTAGTTGTGATAGAAATTTTTTTCATATATCTTCATATTCAGATGCTTGAGTTGGTTCTTGATCATATTAGGGGGTTGTAACCTCCTTATGGAGTGGGTGCTTCACTAAATTAGGGGTTGGTGCTCCTTGCAGGGTTGGTGCTATACTAAACTAGGGGTTGAAACTCATTGTAAAGTTGGTGATTCACTAAATATATTTTATTTATGTAATACAAGATTTATTTTCAATGGTTTTATTCCCATTGAGGGTTTCCAAATTAAATTTTATGTTCTTGTGTACTCTCTTGCCTTTACTCTTGTGTATGGTTGTTTCATTGCTTGAGTAAACACACATATGGTTCATGGTTGATTGTATGATTGCATAAATGATAATGAATGATTAATTTGTAAATGTAATAAAGTTTTATTAGAATGATTCTCCCCCCCATCAGTTTCTTATGCTTCCAACAATTGGTATCAGAGCAGGTCCTTAAGAAGTAAGTCTAACAACTTAGAGGAGATCTTTGAAGCAAAATCAATGGGTAAGTATTCTACTGTTGAAGGTGCATTAAGGATGAAGTGGTAGAGTAAGTGATTTATATATTACAATACCAGATAAAATTTATGGATATAGATCATGGTCAAGCCATCAAGGGTTTTGAGTCATAGGTTGAAAGTGTGTTTAAATCCCTAAAGGATAAAGAAGACACTTGTTCTAGGTATGAAGAGAGGTTGAAAACTTTAGAATCTGATTTAGAATATTCTTCTAATAGGTTGAAGATGTATGGGAAGTTAGAGAAGAGATCTAAATATCTTGATGGGATTTTAGAAAGACAAAGATATGTAAATGATAAGACATGCCTAGGTTTCAAGGGAGAATAAAAGGAGAATGATACTGAAGTTGGTTCAACCTCTCAAGAAAGCAAGAATGTGACAAAAAAACTTATTTGAGAAGGTATAAATTAGTTATAAAACCTAATTATACTAGGTATGGTTCTTATTTCAATGGCTATTGCTATGTTTGTCATGATTTTGGTCATAAAGCTAGATATTGCAAAAAAGGTCTCCTAGGAATAATGCAGGCCTCCTCAAAGGTGAATTTCATTCATGTTGTGAGTATGGACATAGATATAAGGATTGCAGCTAGAACTTAAGTATATATGAAATTATAAGGATGAAGAATGATATTGTGTGCCAAAAATGTCACAAACAAGGTCATATAGCTAGATATTGTCAACAAAAGGGTTATAGACAAAGTGATGGGGTTCCTAGAGGTAAAATTTATTTAGCCTGCTTCAAATGTGAGAAGATTGGCCACATTGCAAGATATTTTAGAGTGAAGG
Organism: Taxus chinensis; assembly: GCA_019776745.2. Taxonomy (NCBI): domain Eukaryota; kingdom Viridiplantae; phylum Streptophyta; class Pinopsida; order Cupressales; family Taxaceae; genus Taxus; species Taxus chinensis. The sequence goes on from CM034148.1 coordinate 652,752,592, forward strand.
AAAGAAAATTTAAAAGGAAATATGATCATGTTGAAAAAGTGAATGAATAAATCAAGAAGATAATAGATGATTATAAAGGCGCTTGTTCCAGTCATGATGAATCTACTACTCATAGAAATATTTTTGTAGTTGCTCAAACCTTAGGAGTTGTTTTTGTCTCACCCAGGAAGACTATCAAGTAGATGACATAAAAGAGAAGGTGGATAATCTAAGAAAGTTTATGGAAGACCTTGGTATCATGTCCCATAAGGGAATGGATGTTTTTCCTTTTTAGGTGAGTGTAAATGTCACTGGTGTCTCCATTAGGATTAATTAGTCATTATTAATTAGTTGAAACATGTGAAGGTATGCAAAGTTGTCTATTGAGTTTATGATATTAGTCCGATAAAAGTCATGGTCTATGTCAAAGTAATGGTTTGAGTCATGTTCAAGAAGTGTCAAGTAGTCTATGTTGTCTCTTAAAGAGTTATGATATTCTTGTTGTATTCATTGTGATCATGAGTGTGTATGATGTCTTGTCAGAAATTCCCACTATCTCAAAGAGAAAATAATTTCCTAATATGTGTCTCCATATGATTTAAAGGTATGTGGTACTCCTTCTTGAGTCATTTTTATGTTGTGTCTTATAAGCATTAAGAAATATTGTTATGCAATGAAAATGTGTCATTGGTTGAAGCATTGTTAAGTCTGTCATGAAGCCCAAATATGAAAGTACATGTGGTATTCCTTGAGGATGAGTTCATGGTAGTATTTGGTGTCAAAATCATCCATAGGTATTAATCTCTTGATGATCTAGGTCTTGAAAGTTGTGACGTATATCACATGGCTATACCCTTGTTTGAGTATACTAGGTCAGTTCATTATCAAGCCTATCATGTCTTATCTCTTGAGCCTTCAATTTTTTCATAATCCTTAAAAGGTAATTATTTGATAAGGCTAATTTTTTTCCTAAAAGAAAAAGGTTTAGTGTTTGAATAATGATTAGGTGTTGTATAAGGAATACATAAAATATGTGTAAACTACGAATGCACAGTTGTCATGATCTTTAGTTAGGTAACATGAATGTAGGTCCAATTATGGCTCATCATATCCTTTAAGATCTACTAAAATATGTGTTAGAGGGTGAAATATATGCTAATTGTGAGAAGGGATTCAATTTTTTTCATTTATCTTGTCCAATCAATCTATGACGGTGTGAATTAATGAAACTTAGAGACATGTGCAGGACTATAAAATGACTACTAGACCAAGGGGAGAAATTTTTGTCATTCTAAGTGAATGAAAGGAAACAAGAGTAAAATGAATATTTATGAAGGGTATGCAGAGATATTTTTGCTTGAAGATAATGGAAAATTGAATGTAGAAAGTGTCATTCATCATTTGTAGAAGCCCCAACCAAGGGTTTGAAGGAAAAATGGCTATAAATTGAGTTCTTGTGGAGAAATATCCTAAAATTTGAATAAGAAGATCTTGGGATGATTAAAAATTATACTTTATGAGCTTCATGAAGATATGACATTGTACATACCTCTTTCTCTTTGATAGTTTGAGATTATGTATAAGAGACCTAATCTAGTGAGCAAGTAGAAATCTGGGCTGAATTCCTTTAGGAACTATCTACAAGATGAACATAGGGTAAGCAAGAGATTAAAGGGTACTGAGAAACCAATTTTTTTTGTGACTAAAATTACTTTGTAGAGAGTCTTCTCTAAAATTATCACGTGTCAGGGCTTGTAAAGGTGCTTGAAAAACTTGAAATCTTTAAAGGAGGTAGTAGGGAAAAGTTTGAATCAAAGTATCTTGTGACATAAGGAGTTTGAAGAATTTTAGAATACATGAATTTGAATCTAGGTTCTTTAATATATTAACAACCATGAGAGGGTCCAATTACTCAAGTGAATTGGTTATGGAATCAGTTATGCTTGTAGGTACATTTTCTGAGGTGCTGTAATGATTTGAGGACAATTGATAACTTGAAATAGGGAAATATGGCATAAAAGTTAAAGTTAAGGTCTATAATTTCACTTGAAGATGTTGTGACATAGTAACATTTATTGAAGTTACATGTGTGTGCATGATAGGATTGAGGGCTTCAATAATGCTTAGTTGTGAAAAATGAACCAAATGTATAATTTTACCACAGTAAAAGGGTTTTGTAAAATATCTCACTCAAAATAAATATGCTACAAGAATGAAAATACCTCATTAAACCAAGATAGAAGGTATTGATACTTCACCATGTGCATAAGATGTTTAAGGAGAAGCAAAATTATTTAAAAAACAAAGTAGGCTTGTTGATTAATGCAAGGTCTGTATGACTGATATCCTTTGTTGAGAGAGGCATATTCATGTTCTTACTCAATAAAAAGGAATTTTATTTAGATGATTGACATTGTGTCATGCCTATGATTGATCCTTTTTGAGTCTAAGGTATTGTGTCAAGTAGAAGTAAATGAGGGTGATCATGAAGTAAACATGGCTTAGGTCTAGAGTAAATACATACTTAGAGTTTTACAAAGTTTGCTGGAATTTATGATTGAAATTAGATGCATTGATAGGTGGATTGACATTTCTAATGTATTGGTCCTGTAGTGAGTTTACTGTGACCAAAGAAGATGCAACTTAAAGAGATCAAATATATTCTAGAAGTATCATCATTTTAAGATGCTTAGGAATGTAGAAGGTATAGTAATGTGATCAAAAGTTCTAAAAGGTTGGAGTTTGTGCACATTTATAGATAAAAGTTTCTTCATAAGGTATGTCTCTGAGATTTAGTTATTGAAGAGCTAATAGAATGAAGCATGATTATTTGACGACTGTGTATAAAGAATTTTTAATGAAACATGCATCAACCAAAGGATTTAAGATCCTACAAGGACTTATGATCAGAAGTTATATACTTAGGCCTCTAGGAAATATTTGAAGAATTTATTGAAGAGTGTGTGAGCTAGATTGATAAAATGAAAAAGATTGTGTGATTGAAAAGATGATAGGGTAGTGATCATCTAGATGGAAGCCTTGGTGTGAGTGACCTTAATAGGTATGTGCATGAGAAAATTCACTCTATAGGTCTCTAGGTGCTTCTGAGAACAAGGTGTTGAACCCCATTGCATTGGTTGGTGTTCTCATTGATGTCACATGGCATTGGTGGCAAAGGAGTGAAATATCGTGCAGATTGGTGTCTGTTAGTGATGTCCAATGGTCTATGAGATTTCAATATGGTTCTAGACTGGTTTTAGAATGCTACAAGCTTGAACAATGAGGTTGACATCCACGAAAGGTATGGAGAAGGTTATATATGTGGCTTAGATGATATACAAGTTTGAAATTCTTTTTATAGAATATATAAGAGTTTTTGGAGGTCTTGGAGGTATTGGTCCTTAAGAACTCAATCAGATATTTCCAACAAATCCAAATTTGTGCAAGTTGGAGCTCTTTGGAAGAAGTTATGGCCATTCAAAGTTTTTTAGGTCATGACGAACGACAACAAGCAGACACAGTCAAAACTAGGGACATGCGGCCGAAGATGGATAAGACACACAATGCATATCAAATGCAATAATAATGGACATGTGTTGGATTTCTGACACTTTCTTAGGTAGATGCATTTGGAAGATGTGAGGTCCACGACATTAGCCAAGATTAATAGCTTTTTGGGTCCATATAAGGTTGAAAAGTCAATAGGATAGTTGGTAAAATATCAACAACGAAGGAAGGTGCTACATGTCAGTATTTTGGGTAAGATGAAGGAAATTGGAGTCCAATGGATTTAAACCTCCAGAATCAATTGTGTTTAAGAAATATTTTGGGTCCGAAGTAGACGAAAGGAAAATACAAGTGGACCAAGCAGAGGGTTCCACTTGGTGATTAACTGACGACCGAAGGTGGACAAATATAAAAATTTTGACATAATTTTGAGAGATGGATTTGAGTAGACATGAAGTCCCTGGAGTGAACCAAATTTTATGGAATTTCACATCCATGATGACACAGATAGAGTCAACATGGTTAGAGAGAAACATGACAACATTAGAGGATGACAGATGGAGATTTCCTATTATAATGTGTGTCGCATTGGTCAGATACATGTTATTAATAGTTTGACATTGTGAAGGTTTGGAGCATTCCTATTGGTTTGTGCTTCACACTCAGAAAAAGAATGACACCAAAAAGGTGTGTGGAGCTATTTGATTGGTTTAGGCTTCACATTTTAACAAGGTCCTTACAAATTAAAGTGAATTGTGAAGTAAATGTGGAGCCTTATCATTGGATCACATTTCATGGCAATTAGTCAAGGTTATCAACAATATGATATTACGAAGTAAACTTGGAGATATTTCATTGGCTCGTATTTTGGGGTGATTGTGTGATTTTTGTCTGACATGGAAAATTATTGGAACTTAATTTTTTAATTGATGAAAAATCCCAAAATTGCAGGTAATGTCTATAAGGAGATCAGAAAGGTGTTGCAAAATAAATCACGCTGATTCATCTTGAAACAAAGGATAAATTTGTGATAGAATTTTTTCTCAGTATGGAAAGCCTGTGAAGAAGCTCAAAAGTCATGGAACATGAAACATCATTATTCGAAGTGAAGGAGATCATGGAGAAGCTAAAAATTTAGTTGCACGAAGTAGCTAAAGAAGTGTCATTTGAAAACTTGAAAACAAAAATTCCTGTGAAGGAAGAATGGTAATTTGAAGATTCATAAAACACAAAAAGTCAAGAGTCATGTCAGGGAGAGTTTCTTTTTTATTTAAGCTCAATTTTTGAGCATGAAAATGTTTTTGTTGTAGAGATATGAATGAGACATGGTTGTCAAGAGTAGACCTATTTTTGAAAGAGTACAGAGCTGAGGGCATGTTTTTGAGTAAGTGATAAGGGTGTGAATGTATTTAAGCCATGGAAAATTAAGAAAGGAGAAGAGAAGAAAAGTGAGATGAAGAAATTGTCATAATCAGTTGTGGAAGACAACACAGTAAAGTGATCATAACTTTTGTAAAGAATTATAAGTTGAATACTTAACAATTAGGGAGTTGAAGCTTCGTTGTAAATTACAGCTTACATAAAATCAATTGTTGTTGGTTAAATTATTGGGAGTTAAAGCTTCCATGCAAGTTGAAGCTTGCTAAAGGTCAAGTAGTAGCTTGACTAAATTTGAGAGTTGTAACTCCAGGTTGAGTTGAAGCTCAACCATTAAATTGTGTAATATTTGTAGGACATTTTTTCCCTAAGCCCGGTTATTGGTTTCAATGGGTTTTTGTCCCTTAGGGGTTTCCCACATTAAATATGGTGTTTGCATGTGTTCATAAATGTTTGGCTTCTTTTCTCTCTCTTAGTTGAATATGCATGATTATAAAAGTTAAGGTAATTTAAAAATCAGGTGATTGACAAATTCTGAATTGCACAAAATTTTGATACGCAATGATTCACCCCCCCCTCTTAGTGCCTAGATTTCTAACACAAGGGAATTTTTTGTCTTTCAAGGACAAGGAAGACAAATTTCTGGCTTGTATAAAAGTCAAGGTGAAAGACAAAAGAAAATTTTTGCACTCCAAGGTAAAATAACCTATTGTATGGTAAAATTATGGACTTAAGGATAGTGAAAGAGATAAACAATGTGCTACAAGTCAATATGAAGTCTCTTAAGTCAGGGGGAGAAGACACGAGATTCAAACATGTTTTCTAGGAGCCAAGAAGACTAAATTTTATGGTGAAGTGAATACAGTTTCAAATGGGGCAAGTTATTATACTTTGTGACATGTAAAGAGGTCAAAAACATTGAAATGTTAGTTTAGGGAAGAGGAGTTTGTGCTACTTTATCTACACCACTTAAATGAAAGGTAATAATTTAAAATATTGTGTTTACAATTAGAGGATGACAATATCTTCCCAAGGGGATATTATTGGTGGTCTTTTATGTTATTGGGATACTCTTAGGGGCATGATAAGGTTTTCAAAATTGCACTAAATTTGTGGTTCATGACTCTTGGTTCTAAAGTTTGCTATGATAGTATTGGAGGTAAAATAGTGCTCTTACAGTACCTAGACCTAGATGAAGATGTTTTAGCATGATTGAAGACAAAGTGAAGAGAAAATTAGTTCAGGGGGATATTTTTTGAGGTTATTATAGGTCCATTGGACCATTTTTTCTGCGCTTGAGGTTAGAAGAAAGAGATTTCAGTACCAAGGGGAGCTATTCGAGCAAGTAAGTAGATTTTTGCATTGTTCCCATTTGTCTAGTATTTTTTTTTGTCATTTTCCATGTAGTGTAATAATTGTATCCTTTTTAATATATGTAAAAGGGGGAGAGAAACATCAGAAACATGGAAAAGATTCAAGTAGGAGTGTTTTTGTCTTATGATTGCCTTCAATGTTTCTTTTACGTGGTTTCCATCAATGATAAAGGGGGAGATTTTTAGCCATTGTGTGTTTATATTGTTATTGATGTCAAGTCCATTGATGGAAAATGGTTTCATGATGTCATGTGAGTCTCCATGAGGTGTTAGTTTGATGTCAAATATGACGGTTGATCGGTAGTGTCAAGTTTAGTGATGTTCTATGAGGTCTTGATGCATGGTCTAGTGAGCTAATTCATGGTTTGAGATCTCCTTAGTTGGTATGAGGTCATTTATGGTCCATGAGGTGTGTTAAGGTTTCTATGAGTCTTCATAAGGTCATCATGGTCAGTTCATGAGGTGTCATGAGTGAGTCAGGTCATTTCAGGCCTATTCCTAGCCATGTAGCATGTAGAATGAGATGGAGGTATGAGATATAAAGCCAATAAGTAATGGTGGAGTATGGTAGTAGTATGGTGATGAGGTATATGATGTGTATAGTGAGTTTCAGGTTATTACTTAGAGGTTTAGTGTATGTATGAGGTCCTTAAGAAGCAAGAATGTGGAAACATGCAAGTTGACATAGGTATGTATTAATGGATAGAGAGTTTAATATATATTTGGGATATGAGGTAAGTATGGAAAGTTATAGGATATTTTCATGATGCTTCATGACAAGTTTCAGGTAAAAGTGAAGATTTTTTTTTAAGATATGTCAGTTTTGGAAAAATCGGGTAATATACAGTGTGTTTTTGAAGAAAAAGTTGACCTTGTGATGCCTGTTGTGAATTGTATTATTTTCATTGGACCCAAAAATTTTAGGGGATGATTTTAAATGTAACTAATAATGTTTAGCCAAAATAATTAGGTGGTTTTATCTTCACATTTTTATGAATGATTGTTAAGAAGATATGTTGTTTTAAATCCCTAGCTAAACCCTAGCTAAAAGTGACTTGGAGAAAGTCAAGTGTATTGAACCAATTTTGATTCCATTTATAAATGTGATTATTTGAGGTTATAGAGGGATCCTTCAGATTTATAGAAAGGTTTATTAGAGCATGTGATTGTATATGGGCCCCACCTGTATATTATTGTTTCTTAAGAAGTCTAGTTTGTGGCAAAGTTATCCAAAGAAGGTGAAGAAAACATTGACATTATTTTTATACCTAGAGTTTTTATAGATTTCCATGATAGTTTTAGATCATGGTTGAGATTATAAATGAAAAATCATGCCCTAGTTATGAAGACTAGTTTTTGGGATAGTTTGGAGTAGCTTGTGGTAAAAGTGGAATTTCAGGAGCTATAGGTGGAGTTAGAACTTGATTCAAGCTATGTCGTGATTCTGGTTTAGAGATATTTCCATTTATATATCAATTTTTTTTTATAAGGGATGAAGAATTTATGACTTATTCTTTGAAGATCAAATTTGGAGGATGCTTGGTTTAGTAGGGTCTCAAGTAGCTTCATAAGATAAGCCGATGGTTATGAGTTTTTAATGTTTTTTGAAGATTGATAAGTTCTTATAAAACATGTATAATGTTGTTCCATTATTTGGCTAAGTGTGGAAGTGTTTTTTGAGGTGATGGAACATGTTGAGCTCAAGGCTAGTTCTTAAGTCCTAGAAGGTTAAAGAAGTAGTTTTCAGAGATGGAATTGGTTGATGACCTTCTAATTAGAGTTGGAAGGAAATGTTATATGTTATGGAAATAATATTAAGGGGGTTTTCCATTGGTATATGGTTTGTATAATTATGATGAGATTTTATAAGTCATCCAACTCACTTTGTCAAGAATAAGTATTGTTTATTTTTAGGACAAGATTGCTTAGGCTGAAAGAATGAGTTAAATGAGGCATGTGATGGATTTTTTGATGCTTGATATTAGTTGGAGAGTGAAGAGGGATTAATTTTTTTACTATGTAAGGAATTTAGAGGTCTTTAATTTTATAGAAAGGGTGTAAATCAGTTGAGTTTGTAAACTTGCTTTCTGGGTAGCTCAATTTGGTCAAGAGGAAAGTAAGTTTGGTTTGCACATGTGAATTTTTAAATATCTATAAAATGCATGTATGTGATCTACATGTGAATGGGATTCAAATTAGTGGTAAAATTTCATATTTAGGTGTTTTTGTGTGTGCTTGATGTCCATGGTGAAGGTAGGGTCTTGGAGATAATTGTTTTGAGAAGGATATGAGCCTTCTTGAATTAAAAATGATAAATTTGATTTTTGTAAGATAATTAATGACATGGATGATGTTTTTATGTCATATTTGAAATGTATGGTGAATTTGGGAGCTTTAATAATCATGGTTACGAGGTTGGTGGTTTTTTCTCATCTATGTGATGGGGTTTTGAGTTATTTTTGAGCTATTTTGGTGCATTTGGGCATGGCCGACCCACATGGGACCGATATTAATGTTTTTATGGATATGTTGGTATTTGTTTAAAGTTTAATTGGTCAAAATAAATGTTGAGGACCGAACTCTGTTTTTAAAATGAAATGCATATAAAAGTGAGTTGCGAGTTCAAATTTGAACTAGTTATTTGAGAGGGAAAAATACAACTTGTTTGAGAGTGTGAAGGAGATTATAATACATTATTTTAGATCTGAGGATGTTGAAAAATATATTAGGAAGTATAGAGATCATGAGAGTAAGAGATATAACCCAAAATCAAGGCATGAAAACCCAAGTTTGAGTGAGTTAAAGGAATAAGGGTTTGAAGGTGTGTGTGTGTGTGTGTGTGTGTGTGTGTGTGTGTGTGTGTGTGTGTGTGTGTGTGTGTGTGTGTGTGTGTGTGTGTGTGTGTGAGCTAAATTAGTGATATCCATCAGTTATGGTAGAAAAAAATTCATATATTTTCATCTTTAGATGGTTGAGTTGATGTTTGATCATCTTAGGGGGATGTATCCTCCTTGTGGATTGGGTTTTTAACTAAATTAGGGGTTGATGCTCCTTGTAGGATTGGTGCTCTACCAAAATAGGGGTTGGTGCTCCTTGTGAAGTTTATGATTCACTAAATCTCTTTCCTATGTGTAATATATGCATATTTTTAGTTTGTTTTATTCCCATTGAGGGTTTCCCACTTGAATTTGGTGTTCTTGTGCACTCTCTTGCCTTTACTCTTGTGTATGGTCATTTCATTGCTTAAGTAAACACACATATGGTTCATGGTTGATCATATGGTTGCATAAAAGATAATGAATGATGAATTTTTAAATGGAATAAAGTTCTAATAGATTGATTCACCTCCCCTCTCAGTCTCTTGTGCTTCCAACACCATATCTTCTTGAGAAAAATTAACAGTGAGAGTGGAAATACATGCTTGCAATTCTAATCAAAGAAATGTTTTTTGATCAACCTACTGCGTGGTTGATACATTAAAGTAATATAAGATTAAGATAAAATATCAATAGATATCTTCACTATTTCTTGTATCTATCTAAACAACCCTTTCATTGTTTCCATTAAATCAATCAATTACGTCAAGATGTAACCCATACAAATTTTCCCTATACTTAAAGCATGGCTCTTAATATTTAACACATTGCGATATCGATTGTTGTTTACGAAAACTAGCAAATTTTTCACCATAGAGCTCATATTGGTCATGAATTTGTGTTGGCCTTGACATTTTTGTAACCCATACTTTTCTACATATTTAATATTTTTAATGGCTTCTAATAGCTCATAATAAATTCTCAAATCCAGTTGCATATTGGGTAGATAATTATTTGGTATTATTACCCACTATTAGGAATAAAGATAATCTAGCTAAGCCTGAATTATTTTAACCAAATCAATTGTCATTTTATGAGTGGATTAAATAACTAATTGAGGATTTGTATCCGTGATTGTTTCACCTATATGTTCCCTCCTGGGATTATGTCCTCCTATATTTCCATGTCTATAGGATTTTCCCCTTGGGTAAACTTCCTCTTTGTCACCCTCTTGAGAGTGCATGTAGTAGAATAATACTTGAGTGCACCCTTTGGATATTCAACTTGTGTCATAAAAAAATCCATTTCCTTTTTCCCACTAGGAGGAGTCCACGTTCCTTCTAGGGTAGTAGTTACAACTGTAGTTATGGAAGGAAAAATAGAAGAACACCTTACCATTTGTGGTAAAGTTGGTGTTGTCCAAGTTAAAGTTGGTTGAGGTTGAAAAGGTTATAAAAGGGATAATATATGACTCATAAAACCCTGAGTATCCATGGGAGTTGGAGAATAAGGAATGGTAATGAAAGAAGGAATTGGAAGAATATGTATATGCATTCTTGGTCAATTTTTTTTGGGAGACACAGGGTGTGATGGGAGGAATAAATGGTGGATATTGATACCAACTTGATTGAGGAGGAATTGGAGGAAGGGCCTGAAGAAGGAGAGAAGGTTGCATTTGTGCCTTCAAATTTTATTTAGAAGATCAATTAACAAGAGTTATAGATGATGTTGGAGCTGAAGAAGATACAATAGTTAGAGGAATAGAAACAATGGTTATAGAAGCAAATAAATGGTTGTAGAAGTAGAAATAATGGTTATAGAAGATAAAATAATTACCTATGATGTTTTTGTAGTAAATTTTTGTTGATAAAAATGTTTATTATGAAAATTAAAATCTCTCGACATGATAACTTAAGTCACCCTTGAAAATCCTTCTCTAGATCAATGTGAACATGCCCTCCGACCAATTTAGTCAATGTGTTACCCTCATTATGGAATAAAGGGATGTGATAATATTATTTTCAATAATGTTTCATGTGTATGAGATGTTTTTCAAGTTAACGCATAAATATATTGAGATCCAAGTAAAGACAAGAGCTTCTGAAGGCTCTCAAAGCCCTATTTTCAAGTTTTTTGCACCTAGTGAACACCCTCTAGGAATGAACAGAGCAGATCCAATACATAAAAAAATGTGTTAGATAGTTATGAGATCATAATAGGAAGTGTAGGAAAGTTTTGCAAGGAAAATCAGGTTTAGGAACAACTTTTCCAACACCGAGCTACTTGTGGCTTGGTGTAAGGAAATGAAAGTAGTGAAAAAGCTAGTTAGCTTATTCTAAATGGTCCAAGAGCCTCAAGATGTTTTGGGAAGTGAAATATTACTCGTTAGAAATACAGTAATACCTAATTCACATTGTGAAAATTTTTAGAAGATTCTACCATCAATATTTTGAGATATTGGTCGGGTAGTGTAGATGAAGATCCCCAATCCTGGTGGGGATTCAAATGAGAATTCTAGGAGTTATATGGATATTTGATGCTTGATTTAAATCCCAAGGTGACCTATACAATTACCTCTTCACTCAAAATTTGTTATTTTTCATTTTCCTCATCATACTTTTTGGTGGTAGTCCCTTTCACCATGGCACATGCTTGAGAAAAATAAAAAGGGGCGTAAATTTAAAATTGCAAGCTGAATTGGTTCCTTAAATTTATGTGAATGAGATGAGGAGACCTTTGGAGTCAAAATCATATACTGTTTTCCTAGGTAACTCTCAGGGAATCTCCCAGCAAAAAAAAATAACTCTTTAATGTCTATTTATAGTAGCTGTTGGTGAAGGAGAGGCTTTCAAAAGTGTACATGGCACATTTTAGCACATGTGATGAAATATTTAACCTTTTAAATTACATAAAATGTGTACGAGGTGAAAAATTGTGTGCCACCAAGGTGAGGAGAGCAAGTTATAAAATTTCATCACTTAAAGAGTCTTTTGGATGATTAGGTGAGTGTTATGCACTCACAAGTCAATTTGGACCCCTCCCCATGTTAAAGCCGACCCTTGGCACACCAAGGAGATATTGATAAACCTTTGAACTTGGTGCAAAAGTTAATGAGGTTAGAAAACTTGTGCCACCAAGGGAGGGAAGTGTATTCATCACTTAATTGACCAACTTCAAGTGTTAAGCCAAGTTCTCCACTCATACCTTCAAACTACCCCCTCTCCATGTTGAGACTCACCCTTGGAAAATTTTTATACTGATGCACCTTTAAACCTAGTGCACAAGTGCATCAGGTGCAAAAAATTTCACCATCAAGTAAGCTCTCCCTCTTCCATCACTCACAACCTCACACTTGCTTCCTAGGACATGTTTCCACTCACCTCACTCTTTACTCTTGCCCCCCTCCTCATGATGGCTACCCCATTAACACATTTTCACAATGATGCTACAAAATTTCAACTCATTTCCACTTACCAAATATGTTAAGGTGCATGAGAGCTTCCCAAATCCATTTAGTAACTCCTAACTCACCCTCAACATAGGTTAAAAAGGAAGTGTCAAAGGTGGGTCATGGGGTGGGTTTTTCTAGCTTGATTTAAGGGATGAATATTTAAATCATAATTAGAAAATTTTAAAGATAATTTTTTAATCTCTCCTCCCTCCATTTATACTGTAACAATTTCATGACAAAACTTCACCAAGAATCCCCATGCCAAAATCCATAAAATTGCTCATATCTCACTCATTTTTGATCCGTTTCCTCTTAAATTTTGCATGTGCACTCCAATTGTGAATGCCTTTGAGATGATACAAACCTCATATCCATTGAACCTATGAGTTATTTTTATAAAACCTCCTTAAATATTTTAGTGAAAAAAGTTTCATTTCAAGATTCACAGAAATATGGAGGATAAAAACACCTAAAAATTGGAGCAAGAGATCACATTGAAATTCCTAATCCATTGAGACAATTTTCATCTCAATAAAAAAACTAGACAAAAGAATTATATTTTTAGTAATTTTTCATCTAATATTTACTTATAATAGTAATTTTTATAATGAATAAACGATCATCTTAAACCCTTTATGCAATCCTCAAGTACGAGACGCCAAAACTAAAAATTGGGAAAATTAGCTAAATTTAGAAAGTAAGGGTCAAGTGTGACTTACTAAAAATAATAAGTGCTTAGATCACATCCAAGGTTTTAAAAAACCTTCAAATCCTCATTTGGATCCTATTTTTGGAACAACGTAACCATATTCTCCTTCCCCGATTTCTTGGAATGACCAAGAAGTAGGTGATTTTAAAGAAAGAAAATTGGATGTTTTGGGAGAGAGAAAGAAGGAGGATGTTTAAAATATTGAATTATATCCTTAAATGAAGGTATATAAGAGGTATAAGGTTGGATAAAATCCTCCTAAAAAAAATTAATCAAGTGAAATTTACCCTCCTTGGTCTCCTAATCATCTGGTGGATCTAGGTGTTCTTTATGAGGCAATTGAATCAACTCATCCTAGTCATGCATTGGTCTCCCACCAAGCACATGAGATGCCTAATTTTATTTCCACACATGCTGAGACTTTCTCTTGGTTAAAGTAATTACTTGGAGAATAATCCAAGACAATGAAACAAATAATGACACCTAGCTTCAAGGCCATCTCGATGTACATAAATAATAAGAAGGGAAAGAGAGCACATACAACTTCCCGTTTCTACACTGAGGCCTCTGGAGCTCAACATTTAGAGGTGACATATTCAAAGGTATAAAATATTGTGTGAGAAATAAAAAATGATGATTATGTAATGATAAATGTATTTCTAGGTCAAGCTACTCATGAAAGTGATCCTCACATATTCAAGGAATCATCAACTCGTATCCTTGCATGGAATGAGGAGTACAAGAATACCATTGATCAATTGGAGGAGCATGTGAAGATCCTACCTTCAAATGTACTTTCCTTTCTCAAAATAGGTTCATCACCTTTGCCTCAAACTTAAGTAGTATCTCCCATTTGTAGATTTTATTCCTAGACAATCAAGAAATATCTAGTATTCATGATGTAGGGAAAATCCAACAAGAAAGGGTAAATATGATTTTTGAAAAGGGGAATAATTTACTACCCGAGGTAATCTCATTTTCCCAACATGTCTCAACTACTATGTCAAGGATAAGGGATAATAGAAAGGAGTTTTAGAAATAAAGGGAAATTTGGGAAAGTCTTATTCCATTGGTTTATGATATGACCTATCTGAACTCTTCCTTCTTGGTACATTATAATTTGTTTTCATCCATTGTTGAGAACTTGTCCCACATTTGGTATCGCATAATGGTTACATGGTGTGATGTGCTAAATGAGGCCTTTTTTGAGCTTTAGGCTTGTGATGAACATGTATCTGGGATCTTAAAGAAGATTATCAAAAGTGTGCAAGAATCGGGAACACCTTCACTCAATGAGAACACACCCTTAAAAGGACTCTTGAATTCATTCCAAGAGATGGTCTAGATAACTACAGAAGAACCCTCTTCATTCAATTGGGATACTTTAGAATCTCTCACAGAGATTAGGGCCTCTATTTCCAATATTGAAAAAGATAATGAAAATTTGTTCATATAGTGTAGAAGGCTTAGTAGCATTCTTGAGACTTGGCTCAATACATTGGAACAAGTACGCATCCCGCATTTGGAGAAAGTAGTAGTTGCAGTGGCTCAATTAAGAAAGGAGGTCAAGGGCATAAAGTTCATCATTCGGGATCTTTCGTGAGAGCCTACAAGAGTCAATTCTTCATCGGAAAATATTTATTCATCAAAGTTGTTAGTAAACTCCTTTCTCACTTTCTCTCTTTCTCCTCCTTTCTTCTCTCCCTCCTTTCTAATTATTCATTGTAAGAAATCATTGTAATTTTCTTATTCACTTAAGTGACTTCTTTATGTAGAAATGTAAAATTCCTTTTTGATTTATAAAAAGGGGATTTATTTTCTTACTTCCCAGGAAGATGGAAAGTCACAAGTGTAATAAGAACATGAAAATAAATGTGGGGGGTAGATGAAGATGCAATTCACAATGCTATAAATTGGAATTGCTTCTCCATTATGAGGATCTTGAAAGTTTACCCTTTTCTATAGAAATTGTGGATTATGGTTTGGATGTTGAGATTTGTATCACCAACACAAGAAATAAAATATACATTTATCCTATTTACCTTTCTCATGTGTTCCTCTACTCTCTCCCTCTCTCTCTCTCTCTTTTCTACACTTTACAAGTATAGTGATCAAGAAGGACCTTTGCATCGTTGATTGATGAATGTAAAGAATTATATGTCTCTAGTTTGTTAGCCTCACTAATGTATTATATTGTTACATTCCTCTAATTAAATGTTTAACTACTCTGGTTATTGTGTGTGAAATATTCTAGTGCCTACTCACAACAATAACCTCCTCTTTCCTAATTTCTCTACGTCATCCCTCATTTCTGAAAATTCCTCCCTTGTAACATGTACAAGAACTTTTCCATAAGTTCAGTGAAGTGTTCTTGTGTGATACCTAGCCTATTTTTACACCTCATAACATTTAGACAACATTGGGATAGTTAAGATTCAATAATGGGAGCCACCCCATACACAAGGAGGGGCTTAGACCCATGAGTGTTGGTGGAAACACATAATTTGTAACATGAAAAATTATTTCAACAATAGTTTTTGGAGACTCCACAGGGGAGAGATTCACCCACATGCACCCATAAAGATCTCTTAAAAATATAAAAGTATATATTCCCAAAAATAAAAATCATATTTTGAAGGCAACTCCATTAAGGAACAAATCCCTGTCACATTTGTCTCCCACATCACAATGAAAAAGTTCCAAGATTGGAGTTTGGTACCAATGAGTGACTATGAAGAAGAAGAATATTAATACCACAAAATGAAAATCTTAGATCAACCATCATTCTAGAACATCTCTTGCAAAAGAAAAGAGTCTGTTAAGGGAAAAAAGGTTCATACCATCTCTGCAGTAGGAATGAAAATATTGTGTAGAATAGAGAAGATTGTTGTTTGTAAAGATCCTATCATCAATTCATGGTGGCTACAATTCAAAAGGAATGCTACTAGAGCCTGATGAAAATGGGAATTACCACTGTTGATGATCGAGAATCTAAGAAATGGATGACGAATTCATAAGAGATATGAGATGTTGTATGAAGGACATGATGGTAGAGAATCTATTGAAGGTAAAATTTTCAACTTCATAGAGCTGACTAAAAAATTAGGAACATTATCTTTTGTCTCCCTTCCTCTTGATGAATTCATTTCATTTGGAGATGAAAAAATGGAAGTCTTGAGAAGAGATTTTTTGGAAAAGATTCTGAGTATAGAAGAAAGAGATTTTGATCCTGAAGCATATCATGAAGTTTGGATTTATGCATTGGCCTTGCAAAGAATATATGAACATCTTGAAAGACTCCAAAATTTTGAGGAAGAAGAAACTCACCTCCCAAAATAAGATCTTAATTATTTTCCACACTATGAGGTGTTAATCCCTAGAATATTCTTGTGCACCTCTAATGAATTCTTTGTTCTTGAACATTCCGATGAGACTAAAATTAGTAGCTTGGAAGAGGAGGAAGAAGATACAATAGTTGAACCTCCATTCATCAACTCATTCTAGCTCGAGGCATAGCTTGTTGGAGAAACAATGTATTCAAGATATGAAAATTGTTGTTCTATGAAAAATGATCTAAAAATTTCAGAGGAATCTATTAACAATGAAAAGGTACAAGAAGTCCATCCTTCATCTTGAACTCAGGATGTGAATTTGAGGTAATCATGGATAATATCCTTTCTAATTTTGACTCTTTAATTAATATTCAAAGGTTGAATGATGAAATGGAGATAGTTGGACAATCAAATTCACTTATTGATTCAACTTTGGGGGAATAAATAAAAGAGTCCAATTTCTTTCTCAAAACCAAGATGGATGAGAAAGTTGGACATGATCTCTTCCAGGAGCTGATCTCCTGGGAGGAGTGTAATAATAATCACCATAGTAAGTATGGAACCCTTTCCTTTTCCTTGTGAACAAAAATATTCTATGAGGAATGATCAAGATGGAGTTGAAGATTTATATCATGTTGCTGCTCTAAATTTATATTCTCCTTCCTATCATGAGGATGATCTAATGGACCTTGAGCACAAAGGTGTACCTTTCCCATATAGTATGGATATCATCTCTCTATCTGAAAATCATGAAGATAAGGTATCTCAAGCTCGCAAGAAGGAAAATCATAGAGGTAAAGAAGTGTGTATCATAAGGAGGAGAATCTTTCAAATGAATTATTCCCATGTGTGGATCATATTTTCAATCATATCCTTATTTTAAATGAATTACTCCCATGTGTGGATTAGATTTTTAATCATCTCCTTTAGGCTCAGTGAAAAAACTCTTATAATGAAGATGATAATGAGCATAAGGAAAATTTGAAAGAGAAATTAGTTGAAAATATCTTGAGGACCACAAAGGAAACTGAGGACCCCTAACTTAGTCTTGATATCTTGACTCAGGCCATGGAAATACAAGATATGCATGAGTCAAGTTATGTTTCTTATTTTAATGCTCTAATGTTTGATAATGAGAAAAATAAAATAGATGAGCTTAAAGTTTTTGTTGAAGCATTGATGGATGAACATGAAAATGAAGATGAATCTTCCCCTTTACCATTTTATAAAGTAGATTGTATCCATTATGAACCAGAAGGAAATAAAATGCTTGAGTCTTATATGAATGTATTCCTTCATGAGGAAATCACCTCCACCATGGAAAATGATATTAGATTCATTGAGGAATTGATAGGCACTGAATAAAATGAGCTGAGACAAATGAATGAGAATATGTAAGAACTTTCTGAATGGAGTCAAAATCAGATTGATTTCACCATTTTTGAAACCTCTATTGATTTTGAACATGATTCTATGCTAAAAATCTTAATCAAGGATGATGAATTCTATCACATCAGTAACGTAGCTTCTATTTATGAAAGAAATTGTTTAGAATAGCAAAGTGAGAAGCTAGAAGAGGCTTGTGAATGGGAAAAGAATCAATTTTCTCTCACCATTTCCAAATTACCCACTGATTCAAGGAATGATTTCATGGTGCAATATTCATTCATGAATGGTGAATTCCATCATGGAAAAAGTGGATACTCTACCTTTGATAAGGTGGAGGAGTTGTTTCTCATATTCATAAAATATCAAGTCGAGGATACAAGAGGCAAGATTTTCAAGCATGTTACAAAGTGGTCATTGGATGAAAGAATGTTCTATATGCAATATCAATATGAAGATTAAACCTTGGTATTTATCATTCTTCTCAGACTATGTAGAGCCATCAAAAAAGAATGACATGATCGAATAATGATCTTCAAGCTCTAGAGGGCTAAATTCAGCCCATTGTTTCATGATGGTAAATTATTCTTTCAACCTTTTGCTGGGTGTGTGTACATTCTTCTCCCACCTATATAAATTTCCCTCACCTATAACATAGTTTCCATTTCCATCACATGTTTTCTTCCAAATTTGGTGTGTTTCCCTTTCCTATCGCATGTTTGTTTCTTATTTATTGTTTTATGGTGAAGAAATGTGACTCCATAAGCTCAATGGATAAGGCACAAGTCCACGTAGTATATTGAGATTATGGGATTCTTACTTATATTTTAGTCACTTGTGTTTGATCCATGTACAAGTCCATAAGATAGATCTAGTTTTGGTCATGCAAAATGTTTGGTGTGAAAAATTCAAAAAATTTGACATGACAACTTAAGTCACCCTTAAAAATCCTTCTCCCGGTCAATGTGAACTTTCCCTATGGAAAAATTAGTCGATGTGTTACCCTTATTATGGCCTAGAGGGATGTGATAATATGATTTTCAAGTGTGTTTCCTATGCAAGGTATTTTTTTCAAGTTGATTTATAAATATATTGAGATCCAAGTAAAGATAAGTGATTCTAGAGGCCCTGAAAGGCCTATTTTTCAAGATTTTTGCACCTAGTGAACACCCTCGAGGAATGGAAAGAGAAGATAAAATACATCCAAGAAGTATGTTACAAATATATGAGATCATCATAGATAGTTTAGGAAATTTCTCCAAGGAAAATCAAGTTTAGGAACAAGTTGTGCAACACTGAGCTACTTGCGGCTTGGTGTAAGGAAATGAAAGTAATTAAAAAGCTAGCTAGCTTATTATGAATCGTTTAGGAGCCTCGAGATGTTTTGGAAAGTGAAAAACTACTATTCATAAATATAAGAAGACATAATTCATATTGCAAAAGGTTTTTGGATACTATATCATCTAGATTTTGAGATATTGTTTTGGAAGTGCAGATGAAGATCCCTAATCCTAGTAGGGATTCAAATGAGAATTCCAAGATATCTATGGATATTTGAGGCCTAATTAAAATCACAAAAATTCCTTCTTAACTCAAAATATGTTGGTTTCCACTTTCATCATCATAATTTTTGGTGACAGTCCCTTTCATTGGCACACATGCTTGAGATAAATCAAAAGGGGGGTAAATTTTAAATTTTGGGAAGAATTGGATCTTGAACATTGTGTGAATGATCTCATAATATATTTGTGAGTTAAAATCATATAATATTTTACCAGGAAACTCTTAGGGAATCTCCCAAGGAAAACAATCAATCTCTAATGTTTATTTATAGTAGTTGTTGGTGAAGGCAAGGATTCTAAAAGTGTACATGGCACATTTTCACAATTATGATGAAAATTTTCACCTTTGAAATTGGTGAAAAGGTGAATTAGGTGCAAAAAATTATGCCACCAAGGTGAGGAGAATTAGGCCGACCCTTGGAGTACTAAGGAGCTCTTGCCAAAAATTTTCAATTGGTGAAAAATTGAATGAGGTGTAAAAACTTGTGCCACCAAGGGAGGGAAGTGTATTCGTCACTTAAGTGACCAACTTCAAGTGTTAGCTGCATGCCTCGCACTTACTTATATCAGATAAGTCCTTGGCCCCTCGCACACCGCACCCATTACTTTGTAATAGTTGTGCCTTCACCATACATTCCCTACTCACTAGTCTATTTCATTTTCCATATGCACGTGCTTTTGTGCACCTTCCTTTTGTCTTCCCCCCATGCCTCATTATTCCATGCACGTCCTCGTGCCCTCCTTTGCACCCTTCTATGCCAAGTCATCTTCTGTCAGACTTGAATGTGTTACATGCAACCTATCAGAGCGTGCCAATAGGGTGCCGAATCTAGACAACCAACCAGTGTATGAAACGTGGTAGAAAAGACAAAACAAATGAAAAATTGACCAATTTATTCGGTCAATCTATGCACGCCACATGTTTTGCATGAGATGACAACTCTGACATCTTTTGATAACCGTATCTTTTACTACAGAGCTCATATCGACACACCCTTAGACTTGTCAGAGAGTTCCTAACATAAGCTACATGTTAGACTATTCAAATTCAAATATAGGTAGGATTTGTTAGGTGAAAAATAGGGAAACTTATCTTAGCTCATCAATGCATACATCCAATCAACCTCAACCACCAGATTTCATCAGATCTTGCCTTCTTCCTTCTTCCACACACCAAACATACATGGGGAAGCGCATCTGATAGCATTTCAGGTGGATTTGTAGGTATTTATCATTGGTTTTTGGTGGTTGAATATTTGAATATGAGTTTCCTTCACTTTCTCCTTCTCTTCTCTCCTTCTTCTTCTATAAATAGTAGAGTTCTTATTTGTAAAAATATCCCTCTCTGTTGTAATGGCACCATGCCAAAATGGTGGCAAACTTCCCATGGGTCTCAGGCCTTGGTGTGGTCTCTGCAATGTATTCTCACCTCCTGTCATGAATGTAAATGATTGTGCGTCCCTTAATTAATAAAATCATGTTTTTTGGAACTCTTGTCTTCCCTCTCTCATTTTCATTGCACCTCACCTCTCTGTTTGCATTTTCTAGCATGCTTTGTGTACTTATATGCTTGCATTCCCCATGTTCAATTGTTACATGCATTGGAAGGCTGAGCCTGCATGTTGATCTGTGGCATGTCCCCATCCAACCTCTTCTCATGTGCCCTCTCAGTTTCCTTTTTTTCTTGTGGAGAGAGATCTGCCCTTTCCTTCTGGCGCTATCACCTTCCTTAGCTTAGGATTTCCCATTTATGCACATCATTCTATCCCTGGTCCCTTAGCATGTTTATTCTAGGATTTTCTTTCAGAATTAGGAGTAGCAGTAGCGTTAGAGTAGGTAGAGGAACCGACCTTCTCCAGAAATCCATCCCAAGCGTACAAGGTCCCAAAAATTGGGGACGGTTCCATTGTGGTCGCAAACACCTTGGCCCTTTCAAGATCCAAGACGTGGGTGCATGTTTGAGCAACCAATATCTACCTTAAACATTGTTTTTAAAAATAAGGTTTTATCTTGTACATAATAGTCTAGTTTCAGTTCCTTTAGGTGTTGTTGAGTAGTTTTTTCATCAGTAGTTGTATTTTTATTTGCAAGCACTTGTGCACACTCTACATGTTCCATTTGGACATGTATATAATTCTCTTTTATAAATATTTGTGTGGACCCCTTTGTTGTTGCATTTCATTTAGAGTAGGTTTTATGGGAGAATGAGGTGTCTTGGGGAAATGTCAAAGTATATTCATTCAACCCCCAATATTATATGTAAATCAGAGTTCTCCATGTTCCTTGGTAAAATTCAATGTTTTTGGGACAGTTTGCAAGTTCCATTCATACCCCCCAAAACTGGTCTTCAAGAACACCTATAGACTTAACTTATGCCAAATGGATTGTAAAAGTCTACTAATCTTCTATTTAGTAGGTAGATAAAACATTTTAGTCACCAAATTGTTTTCTAAAATAACTCTCGGGATATTTTTACAACTTACAAGTGTTTGGTCTGGAGCTGGCCATACATTTGGTCAAAGATGGCCTTAGCATTTGGTCCAAATCTAGCCTTAGTATTTGGTCTTGAGTTGTCTAAGGCAGGAATTTTAGTGCTCTTTGGGTTCTCCTAACCCACAAAATAGAATATCATTATTCTTTATTCCTTATTTTATCCATTCTCTTCCAAGGAGTATTAAATGATTTGATTTTAATATACAACCAACTCTTTCCTGAAGTGTATGTTGAGTGATGAGAATTGTAGAAGAGAAAAAAGAGTATGTTGGTAGAGGAAAGAATATTTTCCATTTATCCACGGGTTTCATCATGAAGTAGAACCATTCCATCTAGATAACCCAAAATGGCATCTTTTCAATTTGGGCACCTCTTCCATCCAAATTACAAAGAAAGGACCAAAACCTCACATGTATATTTTTTTAGTGTTCCATGGGGTATCTGGGTATATTCCCTTTTAAGAAAAATTTGTATAAAAGTGAAGGCATGTCTTCACTACTAGAGGTTCTAATTTTTGGGTTTTAGCTAGGGTGATTACATCTTGTACAATCACTAGTAGGCATTCAGATAATTTAACATGTCTCCCTTGTCAATTGAATACATATGACAATTTTTTCATGTATAAGTCTAGTATTTCCATATGTAAGTAGATATATAATCTAGACATGTATTCCTTTTTGTTATTATCTTGTATCTATCCTATCAATGAAATAAAAAGAAATGCATTTTAGATCATTGTATCATATTGGTTATTGAATGAATGTTGTTTAGTAGTTTTACTTATCAATATTTGTTTCAATTATAAAATTCCTTTCTCTAATTACAATCTAGGAGTGAATATTTGTTTCCTCTAAAGGTATCCTAGGTTTTATGGATTTGGCATAATAAGTACATGAATTTTTAATCACAAGTGTTTTTGTTGAAGTTTTCAGAGATTACATTGTAGTTGTTGCACAAATTGGGTTTCCATGAATGCAAATAACCCCTAAAATTTTATCTCATTTTGATTTCAAGATCTAATACATCATAGAAGCATTAATAAAAGATGATGAATATTTTTGGTTCTCCCCATTATATCCCCACCCCTTTTTTTACTTCAATTTCTAACCCACTATCATGTTCTAACCATGCAAACTACAACATCTTCATATATCCAACATGGGTTTTCCTACAGACTACAATATATTTATATATTTTAAGTGAGTTTTCCTTTGATATGAAATTTTAGCACTATGAATGTCATTTTGTACCTAGTTGTTAAAAAAATCCTTTGAATTATGTTCATAATCATATTCCATTTGTCTCTAGTATCTTGTGTCTAATGTTAATTATGTGTAGTGTTCATTTGAATACTCCCTTGAGTGAGAATTCCTTTTGTGGCTATACTTTATTCAAAATAATTTTCCAATAATTACAAGGGAGATTGAATCATAATATCCCTCCTCCTTCAAGCTACCATTTGGGTCCTCTCACCCTGGTTCAGGTAGAGCTGAAGTATCAGTATATTATCCACTTCTCTTCTATGTGCCTCTCATTTATTTCCAATTCTTAGTCATGGAAGAATGTTAGATCCATCCCCATCTACAAACACCACATCTTGAACATCTATCATTCTTCTTGTTTTTCCTTTTCCAAATTGCAACCAAATCCATGAGGTGCAATAACTGAGAACCAATTCAATTAATGAGATTTAGAGGTGAAGAAATATATAGAGGCTAGGGGAATACATGGAGAATTAGGAAAAGTGGCAAATTAAAGGAACATCATCTATAAAAATCCATGAGTAGCTCAAAATCAATGCAACATGTATAAATGGTTGACTAAAATTCAATATTGCAATAGTGTACCACCATTTTAGAATCAATTGGAAAGATTCAAATAAGATGAAAGGATTTCATATTCAATCACTTAATATTCAAGATTTTAGAGAGAATTTAAATTCCAAATTCAAGAAATCATCAAGTAAAATGGAGTATTACTACTTTCAAATATTGAGAGCTTTACATACCTATAGTTTCTCAAGTATTTTGAATATTATCATCAATAGAGGCACACCTGCACACTTTCTTCTCAAACCATCTCTTTGGAGAAACCATTTTTTATAAACAAATCATCAAGTCAGATCATTATACAACCTTTAAAAAGAAGTTTTAAGAGGCTTGATTAATGATGATGATGATTTGGACCATGATAAATCATAGTGCAACCTTTATCTAGTGGCCATTTGATAGACATGGTTTCATATTTTAGCAGAAAAAATAGAGGTAATGTCTTGCATTGATTTACTTTGTGGCATAATGGGTGACAACGTAAATTACAAAGAAGGGGCTCTAAAATCCTAAGGAGGAAATTTAATTGGTAATATTACTAAAAACATTTTTCTAGTTACTACCATCTCCCTCCATTTAATATTTAGTTCAATCAAGAAATTGTGGAAGAATGGGGAAAGAGTAATAAGACCAGGATTGTTCTTAAAAGACTAGTTTCAAATCCGAAGTCTCCATAAATAAGATGACCATATTATTTTTCACACTTGTGGTAGGATTTGGAATGTCCCTAATGAATAGAATATTAGGAGAACCTTTTATTGTGCATGTAAATCATATATGGGTACCTCTGTTATCCATGATCATTACCGATGAAAGGATTCCTACTCTCATTAGAGTTATATCTTATAACCTCTATAATAATCTTGTAGATTACAATAAGAAGAGTGACAATTTATATATGATGTCCTACTTTCTTGATATTGTGTGTAGTCCAATAATTTTAGGGAGTCCCCATTTTGTCACCACATAACCAACACATAGTCACTAAAGTCTTTAGTAATATGTACATGCATAAGCATAAGAAGAACATGGAGGTGATCTATAATAACTACTGTCATATGATCTTCAATGTCATACATGACACCCATATTCCCAAGGTAAGTCAAAGGATCATCACTACATTAAAAAACTAGGGAGACTTTTGGTGTTACCCAAATTGTACTATAATTGGAGTTGATGGAATCCTTACCATCCCATTTAGACTTCCTAGATTCCCTAAAAACCTAGCTAAAAAAGAGATAGCATGTTAGTTTTTCCATGGCATCAGTCATGTGGAAAAGGAAAAAAGAAGCAAAATCATACCTATCCTCCTTTGCTTGGCTCGGTAGGTTCAGTAATCTTGAACTATTGGAAAATATCTATAATGGTGGCAACACAAAGAGCATCAATCTAGTTTGAGTGTTATACGTCAAGTTTTTTTGACCTAGCAGGAAGGGTGGCATAATTATACAAACATACCCCTGGTATGGATACCTTTAATTCACATACATTAGATATATAAGGATGACCTAGTTCTTAAAGATGAGATATTGATGACCGATTTGTGACCCTAAACATAATAAATTTCAATGTTATATATATACCCATTGGGAAGCCTGCTAGAGTTAGAGGAATAGAGCTTAGGCCATGACAAGAATCAGAAGTAGAGGAAGAGGAATATTAAGATGACTAAGGTACAAACCCTAGGTAACTATAGAGGATTTCTATATTACCTCCTTCATCTAAAGGGAGGGTTAGTCCATCTCAGTGTTCTCCTTCTCCAAGCATATAAAATTCAAGCCTTGCAAGAACTATGGGGGGGTTGTAAGCTCACGAGTTACTATTCCTACTATAAGTTTCCTTGGTAAGTACTAGTAAACTTTTGGTTATTTCCCCCTTATTTTCCTCCTTCATCATTTCCTAGTACTATATGAATGGTTTCTCCTTCTTCGATTCCATCTTCTTTAGGAACTTTCACTAGTAGTATTATCATTTCCATTAGTTCTTCTTTAAAAGATGACGTAAGGAAGAAGAACATAGAGATTTGGTTGTGCGTATATTTCAAGGATTTGAACCATGCCTTGTTGAAAGACCATTATCCTCTCCCATCAATCGAGAAAATTCTTCAAACAGTGGCAGGAGCTCAAAGATTTTCTTTGCTCGATGGATATTCATGTTACAATCAAATTCTAGTCCAAGAATCCGACCAATTCAAAATAGATTTCACTATCAAGTGGGGCACACATGTCTACAATAAAATGCCATTATGATTGTCGAATGCTGGGGGTACATTCTAAAGAGCCATGGATATGGAATTTAAAGGACTAATCAACGATATCATCTTGGTTTACTTAGATGACATAACTATGTATTCTAAGTATGCAGTCAATCATATCGCACATCTAAGGAAGGATTTATGAAGGTGTAGGGAATTTGGGGTTTCAATCAATCCCAAGAAGTGTATTTTTGTAGTTCACAAGGGAAATTTACTGGGGCATGTTGTTTCAATGGAAGGACTATCAATCAATCTAGCTAGGATTTGTTTTATTATGTCCTTATCTCTCCCAAGGCATAAGAAGGGTCTCTAGAGTTTTCTAGGAATCATAAATTTCATGTGGAGATTCATCCCTCAATTCACAACATTGGCTAAACTACTAACATCCATGCTGAAGAAAAACATGCCATTCTCATGGACAAAGGAAGGATGAGAGAGCTTCAAAGCCATCAAAAAGGTAATTTCTCAAGCTCCCACACTAGTGAACCCTACATTTGATAAAGACTTTATCCTTTATTCTTTTACAGGTCAAGAGAGCATTTTAAGGATCCTCACCCAACAAAATGACGATCTATTGGAGCAACCAATCACTTTCTTTAGTGAATCCCTCAAATAATACGAGCTCAAATAATCATTCATTGAAAAACAAGTATTTTTGGTTATTCGATCTTTGAAGAAATTCAAGCACATGTTGTCGAACAAAAAAATTCATCTGATGGTGTCTCATCCAGGTGTTAAGGAGTTTTTGCTAAACAAAGAGATGAATGAAAAGTGCGTTGAATGGATCATGAAGGTGATGGAGTATGATGTGCATATCAAGGTTACCAAACTTATCAGAGGTAAAGGTTTGTGGTAATAGCTTGCTGTAGACATGGAATCAAAAGGTGATGAGGATATGACGCTCCTAAACACTGATGAGAGTGATGAAAATTTTTACTGGTTATCTAAAATGAAAAATTTCCTCTTCTCAGGAGTATATCCTATGAACATGGATAAAAACCAAAGACGGAATTTCCATCTTCAATCTATTCCATATGTTTTGGTAGATAATGTTCTCTTTTAAAAGGATTTGAACGGTGTCCTCCCTCAGTGCGTAGGACCGGAACAGGTAAGTAAGATACTAGAAGAGTTTCATAATGGTCTATCTGGAGGACATTAATCTGCATGAAAAAATTCTACCAAGATCATGCGAGTCAGTTACTATTGGCCAGATTTGTTCAAAGATGCCCATCTCTGGGTAAGGAAGTGTAAAGAATGTGCCTTTTTCATTGGCAAGTAAAAGTTGGTAGCTCTTCCAATGCATCCAATTCAAGTGGATCAAATATTTCTTCAATGGGGGTTGGACTTCATCAAAATTATTAATCCTCCATCTAGTGACAGACATAAATGGGTCCTTACTGGAATAGACTATTTTATTTGATGGACAGAGGGCGGTAGCATTAAAAGAGAGCAATGAAAAGGAAGTTATGTATTTCTTAGAAGGTATAATGATAAGGTTTGGTGTTCCTTTTATAGTCATTTCAAACAATGCGATGGATTTTATTGGTATGAAGTTGAGTGAATGGGGTGTTAAAAACAGGGTCTACCTCAATACTTTGTCCAATTACTCTCTGCAAGGAAACGGATTGGCTGAGTCTAGTAACAAAAACATCATAAGGATTATTAAGCGCACGATGAAAAATAACAAGAGGACTTGACATACACAACTTAATACTGCCTTGTGGGAAGATCAGATCGCACCTAAAAGGGCCATAGGGAATTTTCCTTTCATGCTTGTATATGGAAGGGAAGAAAAACTTCCACTCTCCTTGGAGTTACCTTCTTTAGAGTTAGTTCATCAACTTTAAGTTATGGAGAGTGATCCTATGATAGTAAGGTTTACTGAACTCATGGAGTTAGAGGAAGTACGGAAAAAGGATATGAAGACTTTGGAGCAACATTAGGATCAGGTTAAGAAATATTTTGACAAGAAGGCATCCGACAGAAATTTTCAAGAGGGAGATTTAGTCCTCAAATGGGATCAAGATAGGGCCAAACTAAGTAGGAAAGACAAGTTTTACGATCTCTAGAGCGGGCCACACATCATCACAAGTTGCAAAGAGGAAAATTCATTTAATCTATCTAGGCTCAATGGAGAAGAACTGCCCATTCATGTGAATGGGATACATAACAAAGCTTGTTTTTGAGAAGCATTCCACCACATGTATAGTTTAGTTAGGTGTTTTCCTCTAAGTGCTTATGCACATTGTTGTGTGTTGATGTTATTTGTATTTCCTTGTTGCTGTGCTTTTTGTGTTGTTCTTGCACATTGTTTCATCATAGGAAGGTGTCAAGGAGAAGGAAAGTTTAAAGTTTCCATAAGAATTTCATGCATATGCTTCATTCAAAATTCTATAGTGTTCCATAGATGTCAAGCATTCAACAGATTCAATATATTTCATGCTTAGCATTCCATAGAGGTCAAATATTAGCAATGTTCAAGGGGATTCATAATGGGTTCATTTATTATCCTTCATTATGTAGTAGTCATTCCAAGTTTGGGATGTAATATGTAGTAGTTTTAGGGTAACTTGGGAACATGAAACTCACAATTCATGAGTTTCATGGTTCAACATCAGGTCTCAGATTAAAACCTATGAATCCATGCCCAATAGATAGACAAGGATACTAGAACTATGCTTAGCAAACAAGTATCCCCGAGAGGTTGCTAAAAATGTTGTTAATTTTTACCCTCTTAGACAAAAAATTGACAATGAGGTTAAAACTACACCCAAGACAAATAGTTTAATTGCTTAATCATGTGCAAGTGGAGTGGTTCAAACTAATGTCGTTTGGCTCATATTTAAACTTGTACAAAGAGAATCCAACTCAAAAAATGTATGGTTTATTTTAAAGATCAAGTATTGATTCAAAAAACTAAGCATCTAACTCAGGCTAGCTAGTGTTTTCTCATAGTTTGAGCTCATGATAACTGGTCATTACATAGAGGAAAGGCCGAGTTGCATAGATCGTGAATAAAAAGTGAACCCAAAGGTGAGTTGAGTTGGCTCACGATAGAAAAAAAAATCTTGTACTAATGATGACACCAACATTAAACAACCGAGATCATGATCCCAGGGAGTTAAGTAATGAAAATGGCTCAATATTAGAACGTAGATGGAGCCCGAGTAGGTGAAGTGCCTCATTGAGTCAACAAATATCTTGGGAACTTGAGAGAAGATTAATTGAGCTCAGTTTGGGAAATGAGGAGGCTAACTCATTCGTGACACAGATTGGGTGGCTGAGGCATAGGAGGATGCATAATTCGATGAGGTTATGAGATATTTGATATTTTTTGCAGATCGAGCTTGACATCATCGAGCAATGGAAGTTGTAAGGAAACACGAGAGGATCCCGTTGAAAGCTAACTAGAAGGGAGTTTAGAGGGAGATCCCAAAAGACATCTAGAGCATTGGCTCACTAAGTTGATGTTGAGGTACCTTGGCATATTGGCATACGAACAAAATTATAGGGAAACACAAGTGAGTTTGAACTCAAAGAGATTGCCAAAGGAGCTTGGGTGAGCCCAAAAATAAATTTGGTGGCTATCACAATAAGGATGAGCTCAAGAGTGAGTCAATTACATGGACAAGAATTAGTGGTTTGTAGTATTGGAGTTTCAGAAGTAGATCTAATAGTCGAGTAGATATTGGACGAGTTGAGCTCAAAACAGGGGGCGAGTTTGCAGGAGTTGAAGTTTGATGCTTTGAGGACATAAATGAAACCAAGGTCACAACGGTGAGGGCTAAGCTCCTACAACAAAAGGATGATGCCAAATCAATGGAGATGGGATACAATTTTGGTGAGGTCAGAATGTTTGGTCCGAGCTCATAGAGATGATCTTGACATGATATTGAAAGAAGGCTTTGAGACTTGATGGCTCGGGTGGTCAAGTTATGAGATGAAATATTGGCTTGTATCCAAGCAAGCTTTGGATCAAGCCACTCGGTCTTTGCCGTGTTAGTTGGGTTCAAAGGAATTTAAAGTTGGAAAGTCATTCAAGCTCGAATGTGAGCTCATTACATAGAAAAGAGGTGAGATGGGCTCAATATGTTGAGTACATAAATTTAGGGGAAGAGCTCGGAACACCGAGACATGGCCACACACACTTTATAGGGAAATATGTTCGAGCCATGAAAATCGGGGAAGTTTGAGGGGTTTTTTTCTAGGTGAGGATATTATTATGGTAAACCAAGAAAACATTTTTGTGTGGGAAAATTTCATCCTCATTGCCAAGTGGGAACAATTACTTAGCAAGCCAAAGGAGAAGTTCTGTGAATCGAACAAAAAAAATCACCGAAGAGCTTGGGCCCGTCGAGGAATCATGCCAACAAGTGTAGTATAAAGTGGAATAACATCAACCTGGGGAAATTTGAAGGTTTGTGGACATAGTGGAAACTTTGTAATGGCAAGCCATCATAAGGTTTCTGTGTCGAGAAAAAGTCTGAGTTTATTACCAATTCACCATGAGAATCTGTCAGAGTGATTGAGCGGTTGCAAATTAGATGGCGAGTCATTTTCTGAGCTATGAGGAAGGTTTTTTGAGAGACTGAGTTACATGGAAATGGCTGATGATAATGGTGCATTGATGTGAAAATATTTTTGTGAAAAGTAAGTTGTTGTTCTAGAATGAATTCACAGCTTGGCGGTCGAATATAAAAAACAAGATTCCTATGATATTTTCATGTTCAAATGGATTAGCGAGCCATGAGAAATATGTTATAGGCCATGCATGACAAATAGGTGAGATGCTCGGGAAAATTCAAAACCATGCTAACGCTTATATGCAAGTTTCAGTTTTTGAGATGAGTGGTGAATGCATAGCTTAAAATTGGCTCAGACATTGATAGGCGAGCCATTCGTCAACCATATGAACTTAGGAGAGCCAAGATTATCAGCCAGTGGATCTAAGATTGCCATAACAGGTCGAAATGTGGATTAAGGGAGATACATGGACCAATCCATAATGTCAGGCTTGGTCACAGAAATAATGGAAATATCATAGCGAGCTTAGTTAGCTAAGTTGGAATCAAATCGAAATGGAAAGCTTAGTGATCTAAATTTCTGGCTCACTGCACTAGAATGAGATGGATCGAATAAAATGCATTATGCTAGGAGTTTGAGGAATCATATGTCAAGAAGATCTGAGTCAATCAGTGAAGCTTGAGATCACACTGAGGTTTGTAACATTGATGTGAAAAATTCAAATGGCGCGGTCGTAGAAAATTCAAAAGGAGGTGGCTTGACAGGTTGAGAGATGAATCATTGTGGAAAATTTGAAACATGATTTGCAGAGGCATTTGACTAAATGGGCCTTATGAAGTGATGTATCAAGCAGATCTTATAGGCCATGGCACAGGTAAAGGTGGGCTTAGAGTCAAGGTTTGTTAAGAGTTAGTAAAGGTTTCTGCATTGAGCCATGGCCTGGAGCCTGTTAACGGATATGGATCTTCTCACCGATTCAAGGACAAAATGTTCAAGGATTCGAATTTTAGTGTTATAATAGGTAGGCCTCCAACCATTTAGAAGGTAGTCACAAACCATGCATGAGTGCAGATGAGCATGGGATAACGTGATTTAGTAATCCACTGGATAGCTTGAACATGGGATCCAGGTCTATGTTAGGGTGCTAGTTGGTATGAATAGACCGAGTCAACATAGCTTGGTCAATGTGATATAAGGACAAACCATGTCGGTGTGCATGAAAGTGAACACAGGGAAAATAAGCAAAGATCAACTCAAGACATCCGGGCATAGACGTCGTTTGATACAGATGAGTTGGTTGAGCCATATAATATCTCATGGTTAATGTGGAAGATGAGTCATTCAAACATTGAACAAGAATTTAAGTGATATGGTCATGTCAAGCTTGATAAGAAGAATCAAATCATTGAGGAATCATGGGCCGAGTGACTTTGGTCAAAGCACAATGGTGTTGGAAATTGAAAGACATAGAGTTATTTGGTGATGACGGGTACATGGCAAGGAACTCAGTGGGCTCATAGGAGCTGGGACAAGATGTGAGGTGACAAGGGTAGGTTGATGTGTTAAGGAATTGATGTTGAACTGAGTTGAGCCTGAGAGTGGAGATGTCGAGTTGAGTTAAGCTTAGCTTGAAGCAAGTCACAAAGGATTCGGTGAATGTAAATTTTAGAAGCGGGGGCATCCTCGTGGAGAATGGAAATGTGGAGGTAAGATGCCCGAAATGTTTTGATAGCTCGTGAAGGGAAGCTTGGTCGTGGCCTTGTTGGAGGAACTCATGACCAACTCAATGAGTTGACTCGGTGAGCCAACCACCGAGTTGAGCTATTTTTGACCCATTCACATGGACCCCTCCCTCTTTGATGCAGACTAGTCAACGGGGGTCCCACAATTATGTTTTATTTAATTTAATATTTTTATTTAAATATTTTAATATTAATATTTATTATTATTATTTAAATATTCTTTTAATTAATTAAAGAGAACTAGGTTAACCAGGCATTACTGGCACATGATGGAAGATTCTCAAAGTGGTTTAACCAACTGTAATAAATACATTATGTGCCTTCAATTTAGGAATGTAATTATGACCTTTCCTCTTCTCTCTCACATATTCTTCTATAAATGTAAGTTGGAAGCTCATTCCAAAGGGTTCTAATAGGTCAAATAGCTTGGAAAGTTAGAGATCTCAGGCAAGTGTAATTTTTCAAGAGTCCTCTCTCTTCTGCAAGTTGTCCTTATCGTTGAGGGAACTTTAAAGCCTCTTTTCCAAAATAGTAATGGAACACATTGCCTCTTTTGAATATATGATGCATTTTGCACATTATTGAAGTAATTAAAGTGTGTTTTTTGTGACTAATCTCAGTCCTTCCATCCTTCTATACTTCTTTGTGCCATTTCTAATGCTTGCATGTACACTGTGCAAGTTCATGTTCCTATTTTAGGTTCTTGGAGTTTTGTGCTTATCGAGTGGTGGAGTATTGCATGTAGTTGAGTTTTGGTGCTTTTTCACCATTCTCAAATTCATCGTTCTTCACTGGAAGAAAGATAACTTGTTTGTCTAATCAAGTTTTAAAAAGGGAATGCTTTCTTCTTAGTTTGTGGTATTTTGTACCCTTTCTAAGTTACAGTATGTGAAGTTGACCTATGGTGCACACACCCTCTTCAAATTAACCCTTACTAAGTCTGGAAACACCCTTTATGTGGTGCATCACCATCCCTAGTATAGTTTCATTTATGCAAATCTCTTTCCCTAAAACCCATGAAAATGTTAGCATAGGACTATATAGACATTTTATTTCACTAAGAGTAGTACAACACTTAGTTTAGGAAGAGGAATCTAGCCTTCTTCGTAGGTTCACCTCAAGCCCAAGTCCCATAGCTTGAGAGGTGATCCCATGTGACCCAATCACACTGAATGTCTTGTTCACATTCTGGCCATTCAGAGGGTGCAGTGATTTGGTGACAACAGGTCTATTTCCTCAATGTGGAAAGTATTTCCTTATCAACATGGCTTTGGTGGACCTCCAAGTTACAAAAAATCTTGATGCTCAGTCTCTAGGTTATTGAAAATTTTGAGTTTAGTGCTTCAACCCAGTCAAGAAGCAATTCCCAGGTTTGAGTACATGCTTACTCCATCCAACATGAATTTTATTGTATCATTAATGAGAAGAGTTATCCACCCCTTCAATAAGTAAGGAATCAATCAAAATGTATTATTATATTATTGTAAAGTCACAATATTGGCTTCCATCAACCTTTTAAGAAATAATCCAATCAGATTCACACCCACTATAGGATATACACCCTTACACACCTTAATACGAGATGATAATGGTGTCTTTAAACCTTCTCTTTGATTTTCAATACAAACACTTTAGGGGATAGAGTTTCCACTCCTGTTAACAAACATTTTCCTATTCCAGGCTTCAAAATAGGGAAATAGATCTTCCACAACAATTTGGAATGCAATACCATAAAAAAATTGTTACTAATTACTCAGTTAACCCTTCACACATGTCTTGGAGGAAGAAGGTCATAGTCCTCTGGTATAAACTCAAAATGTACTTACAAGACTGTTACAACATTCATAATTTCTCCATAATGCATTACTCATAAACAAGAAAATCATTTTTTTTTACCAACAATGCCTCTACACTCACCTTTTACTAGGTTCCAATTCTCTCTATCCTTACATGCACAATACTTCCATTACTCCAACACCATACAAAAAATGTTCTGATAGTCACATGAGCAGTAACACTCCTAACCATCATCAAATCAATCTCCTAAGGTTCAATACTCATGAAAAAACTTAAAGACTATATTGTCTTCACTATGGGAGTAAGAATCACTTACATAAACAATTCCAAACATAATAATCATGCAAGAAGTTGGTAGAGTACAAAGATAATACAATGTATACATGTAATAAACTTACAAAATATGATTTTTCCTTCAAATTTTTTTCTTGAAACTATACAATCTGACTCATACCCGATAGAATGGTGTAGGTCAAGTATAATTTTTCATTTTATACTTCTCCATTTACCTTCTAATCTAATACAAGCTTCAAGTCTCTTAATCACATACACATTTTTAGGCTTAGTATCAAACATCCTAATTATAGACTCAATTCCTTAGCCATTGAATCATATTATAACCTATAAACCTTTAATAAGACATAATAAACTCATTTGGACCCCTTTTCATCCTTATATAAGCTTAAATTCCCATGAATTCATAAAACAATAATGATAAAACCAAAAATGGCATCCACATTCAAGTTTTAAATTTTGGAGGGAAAGTGAATTTTCAAATTTTTGAATGTCCTAGACTCCAACTACTATACCCATACCAAAAAAACAAAATATTTAATTACTTCATGGAT
Organism: Taxus chinensis; assembly: GCA_019776745.2. Classification (NCBI taxonomy): domain Eukaryota; kingdom Viridiplantae; phylum Streptophyta; class Pinopsida; order Cupressales; family Taxaceae; genus Taxus; species Taxus chinensis. The sequence continues at coordinate 652,787,571 of CM034148.1, forward strand.
TATTCAATTACATGGAGTGATGCTCTTGCATCAGGCACAAGAGTGGAATTGGTCAAACTAGCTCAGTTTAGGATGCCTAATCCCAAGGCCTAGTTAGCAAAGTGACTTAAAAAGATTGAGTGAAGGCTTGAGGATGATGGTGAAGAATGGTAAAGTTATAAAACACATGATAGGACATGTTCAAGGGGCCACATAGTTAAGAACAATTCAAAGGTGGTGAGTTGAAGCTTAAACTAGATCAAATTGGCCTAATTCAAGGACCTAACATGAGGATATGAAGAAAAAAATTTTGAATGAAGAAAATAAAATCATGGGAAGAGTGTAGGGACATTTCCAAAATTCCTTAAATGAAGTATCAGGTCGTAAGTAAACACTTAGAGGCATGGTTAGGGTCATTGGTAGGACTTCTTTTTAGGAAAAACAAGTTTAACATGCACAAATGATATTGGTCAAGAATATATAACCGTATTTATGAAAAAGTAACCACTATAGATCATGGAGGAGGTATTCATGAAGATTTATACTAAAGTTGAGGACACGAGGAGGAGTTTTGTACACAATATTATATTTTTACCAAAACTGGGTTAAGTAAAGAATGTTAAAATATCACTTTGAATTCTCAGCATTCAAGCTAAATTGTGAAGCCTTCTTCAGATAAATAATAAGAGAAATTTTTGAATAGCATAGGGATAAAAATATGTTGTAAAAAATATAAGGCCAAATGGATAAGAAATAAGAAAATTCTATTCATTTTTGTGGCACTGTTTGAAACCCTCCTAAACCTATTTGAAATCGGTATGGAGAAAATTGTCTGGTTAAGTGTCCAAATGAATTGTTTACTTATTTATTATTTTGAGCATGCATAGGATACTTCAGATCATATTTTCATGGTGGTTTGAATTCATGTATCATGGTGGGACCCAAAATAAAAAAAAAACTATTTTGTGGAAAATTTAGGGTATAAACAAATATTGCAAAGTAACCCATGCTCAAATATTTTGTGAAGGATGCTGGAGACATGTGCTTGATTTTCATGAAGTTATGTGGAAAACACCTATAGGTAAATTTTATGGTACATGTCTGTTATTGTCTCTACCATTTGAGAATGCTAGAATGCAAGACTAGTCATGCAGGTATGAAGAGAAAACATGGTGAGTTTATTGTTTCAATAAAATTATATGACCACGGGAAATTTATTCAAGTCTAAAATAAAGTTTCTATTCCCTTGAGTTTGTCTAGTTAAGTGGTTTCATGATGAAAACTTCAAGGTGTGAAAATGGATCAAACAAGCTAGTGAAGAAGCTTATTACTACATGTGAGTAGATGAAGTTTTATCTCAATAAGGTATGCCTTTGAATGCTTGCACATGTTCTTTACGATTTCCTTGAACTGTTTAAAGTGTGATTTGAGCTTGGAGAGATCTTTTAAGATGTTTAAACATGAGAATTTGAAGATTGGTTTTAAGCTCCTGGGACCCAATCATACCAGTTTGAGAAATTGAAGTGAAACGATGCTCCTTGCAATGTTTTGATAATTTATATCAAATGTATGTGAAATAATACTTCAAGATATTTATTTTGAGGTATGATAAGTCTCTTGATGACAAGGAGTGATGCTCCAAGTGATCAGTTGTTGAGGACTGATTTTTAGTGTATGAAATCCCATTGGGACCCTATTCTAATCAGTTTTATATGGAGAGAAAGAGAGTTATATATATTATAAAAGTTGAGGATGAAGTATAGGTCCTATATTTCATTCTCCAAGTGTTTATAATTCTTGTTTGTTCATCAATTTTATGATAATGAAGTGATGATGCAACTAGTTTTTTGAGTCCTCCATGGATGTGAATGTCCAGATGAGAAGAAGGATGAAATACATAATTTTTTTATTGATTTGATGAAGCCCAAGAATGTGTTGATGATGTATAAATCTCTTACTGTACTCCATGAAGTTTTCAAGGTTTAATAAAACCTGAAAGTGTAGTAGTTGCTCAAAAAATGAAGATTGGTTTTTGAAGGCCTAAAATCAAATATGTATTGGAGCTCTAATGGAGATATGAGTATGAAGTGGTGATTTAAAAAGAATATAAATGCTGTATATGGATTGGTGGGGACCATGTTCAACATTCATGAACATTTTTGACTCATGTGAAAATGTTTGAAAGGTTTAAAGAAAAAATTAAGACTTGGCTAGCTAGAGGAAAAAATATGAATAGAACAATTACAAATAAGAAGTGTAGGGGGTTAGATTGGAATATTTGATACATAAATAAATTTTGGGGGTTACTGGAATGTACCATTGCATTTCATATGTGTTATAAATCATCTTAATATCTCAAGAAATGAATGGACTTGAAACTAATGCATTAACAATAGTAATGATTACACTTTGGCATTTTTTGATTAAGTCAATTTGTTTTTCTCTTGTACATACATGGAATTGAATTTGAAGTGATGTGAAGGTAGAGGAAGTGTATGAGAAATGTGAGAGAGTTATTATCTTGTATATGAAGACTTGAGAGTGTTGAGAATAGGTTTTAAAACTAAGGGTGTTGGTGAAAGAGATAGGTACAACAATTTTAATATGTGAAAAAATAGGTGTAAGAAGAAATGTGAGAGTGCTTTCCCCATGAAGATGAGAACCTGATTATGAATGTAGAATTATCCATAAAGAAAAGAGATTAGATTAACATGTAAAGGAGAAGATAGGTGATGAGAGAGGTGTGCAGAAAGAGGGAGAGAAGAGGTGAGCTTATTTTTTGATCATAACTTGTTATAGTAAGACAACTGATAAAGAAGTGATCAACACCAAGTTGAAGGACCAAGTGGCTGCTTAGTATCAGGGAGTTAGAGATTCCTTTTAAGTTGTATCTTATAGAAGGTCAGTGGGTTCTTTATTGAATTTTATATTTACAACTTCTATGCAAGTATAAGCTTGCTAAAGATCAAGTGGATTCTTGGTTAAATTATGGAGTTGTAGGTTCATGTTGAGTCGATGATCAACTGTGAAATCAATGTAATATTTAGAGGACATTCTTTTCCAAGTTAGTTCTTTGATTTCAGTGGGGTTTTCTCCCTTGAAGATTTCCCCTATTAAATCTTGTCTCTCTGTGTGCACTCTCTTGTTGACTGCTTGTGAATGATGGTATAGATTTAACACAACAAATTAAGTGAATTGAATGGTTTGTCAAATTTTGAAAAGACACTGATTTGCCCCCTCTCAGTGTCCTAATTTCTAACATAACTAATCCATTGGGAAACTGGTTTTACCTTATTTGGACAATGTTGTCTCCATATTATTGCTTTAACTTGTCCTGATTTCTCTATGAAAACTTAGCTTCTTCTTGGATGAAATTGACAATGTGCTGATCACTCTCAAATACTTGCCAATTTGTGCCATTGTCTGGTACAATAGTCATCACCTCTACTTTGGCTATAACCCATCCCTTTTGACATATTCAACAATGTTAAATTGTGTTCATATTTTCGTTAATATATTTGTGGATTCATTCTCTTTCTTTGGGATGACACAGATGTTGAAGGGCTTCATAGTCATTCAAGATTCAACATTCCATAACCTATGCTTGTAATATCTTAGCAAGTCATTCTTAGCTATATTTAACCCTCTGACTTGGTTCACAATCATGTCACTATCCCCCAAGGTCTGCAATTGCTTGATATTCTTAATAATTTCCCATTGTAAGACATGGATGAGAGAATCAAAATCTGATGATTTATTAGAACAACTAAACTAAAATTAAAAAACAGAATAATACTTCACACTTGAAGGAGACAGAATTACTACACCTCTTCTTTCCCCTTGTCTTCTTTTAGACCCATTAAAGAAAACATGCCAAATGTCATATTATTTATCCTTTGATTTCATAATAATAGGAATAGGTGAATTTTCCTCATGCAAAAAATAGGCACAAAACCAACCTCTTCAATTTATTTATAGGGGTCAAAACAATGGAAATTGGATCCCTACTCATTAAGTAGAAAATATGGGATACCTTCAATTTGAGTATCTACTTCTTGGACACTTGGGTGATCATCTTAATCAAATACTATGAAATTCACATTGATGGGGCTGGGTACATAAGGCTCTATGTGAGATGTAGAAATTGGCTTAGACCTTATGGTAACTTTGGCTCCAGATATGGTCTTGAAAAATTATGTGAGACCAATCCAAAGATAAGTATCCACCAATATTAATAGTGAAATCCCTTGAGAAGTACAATAAAAATAATGGTGGAAGGTCAATGATAAAAATATCACACATGATTGAGAAACTTGGGCATGCATGAACTATGAGGTTTAAACTCTTGACAACCCCAATAATTCCCACTGCAGTTCCATCCAACTACACCACTCCTTTAGAGAGTGACTCATATTCAAGACCAAGATGGTATGATATCTATTTGGGAATCACTATAATACTTTCTCTTGATTCAATCATGCAATTATTTACCAAATGATTTCCTATAATCAAAGAAAAATAGAAGGCTGGTGGCTTCATGTTCTTACCCAGTTGGTCACCATTTTGTTGAGGTGCATTTGTGAGTACCATTTATTATTTTCCTTGGACGAATCATGCGACGTGGGGACATCAACCATGGTGGCTTGCAGAAGATCTATATGTCCAAGGATAGTTATGGATTCCCACATTGAGATACCCACATTGGTCTTCTTCATACGTTATAGAATGTTGAAAGGAGTACCCATGGATTTCTGTAATAGATGAACGTTTTCCTTTCTTTTATTTTCAATTCATGGACTTTCTTTGGATGGTGGAACTTCTATATTTCATGGAATTTATTTGAGTTGTAGATTATACTTGTGTTGCATAATTTCCTTGTTAGATAAGATCTATTTACTTGGTAGATCCATAATGTTCTGTGGGTATATGGTGCATTGCGTGTTTACTACATTCCAAAAATTACTTATTGAAGCCTAAAATCCCCCAAGTTTGTAGGTTATTTGAGCTGGGGATGTATACATAGTGAAGTAAGAGGTGGAGTACTTGGCTCAATTGTCCTTCTCTTAGATCTAGTGTTTGCAGATGCAATTAAAGAAGGTGGTTGATTCATCCCTTCAAGTTGATTGATCCTATATAAATCCTACATTTTCCATTTCATAAATGAAACATCACTTAGTGACATCTCTTGAGTAATTCCATACTGTGGATTCTCCTTTACAGATGCAATTTGAGAAAAATATGCATTTTGGACCATCAAGGATTGGTTTATAATTACATTAGGACATGTTACTTGGTTGCGAAGAAGATTGCAAGGGAACCACCACTCATAATATTACACAAGATTATTCTATACTGCAACCAAATCCTTAGATGAACTAGCCATATTAGGATTATAGGTCTGAAATGGATTTGTATGGAAATTATGATTTTTATGGGCTTCTTAGAATGGTGTCTTATTTAGCAAAAATGGGGCTTGCTAAGTTATTATGGAGGTTGGTAAGGTATGAATTATGATATTTTTTCCTCTTTAAGGATAACAAATCATTACCAAAGTTTTATAACCACTTCATGACTTTCTGCAACTCACTTGAAGGTCTTGTAGGGGTATACTCTTGACTTGAACTTTGACTTCTTGGAGATGGAATAAGAGTTAATTTAGGATTTTTATGAGGTATATATGTTCCTACCTCTGGGTATATGGGCATTGGATGTCTAAGAGTGAGTTTATCAGCCTAAATAATATTTGTTCTATGCCAATAGAAATATTATAGACATCTGGTAAAGATATAACCCCATGGGCTAAATCATGACATAGATGTCACTATTTAAAGACCTTAGATAATAGAGAAATGCATACTAGGGTGTACATCTTACCAGTTGAGGAATTACATCCCAATTCCTATAAAATATGATGTTAAAATAAGTTATTAGTTCATTAGGGGCTCCCTTTATTGTTTTCAGTTGCTCCACTAAGGAAAAATGATCTGAATTATCTTTAAAATAGTTGCAGAGATCTTCTCCAAACTCATCCCAAGTAGAGATAAAGTTAATTATTAAACTTCCATACCATTTAAAAACTTTTCCTTTGAAAGAAGCCACCAACAATCTCATGGCTAAATTCTATTGTGTAATGTGATAAAATGAGTAGATTTTTACAACGTCCTTAATGTGATCAATGGGTGTTGTAGTGTTCTCTTAAGTGAAGAAGAGAACACTCTTCAAGGTTGTAACTAGAATGTTATCATATTGAACAAAAATTAAAGGACTTCCTCCATTGAATGTGATAAAATCCTACTTTATTTGATGGGTTATGAATGTCATGGGTATTAGAACCCTTGAAGATAACAAGAAAGGCATACCAGAAGGAGGAGTAGAGAGAACATTTTTAGAGGTGATGGTGATCTTTGTGTGGATATTCCTCTTCTTCTTCTCCTTGTTGATAACTGAAAGTAGTCAAATGGAACTTCACTTTCTATTATTTTCCTTGTTTGAACTCTTCTCTTGAAACTAAAACATTTGACTACATAAACCAATAGATATGATGATTGGGAGTTTCTAGACGTGTTTTAGTGAAGTCTCTAAAGGCTGAAAATCTACAGGATACACACCAGTCATAGTGATATGATATCAAATCCTTCAATGTAGTCCCACTAGTATGCCATAACTATTAACACAAAAAATTTGCACCCTATGAATATTCATGAATATACATCAAAATTTTTGTGAACATGGGATTATATCCAAGAGTGGGGACTTGCAAAGTGAGACAAACCTCCATAGAAGGTTGGTTCCTTCTATCTTAGTTGACTACAAACTAACCTGCAACTTCAAAATATAACTAAACTAAATCTAAATTACAAGTTTGTAGGAATTGGGGTTGAGAATGGAGAAAATGTTGTAAAATGAAATAAGGTGATGCACCAAAGATAAAATAGGGTTCAAATATGACCTATAAAGACACAAATGCAACCACACATATAAAAATCAAAGATAAACATTAAGTTTTGCAAGAGACAAGTGAATAGGTTCATGGGAAAGAAATAGGGTAATATTTTCACATAAAATACACTGCATTTAAAGGAATTAACCATAGATGCATATCATTTATAACATTTCCACTTGCATTTACAAAATGGAGGTTTCTAAAACCTAAAAAAAATAGTTATAGAGGTCTGAAGGTGTAGAAATTGTAAAAATCTTATGGAAGAGCTACAAATACAATAGAAGATGATAAGGCCCAAATATGTCTCGTTAATGCGCAATAAATGATCTTATTTTACCCTCCTTTTAATCAGGTTTGATTACATTTTGTGACTTTTGTTTGATCTGGTATAAGTTAGGATGTAATTGTCCATATTTTGTTGAATTTAGTTCTAATGTCTAAAAACTCTGTAATTCCCAACAAAGTGTGAGGAAAGTAATTTGTTATAATACAAAAGGTCACAATCAATTATAGGAATGAAGTATGAAGTGATCAACATGTTTTTGGGAGCATTGGATTCAATACAACTTAGTTCCAGAACTTCCAGACTTAGTTCCGGAACTCCATCACACAATTTATGAGCTCTATTACTTAGTTCTGGAACTCCTGAGTTTAGCTCCAGAACTTTCATGGTTAGATCTAAAACAATCCCCTTTAGTTCCAGAACTTCTCCAAAGTTTTGGAACCAATGGGAGTCTGTTTATTTTGGTGACATCCAATGATAAGGCAATCAATGAGCCTTTCAATTAGGATAAAATTAGGAGATTTCCAATTCTTCATACTCAAAGATCTAGGGATAGCTTATCGAACAACTGTACGTCTAGCAAGGTTCCAAATTTAACATCTATTTTGGGCCATATTCGGTTCCATCTGAATCAGTAGAACAACTATGGCCGTAAATGCATCTTTGAATGAAATATATATATATATATATATATAAAGACTTGTAGATAGATTTAGGAGATAACATATACACAGATACATAGAGATAGAGATATAGAAAGATACAGTACATTTTTGTAAGACAAAACATTTCAGAAATAAAATAGCCACTTCATTTTGAGAGAATATTACTTTGTCAAATCATGATTTGAGGTGGAGCAAGGGCCCACTCCTCTAATAACTAGGACCCTCACTTTATTGGTATTTATATTTCTGAAGAAAATAATGTAGGTTTGTTAATTCTGTAAATGCTTTTGATTATTTAAGTTGAGCTCTGTTGTATACTTGTCCCTACAGGTATTATAGATTAGATTTTTATTTATTTGCAATATTTTCACAACATTTTCAACCATGTGTTTATTTCCAAGAAAAGTGTGTTTCTTCTGCATCTTGTGTTTATTTCTAACAATCTATTTACTTCTGTATATGTGTTTATTTCCAACAATTTATTCCCGCAATGAGTGTTTATTTCAACAAGTTTTTTATAGCATATAGATAATAAGGCTTTGGCCATGGAATCCTAAGGACACTGCAAAACCCCCAGAAAATAAAATAACAAATACCTATAGTCACTTACTAGATCACTAGGATTTTCTTGTTGCATATAGATTTAGACACAACCCTGGTTTGAATATGAAATCAACAAAGAGTTGATTAAAAGAAGGGAATAATGACACCCATTAGAAGAGAACTTTTAAAATGTGCCAAAAACTTACATTTATATAATATGTGAAAAGAGAGAGAAAGGAGGGGGGAAAATACAGAGTCAAAATGGGTATTTAAGGAGATCAACCAACTAAGGACCCATCACATACTATAGTTTATTGTTGTTTTATATAACTAATAACAATATACTAACTTATATACTAATTTACTAACTTACATTATTACATAATAATAATTAATACATGCATTTATTATTTACACATATATTCAAATGGATCACTAACATATGAATCACTAACATCCCCCCCTTAGTGTGAACATGGGGAAAACCTTCCTTATACTTGCACCTGATCATGATCTGGTGATTTTTATAGGATAATCACAAACCTAACATATGGCTTTACAAATAGTTGACCACAAACCAAAAATGGTAATTTTATATTTGGAGTACCACAAACCAAAAGGTGATCATTTTTCAAATGGTTTACCAACCAAGAGTTGTGGTTTTGGACGTGGTTTACCAAAAAACAAAAATGAAGGTTTTACAATTGGTTTATGTACAACCACATCATGATGTGCCAAATACTATTATAATCTCTCATCAATATCTCACCGTAGGGAATAATATAGGAAAATATGCTCACACATTACAAAATGAAAAAATGGAAATGGAGAATTGGATTATGTTCCACCCTTAATGTAAAATTTCCATTTATTTTAACAAGAACACTAAAAACTATAACACACAATACACAACTGGAAGGAAAAACAAAACTGAAACAAAATATGCCACTAAACCTTTGATTCATCCTTGTCATTGGTGACTAACAAGAGGTCACTGATTGACCTCCAGCCTCCATTTTACTCCATCCTTTGGTGAAATATTTCTCAGTATAAGAAGTCTTGAGAGCCATTGTCCTCATTCACTCTTTCTTCCTCATTCTCTGAATCTTCTATAGTAATTATATTTGCCTCATTTGTCTTGAGTTTTCCAATAAGTATATGTTGATCTTGAACTCTACAAAATGAATATGTAAGTCCCTTTTTCTTATAGTAGAAGCATTTCATTTCCTCTTTATTTTTAGAGAAATTTTTGTATTTCCTTTTTATATACATTATAGTTTCCTCTTCTACATCTTCTTTGGTTATTTTTCTTCAACTAGAAGAGTTGATATCATATCTTCCAATGACCATGACGGAATCTGTCCAGGAGTGCAAACCACATTTTTATATTTGGACGGTAAGCTATTCAAAAATATATCTTTTTCATCCTCATCATCAACTATAACTTTAAATTTTTCTAATTATCTAGTGAGAGATATAAAATCATTAATATGACTAGACATGGTGACCTCATCATTCATTTTAAATATAAACAACTGGAGTTTTAAAGAAAAATTAGCATTAACTACTTTTTCTCCAAATAACTTGGTTAAGTTTTCCCACATTTCATGAGATGGTTTTTCTAGATCAACATAATGTAACTCATAATCTGAAAGAGCTAGGCTAATAATGGATTTGGATTTATCTTCCCTTTTTTTCCAATATACTAATTTACTTTGATATGATGGAGCCGGTTCTTGACCTTTAAGAATTATCCACAAATTTTTATTCATTAACTACATTTGGATTTTGAATTTCCAAGAATGGAAGTTCATACCATTGAATTTCTCTAAAGGAACTAACATATCCATTGAAGAACAAAAAAACTTACTTAGAAAGATGAAAATAAACTCACTATACTTTTTACCACAGTGATCATTGGTGATCATAGAGGATTGCTGGACATTGAAGTAGAATCACAAATGATTACTATAATTGCTGGCAATTTTGAAAATCATTGACAACTATCGTCAACAATATAGTGATGCGGATTCCGATCCAACTATCAACAAAACAAGATCTAAATATGTATAGAGAGATGATCAGAATGCTTGCAATACTGTTTTGGTTTAGTTCTAGAATGCATAGCTATGTTTTAGTATCTTACCTAATTTTGTAAACCACACGTCCTCATTTCTTCTCAAGTTTGGGAACTCAATTAGAAGTAGATAAAAATAACAGCAAGAAACTAGATGAATAAATCCTTTTTCTAGACCTCCACACTCTGATACATGATGAAGAGTATACAACAAAATTACAAAGAGATCAAAGATATAAAAAAAACCAAGAATGATATTATATATTCTCCCATTTTACTTTCATATTACACATATAAAATATATAGGAAATTAGCCATCCTAAAATATAGGAAGTGGCTATAACAATCCAAACCTCCTACATGAGTTATTTGTAACTAACTTCCCCAAATATAATTTTGTTATTGTTTATCTACTAATTTACTAACTTCCATTCTTACATAATAATAATTACTTCATGTAATTATTATTTACACATATATTCAAATGGAGCACTAACATATGAATTCCTAACTAGCCATCTTCCAACTTTCATGATTTTTCTTCACGTCCTTGTGTGGCTTATTCTCTTTATATTATGGATTTCGTTAAGCAAAAACCATGTTTCGTTTCTTTCCATGAATCACTTAGTTGTTTTCACCATGTCACGGAGCACTGTTTCATTTAAATTCACCTAAGTCCTATGGGTTCTCCCCTTTATTATGTGGCATTTAAAACTTGTACCCCCTCATATCATGGATTTTCCTTAGCAGACTTCACCCTTTTTTTCCACAAAACTGACCAACTCCATGGAACACCATTTTTCCCAAGTTTGTGTAATACTATTTTTTATGCTGCAAAGGTGATCCTTAGTTACAAATGTTCCTAAGTATCAAACTCTTCTCCTTTATTTCATGGGTTAGGAGAAACCATGAAACAATAAAATTCCTTCCTTCTAACCTTGAACCAAATACTAAGGCCATCTCTAGACCAAATACTAATGCCAACTCTAGACCAAATGCATGGTTAGCTTCGGACTAAATACTTGTAAGCTGAAAAAATAACATGGGTTTTATTTTGTACAAAACCACCATATGAGTGAAGATAATGGAATTTGACATAAAACTAAAATTAAACATATCAATAACATATTGGATTCTATCTTTGAGCCCCCATAATAATAATTCATTGAGGTTATCCTCAATGATGTATTCCACTCAAAAGGAGGAATTCTAGAATTACTAAATATAATATTTGAAAAACTATGTTTATCATAGTTTTTCAAGTTGTAAGAAGTAGTTACTTGTCAAATTATTTCTAAAGCACATATGTATCTGATTAATGAACACTAACCATGTGACAGTAAAACCATTCTTATTCTTTTGATTTCATTACTATTTATACCAGATGTTCTATTCTGGTTCTAAACACAAAGACACCATTACCTCCTTTCATGCAAAGGGGTTTTACATAAATCAAATGAGTATCTCACGTGAGTAATCCACATGACCAAATCCTTCTTGTGAAAATTTTACATTTCCACTAGTGGTAGAATTGTGTGAACTCTCTTCTCGGAGAAAGGTGAGTGTCGAGGAAAAATTATATTTGAATTGGGATCTCTTGGAGACCATGTGTGAATAGGCTAGGATTTGACAAGTTGTGATTCATTTTTCCACTAGCTAAGGATGTATATATAAAATTAAATATTGAGTCAATTGTTGCAGCCATTGTGTCTAAGGAATTTTTGAATACAACCAAAAACACTTTTATAATCATTTAATACTTTATATTACTAAAAAAATACTCCACTTGATTCACCTTTTGATATTTCTTGCTAGACCTAGGATTGAGGATGTGGTGAGTCACATTTTTTGCTTCATACTAGTAGGAATTTTTAGTAAGGTACTAGTATCGTTACCTATGCTTCTACTTTGTGGAATTTTCATAGAGTAGGGGTTTAGGTTCATGGTTTTACATTTAGCTTTTATGATTTATGTCTTAAGGTTTAGGATTTAAGGACCCAAAATAGGGTTATGGGTGGCATATATACTTGTGATACCTTATCAAAGATGAAACAAATAAATAATTCTAAAAAAGGAATAGAAATATAGAAAATAGGGTTTCCAAAAATTGACACCATTATGACAGTCTTGTGGGTATGATTCTAATGAATTATATTTTATGCAAGGGTACAAAAAAATTATAGACTCCATTTTCCATTTTTACTTTTACTTTTTTGAAAAAAAAAACTAAAACAATAAATATTATGGTGATGGAAAAATTAATTTCTTCTAGATCACAAGTTATGTTTTCACACTTCTACGACCCTCTGAGAAAATGCTAGGCCCAAAGAAAATGTGTTGCACAACACCTTGTTGAAATTGAATATTTGGTATCACTTGTAATGAAATTACTAAATGGATCCAATAATATCTCAAATATTTAGACACAAACAAAAAAATAACATTAATTCAAAATTATAAGAGTAGAATAAAGAAAATCCACAAGAAAATCTAGAGAACAAAACATAATTCTAGAGTTATAATACTAGCCACTTTGATGGGTAGCCATCACAAAATTACAACAAGAATAGGATATGCAATAGGATCCTCAAGTACTAACCACTACCTCCTATATATATTTCACTTAACTTATGATTACTCCATAGGCCAACCCTACTAATAATATGCAAACATAAGAAACTGTGATATGAAAAGGTAAGAGATTATATTAGCCACAAGTTAGTGATACCTATCACAATGAAAAATATATGTTAAAGGTGTAGAAACCTAGGTAACAAGGATGGTGTGAGCGTTAATAAAATTACTTCAATCAACCAACGTTACAAACATATTAGTGTACATGATTTTACATAAATGGTTAAAGTTAAGGGGGTAATAACTGATGATAGATTATCCTAATCAAATAACTTCCAAAGCTATTTATAAAAATGACAACAAAAATAATTAAACAAAGCCAAATAATTATAGATAATGTAACAAATAACTAGTAGTGAGAAGGAAAATACGACTTATCTTATATTCTTGCTTCTATGTTGATTTGGGTTGATCTGATGACTGGAAAAGGCTGGAAATGATTTGAAAAAGATTTTCCACTGAAACTATGTCCTGAACAACTACCTCAAATAAAGTGTATGGTAAAAACCAAAATTTGTGGTGGGATATGAATGTGTCTCAATGAATTGCACTCATATGTCTTCCATTCTAAAATGGTATGAGGTAATGAAGAGGAGAAATAAATGGACCAACACACAATTGATTGATTTAAAAGGGTCTACAACGAGTGTTAAGGTCACATATCCAAAGGGAAGCGAACCCTACACTAGGTAAACCTAGGGTTTCCAAGGCCCATGGTCAAGATAAATGAGGGCACCGTTATATGATATTGGTTAACTAGGGAGATATGTAGACCGATAGGAAGAAAACACAAGCATGCACAATCTATACAACTAAAATATAACTAAAATAAAAATAAAGGAAAGCTAAGGAGCTGATTATATAAGAGAAATATGCTAACTAGCACAACTATATATAAAATACTAAGCTAACATAAATAAATGGGAAAGGATATGCACTAATATATGAAAAATGATAAAGAGGGTTAGAGACCTTACTTGCAATGTTGTCGCTGGTGCATCTATCTCTCTAGAGAAATAGTATTTTGAGAGAGAATCGCTATGGGTGGAGAAGGGGAACACCATTCCTATCCTAAACTCAGTATAGATGACCCAATCATGTAAGAAAAAAAGAAGAAGAGTATCCAATACAAATCAAATGCAATATAGAACAAGAGTAGAACGAGAAGATGCAAAGATGACGCAAATGAGTAGAGTAGATGGTTATTCATTGATGGCATTCCTTCCTTTCTCATGAAATGTCAGAGTGTGATGTGCATATATATCTGATGTCAGCACCCAAAATGGTGCAAAAGAGTAGAGAAGATGGTTATTTTTTCATGTCATTCCTTCCTTTCTCATGAAATGTCAGAGTGTGATGTGCATATATACCCGATGTCATCACCCATGGGTGATGGCATCGGCCAAAGGAAAACATAACACCAACACAGACACATCACCCACAGGTAATGGTGTTAGCTAAGGACAAACTTGATGTCAAGTGGGTTAAAAATGTGTCAAGGATCAAGATCAAGTCAGTAGAATAAGTTTCAATGACAAAGTAAAATGTAAGAAAGTGTCGGGAGTGCTAGTTTGTGTGACATAAAAGGATAGACAGAGGTAAGGGTAACTAAAGATAGAGGAATTGCCCATTTGGATATCTCTGCCGGCTCTTCTAGTGGAATTTTGGGAGGACGAAGTCCTTTTTGGCATAGCAGCTTCAATGGGAGAGCTAATATCCTTAGAACCTGCAACAAAAGCTAGAAGCAGGCTTGTAAGAGCACGACTATGTGTTAGCATGGAGGTGGGGGCTGTTCTCCCAAAGAATATCATTCTTTCTTCTCCCACGGGCCGTGTTGTGCAGAACATCATCCCTGAAGACCACGGTTTGGTCTGTCCCAAATGTTGGAAGGTCAACTTCCAAGCCAAACTATGCAAGTGCTCCGCGGAGACAGTGGATGAAATAGACAGGAAAAACAGCAGAGAGGAGGTGCGGATCTTCGAAGGAGAGATCCCTGACACATTACGCACAGGAAATTGCAACGATGGCGGAACTAACCAGTCCGATATGGCTCTACTCGCGGCTTCACACGGCGACCTCTCTGCACGCGTGGGACAGGCTGCTACGGCATGGAAGACGCGGGAAATTCCATTCAAAACTGGTCACAAGTCAAACAAGGTAGATAGTGAATCTTCCGAATGGGAGACTGGGTCAGAAACAGATTTAATTACGGCAGATTTGGAGACTGCCACGCGGGAAGTGAACCGACATAGTAAATCTATGAAAGCTCATAAACAAAGACCTTTAAATGCGGATTTGAACCGTTGCAGAAGGAAGATGGACACTAAAAGTGAGGCGAGGGTTTCAAATTCTGTTTTAAATGGTAATTTAGAGGAGGTTCTCGACGTGGATGACGAAAACATGGCGGGCTGGAGCACTGTTTATAGAAAATCTTTCCGCGGTTTTCGTGGTGGGGGTGCGCGCCGGGGCACTTAGGCTGGTTGTTATTGTTCCCATCGGCGCTGTTCTTTTGCTGTTCTCTTGCTGGGCTTTGCAGGTTTTAGTGCTGTCTTTAGTAGGTTCTATTCCTGCTTGCGCCCTTGTTGTTTTTGACCTTTTGATATTTTGCTCACTTGGGCACAAGATAGAGCTACATAGTGGTACATCTCTTTGTGTACTATCTACATGATATAGAGGAAATTTATGAGTACATATGATCCCTAAATCTCCATAAACCATTAAAATGTAAAAGAGAGTTTTGAGATATTTATGTTGATATAAAGAACTCAAAAAATGGAGCTCGTATACTAAAGATATCATCTTTTGAAATTTTTTAGTTAACTGGAAAAAACTAGGGACTGTGCGTAGGTTTGTTGACTTGGACGCGTGTACACCCGACAAGTGGATGAATCACATTGCCAAAAGTGGCACAATTGAGTATGAAAAGCAAAAATAGAGTTATCATGGATACGTCGGTCTTTGACACTCAGTTTGCAGACAAGTGGGCCCCTCTATTTACTAGGCTAGGAGGCCCTTTTCTAGGGTCAGGCACACTCTTTTTGCGGAGGGGTGCCTCGGCCTCTGATCTTCATATTATCATTATATTGATATATATTATATATATATGCCACTTTGTGCTTCTGTACATCATGCATGTGGGATTATTATTGCAGGGTATTGAATTATAATGTACCGAGGTAACTCCCCAAATCGGTGATATGGTGATTGAATTGCATTTTCATTGGGGCCAACTCGGCCATGGCTCTATTTAACTCATCATAGACCCAAACTATTTAACAACTCGATTAGGTGGTCAACTCCCCACCGGTCGACCTTATCTCCTCAGGGGAAAATCACATACACAGCTGTCCACCTAACTCCCACATTTCTCATTCCAAATTCCTAAAAACTTAGCGAGCCCAATGAGGCCCTCAAATAACTCACATGTATCAACATATTCATTCAAACTAATGCACTCGCACCCAATACGTGGCCTGTTACAACTCAACCAACCTTTTGGCTATTCAACACAATAGTAAACCTAATGCATGGGAAAAAAAAAAAGAGGCAAAGGTGTGGCCGTATCCATGTGACAATAGGTGGACATGCCTATTATTAATCAATACACCCCCACAATGCAAACAATCTCGGATATTATCCTCATAATAGAAATCAAACTACCGGTGATTGAGGTGGAAGGGGTTTGACCCCAGGACCTTTCGATTACAAAATGACTAGCTCGCCACTAATCCACAAGGGCTTGACCATGTATAAAGTGAGCTCACTTATATTTAAATAAGATTTTTCTAGTGATTGTGGAGAGGTAGATTCATGAAGTTTTTAGAAATCTCCAAATTTGAGGCACTTAGAGTCATTTTCAGACTTCGGTGTAAGCTGAAGAAGTGATCTAAATTCCAAGACAAATAAAATTATGTCATTATTTCTTTATGAAGTATAATAATTTTCCTAGTGTATGGTTTTTTTGAATCATTTGCATGGAGAACACACTATGGAGATACTACAGAGCCAAATATGGATTTGGGAACATGTTTTTGACAAATTGGAGAGTTCTACTAATCTAAATCTCATTTACACATGACAATGATCTATTAGTAAGTTTTTAAGGTAAAATTATACTTCAATTGATAATAAATAGATCAATTCATGATTAAGTGAATCCAGAGATGTATCCCATCTAGGTGATCTCCATTATTAAGTTGTGGGTTTTGTTTCGGTTTAATTTGTTGTTATTATTAGATGTTCAGTTTCAGTAAGGAAATGAACAATTGATTAAACAAAGCAATTGAATGGAAAAATGGTTAAGTTGAAATTTAGTATTAGTTATCCAAAACAAATAAAAAATAGATGCACAATCAATTTTGAATGAAAAAATCAAATTGAATGCATTAAAAATCAAATTATGATCCGTTTTGGAGAATAATAAAATCAGTGGTTAAAGATTTTTAATTTTTCTCTCTAAAGAACGAAAATTTGAAATTAAAGGAAAAATTTGATCAAATAAGAGGAAAATCAAGTTAAGTGGATTGTAAGACACCGTAAAGTGAATCTAGATTAATATCTTGATCAATTTGAAATCAAATTTTTTATATATCTGGAATTTTTTTAAAACAATACCCAGGGGTGAAAACTATTTTTGGATCATGTTTTGGTATCAGAGAGTTGTTTTAACCATGTGATTGCTTCAATTTGTGTAGTTGGTTCAATGTGATTTAACAGGCACATGTGCACCATGGGAAAGATGTTTAAATGGGAAAATATCAATGAGATTGAGGATTATAATCACCAGATCCAGGAAGAGAACTCTCTCTTAAAATTCATGTATTAATCCTTAGAAGAGGAGAATGATCGACTGAACTTAGAATTGTAAACGAAGGATGAGATCTTGGCAAGGTTGCAAATGGTGAGTAGAAAAAGGAAATACCCTTAACTTTAGATGCATAAACAATGACTGATGAATGCACTGTAAGTTTGTCACCCCCTGATTCTGAATCTTCTTCCCATTCATATTTGAATTTGGATTCAGGTAATGAAACTTTTGGATATTTTGAAAAATATACTAAAGGTATTGGATCTAAATTGTTGACTAAAATGAGATTTAGTAGAAGTGGCCTTAGTAAGAACAACCAAGGAATATCTAACTCAATACAAGTTGAGGATCGTCCTCATGCAAGTTTGGGTTTTCCTAGTGTGGGAACAGATATTGGAGAATCCTCCAAGCATGCTGAAGGAAGACGAGCTTCCGAATAATAAAGTGTATACCCCACTAGTATAATAGAATGGATGTGGTAAGAAAAATCAATGAAGAGGCATTGAGATTCCACCCCTACTCTTTCTTATCATAAGCATGGGAAAAATTGTAAGACTTCCGAGGATCCACTCTTTCATTTTAAGCAATATGGTTTTGATTTACATAAAATGATGAATGATTTTCCTTGAAATTTTTATGGAATGCATAATCATTCTATTTCCTTTTGTTGGAAGAGAAAGTATTTATTTCAGAAGTGGTTTCCTGATGATCTTAATGTGAAAAACCAATCTCGTAACTTTCAGTTGAGAAATGGTAAAAAAATTTCCTTATCCTAGAAGAAGGATGAGAGGAACTATTTCACTTATTGTCACATGAGTGGACATAATGTTGAAAACTATTGGAAAATTCATCCAATAATCCATCCAAAGAATAGTAAGAACATGTTGGTTTATAAGGTAAAATTTGTTAATCCACTAGCTAAAAATGAATCAACCTTAGATCTATCCAAAGATAATCCACAAATGATTCCATTCTATTTTTATATGGATAATGAAAACTCATGTGATTTGGATGGATTTATATTTATATAGCTGTACTTGATGAATAACATGCATTGTTTTTAAAACAATTTGGGATTCTTGTTGATTGATAAAAAAGAAAAAAATAAATTCCCATATATATATATATATATATATATATATATATATATATATATCTTTGGATTTGATGAAGCAACCTGAAGGGGAAAATCCAAGCGACAGGTTTATCATACTTGGATAATTTTTCTTCAAAATGGGTTTCAAAAAACTTCATTTTAAAAACTTGACAACAACATGTATAGTTGTTTCTTATGGGGCTTGGCCAATTGATCAAATGTCTATTTTTTTGGAAAAACATGTATTTAGAGTATGTTGTTGTTTCATCTGTGCATATGTATCAAGTAAGCACTATTTTAAAGTGTATCAATCATACAAATGTTTTGTGGCCATGTATGGTTTTGCACATTTTATAAGTCTATTATTTTAGGCTTTAATTTTTGTAACTCTCAAACATGGTTACAAATAGGTTGTAAAATTATTGCACTAACTATCTGTGATGCATGTTACATTTTACATAGTTGACAACGATGCAGGATCAGTGAACAAATGAATATGACATTGTGGTTGTCATATCAGTTGCACTATTAGGGATGGATTAGTAAACATCTCTTTTGGTGTTGGCATTATTTTTTCTATTTGGAATAATCCATTTCTTGATGGATTTTGATATATATATATATATATATATATATATATATATATATATATATATATATATATATTGCAATTTTTTTAATCTTACCATTTTATAAAATGGGTTCCATGTGTTTGTGATATGCAAAGGACCTATTAGCAATTTAATTAGGTGAGTTTATTTTTGGAGACCAAAAGGGTATTTTGGGGAGGAGTGATATAGAGGTAATTTTTGAGTGCATATGATCCCTAAATCTCCCTAAACCATTTCAACACGAAAGAGTGTTTTGAGATATTTACATCGATATAAAGAACTCGAAAAATGGAGCTCGTATACCAAAGATATCGTCTGCTGAAATTTTTAGCTAACTCAAAAACATTAGGGACTATGCATAGGTCTACTGAATTGGACACATGTACACCCACCAAGTGGTTGAATCACATTGCGATAAGTGACACAATTGATATGAAGTAAAAAAATTGTTTTGGATGTTGGTATTTAACACTTGGTTATAGAAAGGTGGGGCCCCACTATTTTCTGGTTGGAGGCCCTTAGCTAGGGCTGGCACAATATTTTTGCAGAGGGGTTCCCTGGCCTTTGATCTTCATATCACCATTGTAGTGATATTATATTTATATATATATATATATATATGCCACTAAGTGATTCCGCAAGATGAATGTGGGATCATTGTTGTAGGATATTTAATCATAATGCACTGAGTTGACTTGTCAACTTGACGAGATAGTGATTGAATTACATTTGCATTGGGGCCAATTCAGCCATGGCTTTATACAGATCGTCACGGTGCCGGGCTACTTAGCAACTTGGTGGGGTGGTCAAATCCCGACCAGTTGACCTTATCTCCATAGGGGCGGATCACATACACAGCTAGCCACATGTCTACAACATTTATTAGGCCAAACTCGTAAAAAATTGACAAGCCCAATAAGGCCCTTAAACAACTCAATTAGATCAACATGGGTGTTAAAACTAATGCACCCACACCCAATATGTGACCTATTACAACTCGGCCATCCATTTGTCTATTCAACATAACAACTAATCCAATACGTGGGAAATAAAAATAAGTAGAGGAGTGGCTAAAACCACGTGATAATAGGATGACATGCCTATTATTAAACAATAGACCCCCACCGCACATACACTGTGGGATATTATCCCCACAATAGAAATAAAACCACCGACGATTGAGGTGGAAGGGGTTCTACCCCATGACCTTTCCGTTGTAAAAAAACTAACTTTTCGTTAAGCCAAAAGGGCTTGAAAATGTATAAAGTGAGATTGCTTATATTTAAATAAGCTTTTTCCAGTTACTGTGGAGGGGAAGATTAAGAGATTTTTTAGAAATCTCCAAATTTTAGGCACTTAGAGTCATTTTCAGACTTTGGTGTAAACTAGAGATGTGATCTAAATTCTAAGATGAAGACAATGATGTCATTATTTATTCATGAAGTGTAATAATTTTCATAGTGTAGGGGTTTTTATGAATCATTTTCATGAAGAACGCACTTTGGAGATACTACAGAGCCACAAATGGATTTACAAATGTGTTTCTGACAAATTGTAGAGTTCTACAAATCTAAATTAGCTCATTTATAGGTGAAAATGATATATAGGTCAGTTTTGAAGGTAAAATTTTACTTCAATTGATAATAAATAGTTCAATTCATGATTAAGTGAATCCAGAGACGTAGCCCATCTGGGTGAACTCCATTATCAAGCTGTGGGTTTTGTTTCAGTTTAATTTGTTGTTATTATCAGATTTTTAGTTTCAATAAGGGAATGAACAATTGATTAAACAAAGAAATTAATTGGAAAAAATGGTTAAGTTGAAATTTGGAATCATTTATCTAAAACATAAAAAAATGGATGCACAATTAATTTTGGTTGAACAAATCAAATTGAATGCATTGAAAATAAACTTGTGATTAGTTTTGGGGGAAAAGTAAAATCAATGGTTAATGATTTTTAATTATTCTCTTTGAATCAAAAAAAGTTGAAATCAAAGGAAAACATTGATCAAACAAGAGAAAAATTGAGTTAATTGGATTTTAAGACAACTAAAAGTGAATCTAGATTAATCTCTTAATCAATTTGAAATCAAATTTCTAAGTATCTAGAAATTTTTAAAAATATTACCCAAGGGTGAAAAATATTTTTGGATCTCTCCAAACCCCATAATGACCATGTTTATAATCATACCCCATTCATGGAAGGCCCCTTAAGGTACCTACATGAGAAAGAGATGTATCAAGAACATTTATATGTAAGAAAGAGTTGATAGTCATATGTATCAATAATTAGGTGTATACATATGCCCCAACCATTGATCACCACATGTTGTAATAGTGAAATATGAAGTGGTAAAAAAAATAACAATCTGTAACACTGGAATCAAAATAAAATATAGAAAGTAAGAAAGTATTAGTTGAAATGAAATATAACCACCAACGCATACCTGATAGTGTTGTTCATCCTTCCTTGTGTGGACACAATCAATGTTGCGAGAACCCTAAAGAAGAAAAACTAAAATGAAACACTAGAGGATCATTAATAAAATTAAATGTAAATCACTTAGATTGGTTCCCATGTGACAAATGTCATGTCATAGTGTCGAGATTTCATAATGTCATAGTGTGATAATGTGATAGTGGTATGGAAAGGTGTCCAAAATAGGTAAAATATAGTAATTTTTTAGATTTTATATGTGTAATATGTCAAAATGAATAGAATGTGGTTATCATCACAATGCAAGAAACTATGATTTTTTTGGAGCTCATGAGAAAAAAATGGATTTTGTTGGAAGTTTTAGGGTTATTGTGACCGAATTTGAATTGAAATTTCATTCTTTTATATAGGCATTGTGTTTTTTATTTTCTTATTGTTATTTTGGATTTGAGAGATCTCAGATTTGGTTTCTAAATTGGGGTGTTATATATAATGACATGACACGGGGAATGACCATGGGCAATTTGTTGTATTTAATGTTATTGAGTAGATTAAATGTCTTTTAGTTTTTTAAAGTTTTTAGAGTCATTGGTGCATCATTTTTCTCAAAACTTGCATTATAGAGTAGGTTATGGAAAAATACAAGTGGGTTTGGGAGATTTTAATTTGGTTTTGTCATTTTGGATTTATTTTTTAAAATTTTGAGGTCATTTTTATAGAGATGTTATGATCCTCTTTGAGGGAAGAGGGCTAATGGCGTCAAATTTTGCATAGAATTTTAGTAGGGGATGATGGTTTCAAAAAAGGGGTCGATGACATTGGAAAAGGGGGATAATGGTGTATACAAATGGGCCAATGGTGTATACAAAGGGGGTGATGATGTCAATAAAGGGGTTGATGGAATATGTACAGTTACATGTGTATATTTTATTTTATTTTTAATACTTAATTAAATTTTTAAGGTTATAATTCCTATTTTTATGTCATTTTGTGCGTATAGGGAGATTGTAGGATCTACATATGGAGGATTTTTGATGTGGCATGACTAAGTGGATTGATAGTTGGCTTGATCTAGTAGAGGTGGTCTAGTTATAGGGTTGGGGATTTGGGGTCATCATGCAGATGCCTAGGATACCTTTAGATCAGGACCTGATCCAGATGTTTTTTAGCTGCATGGGAGACTATGCCAAACACCTTTTGGTGGTGGATGGGATATGAGACCATGGAGATGGACTTTACCTTACAATATGTCCATAGGAAATGTACTATGATTTGACTCTTGATTTTCTAGAGCGAAGGGATTTAGCCTTATGGGCTATTGAGAGTGAGACATATGATGAGGGTATGTTATGCATCTAAATTAGTGCAGTGTATACCTTAGGTGTTCTAGTTATCTTGAATGTAGTTATGGTGATTGTTGTGGCACAGATAATGTATTACAAGGTAGATGGACCCATTCCATTATTTTTGATAATAATATGCAGGGATGTGGTAGACCATAGGGTATCTTTTAGTTGGGGAACCATTGTATGGGTACAACTAGTGCATGGTATTTATAGGGTTAGGTGAAGAGGAAAGAGGGACAAAGGACTCATCATTTTACTGACAGCCTAGGCTTATGAGAGGTTTAATATGTATCAATTGATAGGTACACCATTGGTGATAGTAGAAAATGCCCTGAGAGTACTTCAGTGGGCATAGGGGCTGACAATGAGAGCACTTTGAGAATTTTGGCCATTAGTACACATGGATAAGAATGATGTCATATGGTAGCCCTATGCCATGATTATGGATCAATGAACTAGGATATATAGGCCATTATTGAGTTGATATGACATTATTTATATTGGGTGGAGATCCACTCAATGAGTAGGGTCGTAAGACAGTTTGGATGACCAGTTTCTGTGATGGAACCACTATTACCAACCTAACAACATTGGCATGATAGAGAGACCACAAGAGGAGATGTGGGGGTTCTAATACTATAGCCCCGAAGGTATGGGTGGTAGGAGGACATGGTCAAAGGAAACATAGGCATGATGGGGATGTTCAGGGCCCACCACAAATGATCAAAGATGTAGCGCATATTAGTTTAAAGGAGGAATTTAACAAAGGATTTATTGACAGGGGTCTATAGGGTGGAGGCACAGGTGGAGCTAGCTTTAGCAATAGTGGGGTAGCAGTGGGACAACTAGTAGTGTGGTTAAGGGAGAGGTGGATGCGTTGTTCAAGAGGTGTCCTCATGCCTATTATATTCCATAAGGTCATGCACCTAAGACATAGGCGTAAACCAAAACACAAGGGGACATGATAGTAGTGACCCTAGAAAGATGGGTATTATTTATAGGAGATATACCTCATTGTGATGATGAGGAGAATGAGGTACTAGGTGGCCGAGGAAATAACCACACCATTGTGAAGAATCGTGAGTGACCAGGTACACATGCCATTATGTCATTTAGATGTGTTAAGAGTAGTTCATGTGTTATATTTGTATGGTTAATGACACATTTTTGTGTACTTGTTTTTGTAGAGAAGACAGTGGAAGAGTGGCACTCTCTAATAGAGGGTTCCCATCTTGAGATCTTGGAGCATGTGCTAGATGTTCATGATACTATAATGATGGTGGATTGAGTGGCACCATTGGAAAAATACTCAATGGGTGACTTCCATCTAGTTGGAGAGGCATCCAAGACCTTGCAGAGATATAGGGACATGCATGCACTAACAGCTATAGGTAGCATATATGTGATGTTACCAATTTTATTGCAAGAACATGTGACCTTTATATAAGAGTAGGATGCCCACTTATCAGATGTTTGGATTGAAGGTGAGACGATTAATTTATTGGAGGCATAGCTAGAAAGAGCATAGGGAGAGGCCTCACTAGCATAATCTAGGGAGGAGTCTTTAGCTCAAAAATTTAGAGCTACCAGATCGGTCCCATCGGCCAAAATCATCTAGATAAACCCTGCAGGGGGTGAGGGTGCTTGAGATTTACTCTAGATGGTCCAAAGCCATGCATTTGTTTATGTATGATTTAATCAATCTATAAAAGTTGATTTGAGATTTATATACACCCACACACACACACACACACACACACACACACACACACACACACACATCTATATGATGATTATGGTAGTTTTTTTCATTAGATGTTTATAGTGTATATGTTACTTTGTTTATCACTTTCATGTTTTCCGCATGCATATAAGTGATGATACTCATAGTACTTAGGAATAATGATTATGTCATTAGATAGGTACAACCAGTAAAATGGGGAATTAGTAAAATATACCTACCCACGTGATGTGAATAACCAAAGGGGAGAAAATTACCACGACATTTTTTGTCACCTGGATCGTGCACCCACTAGATCGTTAAGTTGATCCAGTGCAACATTGGAACATCTCCAAGGTGTGGGACCTTAGCTCCTTAGGATGAATCTTCGGGATAGGTTGGCTTCCTAATAAACTATGTGCATTTGATTAAGATTAAGCTAAAAAACCTACTATTGCTCGAAATAACCTAGATACTTCTATTCATTTCATTTATGAGAAAAGGGGAAGAAGGATAAATAAAAGTAAAGCGCGGTGATGCATCAATAGTGAAGGGAAAAAATGACCGGCTTGTATAAGCACAAAATATTTGACAAAAAGACAATAATATGCACAAATTTATATATAAACCTCTTAACATAAGTATTTTACATAAGGTTAGAAAATTAAATAATAATATAAGGGATTCACATGTGATTCCACAACTATCACACATAATATTTATTTGTCACAACATGCAACCTGCCAAGAGAATAAATAACTTCATATGAAGGTAAAATTGATCATATAAGTACTAACAAAGAAATATTCACAAGTAAGATAATAAACCATTGATACATAACACATGCAATTGGAAGAAGGAAACATTTCAGTTCTGTATATAAAATTAAGACTTGAGATTGTGTACAAGTACTCAAAGGAGGTGGAGTCTTTTTACAATAGATAAAAAAGTCCCTTAATTCATTATGCATCCTAGTACATATAGCTAAAGAGGTTGTGAAATATCATATTTTCCTCTTAATGGATTACATTCTAAAAATAGGATGCATTCAAAACTATGAAAAATTACTTGGAAATAGCCAAATGATTGTGCATATTTTAATGGGCCAAACTTGTAACTCAAATTGGTGGACTGTGGCTAGGGGATTGTGTAAAAAATTGCAACGATCTGAAGGGAAAAATAATCTAAAGATGGCACCACCATTTTCTTGTATTCCCTGATCTTTATCTGTATCCGCTTCCTTGTTATCTTCTCTAGTTTGTTTCTGCCAATATTCAAGAAATTGTTTTATGATTTATTGTGATTATTTTTCATCAAGACTAAATGTGTATCAGTTCAGGATTTTGGAAAAGTTAGCTATTCAAATCATTCTCCCAAGCAGTTTCTTGACTCCACCCATGATATTTTGAAGTTATTTAAAAAACCCTTGAAATAACACTAGCTTGTCAATAGACTACAGATTGGATATTTGGGATACTCTTGTACCATCCTCAACCAAGTTTTTGAATTCAAAAATAATGTCATCTGTTGGGAGTGCGTTAAGATCATTGTCCTAGAATTTGTAATGGATTTTATCTAACTTCTCAATGTTATTATCAATGAAATAAATTCCTTCATTCCTTACATCAACCAATTTATAGGTTGCTTCCTTAAAAATTTTAATATGGAATTCGGTGGCCTAAAAATATTCAAAGAGATTGGAAAGGTCATCAATGAACCCTTTACTGAGGAGAAAATCATGATTCATTTTCTGTAACTCCTTCCATGTTTCCAGAGTGAGTTCTTAATTATCACATTCATCCCCTAAGATATTACACATCTTAGTCACAATATTCTTCTCTATTTCAAGATCATCCGGCATAACCATGAAATCTATGATCACCTGTTATCCTTCCTAGATCAGATGATCTATCCAAGTCCTAATTACTCGCCCTTGTTGACTAATTTTTACCACTGTGGAGAAGGAAGTGGTTTCAAAGCTTGTCAAAATTTCAAGGGCAGTCGAATGAGTGGGATGCATGATTTTTTGAAAGACATTCATTAGTTTCTCCACTTTATTTTTTAATATCATCCTTAGTGACCTTATCTTTATTCAATTCCTCCTGAAGGTTTTAATGGAAATATGGACATCCTTTTTGGTTCCTTCACGCATAGCCTTTCCCAAGGACATCTAGTAATATGATGATATGTTGTTTTCTTTGGATTTATCTACAATAGGTGTTGTGATTTAAAAAAACCTCTCCCAAATTGATCAACCAATAGATGAGAAATGGTATTCAACTTCTTCGAATGGCATCAAGGAGTTAGATCTAGAGTGTTGAGATCAAAGTCCTCAACAATGGATACAATTGTCTTTTTTGGGGTTTTTCTACTTATAATGGAAGGAGAGGAGGAAGAAATAATTTTTTGAGAGGATGGAAAGGGAAAGGAAACCATGGGGGTAGAAAGAATGGGTGATGAAGGGACAATTTCCATAATGGTAATGAGTGGAAAGGAAGGAGTAACTAGTGGAGGAGGAATGGAAAAGATGGCTTTAGGTATGGATAAAATTAGAAGGATGATAAGAGGAGAAGTGGGAAGAGAAATATAAGGAAGAAGAATCCTTCAGGAATAATCCAAAACCAGACTATCTCTAGATGAAAGATAAGGAAGTGAAGAAAATAATTTGTCCATAGAAGGAGAGGAGGGGGACAAGATGGGAAAAGAGGAAGTTGAAGGAGAAAGAATAAAGGTTGTGAGTGGAGGAACCGTGAAAGGTGGAGGATGGGAAGGCACTAAAACAAGGAAGAATGAAGAGGAAGTGAGAGAGAATATTGCAACACTTGGGTGGTAAAAGATGGCGAAATACTCAAATATATTACTTCTATGGAAGGAGATGAAGAAGGTCCCACACCCTTGCTTACAAATTTGATTATGAGAGGATTAGGATTGGGTCTTTCTTCTTTTTTAGTAGCAGGATGGCCAACTAAGTGTTGTACTTCTGTTATGGTAGTAGTTGTGTACTTTGAATATTTGGGTAGTGTTCTTAATGAAAGTAGCCATTGGTGGGTATAGTTGAGAATGTTCACCACGTGTTCCTTGAAGACCATGCATTCTTGAATTGAAAAATTGATTAAGGGAAGTGGTTGTGCCTTTACATTCATTTGAGTATAAGTGTGGTATAAGACCTCCTCCTCCTCATGGATGCCTTTAGGAACATCTGTGATACCATATTTAGACACTTCTTCAAGGTTTAATTTATAATAATCCTTTTCTCTTATGACCACCTCATCTCTGCAATAAATCCTTATATCCTCTATTTGAGGTATGTGAACACTGGATGGCCTGATTTTTTTGAAGACACCACAAAAATCAAAGCTAATTTATGGGTGAAACGTTTTTATTTTCATCTATTACATTTCTCCTTTTACATTTTTGGAGTTGTAGGATGATGAACATATGTATTGGCCCAATGTGACAGTGAATTGGACATATACCTTTTGTTTTCTTTATTGATACTTGTTGAGATGGAGCAACTATGAGACTAATTCCATCAAGACCCATTTATCAGCAGGGAACCTTGTCATCTTGTAAGGAGCACATGAAAATCCTCTACTTTGAGGTATGTAAAGGTTAGGAACTGTAAGAAGATACATCCCCAAATTCTGACCTTATTCTAGGAACTGTTTATGACTCAAATATTTTACAGGTTTCTATCAAAATATAGACATAAAAGAAAATAAGAAGGAATCATTCACTCTTCTAAAATTTTTTGGTCCTTCCTTCATTTTCAAATGGGGATATTATTCATATATCTATACTTGGTTCCTCGAACCAATTGATGTCAGCCCTCAGTAATTTCTCATCCCTACTATAACATATACAAGATAGGAAGTCATGTAGAAGTTCCATGTGGTCTGAAATTATAACAATTGAGAGTGCAAGGCATCATTGATATGCTCAGCCCATTGGATGAGGGTAGTATTTTTACAGATAGTGGAGATGTACTGGTACATATGTTATCCCAAATTTACACCTAGGAAAATTTGGATAACCTATTCAAATTTTAAGTATCGTCTTGTGACGTACAGATGACTGTCAAACTCAACCTTGAATAGAAGAGAAAGATAGTGTGTGATTCAGCTCAGTCAAGCCAGCTTGCCGCGGTGAATGTATGAGTTGGTAGTTAGGTCCATCAAAGAATTTGTAATGTTCAATGGGTTTGACGGTTAGGTTGAAGGATCCTAGGTTGGAGTCCTGGGTTAGATGACCAAGTTAGACACCTAAGGGTAGGTTAGATGAGATGGATGCCTTAGTTGGATGGCTATGTTGATTGACTGGTGGTCGGGAAGTAGTGTGACATAGAGGAGCAGTTTGGTAGGCCTAGTGTTCGAGGTAGCAGTAGACAACCATCCAACTAGGTCAGATGGGTCCCAAGTTGGATGGTGTCCAATCCCATTAGTTGGACGTCCCATTGGTTGGGAGGTCGTCTAACCCCTTATACGAAAAAGAGATGGATGGAGTCCAACCCCCTTGGTTAGATGGCCCATGTAAGACATTTGGCCAGTGAAGGGGTGGCCACTCAACCTTGGTTAGATGGGTCACAACGATGTTGGGTTAGATGGACAAGAAAATTATACTGCTAAGTAGGTTGAATGGGTGGCATAGTTAGATGGGTCATTCTCAGATGTATGTGTACAACCATGGGTTGGATAGATGCCCACCTCCACCTAGTTAGATGGGTCACAAGATTTGATGAATGGTCATTAGATGTAGTTGGACAATATAATGTAGTTAGACAATGTCCAAGCCAACTTAGTTGGATGGCTCATGGTCTCAAAAATGGAGCAACCTAGAATGGGTGGTTCACAGAGCACAGTTGAGGATAGGCATGAAAAGAAAGTTTAGCTACCTGTCAGAATATTTAATGTGATGTGTCAGAATATTTAATGCAATATGTCAAATAATTAATGCTACCTATTGGGCATTTAAGTGTGACAAGAAATATAAATAACCAAGGTTGCGAAAAGGGAATTAATTATGGTAGGTGAGGTTGGTCAACCACATATTAGGCATTTAATATAAAAATTAGGGCACACCGACTATAAAATGGAATCAACCCCCTCATTTTTCAGAGATATTTTGGGAGAATTTGTAGAGAAACTCTGCCAAATTTTTTATGTGCGTTGTAAGCCTCAAACCCGGGCATTTTGTGAAGATTTCTTGCCTATTGCTTGCATTGTAATGGATTGTGCACCATTTTAATCAATAAAATTGATGTTTTTTGGATTTTTTCACCCTTTCTTCAATTATATTGTATTATTTTGATTTTCCATTATATTTGTAGGTATCTTGTGCATGCCTTATTCTTTGTAGGGTCCCGATCTATTGTGTTTTATGAAAATGAAGACATGAGTGTGGTTTTAGACTGTGGCACCTCTGTCTACCCTCTCCTACCTCATTTCTCCCCTATTTTCACTCACTAGGAATATATCCACCCCTTTTCTTGGTATAATCACCCTCATTAGCTTAGGATTTACATTTTATGCACTTCTCTCTTCCTTGGTCACTTGGAATTTTAGGTTAGCTGTAGGATAGTCGTATTTTTCCCATTCTAGGAGGTAGTGTTGTATTAGGTTTAGGTTGAGGAACCAACCTTCTCTGGAGGCCTGTTTCATTCACACGGGTCCCACACCTCGAGACAGGCCCATGTTAGTCAAAATTAGGGTTTTGCATTGCATGAATCCTAGGGTGCTAATTTTTTGACGTAATAGTTTTGGCACGCCAGGTGGGAAAAAGGTCATTTTTAGGTGTTCTTTCAGAGCATCTAATCTAAATATTTTCATTGTAGCAATACTGGTGTGCTCTTGTTGTGATTTTTATCCTTTAGAGGTTTTGTGAAACACACCTCACAAATCCAAAGAAGAAGAACTCAGTGGTGTAGAAGTCCATGTTCCTCAGTCATATGAGAAGGATCTATAATGGCTATAGAGCTAGAGGGGAAGGAATATTTGAGTATTTGTAACTGTCTTCAGAAGGAGAAAGGAGGGGAACTAAATAGGACCTTGTCCATGCCTCCACCTGGTAGGCCATTTTGCCAATTAACTAGGGCCCTTAGGCTAATCAGAATGGTGCATCAACAACCACCACCACCAACAAATCCATTTTTACATTTCATGGGAAATAGTCAACTCACCCTCAATGCATAGAATCCTATTCCAGTGGCATTACTAAAGAGCATTTCCTACTTCACTGGGGAGAATCTTACAAATCCTATTTATCATATTTAGGACATTGCAAATGTCTGCGCCATTTATGATATCAATGAGATGGATTTTACAGTCCTGCTCCTTGCTTCTTATCTCAAAGGTAAGGTGTTGCAGTGGTTTATGAGCTTAATAACATGGTATATTACAGATTGGGATGCATCGCGTTCAGCCCTTTGCAACTAGTTTGGAGAAAGAGAAGACAACATGTCACACTTGGAACAACTGACTACAATCAAGAGGGCTCCTAATGAGTAAATGGTCGATTTTAACTTCAGGTTTCAAAGGACATGGGACATGATTCTAATGATAGTGATACTGGTGGTAGAAGGGGAATTCATTTACTATTTGAAATATTTAAACTTAGACATATCTGTGATGATCCAGTTTATGGGAGGAGTGAATCTACCTGGAGCATATGTAATTGAAATTAGTGCAGCGAACTTCTTGATCTATGTTGGAAAGCTCACACCAAGGCCACCTATGCCCTTTTATATATATATGGGGCATCCTTCCACCAGTCACATACATCAACTGAATCCAATTATAACTCTTAGAGGCCAGAGAAATAATGAATACCCCACTTCTTTTAGCACGTCCAAGGAGATCCAAGAAGTTATGAAGCAGCTATAAAATTTGGGGAATGAGTTGGTGACTATCAAGAGGTAGCATTCTATGAATTACAGACCACATAAGCCTCAAGATCATTCAAATAGGCCTACATATGAGTCAAACAAGCCTCCAACCCAAACTATAGGTCAAATTCAAAATCCAAGACAACACCAAGCTATCAAGCCATTTCAACCATATAATCCTAACACGGTGTCAACATCCAGGGGTTTAGTTACGGCACAAAATAACATGGTGCATGAATATGATTGGTGTTTTCCTTGTAATAAACCTCATAACTAAGTAGCATGCTTTAATGGCACTCTGAATCAAGCCTTGATGGTACATACAATAGGTGTTCCTTAAGAGGCAAACTAAGAGGAAAGTCAACAACAAGCGAGTTCACAGGAAACATCTCAGGATGAAACTACACTAGTGAAATGACAGACAAAGGAATGCTGTGGGGTTAATAAACCTCCTCTCCAAGGTGTAGTGTCCAATACAAGATCAAAGAAAAGGAACATAGATGAGGGACAATCATCACATGGAGGTACTTCCCAGCCTACCCTCGCACAACAGGAAGTCAACAATGTAAGAGCAATCCCAAATGTGCAAAGTCAGCCCAAGGCACTTGTCGTAGCAGCTCATGTACCAAATCAAGTTATCAAGAAAACTACGCCTAACAAGGGGCAGCATAAGGAGAGTCCACATCCATCCAAAATTATTGATCAAATGAAGAAGACACATGTGAACATTTCCATGTGGGAATCACTTACGATTCTAGGAAAATGAAATTTGTTGCAAGAAACTATGGTAAATTGGTTTACGTCAAATGAGCCATCAAGAAATAAAGAAAGAGTCCTTACCAATATAGTATAGTAAGAAGGATGCCAATAAGGTAAAAATTTAAATCCTCCATTGTTCTATGTATCTTTGGAGATAGGTTGGTTCACAACTGCAAGATCAAATCCAGGGAAATCAACTTAGTAATGACAAAGAAAATAAATGATCAGCTGGGTATTAAGTATGAACAAGTATTGATAGGAGTAGTGCAATTAGACGGGACCACAATTGGAATAGTTGGAGTAATCAAGGGGTTAATCCTGATGCTACACACATGACCAAATGTCATTGTCTTACAGGATGTTTCTATAATTGATTTGCCTCCACTTTTTTCCTTGTGCTTGTCAAGGGACTTTACAACTAAAATTGGTGGGTACCTATCTATAGATTGGTCACATTTACTTTTTAGGACAAGATATGGAGATAAGGAAATAATTATGTCAGAACCAAT
Organism: Taxus chinensis; assembly: GCA_019776745.2. Classification (NCBI taxonomy): domain Eukaryota; kingdom Viridiplantae; phylum Streptophyta; class Pinopsida; order Cupressales; family Taxaceae; genus Taxus; species Taxus chinensis. The sequence continues at coordinate 652,820,862 of CM034148.1, forward strand.
TAAAAGCATTCACATTGAGCCCCATGTGCCAAGTCTCATCAACAAAAATTTCTTGATTTTTGATGATGAAGACTTCCCAAGAACTCTAGAAGAAGGTACTAAAATTGGTAGCATTCTAGATTTGACATTAGATGAGTTGGAAAATAAGAGCCATGCATTTGATCCATACAAAGACATGGAAGAAGCTGAATTATACGTATACTACTTCCATGAAGAAAATTCATCCATTTCCATCCTTACCAAGTCGGAAGATGAGGATGACAATGAATTTTGGAAGCTATTTTTCGATGGTTCGAGAAGTAGGTAGGGTGATGGAGGAGGTGCAATGTTGGTGTCTCCACAAAATGTCAAGTACTATTCAACTTTCCATTTCCAATTTGCATGTTCAAACAACATAGCCAAATATGAAGCTTTGATCCACATAATTCATTGGGCTAGGAAATGAGGTATAAAGAATTTGCAGGTGTTTAGGGAAAGTGATCTGATTGTGAATCACGTGAAAGGGTAACATGCAGTCAAGAATGATCTCCTTAAGAGCTTAAAAATTATGGTATGGGACCTAACTGAGGAATTTCAAGCATTCAACATTGAGTCCATACCTAGGAAGAAGAATGAAGCTGCAGACATGCTCGCAGCAATTGGATCAACTTTTGATGTGGTGGAAAATATCCAAAGAGACAAAATGTAGCAACACATCCATGTGATTGTAAGACAAATGGTTCCAGATAATAACACAAGTTGGTAGGTTTTTGAGAATGATCAATAGATCATCAATTTCTTACAGGAGGAGGCCAAATTCTTAGAAAAAAAATAGGAGAAGCTAGAACAAAAGTATAGAGATCAGGTAGTACAACTGCTGATGAACAAGCTATCTAAGAGGTTAGTGACCATTTTTTTCCATTTTCAACCCAAACGAATGGTTTAGAAAAGAAAAGGTGAACATCCAAGTCAAAAGAGAAGATTTGGAGCCTATTTTGGTTGAAGAAGGTAAAATGTTACAAATTAGCAAAGTTAGTACTGAGAAAGAGAGGTCTGATTTCATACAAATTTGCCAAGAATTCCCAAATGTCTTTTCTTTGAGATATGAAGAATTGAGAGGGTTTAATCCAAAGGTATCACAACATACAATTGAGTTAAATTTGGAAGCCAAGCCCATCAAGTAGAAGTAAAGGACAATTAATCCACACATTGATCCTCTTATGAGGCAAGCATTAAGAACAAGCTGATAGAGGAAAACATTATATTTCCAATCAATTACTGAAGTTGGGTTACAAACTTAGTACCAGTCAGAAATAAGAATAGAGAAATAAGGTTGTGTGTGGACTTCCAGGACCTAAAGAGGGAATCTTTCAAGGATCACTATCCGCTACCTTTCATGGAGTAGATATTGCAAGTGGTATCCAGTTCTGAGAGATTATCTCTCTTGGATGGATATTCAGGCTAAAATAAGGCCATGGTAAAAGAGGAGGACCAATTCAAAACTTCCTTCACTACAAAATGAGGCACATATTCCTATAAGAAGATTCCATTTGGACTATCAAATGGCAGAGATACTTTTTAAAGGGAAATGGATATGGCATTCAAAGGGTCGATAAAAAAATATTGTTGGTTTATCTAGATGATATCACTATGTTCTCTAAAAATGCAACAGACCACCTCTTCTATCTCAGGTAGGTCTTTCAAAAGTGTTGAACATTTAGAGTATCATTAAACCTGAAGAAATGCATATTTTTGGCTTATAAAGGTAGGTTTCTAGGCCACATCATGTCAAAGGAGGGATTGACAATTGATTTGAAGAGAGTAGAAGCCATTCGAGCATTTTCACTACCAAGCCACAAGAAGGCTCTCCAAATATTCTTAGGGAGAATCAAATTTGTTCAAAGATTTGTGTTATATTTTTCCATTCTCACCAAGCCAATAACTATGATGTTGAAAAAGAGCATGGAATTTAGGTGGACAATAGATGGAAAGGAAAATTTTGAGGCCATCAAGAATGCTACATCTCATGCCCCAAATCTTGTCAATCCAGAATTTGCCAAAGAATTCATGTTCTATGCCTTTGGAGGTTCGGACACCATCTCCGCAATTATGGTGCAGAAAAATAAGGAAGGATCCGAACAGCCAGTCACTTTCTTCATTCAAAGCTTGGAATATTATGAGGTGAGGTACTCCTTCATTGAAAAATATGTTCTTGTTGTTATTAGGAGTCTAAAAAATTTCAAGCACCTGGTCTCAAAGAACAGAATTCAGCTGCTAGTATACCACAGGGGAGTCAAGGATTTCCTTTTTGATGCAGTCTATAATTTGCAAGATAACACCCTAGTCACGCTGGCACATCACTCAGCCTAGATTGAGTGCTCACCCAAAGCATGCAAGGTACCATGTCCCTCTTTAGGGTTGATTGTATCAAGATGTTAGCATGATGAAGATAGAAACATATAGATTCATAAGTAATCCATCATTCTACAGTGCATACTACCCACAGATCTATGAAATAACAAGCTTAAGTGGTGATCATCATTGAATAAATAGCATGCACTACTCAATTACACAAAACGATACTTAGATTCAGCTAATATCTTCCATCTATTAATAAGTATAAAATCTCCTTACAGTACTATCAATTTATATCAAGGTGCGTATGGATATGTTACACACATATACCACTCTCCATGATACACATCCTCCTCTTTTCTACTATGCAGCTAACCTCATATATATATATATGGTGGGGACTTGCCCTTCACCACTTAACTATTCTAGAAATAGGTCACATGCTATTGATAGCCACATGCCATTTATAATTATAGCCACACATGCAAGTGTGCTATCTATAATTATCTTGCAGTTAACTAAGTGTCAATTCTATTCTTAGCTTGTCTCCATGCATAGATGCTTTGAACTTCTTCTCCAAATATAGACAATGCATGGCGCGTGTGTCTCTGATTTGTTGGTGTATTCCACATGCCATCTTCTAAATATAGATCTTTATGCTCAAAATCTGATAAGTCCCAAAATATGAACTTATCTTCCATGCACGGGTCCTTTCTATCTTCCGTGCCTTTGATCTTGACCTTCCATCCCACGTAGACTCCTTGTGTGATCTTTTCAAAGTATTCTTTGATCAAAATTACCCCACACTAATCTCATTGTTGTCCCGACAGTGGGTATCTCCAAAATTTTGAAGTAAAGAATATCAATGAAATAATAAGAATGAAGAATGTGGACTAATAAAGAATTTATTTGAGGTTATTTAAGAAAACTCCTCTGTATCAGTTGGTAGCATCAGCTCTCTGTCTCCTCCTTTATTGCGGCCTCCAAATCCTGCCATTCAGTGAGTGCCTATTCTACTTTCTCTAGGATGTCCATAGTAATGGATTCCAACTCATCCCATGTAATTTCCCCTTTCTCATTTTGCAGAACCAACACAACATTGGACATAGATGTCATCCTCCCTTCCAAAAGGTCCATCTTCTACACAATCAACTTTCCAAGATCTTCTAACCTAGTCTTATATGGCTTTTGTGCTACTGCCAAGGCCTCACGCTTTTGTTTAACCATGGACAACCTTTCTGCGTGGTCCAATGTCTCATCTTTCATGGCCTTTGGGACCTCATTGTTCTCTTCCAAGGTCTTAATGTTGATGAGTGCCTCTGGAGCTGTGCATATATTTAAAGCTTGATCCACCTTCTTCAAGACTTCTTGTAATGCCTGTAACAACCCTTCATAAGATTTGATTTTTCTCATCATAGATGCCTTCTCCCATTTGGCATCTTGTTTTGATATTTTCAGTGCTTGCATACACATAGTTTCATCTTCGAGCACCAAGTCCACCAACTTTCCCACATAGTGTATATCTGAATGAAATGTTTGTGGTACCTTGTGTTTCAAGTGTGACCTTGCTCATATTACAGTGTCCCCAATCTCCTCTATGATGCTTATGAACACTTCATTTTTATTTTGTGTGAATTCCCTTTCCTAAGTTATGCACGCTATCTCCGTACGTCCTTTTTCTTCAGCTCTTCATGCATAGCGCTTTGACTGTGGTAGATTTATCCATGTTCCTTCTAGCCACCTCTATAGAAACTTTCACCAGCACATTACTGGCCTACTCATCTAACATGACAGTAGGTTTTACTATCATGTGTCTAGCCTGACGTGCACCTTCTTTAATCACCTTTAAACACATGACTCTTTGCACACATCAAATTCAGGCTCATCCATGTGGGTGTGCATAGACCATGATAATTACTTTCTAGTTCACACGGTCACCATATCCTTGTCCATCAGCTCTAATCCAAATATATCCTTTTGCGCTATTATGCTCTAGAAGAGGGCGCAGATAATATTTTTTGTGTCCTCTGCATAGCCCATGGCTGGTGGAATGTGCTCCCCAGTTGTCCTCTTATACCTTTTCTACTTAGGAACTCTAGCCTCCAAATTTGGGACTTGCATCTCCATATCTTGAGTCTGTTCTATAGTTGTTTCCTCTGGTCTTTCCTCTTCTTCTTCCTTCTCCTTTTATGCCTCATCCTTTTCTTCTGTGTGCTCTGGAAGTGTAGGAGATGTAGGCGTGCTCTCCTCAGATGCTTCCACCTCCTCATTCAACTTCAACTTCCTTCTTCTCTACGCGGTCACTTCCTTTTGGGGGGAGATTCGGGTGATTTGTGAACAGTGGTTAGGGTAACACCTTGGGTCCTTGTTCTCCTGAATACTCTTTTAAAATTTTGATCCCCTTGGACTGCATTCATGTCCTCTTCATCCCTCTCTTGTGGCTGAGGTGGGGTAACAACGCGCTCAGCTTCACCATGTCTTGTAGGATGTCTCCTACCCCTATGCTCTAAGACACCACTATTTTCGTGCTCTTCATCCTCATCTTGCACTTTGATTTTCTCTGTGGGCCTAATGCATTGGAATATTCTCTATTATATGCTTCCCTTTGGGCGGTGCTGGAAGTATGAACTCACCTTCCACATATTTTTTTTCTCCATCTTTGGCTTCAACTGGAGATACACCAATGTTGCCCCCAAATCGGCTATAGCCAAGCTTATAGGCTTGATATTCATCACCTCTGAAATAATTCTCTCTATGTAGGCACTTTTTCCAGGATATACATACTTCTTCCATAATGTATGGTAGTCACAGTCTACCTTATCTATATTGAATATCAATCTATGTGTGTCGGTAAATATATGAATAGATTCCTGAAAATACCTTGCAGTGAATGCGTAGGGTAACTTGCACCAAGGGCTCCAGACTCCATCCTTCATTGGAAAATGCAAAATGTAGAAATGCTGGTATACAGCAAATTGAACTTGTTTTCCTACCACCACTGGTAGGTCTTTTGGAATGCATCATTCTTCCCCAAATACCACACGGAGCCTATCATACCACTTCTCTGCCCTTTGCTTCACTTTGTCAGTCATGGCCCCCTTGCATAGGTATTTGCTAAATATTTCGGCTGGGGATTTGTTCTCCATGGGGTATTCCCATATTTTCTCCTTTGGTCCATTTGGTACCCTAATCTCCATGAACACTAGTGATAGTAGAACAACCCCAAAGCTGATCTTCCCTCCTGTGTGCACTTCTTCAACTATTTTCTCTGCAATATAGCCTGCAATGTTGTAGATCATTCCTTCTGACATTTTTCACACCACATGCAACCACATAGTGTTTACCTACGACCACTGCTACTAATCATTCAACTTGGTAACCAAGTGTGCTGTAACTTGTACAACTGGACAGTTCTTAATTTTTTCTATGTCCATTCCACGTGGACCCTTCAGGTATCCCAACTCCTGTTTGGTCTTCAAAATCATGGCTTTATCTGCAAGGTCACTTTTTATATCTTCTCCTTTGGCCTTTAAACATGTCACTGATAAAAACAAGAGCAAACAAAATTCTAACTCTACATCCTGCAAAGTAGAAGAAGTCTTCGTGTACCCTGCTCATGAGCCACTGGTAAAAAGGCTCATACAAGTGATATACCCCAATGCTTTTCAAAATTTTCTCACCCGCATCGTCATACACTGGCATATCATCTTCCATGTGTTTGTTTGTTCTAGAAGTGAGCAAGGAATCAAGCTCCTTTTTGTTCTCTGAGGTCCTGTGATTATATTCACTTACTTTTCTTTTTCTAATGGCTGACTCCCACTCTTGGCCAACAATGACTCCTTCTAGGTATTGCATCTCTAAAAAATGACTTTCAGGTGCCACCTCTTCTTCCTCGATGACCACCTTCTTCTTTTCTTTTACTGCTACTACAGATGCCTTCTTTGGTTCCATTTCTACCTTGTAAATGTTGCTTCTTCAACCCTGCAACTCTGCGAATCAAACTGTAGCTCAATTCAATTATGCCCTAGGTGGAAACTTTGTGACCTAATTCTTTTCTATCTTCCTACTTTGCTCAAACCCTTCACCACCAGGGATGAAAGCTTCTTATAACATAGTTCTGGTTATCACTCTTGGTTTCACACCCTTCGCACCTTAACTTGATCACTCAACTCTTCGCACTTAGCTCTTCTCACGAATACTCTTAGTTGCAACAGTAAAAATGAACCTGCATCCCTTCCTTATATAATTTTTTCAAATTTGATGCATATATTACTTCTCACCTACCAAATATCCCTTCATTTATTAACCAAATACATTCATTCCACGCGGTAAATCTTCACGCCTAACTATAACCTTCTGGCTCGGCTTCCTACCCTCTAGTCATAGACTTCTCTTCAGCATTTGCTCTTGTGCCCGAGTACCTCATCATTGCACCTTCTCCTGGTAGTTAACATGGCATCCGCTTACCTCGCATTATACTGTTCTTTCATCCATCTCCATCCTTGGTCACTTTTTGAGAAGAAATCTTCTTTTGACTTAAGGCACACAAGTAGCAGCTTATTCCTTTCATATTTCACTTCCCACAGTCTTTCTTGGATAACAACAACCACCCCACACTAAAAGTATGTGTAGTCCTCTGCACATAAACATTCTTCAAATAGTAATTAGCTTCAGGTGCATATGCATGCTTATTACACAAACAACAACTAAATTGACAAAGCATAGCAACAATGAAGGAAATACTAAATTGAAAACCTAAACTAAATGGAAACATTACCTTATTACAAACACCAAGAAGAATTATTTATATTAGGGCTTTAGCCTACTCCCGTTAAAGTAACTAGGTAGCCATGATCCATCAACTGCTTCTAACCGGCATGCACCTAAGTCAAGTATAGAAGTGATAACATACGGCCCCAACCAATGTACTTTGAGCTTGCCTGGATGGCACAAGAACTTTGAGTCATAAATAAGTACCATTTGTCCAATCTCAAAATTATTATCCCTTATGTTCTGTCATGCCATGCCTTCTACTTGGTCTTTTCCTACTTCTGACTCCATCGTACTATGGCTAGGTGCTCATCCAGTTGAATCATCTTTGCAATAATTTCTTCTAAAGCATGTTCATCAGCTAGACCTCCAGTGCAAGCAATGCCTAAAGAAGGTAACATAAATTCTATAGGGAGAACAGCTTTCGCGCCAAACACCAACTGAAATGGTGTGGCTTTGTTCAATCACTTGTAAGTTGTTCTATATGCCTAAAGCACAATTGACACTTTTTCATCCCAATCCTTTCTTCCAACATCACATATTTTTGTCAAATTTTGGCCCAAAATTTTGTTGAAAGCCTCAGCAGTTCCATTTTCTTAAGGATGATAAGGTGTAGTTTTATGGTGTGTAACCATAAACTCATCTAATAGGATCCTAATTGTCTCATTCAAAAAGTGTGTACCTCTATCACTTGTCAAGCTTAAAGGACATCCATATCATGTAAGAAAATTCTCCCATAGAAATCTAGCTATTGTACAGTCTTTCGTAGGTGCTACTTCTGCCCATCGTGTAATATAATCTATGCAAGTAATGATATAGTGCAATCCAGTCCTACACGCAACTGACGAAATAGGTCCTACAAAATCAATGGCCTATTTCTCAAATGGTTCGGCACTAGTAATTGGTCTCAAATGCATCCCATCTCTTTGCCCTAGTTTTCCCGAGCACTAACAATTATCACATGCCTTACAATAATCTTTACATTCTTTATACAGTGTCTCCCACCATAATCCAATAATTAGGATCTTCCAGGTAGTTGCATCACCTGCATAATGGCCTCCTATAATACCACCATGAGCCTCTTCCATGATATCCTTGCGTTCATGCTCTAAAACATAGCAGCGTAACACTTCATCTCTGCCTAACTTGCACAGGTCACCACTGACTAAAATAAATGGTGTCGTGCATATAGCAAGCTTCTTCTTTTCTAATGCTTTCATTCCTTATGGTGCCATACCTTTTTGTAGGAAGACAGCAATGTCTTCTAATTCTATGGGTGCGCATTATAACCTGTATAACTGTGCATCATACATTGTTTCTTCAATTGTCTATGCATCCTCTCCTGAATTGATTCTACATAAATGGTCTGGTCTAGAATTACTTTTCCCTGGCTTCACCACCACTATGAAGTCAAACTCTTGAAATAGGAGCACCCATCTACGTATGTGCCCCTATAAGATGGGCTTGTTTACCAAGTACTTCAATGCCATATGATCTGTATAAAACAAAAATGGTGTTTCTAACAAGTACTATTGAAACTTGTACAATGGATAGATCATTTACAAAGCTTCATGCTCTATAGTTATATAATTCCTTTCAGCATGAGTCAGCTTCCTACTAGAAAAAATAGATTGGATGATCTATAATACCTTCGCTAGGTTGAGCTAGCACAGTGCCAATGGCTATACTAGAAGCATCCACATGCACATGAAATGGTTTATCCCATGAGGGGAAGAGCAGAATGGGTGCGGTAGTCAAATTCTCTTTTAATACCTCAAACGTGCATTGCTACGGTTCTCCCCAATTAAATGTACCTTTCCCCTTTAGTAAATCTTCTAAGGGTGCAGTAATTTTGGCATACCCTTTTATGAATTTTCTATACTATCCTGTATGACTGAAAAATCCACGCACCTCACTTTGACTGGTAGGCACTTCCAGGCCTAAAATGTCTGCAACCTTGGATAGATCAACTAGCAAACCTTCCTTGCAAATTATATGTCCTAACATTATCCCAAATGGCATAACAAATATACACTTCTTGATATTCAAAGAGATACTCAATTGTCTACATCATTCAAAAATTAAGCTCGGATTATCAAAATGATCTTTCACAAGTCCCATATACTGTCCGATCATCTAGATAGACTTGTAAGAAGTTGTGAATAAAATCTTTGAATGCCTGAACAACTATGCATGAAAATACAGTAGGTGCACGTTTTCCAATCCAAAGGGCATTACATAGTATAGGAAATGCTGCCCCATTCAGTAGTAAATGTTGTCTTTTCTTGATCTTCTTGAGTGATCCAAACCTGATGATACCCGGAAAATCCATCTGTGAAAGAATATATTTTGTGCCCTGCAACTCCCTAATATTTCCTCAGTGAATGGTGTGGGGAAAGGATCTATGACGCATGTATAATTCAGCTCCCTATAGTCCACACATATCCTAATCCGTCCATCCTTCTTGATACTAATCACCATTGGGCTAACCCATTCTGACTCATCAAGGGGCTTGATAATTCAAGATTTCAACATTTTATCAATTTCTGCCTTCACCTTTTTGTGCAAATTAGGATTCATCCTATAAGGCCTCTTCCTAATTGGTCATGCACCATCCTTAATTTTTATTTTCATTTCCTCAAGTTATTCATGTACACCTTTAAGTTCATGATACCCTCAAGGGAATAATTCCTAAAAATCCCTGAGTAACTTGATGATCTTTGCTACCTCTGAGTCTGACCAGTAGTCCCCAATTATGGCATCCTTAGGCTCAGCCTATGAACCTATATTCACCTTATTTTTCTTCATGGGTTCATGATAGGCACACGTATCATTGTCTACACTTGTCCAAGAACTCGTGCACCCCATGTGAATGTTCAATATCTAGGTTCTCAACTTCCTCATTGTCCACGATGTAGACCATCTTTTCTTTCTCTTTCTCAAGGAAAGCATGCTCAAGTAGTTTGGAGTCTATTTCTTTATCCTTTTCAAAACATGCACCAAACCATGTCTCACCAAATAATTCCTGAATATGCTCTTCTGCTTTTGCACTATCTCCCATATTTAAGCACTTGATAAATTTTAATGTCTCTGCTACAGGAGGTTGAGTCAAGAAGTAGTCAAATGTTTGGATCATACCTGCAGCCAACACTTTCCAATTCCCAAGTTTCTATATGTAGTTCTACATGTACGTACCAAGCATGTGCGCATCCTTGGAGAGTGGAATACAATCTATGCACATAGAGTGAAGGTGGTAATGCTTCCTGTCTCTGTTATCCATAGTCTCTCACACTGCTTAGTGTGATGCTAAATAGGTCGATCACTATGATAAGTGCAAATTTGTTTAGGTGCATTGTTCCTTATAAACCTGGTAAACAAAGTCTATTCCAATCTCTTCCCAGTTTATAAGATTATCTTTGTGGACTACCCACCAGCGCACTATTGTCCCATGATAGTGTATACACTAACATACCTCTCCTTGTGACCTGGATCTTCCCACTGTGTTTCCATGGCCTTCAGAAAGGTAGAAATGATCTTTTATCCCTATATACCAAGGTAATATGCTTCCTATCCGTCGAATTGAGTGAAATCTATTTGTGTGTGCATAACCACACTTTTCACCTCGCACCCTACTAGTTCATATGTACCATGAGCCCAATTGTCACAAGCAATACATCATAGTATCACTAATAGAATGAGAATCCTCCCACTGTAGAATGCCTTCTTTTGATGGCTCGTTGACCTCTGGGTCCTGAAATAGCGCACGTACATAGACTCTGTTCAAATCCTCCTCCCTTAGAGGATCAACATATGGCGTAGACTTCCCATCTGTCAAGGGTATCACAACCCTTTCCTCCTTGATTTCAAAACTAATATATCCCTTATTGAATCTCAAGCCAGCATTATTTACATAACAACAAGGGCATCCAAGTAAAGCTAGAAAATTGTCTGCTTCTGCAAGTGCTAATACCTCAAAATCCCCAGTGAACTTGGCCCCTTGTATAGTTATAGATGCATCTTTCAACACTCCTATGGGAGTGGCCTTAGTCCAGTTTTCCATGAATAACACATTAGATGATGGATGCAATGGAGGCCTCCCATTTGTACCCATTCATCTAATGTCAGCACATTTACTTCCACACATGTATCGATCAATATGTTTCTCAAAAGCCACCCATCCACAACAAAATTCAGAGTAATTTCTTTGTCATAGTCAATGCTATCAAGGGGAAGATTTGCATGCAGAATCTATCGTCCGGTCTCAAGACTTGCGCATGGAGTGTTCTCGTTTAACAAACTTCCCAACGGTGGAATAATGTTCTCCTAGCGCAACATCTTGCACACCTCCCACAGATCATCGGTATCAGTTTGAACTGTCTCCAAGGATTTCTTCTACTCCTTAAGGTACTATATCTCACCCTAATGATTCCTTAGCACTTCCATGGTATCCTGGTAAACTTCCTTCTGATAAGCAGGATCTGGGTACGTCGCATACAAAACCTCCTCTGTGGTGATCATAGGTTTTTGGTGTAATTCCTCTCACGCGCATGGCCTCAGCGCATGTAGTAATCTTCAATTTCAATGCCTCAGGTCCCTTTGTTATCTTGGGCATCCATTGGTCTTCTACCGTGTGCTAGATTCTAACCATTATGGCGCCTTTGTTTTCTTTCTTATGCTACTTGCTTAGATGCTCATATAGGTATGGGCACTCCTCATAGCTATGGTTCTTCCTGCAGAAAGAACATGCATTATTCTAAGGGCATTCATGCCTGTATTGGTCAGTAGATCCACATGTATAACATGTTCCATGAGGAAACTCTCCTCTTCCTCCACCTCGGCCTCGTCCTCCGTATCCACCATGATATCCATGTCCCCTTCCATGACCTCCTTCAAAACATGCCCCATTCTTGTCATAGCATGTTTGATTATAATCCCAATCTTGGTGCTCATTCCTACCCTTAGAATTATTTGTTATACCTGTCTGTCATACTCCAATGTCTATGGCATCCTGCATCTGACATATCAACTGACAATCCTCAGTATCATGGGTCGTAGACTTGTAAATCTTGCAAAAGCAAGATACATTCTTCCTTACCGCATGCTATAATAGAGGAAAATGGCTAGCATCATGATTCAAATGGAAAATTTCACAGTCCAACAGTAATGAGCATACAGATCTGTGAGGGAAACTATCCTTGGTGTGACCTTCCACTTCACAATCTATACACCAAGTTCTTAAGCACGTTTCATGGGTTGAATTGTAGAAAGCTTCTCTAATTACTTAGCTATAGTTGTGATTTGTGCCTCTAGGAATGGGCTGACCCCAGTGTCAATGCTCCCAACTACCTCAGCGTGTAAATTTTCTTCCAATGATTTGCGTGGATCCGTATAGGTCTTATGTGACAATTCCCTCCTAAAAGGTGTAATCAATCCTCTAACGAACCATTGTGCATGCTGGCTAGTGTGGATATCATAAGAAAACTTAGATAAGAGTGTCTTAAAACAAACATCATAATCACGTACACTCTCAGTAGTGCCTTGCTTGATATCTTTCAGCACACTTATACTCTTATGCTCAAACTCAGGGATATGGAACTCTTTCAAGAAATTATCCCTCAAATGCTGCATTATCCACACAAGTTTGATCAGGGTCAAACTTCATATACCAACTATGCGCGTGCCCCTATAATGTAGTAGCGAATTGACTTGCCTTTCACTCAGCAGCTATGATCCCTTTAGCGTGCCACAAGATTTCACACATACGCACATGTTTGGCAGTATACTCTATACCTTTATACTCCGGGAGATGAAGAGACATATCCATATCGATATTCTATGGTTGTTGTGGACCTTGACCACCGGACCCAGAAATCATGTGTTCCCTCTGCCTCCAGAACCACCAGATCCACCAGAACTAGAACCACCTATACCTCTTGACCTGCCACCTGTAGTTGGAATAGGGCCTATATATGTACTCCCCTATGTTCTGACAGTAGTACTATATAGAACCCCTACAGTCTGTGAAGCAATTCCACTTCCAGAGGTGAGTCCAGTATTATGCGTGCTTACATTTTGTGTGAATGATGCACCCAATAATTTTCCTCCAAATCATTGAAGCCTTCTATCCTGCCATTGATGTAATTGATCCTTGACTTACTCCTGCTTTCCTACTTCCCAAGTTAGTTTGTTGGTTACTTGTCGTACTAGATACTGAAAAACCAAGCACAAAGGATAGGTCACCATATGGATTAAGATGCGTGCCTATGGCCCAAGTAATCTTTTCTAGCGCACTTTTGTATGAGGCCAAGAAGGGATCTCTATCATGCTTTCCAAGATGGGGGAATTCCTGATGCTCTGGCTCCATGTCTTCTACATGAGCCATAAATCCTTCATGAGCCAGATCTCTCCTCAATGCCATACTTTCTGTAACAGAACAATGCTTCTCTATTTCCCTTTTGTGCACCTCATTATATTTAAGCTTCCTTTCCTCCCTCTGATTTTCTACCACTAGGTCCACCATTTTAATACCAAACCTGTTCCTACCTTCGTACGTGGTGAAGTTTAGCTAGCCATTGGTTTACTCTCCAAGTTCAAGGTTACCATTAAGATCTTGATCACCAATGGAATACCACACAAATATGTCCCCATTGGATACCAAAAAAATTGGAATTTAGCTACCTCTAGGCACGAGTAAGTCGAAATTGAATATTGTAGAATATAACTATTTAGAACACCACGAAACGACGTATCCACTGCGCGAGTCCAGATTAGATCAACATCATAAAGGGCCTGAAATTCTTCTTATGTCCAAATAAGTGCACGATACCTCCAATTCCACTGAGATGCATAAACAGTAAGCCACTTGTATAGTTCTACTAGAAAGATAGCAAAAAATCTCTCATATAAACTGTCATACAGGTTTTGTTCTACCCAAGTACGTGCGTTAAACTTATATCCACTGCTGAACCATCGTGCATATTCTTCCTCTAAATCATGTATCCATTCCTCAATACTTTCTAGAGTTAGCCGGTACGTCTTCATCGTGAACCATCCTGAAAACAACTAAAAAGGAGGTCCCGGCAACAGAACTAATGATGCAGCCTAGAATTTGTAAGATAACACCCTATTCACATTGGCACATCACTCAACCTAGACTGAGTGCTCACCCAAAGCGCAAAAGGTACTAGGTCCCTCTTTAGGGTTGTTGTATCAGGATGTTAGCATGATGAAGACATAAACATATAGATTCATAAGTAATCCATCATTCTACAGTGCATGCTACCCATAGATTTATGAAAGAACAAGATTAAGCAGTGACCATCATTGAATAAATAACATGCACTACTCAATTACACAGAGTGATACTTAGATTCAGCCAATATCTTCCATCTATTAATAAGTATAGAATCTCCTCATGGTACTATCAATTTATATCAAGGCACGTATGGATCTGTTACAAACATACACTTATCTCCGTGATCCACGTCCTCATCTTTTTTACTATGCACTTAACCTCATATATATATATATAGGGTGGGGACTTGCCCTTCACCGCTTAACTATTCCAGAGATAGGTCACATGCTATTGATACCCACTCCTTGTTGGACTCGGAATATGGTGTGATTCCTTCAAACCATTCTATGTCCCCCAAAGATGAGTAAAGAAAAGAGGAGGTATTTTAGACTCCATGTTATCTCGTACGTCCTCATTAATGATTATTTTTTCAAGAGGGATGCAAACAAAATATTATTGACGTGCATCGGAACAAACCAGATTGAAAAGTTGCTACATGAGTTTCATGATGGAGAAGCTGGAGGTCATTTTAGACTGTGGATAAAAACTCTTAAAATAATGAAGGCTGGATACTATCGGTCCATAATATTTAGTGACTATATTTCTTGGGTCAGAAAGTGTAAAAAATGTTCCTTCTTCACAAGTAACATTCTCATTTTAAGACTTTAGAAACAAGGGAATTTTTTTTTATAAATAATGTTCTCTGTTCTAAATTCATAATTTATAACACACATTCTTTATCAACCTTTCATATAACAGATAACCATATGGAGTTGTAATGAATCAGTGTGCTACCGATCTATTCATTTCATGACTTGGTAAACTACCGATCTATTCATGTTTAACATTAAGTATTGAATACTTTTCCATATACCACGTATACTTGGTTCTCTTTCCCTATTCAAGGTATTGAGTGATCTGTCTAAGGAACCTATCTGAATATTTTTTACCAATATTCATCTACATCACGAACCTTAGACTAGGTGATATAGGACAATGCAACTAGCAACTTGCAATACTTTGGCCAAATATTTCTAACATACTGTTTGTATTACTATTCCTTGACGACATACTCATCAATCTGGAAAACATCCTTCACCCCACTCTATTGTTATCTAGAATGTTCTTTACTGACTTTTGTCAATCCACTTGCCCAAGGTTTAACCCTAGTTTGAGTTAACAACATACGTTATGATAGGGGGAGGCTCACTAAGACTTATGGTAAGTTGGCATACTGGGTCAACCTAAGTCAACCCCATGTGCCAAGGTATCTTGACTCTTAGGGGGCTACCCCATATCTTAGACATGTTACTAATCTAGATGATCAATGCAGAAAGGTGTTGCCACATGTCTACTGCATCATTGTATCCTTGAGAAGATCCTAATCTTCTTGAAGGTATAGACCTGCAGTTGGCATGTGCTAACATCCCACAGAACAACCTCATTGAGATGTCCATACCTCAAGGAGTTTATTATTAATTTAATTAATTTGTATTATTAAAAATAGATTTCAGCAACCTTGCCTAACCTTAATCCAACACTCCTTAAGTTCTTCTCTACAACAGATTCAATTGGTTGTTAAAGAACTTTCATAGCTTAAGATTGCCTTTAATGTTATTTACTGGACTTAACAAGCTGTCAACCATAATAGGATATCAACATCATAAGTTCCATTTATTGTGACTTAACTGTTCAAGGAAGTGTAACAACCATCTAGGTTGTAACTAAGTAGACTTTATTAAATGAAGTCTAATAATTAGGAATCACGTCTTCCATTTTATTTGCATTCGTAAGATAGTGGAAGAATCTTCCTTTACATGATTAAGTGCTAGGGCCTAGCACCCCTAAAAATCATTACAAATTCAATAGTTATTACTGAATGTTCATTCCATATAATATTACTATATTGAATTGTTTAGTTATGACATCAAATTCTACAACTTAAGAAGTTGAATCCTATTTAGGGAAATTAGTCCAATTCCCACTGTCAAACTTATCTAGGAATACTCTATTAAGCATATAAATAATATGGAGAATATCTACAAGATAGGATTCCATCTATGCAATGAAAGTACAAGATAATATACACACCCACTGTAAATAAATTCCCAACATTTAATTCATCTCTAAAAATTATACATTTAGGTATGCTACAAGACAACTACCTTCATTACAAAAGAATACTATTGTTTTTTCTTTTTCAATACAATCTCAACAACGATTCAGATTTCTTCACAAAAATCAGAGTTAAATCAGCCAATGATCACATAAGTTTATGCCTTCCTTTTCACTTACAAAGTCCATCTGCAAAAATTTCTAGCACGGGTCAGTTCAATGAACTGAACATGATAAGCACTAAGCCTTAAAAATAAGTGCATTCCAATAATTGTTCCATTAAAACAACTCTGCTTTAATGAGACAATTATTACATCATATAATCAATCTATCAAAAGCAACGGAAAATAAGTACATTTTAAACAATTAATTTCACTTGAAGAAAAGGACAGAATATAATCCACCATGTCATCCTTACAAATTAGAGTCTAATTGATCCCATCAATTATCCCTAGGCAAATAACACATCATAACATCTCATTGTTCCCAATCTTTCATAAAAGAAAACAACATTTATCTTTGCTTCAAGCTAAAGGAAGAGTTTAAAGAATGGTTCATATTAGGATGACTCATCTAACTCCTAAACAAAGGAAGAAGAACCAATACAACTATGCCAAAACCCAACACATCCGAGAAAAAGAATGGATTCAAAATGTGATTTAACTGTTTCTTTTTAAAAGACAACTACCTTAAAATTTAACATTTAAGATATTCATCAAAACAAAATTTCATTTAATCCAAGAAGGAATAGAAAATCAATCGGTCTACCTGCAAGTTTAAATCTACTTCCACATATATAAGTTAACTTTTAAAGGTTTGATTCAACATTCAAAAATCAAGGTAGACTCATACCGGAGTTAATATCTACTTGAGTTCATCCAAGGAGAATTCACAAAAAGATAGAGTGCAAGAGACAAACTTACTCATCTCAACCCAACCAAGTAAAGTCTTGTCAAACAATAGTCTACCAAACAAGCTGGAATTTCCGGCTCAATAAAACTGAATAAAATAATATCTTCTAACATCATTTCTACAAATGATTGGGTAAAGGAAGATCAAAAAACTCATAAAGAAAAATTGATTTCAAAGGAGAATCAAAATAGAAGTTCACCCAATGATCTATACAGTAAGAAGAAGCACACTGCCATATTATTTACACTTCTTTTCTTTCAATGAACATGAGTTTCAAATTCCTACTCAAAATGAAATACAATTAGTAGTCCTAAAACACAGTCTGTTCTAACGGAATCACATTCCTTTCTTTTATAACGGCTCAAGATGTATTAACTATATCCAACAAGAAATAGAAAAATGACTGGTCAATAAGTTAGACATGATCAGAAGTATGAACAAACTCATATTGAAATCCCATTGTCAGGTTTCATTATTGCATTACAAAAGAGTAATCATTTCCTGATTCAATAAGTATTGTAATACAAAAATTATTCAAACAGAGACATATAATCTTTTCATAACAATTTAAGAGTACTAAATTAATTCAGCTCATTTTTAACATGAAACCCTCATCTTATTTTAAAAGATCTGAAGATGCGAGTTTCCATGAAATAGAGGGGAAAAGAATACCCTCAATAAAATTCCAATGCCATCTTAAACAAGATGAAACAGTTCATAGAAAAGAATTACCAAGACCATTCATCAAACAAAGATGACTTTAGTTGAGATCTTAAGAGTTTATCCAACAACTCAACCAACTATTTTCTCTGTTTTCCTAGATCAATGGTTCAACGAAAGAGTTATTAGTTTTTAACATTTAAAACAAATAAAACCCAACTCAAATACCAAAACAGAGTTGACACAAAGTCTCAACTAAAGTTTAGACTACACAAGTAACAAAATATGAGTGCTGTGTAAATCACGATACTTCAATAACAATTCCAAACTTCCCAAAAAAGTATAAAACACGGGTACAAAGCCACATACGGCTTCATCAACAGTTTGAGTTACCCAAGATTTCAACACTGGGTTAGAACAACTAAAGGGTCTAACACAATTCATATCAAAATGCGAAGTCTAATATTATCCCCCAACGGAACTCAAGTTTCCCACCATGGTTTGAGTCCAAAAATGAGCAATAACATATAAGTACTGTGTACATTATGAACTAACAGTAATAGTTCAGATTATCATTAGGAACTAAGACACAAGCACCGAGCTATATACAAGCTTCAGCAACAGTCCAGGGATATCCAAGATTCCAACACGGTTTAGAACAACGAGAACCTTTATCAACAATTCTCAACAAACACAAAACCAGAACCAAGTTCCAAACCAAATGCGAGCTTGAATACAAGCTCTACTAAAACACAAGCTCAGCACAAGCTCACGATCATACAAAACAAAAATTCCAACAACATCAGAAAGAACCCAAAGTTCTCAAAAAATTTGAACCATATCTAAATAGCAATGAAGGTTTTCTAAACAGAATACTTTCATTACCCATTCTAGAATGAAAAATCCCAGTTACAACAATAAGTTTTTGCATGCATTCTCTTTTTTAAGGACTATACATGGTAAGTTTCCAAAAAGAACATCATTTACCAAGGATTCAAAACCAATATCACAAGATTTAATAAACCCAACAAGTAAATAACCAGATAAGATAAGTAATCCAAGAATCTCAAAAGAGCAGACTTGTTTTAATGAAACATTTATAAGAAAGAAAGAGATCTTAAAGATTAGAGCCTATCATGCCTGATAGTGCTTCTGTCAAATCGAAGAGAACCTCCAGCTGAGCTCACAACTTTTCCTCTTCTCCACGAAAGATCAAACAACCACCTTCTTCTTCCACACTGCCTCTTATATATCCCACGAACCAAAAATGGGTCAAAAATCTCAAGAATAACCATTAAGTGCAGTTCAATGTGCTAGTTCGAAAAACTAGAGAGCATGCAGAGTGAAAATCATGAAACATGCAAGGTGAAATGACCCCATACAAACCTGTTTGCATGCTATCCAAAACGGTTTGTGCACAAAAACTGAAAACAATAAATTCCATTAATTCCTATTTTCCTGCCTATCCTTCCTTGCCACCGCCTTCCAAGTTTAGCGAATGCCAAATACAATTTAACAAGGAATTCCATTTTAGTGAATTTTCCACATAAGCCTCTACCAAGTCAACTAGCCCCTGCCATAACTGGCAGTATCTCTATGCAATTAAAACCTTATCAACAACTTAAATGCCTTAGAACTATCACCTATAAAACATGCGACCAGTAATTCCCCTTCATGCCCATTAGTTTAGGTAGACACAATTTCTTAGGTTAGATTAGGATATGTAACCCTAGGATATAACCCAATCCATAAATTACCACCTTAGGTAGTTCCCACATAGGATAGATTAATTCCAACACAATAGTTTTTAGGCATTAGGTTAGATCATTACACAACCATAAAGCATTAGGTTATAGGATAATTTCAATAACCTAAAAACCTCTCCATAATCCTTTAGTAAAAGATTAGGTTAGGATAAAATTTAATTAATTAACATAGCTAGGTAGTAAATATGTATATTCTTACCTAGCTTAGGATTCTACAGGACAGTCCCTTTAGTTTTAGGAACCAAAATGTTTCCTATACCGTGAACAGGCTATAGTTCATTTGCATCAGCATTGTCCTACCACGATAGAACTGAAAATATCCAAACACAACATATGACTGAATAGAAAAACGTTCACACAATAATCAAAGAACTTGTAATCAATCAAAGTTCAGTCATACATATTTTAAATCATGGAATGTCGATTTATCATTCACTCAATAGAGCAGATTTAAAACATTCCTTGGATCACTGAAATTGATCCAAGGATGAGTCAGATTAATAGATAAGTTTACAATTCTTAAACTAGATTGCAACTCACCTACAAGAAATGAAAAATGGATTCAAGGAATCCATTCCAATTCAGTCAAAGGATCTTAAGAATAGAAGATGATTTATCCATATCAAGCATGATCTCCAAAAATCAAAAGAACATATATTTATAAGGAAAATCACATGTCAACTCTTGAAATGTAAAGGAGGAAAATAACAATTGTTAAGGGTGTTATAGAAAATTTGCTATATGAGTTTCATGATGGAGAATCTAGAGGTCATTTTGGTCCACGGATAACAAATCTCAAAATAATGAAGGCGGAATACTATTGGCCCACAATATTTAGTGACTATTTTTCTTGGGTCAGAAAGTGTAAAAAATGTTCCTTCTTCACAAGTAAAGGAAAGCTAGTAGCGCTTCCAGTTCATCCCCTTTCAGTTGACTAGCCTTTCATAAAATGGGGATTAAACTTCATCGGGTTCATTAATCCAAATTCAAGCCAAGGCTACAAGTGGATCCTAACCACAAGATATTATTTCACCAAGTGAATCGAGGCAGTACCACTCAAGGAATCCAATGAGTCTAGCATACTCAACTTCTATGAAGGGATAGTGACAAGGTTTGGAGTACCAACCACCATTATATCAAACAATGCTTTGGCATACCTTGGAGCCAAGATCATAGAATGGGCTGCTAGGAATGGAGTATATCTAAGTAGCTCTTCAAATTATTACCTCTAATGTAATGGGTAAGCAAAGTCTACGAATAAGATTTTTTTGAGAATCATCAGGAGGGCCCTAGATGAAAATAAAAGGACTTGGTATACCAAGTTAAAATCATCCTTGCGGGCTGATATAATCACACCAAAAGTGTCAACGAGTAACTCCCCCTACAAACTAGTTTATGGGAAGGGAGATAGTATACCCATATCACTTGAGTTTCCGACATTGGAACTCATGAAACAACTAGAGCTACCCAAATTTGGGCCCATGGAGGCTAGGTATGCAAAAATCATGGAGATAGAGGAGATAAGGTAGTAGGAAATGCATGCCATGGAGAAAGACCAAGCCATTGATCAAGAAAATGTTTCATAGGAAAGCTAAAGAAAGAATATTCCAGGAAGTAGAATTGGTCTTGAAATGGGATGCAGATCACGCTAGATCGGGTAGGAATTCCAAATTTTATGCCATAGGGAGTGGACCCTACATGGTCAAAAAATGCAAAAAAAAAATGCTTTCCAGCTATCCAATTTGGATGGAGAAGAACTTCCAATTCTAGTTAACAGAATCTACCTCAAGCACTGATATTGAAGGGAAAATCCTCACCCTTATACATATTAGTTTATAATTTGTAATTCCTCCAAGTGCTTGTAGCACATCACTCTGTTGTAGTTTAGGTTTACTTTATGCTAAGTGCTTGTGCACACTCTGCACATTTTCCTCTTAGAACATGTATGATTTTGTATCTTTGTACATATATTTTGTCATGGTTTCTCTTGCACAATGCATTTCAGATGGTAGAAATATTATTTTGGGGTACCTTTCAAATATAGATCACTCAGCACTAATCGAGATAGTACTTTAGGATAATTCAGGGGAAAATTTTCAATTACAGAATAGTTTAGGTTGTATATTGACTCCATGCCCGATGGATGTTTAGAGGTAGATGGTCTCTACATCTAGCAGGAAAATGTTCCATGGAGGTCACAAAAATTTTATCCCAAATTTGATCCCCTGAAAATTTAGATAAACTATTCAAATTTGAAATACATGCTTGTGACGTACATACGAACATCAAACTCAACCCCAGACAGAAGAGAAACACAATGAGTGATTCTACTCGGTCAAGTTGGTATTAACTTACGGTGAGTTGGAGAGCTACGAAAAATGTATGCGTTGGTAGTTAGGACCTTCAAAGAATTGGTAGTGTTCAATGGGTTCAATGTCTAGGTTGGATGGCCAGGTTGGATGCCTAGGTTGGACGGGTCCTAGGTTAGACATCTGGGTTGGAAAACCACGTTAGATGACTAGGTTGGATGCCTGAGGATTGATTGGATGAGATGGTTACCTCAGCTGGTCAACCAGTGGTCAGGAAACATTGTGACATAGAGTGGCAGTTTGGTGGGCCCGGTGTTTGAGGTAGCAGTAGATAATTGTCCAACTGGGTTAGATGGGTCCCAGGTTGGACGAAGTCCAACCCCCTTGGCTGGATGATCCATTAGTTGGGTAGCCACCTAACCCCTTATATGATGAAGATATGGATGATTTCCAAACCCCTTTGATGGATGGCCCATGCAGGATGTATGGCCAATGAATGGGTGGCCACCCAAACTAGTTTGGATGGGTCACATAGATGCTGGTTTAGATGACTGAGAAAATTGGATGGCTGAGTAGGTTAGATGGGTGACATAGTTAGACGGGTCATTTTTTAACATAGGCATATGACCATGGGTTGGATGGACGCCCACCTCCACCTGGTTAGATAGGTCACAAGATTAGACGAATGGTCACTAGGTACTGTTGTATGACCCAGTGCAGTTGGACAACATTCAAGCTAACCTAGTTGGATGGCTCATGGTCTTGAAAATAAAGCAACTTAGGATGGGAAGTTAATGGATCACATGTGAGGACAAGCATGAAAAGACAATTCAACTACTTGTCAAAATATTTAATGTGACTTGTTAGAATATTTAATGCGACCAGTTAGATAATTAATGCTTCTTGTTGGGAATTTATGCGTGACAAGATAGCGTAAAAACCAATGTTGTGAAAAGGGCATTAATTGTAGTAGATGAGGTTGGTTAACCACCTGTTAGGAATTTAATGTGAAAATTAGGGGAAAATTAGGGCACAACGGCTATAAAAAGGATTCAACCCCCTCATTTTTAAGAGATATTTTGGGAGAATTTATAGAGAAACTCTGCCAAATTTTATCTGTGAGTTGTAAGACTCAAATCCAGGAAGGATTATTTCCTCTTGCTTGTATTGTAATGGATTGTGAACCATTTTAATCAATAAAATTGATTCTTTGTGGTATTTTTCTCCCTTTCTTCACTTATATTATATTCTTTTCCTTTTCCATTATATTTTTAGGTATCTTGTGCATGCCTTATTCTTTGTAGGGCCTAGATTTGTTGTGTTTTATGAAAATGGAGACATGACTATGGTTTTAGACTATGGCTCCTTTGTCTTCCCTCTCTTACCTCATTTTCTCCCGATTTTCACTCACTAGGAATCTGTCCACCCCTTTTCTTGGTGTTATCACCCTCATTAGCTTGGGATTTACATTTTATGCACTTCTATCTTCCTTGGTCACTTAGAAGTATAGGTTAGCTATAGGATAGTTGCATTTTTCCATTCTAGGAGGTAGTGTTACATTAGGGTTAGGTTGAGGAACCAACCTTCTCTAGATACCTATTTTATTCACGTGGGCCCCACACTGAGAGACATGCCCATATTATTCAAAAGTAGGGTTTTACATTGCATGAATTTTTGGTTGCTACATTTTTTGCTATAAAAACATCCACTCTTAAAAATACTTTAAAGAAGGAAGGTTCACAACTTTTCTCACTAAGGTAATTAGGTTATTGAATTCTTGGATTAATTCTGAATGGGGAACGGTCCTTGAAAACCTGGTTACCATTGGATTTGGATTTTTAAGGTTACTCTTCTCAATAATATTAATGTAATTATTATAATTAATTTTCCAATGTTCAAGAGATGTTTTAGGAAATATTTATGTATAAAATTTAAAATTAGGGATCTTGAATAAGTTTTTTGAGGTAGTCAGTATCCAATCTGATCACTACTATTCTATCCTAATGCTTCACTGTTCAAGAATCTGGATCGTATACAAATTTCAAGAATTGTGGGGAAGGTGTTTATACCACTATCATAGATGCTTTTAATCCAAGTAGACTTGGATGGAGCTTTGATTTTGTCCCAAAAATCAGGTAGGTGAATATGACCGAGATTGGTATCCCCAATGTTATAAAAGTTTGATGTGATTCTTGAAGGGGGAGCCACCCCTTGGAAATTATATTTCAATTTTCCCTTTCCTTTTGGCTTAGACTTCTTTATTTGCTTGAAAATACTCTAAAAATCCCTTAGAGACACTTAAGACTAGTGCCGTAAGTTGGGTCATGAAAAGCAAAGTTATCAACTCCCGAATACAAAGGGAAAAACTTGGACCTTGAAAAGAAACCTCTAACACCAAAAATAATCTTGGCGTAAGTAGGGGCTTGTAATGTACATGTGAACCTCTGAATTGGTCATGGTAGCAATCGATCCTTGCAGGTCACCAAAATACACTTGGCAGAACTCACACCTCATTTCTCACTTATGAACTCCCATCTTGCAACTTGTGATGAATAATCCTCCATTATTTTGAGAAAAATTAATTAAATATGAAACTTTTTTCACACTTAGCTATGATAAAAAAGTTAAAGTGCACACAAGGAGACATAAATAATAAAAGGAAAATCCTGGTAATGACCTGCCAAAAACAAGACTAAACATTAAAACCCTAAATGCCTCAAAAATGTGGAAAACATACCTCAAATAATGGCACAAATCTTGTAAAAACCATTAGAATAAAATATCTTACCAATAAATCTAATGGGTCAAAGGATAAATCATGAAAAAATTCCTAAAAAAATAGAAAAAGTATAGTCAAAATTCAAAAGGTCATATGCAAGTCAGAGCGTACAAAAAGAAACGTGAAAATGACCTGAAAATATGACTATAAATAGAAAATGGTGCATTAATTACACATAGGTGACATATGTGAGTGGGTGACATTAATGCATTGACCAAACATCTAGGGTTGACTACATCTTTGTAAGTTGACCCGGTCTTGGGATTTGGATTTCAATTTATAATTTTCATGTAAATTGTAAATGAGAACCCGAAACTTGAAATGCATTGATTTCTTTGTTTTTTGGGGATCAAGTTTCATTTTGAAATTGCATGAAAATTACAAATTAAAACCCAAAATCTGGAATGCATTGGGGTGTAAGATTCCAAGGATCAGGTTTCATCTTAAAATTTGCATGTAAATTGTAATTTGAAACTTGAAACCCGAAATACATTGAGTTATTTGTATTTTGGGTTTTGGGGTTTAAAGAACAATTTCATGTAAATTGGAAATTGTTTCTGAAAATGAAAATCTGAAATGTAAAGAAAATTTTTGATACTTAGGTATTTTTTTTGAGATTTTTCAAACAATGGTTTTTTAGGCAAAAAGGATATTTATACAAGGAAATGGTAAAATAAAAGGGCCAATTGGGAAAGGTGATTTAAAAATTCAACAACGTCCAATGATGGGATGTCAAGGTGCTATAAGGTAAAAAAATCCAATCCAAGCCATAAGCCCTAAGCGAGGATGCACATAATACCATGGCAATCCAATGGGAAATACTAGAGTTTTCAAAGCTAAAATAGGAAAAATCAAGACTATGGCAATCTAATGGTAGGAGGAGCCAAGGCATAAAAATCCACAAGAGGTGGAATCAAGACAATGGCACTCCAATGGTAGGATGATTTGGGCGTACAAAGCAAAAATAGGAGGAATCAAAACTGTGACACTCCAATAGTAGGAGGATCCATGGTGTACAAAGAAAAAAGAGGTGGAATCAAGACCACAACACTACAAGAGTAGGAGGAATTAGGGCATACACAACCAAAAAAAGGTGGAATCGAGACCACAACACTCAAACAGTGGGATTTAGAGCATAAAAGCCAAAAGAGTTAGAATAAATACCGTGACACTACAACGGTAGGAGGATCCAGGGTGTATAAATCCAAAATAGGTGAATCAAGAATGAGACACTCTAACGATAGGAGAAGTCAGGGTGTACAAATCCAAAATACAAAGAATCAAGGCCATGACACTATAACAATAGGAGGAGCCAGGGCATACAAAGTAAAAAGAGGTGGAATCAAAATCATGAAACTCCTATGGTAGGAGAATCCAAGACATAAAAATCCAAAAGAGGCAGAGTAATGACCGTGGTACTCCAATGGTAGTAGGATCTGGGGCGTATAAAGAAAAAATAGGTGAATTAAGACCATGATACTTCAACAGTAAGATTATCCAGGGTTGATCCATAAACTTGTCCAAAATGTTTCCTTGACCACAAATCCCTAGAGGAAATTTAATATGGTACTGATTTTAGTCCAAAAATTTAATCAACTAAACCAAAAAATGCAATGCAAAATGCAAAAACACTGCAGCGAGTTGATAACGGAGTTTGGCCAAAATGCCTACGTCTCTAGGTTCACCAATAGTTGAATTGATTCATTATAAAAAATATGAATGTAAGTGTAATAGATGAACTTAAAATTTCTTATAATGAAATGTGCTGGTACCTCTAGAACCTGGTGCCAAATTGAACCTGATGATCCTAGAATGGTCTTGGAAAATCAGTGCTCTGATATAACTCCCTAACTTGAAACCCTCCAAATCTAAGTTGAATGTTGCCAAGCTCAGTGATTGATCCTCTACATGGCTAGCAAGTAGCTACAAGTTTTGTCATCCAACACCCCAAGGTAGATAATTAGAGATTTTATATGCTTCTAAAATGTGAAATGATCTCCTTTGTCTTTGCAATGAACGTCTAGATTCATGAGAGAAGAATCAAGGCTAAAAATTGGCCTTTACAACTGGCGACTTAAAATAATAACTGTCAATTTCTTACAATTTCCTATTAAAATAATAGGTCTTTATCTCTAAAATAATGCCTTATTTTTTCTCCCAAGGATCCTTACAATATTCTTCCCAAGCCTTCAAATTTTTGTCCCAAGACTCAAGATTTTTAAATAGGAGGAGAAGTTTGTGTTTTTAGAATGGGGCGAGGGAGTCCTTTTATAGGATTAGCAACCCATTTATCTTATTGATAAGCCATATAGGCCATCTCATAGATAACGCACCGAGTTAGGTTAGTTGATTTGGTCGCATAGTTTAGGAGGGGGAGGTTAGCAATTTGAATCTCTCAATCCCTATTTTGGTTCATCATTTATTCAATTTGTTTGCCACATTGGTGTTGTATTAGCGTATCCCACCATTGATGAGTCCATGTGTCTTTCCACTATGCCATCCATGTTTGTTACGTGTCTTAACTACCATCGCACCAACCGTCATCGCTTAAACTGTCCTCGCCACATCTTCTAAGTGAGGGGTTGTTTGTTATGTAGAGTGGGATGGATTTAATCCCACATGCATGGAGTTAGGGGGATACTAAGGGATTATAATATCCTAGGTGATCCATGTATAGCGTGGCTTGGGCCACATCCCATATCATTTTTTTGAGTCATTTTGTGGTGGTTGCAAATGCTTCGTTGGTTGTATGACAATTTCACTTCCCCTATGTTTCCTGAGCAACTTGCTTCACGAGAAAATCACTTCACGAGCTGTCAAAATGACTGTCTTGTCTTGGTGCTTAGATCGTTCTCTGACTCAATTCCAACTTTCCACAAACTCACGAAGTAGCTCACTAAGTTAGCCAATCGTTGGCTTGATGAGTTGTTATAATTGAGTGAAATCACTTTGACGGCTGGGTCCCCTTCTGAAATAAAAGTGGGCCCCATAGTTAACCAAATTTGTGCCTTCTCAAGAGACGAAGACTGGAGTTTTAAGAAAAACTCCATATTTTTTTTCTATGACGTTGACGACCTATTTTCCACTGCACCCATACTTAGTATCTGCATCATTGCCTATGTTCTGGCTGCATCCTATGAACATCCCATTCTTGTATGGACTACATCTAGAGCGTACAAAATCCATTTTATGCGTTCTAATAGGAAACAAAAAGCTCAAAACTTGTACTTCCATAAGAAATAGGTTGAGGGAGATATTGGTAATGTTGACACCTAATTTTGATCTCCAGATCAAGGGCACATGGGATGACAGATTCAAGCTAGGTAGTTGGCCCAAGCGAGGATGAAGCGAGATACAAGGAGATGTGTGAGAACTTGAGTGGGGGACGAGATCCCAAGTGAAGGAAATATATCAATCCAAATAATAAAATAATATGTAGTTAAGGTATTATAGATAGCTAACCATGATGGGAAAATATCATAATGTGTCAGTTGATGATTTTATCGATCTATTGTAAGATGTGATCTCTAGCTCAAGACATGAGGTCCTCTATGGCATGATGTGTAATAGAGACCTACCAATAAAATTTAGATCTAATGGAAAATAAGGTGTCATCAATCATATCCTCTATTCAGGTGATAATCTCACACCTAATATCATCCATAGTGGGATGAGGATCAGAGTGAAGTGGCGGTCCATAATTAGGTCTTGGTTTAATTGGTTGAGGGAAGGTGGTTGGTTCTGAGAGGAGTCATTTCTACACTAATTTCCACATGAAGAGGACTTGGGAACCTAATTCTTGCTACACATACCCTAAAATTCAGTGTCATTATGTGTGTAATACCCATGGTAAGAAAAAAAGAAGGTAGAAAAAGAATAAGGTTGTGTAGCCTTGTTTGTTTGGTCTAGTTTGACATCATCTTTGAGCTTCTTCATGTGTTTTTGATAATCTCTACATTTTGAAATATCATGTGCTGGGGCCTCATCCATGTACCATATGGCTCAGTTATATGGGACCAAGGTGTCATAAGGGCAATAGGTAGGGATGGAAGTGTCACAGGATGTGGAAGTTTAATGAGAGTAGGTGGAGACGATATAGATGCAATGAGTAAAGATGACACTGATGGAGTAATTTACAACTCAATTATTGAGGCATAGTAAATGGGGTCATCACCCATGAGGTCATTGGATTCATTGTCAAAACTAGTGATATGATCATCTAATTATGTAGGGGAAGATAGGTCAACTAGATGGATGGTAGCATGTGGAGGGGTAGTATGAGGTAAAGAGGCTAGGGGAGCGATTTGAGGTTCAGGCACTAGACAACTAGGATAAGTATTAACCATACTCATGGAGTCCTCTTGTATGAAGATGGCATTATGTTGTGAGTGTTTTGGGTGCAAATGATCTATTTTTAATGCAATATTTCCCTATCATGAATCTGGGTATATCTAGCTAAGTGGGGATCATCTAAAGTGTAACCGTTATCATAGTCTGATGTGGAGGTATCCACCACATAGGAGTCAACTATAGTATCTAATTGGACCAAATGCTTTAATGGAGGTTATTTTATACATGATATGGCAACACAAACCAAGGGTACCTTATTACAAGAATAGGGCCATAAGGAAGGAGGTAGCTGGGAGATGATAAGCTTGGGAAGATCAGAAATATTAATTGTAAGTGTGATCTTATTGGGTTAATTTTCATCAGACTTGAAGAGATTGGGAGGCGTACACTCAACCAATCATGGATGACTGACATTTCCACGAGAGAGAATATATAAAATATTTAAAACACTGATATTCCTAAAAAGAGATGACAGATAACTTGTCTAATGTTGGGAGTTTGTATGTCCTATTTTGTTGGAGTTTTTCGTAGTTCCCAAGATCAGAACCCCTTTGGATCTTATAAATATATCCTAGGTGAGAAATGTTTACACATTGAAAAGTGGAGGAGGGGATTGCATACATACAATGAGTCAAAGGCCACCCTAGGAGGATATTATAAGATAGGGGAAAATTGCAAATAACAACTTTAATACAGAAAGTCATAGGAGGCACATTGATGGGAAACCAAATACATACCATAAGAGGCATATATCAAAGGTCATACCCTTGGAAAGTGATACGTGTAGATTTTAAGTTGTCTATGGAGTATTCAAGGGCCTTCATGAATTATAATGAGGCAACACACGTGATGGATTCTTTTTTGATGAGAGCACATTTGAATATAGTGTGGATAATCTAGACTAAGATTAAAAAAGGTGGATCATCTGCACGGAATAAGATCTTGTTAGGGATCATGGAGGATATAGGAAAAAGAATGTAAGATTGAGCATAAATGGAAAGATTGATATGAATTGAGATATCCTAAAAAAATGGTGGATTATTTCCTCAAAGCCATATAATGTGGGATTTTCATGTCAAATAAGGATACCATGAGACATTTAAAGTGGCGAGACAACACACACATGAGTTATAAAAAAGGTATTTGGATAGAAATTTGGGAGATTGTTTTAAGATGATCTCACTCATCATGATTGAGTTGTGTAGTGGGATGAGAGTGATGGGAATCCATAAGAATAGAACTAAAAGAAGTATGTGTAATTGGGGAGACTTTAGAAACTATCTTTTACTTAGTTTCTATGTTATCGGCTCTATAAATTTCATTTTGACAGGGGTATATATTGTTTATAGAAGAAGTGTTATACATCATCAGCCCTATAGGATATTTTCTATAGGGCTAATGGTATTTGTATTTGAGGAAGCATTTTTAAGTGCCATCCACCATGTAGAAGATTTTTCACAAGGATCGATTATGTCTCGAAGAGGGAGATTTATGTTTTGAGAGGATTGATTTTGAGGTATAGAAAGACACACAACCATGTGAGTTTGTCATTATAATGAATTAGGATATTTGGGTTCTGTATAATCCATGACATGCCTAACATCATTAATGGAAACCATGATTTCAGTAAGATAGTCTGTCTCTACAACATTAGTTCACAATATGTTATTTATTTTTATAAATCTCACCTACATTGTGGTTAGGCATGGTATTAGAGAATACTTTTAACCTCTCATTAGCTTGGTTGATTTATTCATTATGGTGTTTTTATTGTACTACACTCAAGGATTTGATTGTTTCAGTCAAACGTTCCCGGGTGATGATGTCATGGTCAAATTGGGAGCCTACGAAGAATTTGATGGCATCCATGAAGAGAGCACGAATTTTCTCATGGGAGTGACCCCAATTGGCATGCTAAAAATAGAATTTACTTTCATCACACCATTAAGGAAAAGGTCGAGAAATATCTAAGATCATGTTAAACGGCTTAGGTAAGTGGTGTTTCAACTCTACCTTGCTCAATGGTTAATAATAGTTAGGCTGATTTTTGTTGTTGATAGCTTGTTGATCAATGTTAAAGATGGTCCTATTCAAAGAAGTGAAAAGAGGAAGAGTATCAAAGACTCTATCATCTATTACATTCTTGTTCTTATGACGTTAGAGGATTTGGACTTGTTTATTGGATTGTGTTCTTAGGATGAATTTTCTCAATTTATCTCATAAGTTAATCCTACCTTTTATCATATTTGAAGGATTTTTATAGAGAGGTGGGAGAAAAAGGACCTCACATTTTATTAAAGGTAAGGTTCAATAGATTGAAGGAAAGTTTAGAAAAGGCTATTACTAGGCATGTTATGTTTAGCTTATGTAGATAGGGTCTTCCAACATTTGATGAAGGTTTGTGTTGACTCATTTTAATATTGTTGATAGTTGATAAAGGAATTAATGTTATTCTTAGGTAAGTCATGATACTGAAATTCATTCACTAAGGCTATCACCAAGGATTCTAGTTCAAATATGGAGTAGGAGGGTAGGGTATGCCTACCCAATCTAAAGTGTCCCTTGTGAGGGTTTTAGCTAAGAGGTTGGAAACGACATAGAAATTGGAATTGATCCACTCCTTATAAATATTTACAAAGGCCTTAATGTGAAGGGAAGGAGTCAGTGGACTTGTCATATGAGATGGAAAGAACAATAACCTCAATATTCATAGTAAGCAATGTAAGGAGCTAGAGGCTCTTGTTGGAATTCTCTTAGGACTTTGTTGTTGATAGGGGGTTGGGTGATGGGTACCTCATTAATATCATTTTGTAAAGGAGGGAGAATGGTTCCCTAAGATTTTGTTGTAGGGTGATTGACTAGTTGAGCCATGTTGGATTTCATTTGAAGGAATTAAGTCGATAGCAGTAAATTGGTTATTGGTTCATCCTATCAATGAGTTGGAGGATTAGGTTATTAGGGGTCAAAATTGGGGGTATTTTTTAGATGCACCTGCTTCAGGACCTTTCTCTCTTTTTTCCCTACCATAAAATTATTTGGAGATGAATTCAATGAGATGTTTATTGATCATTTTTTTCTGATTCATCCTTATATTGAGGAAATTACATGAGGAATTTCTGAATCTTAGGATGGTGATTAGAACTATTTTTATTTTTATTTTCCTCTTCCTTGTCCTCAAACTAAGCCATTTTTGTGGGTGGGAGGTTTATTTTTAGGGGACTCCTATGACACAAAAATAATTGCTGAAGGTGAATTCAGATAGAGTGAAAGGTTTTAGGGAATATATACACAATATAATCAAAAGATCTTAGACCTAGATACTCCATCATGAAGAGACGAATTTGCATAAGAACGGGTCTTTAAATGGGACTTATTGACACAATATGATCATGCAATAAAATTCACCATAGGGGCCAATGGCCTCAATTTTTTTTCTCAGGAACAAATGGTATCACCCTTGGGCAATGAAATATGGGTAGGATATTTTTTAGTTTTTCTATATTTTGGTGATTCAAAATGAGGTCAAAATTGGGAGATGGAATAATTTTAACGAGCGTGTGCTCAGTCACAAGGTCTATATGATTCACATTGGGTTCACCAAAATGTATGACATGCCAAAAATGTGTCTCAATGGGTTTCACTCTTAGGTTTTCCATTCTTACAAGGGTGTGAGGCAACAAAGAGGATACAAACATGGACCATTACACAGTTGATTGATTTAAAAATGGTTATATCAAGAACTAAGGTTTCATATCTAAAGGGAAGTGACCACTACACTAGGTCAGCCTATGGTTTTAAAGGCACATGCTCAAGATAAAGGAGGGTACCCTTATAGAATATCAGTTTATGAGGGAGATATATAGATCAATAGGAAGACATTAAAATCATGCATAATCTCTACTAGTAAAATATAACTGAAATACAAGTTAAGGAAATCACAGGAGATCATTATATAAGAGAAATATGCTAACTAACACTGATGTACATATAATACTGAGCTAACATAAATTAATGGGAAATAATATGAACTAATCTATGCAAAATGAGAAAGAGGGTTAAAAATATTACTTGTTGGAGTGGTCATTGATGCATCTATCTCTCCAGAGAGATAGTACACTGAGAGAGAATAATTATGTGTAGAGAAGTGGGACACCATTCCTATCCTAGACTCACTATAGATGACAATAATCATATAAAAAATCCAACAACTAAGAATATTTTTCCAATACAAATCAAATGCAAGATAGACCAAGATAAGAGAAGCAATATGAAAGGATGGTGCAAAAGGTTAGAGAAGATAATTATTCATTCATGTCATTCCATCCCTTTCTCATGAAATGTTAGAGTATGATGTGCATATATAACTGATTCTAAGGGAAAACCTAACACTATCACCATCACCCACTGGTGATGGTGTTAGCTAAGGACAAATATAATGTCAAGTAGGGGTAATAATGTGTCATGGATTAATATCAAGGTAGTAGAATAAGTGTCAATGAAAAATTCAAAGTTAAAAAAATATTGGGAGTACTAGTGTGTGTGACATAAAAGAACTGATGGAGGTAAGGGTAACTAAGGAAAGGGATACATATACATTATGTATCTTTGTGTACTATCTCTACACCCCCATAATTACCATATGTATAGTCATACCCCATTCCCCGGTAGGGCACCTTATGCACCTTAAGGAGCCCACTTGAGAAATAGATGCATCAGGGACTCTTATTTGCACAAAAGAGTTATTAGTACTAAGTATGAAAAATTAGGTGTATAAAAAAAGTGTACCCCCACTATGACCCTTTATGTATGCCCCTATTCCCTATGTATTTTCATCTCCTAAAGATTCCTTGGTCCATGCATTGTCTTGGTGATATGATCTTATCTAAAATTAGGACCTTCGACATTATGCAATGGGTCATACAATTTATTTAATCCTCAAAACCTTAGATCGTGAAAGAGTCCTTCAAAAAACATTAGTTGGGTTGTGGGCACCCCCTGTGCAGTGGTGACATCTCCACTAATCTAAAGAGGACTTAAAACACATTTTTATTCTCGCCTAGCATGTGATATCTATAATGTGTGTAACCATTATTTATAATCATGACCTTATAATAATGTGATTGTACTTGAACCTTTTCCCTAGCTTGACTTGAGAGGATTTTCCTTTTGTACTTGTAGATATGAGTTATGACTTCCCTATAATGAGTACGCAAAGTATATGTAGCTCAAGGGAGTCTTGGAATATCTTTTCTTGTGATTGTTAGTATTTTCTCATTGGAATCTTATGAGTAAAGTAGATAAAATGCACCCCCTCTCTAATAAGATACGAATAAATTAATTATATGTGTTATGAATATGGAAAACTTGGATAAAGTTTACTAAAAGTGTACCTAAAGAAATTTAAATTGAGCAAATCATTGTTGGAGGAAGAGGGACCAAGATTACTAGCTTACCCCATAACGTATGGCCATTATGGTCCAAAATATATATGCAAGTAATCTGAAAGTTGGCGGATTATAATATGTGATGGTATAATATGATTTTATGGTTTAATATGAATGTTATGTGGATGAATAGGTTGTGTGTACAAGAAACAATGAGTGAGATATATCTAGGGCTAACATAATTGTTCTACTTTAGCAAGTTTGGGATAGTGTAAGAGTATTTTACAATTTTGTGTTGTTACAAGACTTAAATTACCAAAATGTGTGTCTACATTTTCTCCTCCTTTAAGTATGTAATTAAAAATTGTGTTCTTAAAAAGGAAAAGTTTCCTAAGTGAGTAGATACACTTTTCCTTTCACCTTGGATCACTTTTTTTCTTGTGTTTGGAATTTGTCTTTGTTTTTACAAGATGAGTACTTATAGAGAAAAGTTTATGCAATGTATATAGTACAAGAAAGCAAAATTTCACATGAAAATATCAAACTTAGTATGCAAATAGAAATGTGTAAGTAGACAATAAAAATAAAGTAAATAATACATCTAACTATTCTGCGAGAGAGGGGGAGAGAGTACTCCTACTACCGTTTCCATGGATATTTTAAACTTTGTGTTGGAACTAGATGGAATGACTTGGGGTGATCATTCCCCAAGTGGAATGTGTCAAGGCCAATATAAAGAAGTGAAAACACACCCCACATGGTGAAGACAACTATATGGGTATCATTCCAATTACTCTAAATCCTTCCACAAAAATATGGGAAATGGGAAGTCAAGCCTATGAGGAGGATAGTCACCTCGACAATTAATAAGAGCCATAAATAAGTGCTACTACAGATGAAAATAAACCCACTTTATTTGCAAATTATGACACAATATATTGGGGAAATACTATCTTGTATGTACCCTTGGTGTGACCATAATATGAAATGTACCATGCATTTGGTCATTGAAACTAAGAAAATAACCTGTAAATTTCCCTAATAAACTATACCAACTGAGATAATTATTTAATCTACCCCAAGGAAGAAAGTGTATGGAATGGGCCATAACATCCAGATGCTATGGTATTTTTTGTGTGGTTTGGTCCTTATATGTTTTCTAACCCAAGTTTGTTTCTAAGCCATTATTTGAGCCAATGTATTGTTTGATTCTATACTGTCTCATTTTGTTTCCTATTTATGTATTTTCATGATGGTAAGATATCATCCAATGGTTTCCCCCTTGTTTAGGGTATGTGATATGGAAAAATGTCAGGACATCCCAAATAAGAGGACATGTAGTTGATGTGCACATGTGTTGTAGGATTCATGCAGGGGGAATAAGGGAGTGTGCATGGTGTATACCATAACACATATATAATAATATAATATACAAACTAGAAAAGTGTTGATAACAAGAAATAGAAAGACAATGAAGTAGATGTAAACAAAGGCATGCAAGGATACACAAATAGAATAACATGACAGATAAGATGCCACATAGATGAAACATAACTTAGTATGTCCCAAGATAATTGAGGCACTCAAGGTAAAAAATAAACAATCAAGTAACATATGGTAATGCCCACAAACAAGTGAAAGTACAGAGAAAACATGTAAAACAAGAAAAAATCCATTATGTGAAGTTGATTCTAGCTTAGAAGTTTCCTACAAAACAAATACTACATATGAAGCACCCATTAACATGTTAGAGTAATAAATAACATGACACGATGTATGTACTGAGTGAATGAGTTTAAGAGGAAGTAAATGAGTGAAGATTGGAACAATAACACCTGTATGTGAAAAAGTGTAAAGGTGGATACCCAATGTAGCTATGGAAGAACAAGTAGAGAGTAGTGTTAAGCATACTACATCATGTAATAATATGTGTGTTGCTTGTATTAAACTAAATGTACCACATGAAAACACATGTGTATAAGAAAAAAGATATAACATACTATGTATGAAGAAAACATGATAAGTAATTTGCAACATTAATAATATAAGTATGCAATAGAAACAACCAAGCAAGATAAATGTAAATATTTTTGGATGTTAATATATATGTGAATGTTTTTGGATTTTTAGCATATTTGAATGTTTTGGGGTTTTTAGGCCCCCTGAGGGCATATATGAAAACCTATTCTTTGAAGAAGAAAGGGTGATTCAATAATCCCCCCATGGGAGAAATATATAGAATTTTAATTTTTTTGATGAGTAGAGATATATCCAGATATGGGAATCAAAATTTCCCCCAATGTGTGTGTAAAGTGACATTCAAGTGTGTAATAGTTCCTTCAACAATAAATTTGAACCTATAAAACAAGGTGTGTCATCAAGAAACAAGGGGAAATGTTGGATTTCTCCATGACGGGTAACATATGGCCTATCTTATAAGTACGTTGAGTGAAGGACCACTATCTACCATTATAAATGAAGGAATATTGTGATCATGAATCAAGGTACTAGTGCCATGTGACACTGCGTGCATGACTTTGTGTGTAGGAAAGTCATGTCTTAAGGAGTTGTGTCATGTAGAAGGTGAAATAGACTCATGAGGATACATAGATGTCTAGTGTGTACCATGAACCATGTGTGATGACCTAGTCCTATGTGGTGAAGTATGATATGTAGAGATATGTTGTGAGTGAGTGATTGGAAATAAAATATGAGGAGACCTATGTGGGCTAGTAGTAGGTGGTTAAAGTATAGGACTAGAACTAGGAGTGCATGAAAAAAATTGTAAGGCTATCATTGCTAGATTCAAGAGTGATTATAATAGTAGATCTAGACTAGACATAATGATAACTTGAGTGGGAGGTGTATTAGTTGTAGGGACAAATGAAGGTTGAGAAATAATAAGTAAAGGGGTCTGAGGTGGGATAAATTGAATAGTGATGACTTGATACTCATGTATAAATTTGAAAAATTGTTCCACAATAGAGGGAACAACCCTACTATCGTTGAGAAAGAAAGACCTAAGACCATGTCACAATGCTTTAATTCCAATGATACAACAAATGGCATGCAAATAGTGAGAGGCTAAGATGTGATGGGAAGAGTTATACACCCATAAGAGGTAGGTGAATTACAATTGATTTGGGATAACATAAAATCAATAGAATATAAGAGGGTAAGTGAACATGCATTATGATTGAAATAAGGATTGATCATTACATTATTGAGATCTTGATTATCAATATATGCATCAATGTAAAGCCTATAATATTTGAAAGAAGCATAGAAGTATAGATCAATAAAGGTAATGAATTGTGGTAAACTAGTGGTAGCACCAACAATAAATTATAGAGGAGCATTGGTAGATTGTGGAGATGGAACTAAATGATAAGTGTGATTAGTAGTTACCTCAAATACACCATTTTCTTGTTTGAGGAACAAGTCATTGATATATTGAGATTATCATTATCATTTATAGTTTTAGACACAATAGTATCATTCTACTCAATTGCATTATAATTGATTAAGTATTGAATTACATTTTAAATATTGAAACCATTCAATTGCATCAGAATTGATTAAGTCTTGAATTACATTTTTTAAGGTTGATGATTCAATCAGTAGAGTTCTCATTACATTGGTGAAAGTTAGAATATTAATTTTCATAAAATTTCTTTCCTTGAGAATGAATATAAACCAAATCAAGTGGTGGAGGAAGAGAGATAAGGTTATTGACAAGGATATGTTGTAATACTTCATGACGTGGTATAGGAAATTTACTTAAATGTCATTGAGGATTTTGAATTTGGAGCTTCATTAGTTGGGATACTAAATTAATAGTGTTTGTATCATTATCTTGTGGCTCAGTAGGTTTTATCTTGAAAGTAGGTTTACTTTGAGGGGAACTCAACATTAGAGTAACTATATGATTGATTCATTATACTTTATTTTCAATGGAAATCATTCATGGTCCTCAAGGACATGACACAAAGTGATTGAAGGAATTAAAGGTAGAAAATATGATTTTCTCTTGGACAAGAGGAAAATGACTTTGCAAAAAAAGGTATTGCAATTCAGGATTAGCTACGACATTGTTCATTTTAGTAAGATTATTCTTATTATGTAGAACATAGTCACTAAGGTTCTCATTAGGTCATTGTTTCATTTTAGCCATTTGTGCATAAGGTATTTTAGTACTAATATTAATAGAAAAATGTGTCAAAAATTGATTTGCTAATGTGGTACAATATCTTATAGAATAAATATACAAATCATAGAACCACTGCAATGCATGCTATTGTAAAATTATAGGAAATGATTTTGTTAATAATGTGTCATCAAAATAAAAACATAAGAAAGAAACAAGAAATGATCTAAGATGTTATTGTGGATCTTCCTTACCATTGAATAGTGGAATTTTAGGTGAAACAAAACTCGAAGTAAGAGGATAAGATGTTAGCTCAAGTGCAAGAGGACTGTGCAAAAAACGTGAGGAATCTATATAAGAGGAGGAGGGGGTAACACCACATTGTAATTTAATAACTTGGGCTTATAGATCATGCACCAAGGATTCTAAGGCATGGGTTCCATAAGAGGAATTAGATTAATATAAGAGATAAGAGGAGGAAAAAATGAGTAAAAGACATAGGAATGGAGACATTAATACTAGATGCTCACATGAAGGTGGGGGTAGAAGAAGTTGGAATGGAAGATGTAGTATTTAAGGAAGACCCTAATATTAAAAGCATGGTCTCATGAGAAGCCCTATCATGAAAAAGTTTGTAAGATAAGAGGACATCAAGGACTAGTTGGATATGACTCAAATAATCACATAATTAAGTATGGAAATTAGATACAACATTAAGTTGTTCTTGATTAACATTAGTATATTTATAATAGGAATGCTCATTTTTAAAAGCTTCTATACTTTATAAAGGTACATGAATAGAATTGGAAAGAGAGTTTTCATTCATATGTATGGAGGATGTCGTTTATTTGGAATGCTTGTGAGTATGGGGAAGGAGTTCAAGATATTGTTGAGAACCAAACTAACCACTATGCATATTAGGCATGAGATATAAGCCCTAGGAACACTAGGGTTTGGAAAATGACTTAGGATAAATAAAGATAGATATGATGCACATCATACAATACTCAAGTTCCCCATATGATTTAACCTTAATGGTTAAATATAAGGGGGTATTAACTAATGGTAGATTATCCTAGTCAATTAGTTTCCAAAGCTATTTGTAAAAAATTAGGAATAATCATTGAATAAATGCAACTAATGATAGATAATGTAACAAAGTAATATCAGTGAGAATGAGAAGAAAACTTAGATTATATTATGAATTTTGTGTTAATTAGGGCTGACTTGGTGACCGTAAAAGGCTGCAAATGATGTGAAAAAGTGTCTCCACTGAAACTATGTCCTAAAAAAATACCTGGACCAAATAGTATGGTGCAGTCCAATGCATACCGCCACTATGGCCATTTTTGTATGCCATTTTTACCATGCACTTTCATCTCTTGAAACTTCCTGGGTCTATGCACTCCCTCTTGATCTAATCTATTATGCAATTTGGACCTTCTACATTGTGTGATTCTTGTTGTTTAGTTTATTGAATCCTCAACACTTAGATGGCGAAATATTCTTGCAACAAAAAACATTAGTTCAGTTGTTCGCACCCTTTTACACCACCAATGTCTCCACTACTCCAAAGAGGGATCAAATCACAAGGAATTATTGCCTAACATGTGATATCTAGAATATATGCAACCATATTGATAATCACGACCTTACAAAAATTTAATTGTAGTTGAACCTTTTCCCTTGCTTGACTTGAGAGGATGTGTCTTTTGTACTTATATATCTAAGTGGATGAATACCCTAGAATGAGTATATAGAGTCTATAAAGCTCATGCGAGTCCTTGAATAAATTCTCTTATTATTTCTTTTAGTATTTTCTCATTGGATTATTATGGTTCAAGTAGATACAATGCCCCTCCCTCCTAATGAGAGATGAATGACTTGTTTATATATGTGTTCTAAATCTGAAAAACTTGGATGAATCCGAATAGAAGTGTATGGAAGGAGTCAAAATTAAAAATAATAAGATTAGAGTAAGAGGGACCAAAGTGGCTAGTTTTTCCCATTACGTATGGGTGCTATGGATTTTCCTGGACACTATGGTCTCAGATGTATGTGCGAGTAATCTGAAATTTGGTATCATAATATCTGAGGGTATAGCCTGATTTTATGGATAAATATGACCATTATGTGGCTAAATAAGTTGTGTGTCCAAGTGTAGTGCCCACTTATTTCTCATTCTCATTTTGAGATGTAATGACTCATTCCATCAATATTTAATATTGATAGATATATTGTTACTATGTTTCTACCATTTTCATGTTAATATTGCTATATCGTATGGTTATATACTAGCACTAGGATACTAACTCTTTTCTGACAGGTTATTGATTTGACATATTAGGAAAATATTTATTGAGATGATGCCATGAATGGAATTGATTATAATCTCTTATTGTCTATTGGATTCATTGTGGATATATTATCGTAAACTTTCTTGTTACTTTGGATGATTTCTTATATCACGATGTACGTAATTTAGCTAGTTGTGATCATGTATGGATGATAACCATGCTATATATATATGTTATCATAATTTTGATTATTGGTGTTGGATAGGTATGATGTTTTCCTTGAGTGTAGGTGACAGGTTTTTAGCCATTTGAGAAATTTGGGAATATGGAGACAAACTCTAACTAGCACGACAGACCTTGAGGGACCCAATTTTCCCTTCCTTGATGATTATTGTACTTTTTTCATATTGTTTTAAACTTTGGATTATATATGGAGTTTCATCCCTATGTGATTATATTTTCCATCTCTTAACCATGTGAATTGTGTGTAGCCCTTTGTTATATTTTCTAATTGTTTAAATTTAACCTATCTGGTTTAATGATTGATCTAGTTTCTTAATGTTACCCCCTTTTTAGATTTTGGTAATTTTTTTCTTTATAGTGTTTTACTTAGGTTAAGGAGGGATTGGGAAACCTAATATTAAATTAGGTGAGCCTAATTTCCTCTCCTAAATTCCACACTATTCCCAAACTCGGATTTGGGAAAGATGTTCCCTTTAGGAGGAGTATAATACAAGAAAATGACTTTATTTATCTTAGAAAGAGGTCCTAAGCCCTATCACATTGGGAGTGTGGGATATTTTCAAGGTAAATAAATATTATTGGCCAATTTTTCTCCTCTCACCCACCTTTTCATGATGAATTTTGAATTTGGGTTATGTTTTGGAATGTGGGATATTCTAATGAGTTCTTGAGTATAATTTTCCTTTATCCTCCTTTTGATTTTGGAGTGCAGTTTTGGAGGTTTGTGGTTGGATGAAGTTTTTGTGGAGGGTGACACTTATCACCCTCCCACTCGCTTGTGTTGTGACCTCCTTCTATTTTTAATCCCTCATTTTGAAGGGAATGGGGTTCTTTTGGATATTTTTTAGGGGATAGTGTTTTGGGAGAGCTTAAAAGAAATAAGAAGAATCCTTTGGTGGAAAAGATTAGATATTGAGACTTTGGCATTTGGATTGTAAGGTAGGATATTGTTCCTATTTTAATCTTTTAATTTTTATATGAAATTGAATCCTCTGATGTGGAAATGTTGTTTGAAAGCAATGAAATTTTTGTGTTTGAACTTATGTTTTATTTTACTCCATCCACCCTTAAGGGGAGTGGATTTTGGTAGAGTGTGCGTGGGAAGAGGGAGTGAATCCCTTTCATCCTCACCTTCAATGTCTTGTTGGTCAAGCTTGACGGGTTCTATGTTTCACCCCTTAAATTTAGTTTGTAGTAGGGGTTGATTTCCATTTGGTTTTGAAATAACCCCCTATCTTCATCCAAGAAAACTATGATGTTTGAAAATAATTAATGGAGAGGGGTATGGAGAGATAAGGGGTGAAAAATGGATAGATAAGGGGTGATAAATACATGGAGAGATAAATAGATTTAGAGGTATCTATTTTAGAAACTTCTTGGTTCTAATGATTAGTAAAATCGGTATATCTTCATACCCTCTTCACATGGAAATAATCTTGGATCTTATCAAAGTTGTGTTTACTATTGTGTATTTGGCTTGTATTTGGCTTGTATATTGTAAGCCTTGTATTGTGTGAATGATTTACTTCACATTAGTGTTGGTTAGAGACATGTCTACCTCTTTCTAATAGGCTTGGGGGGAGGATAACATGCTCTCATTATTCTCCTTGAGCACGTGTAATTATGTAATTTTGTTGGGTGGTCAAATAAGATGATTCTTATGGATGTTTTAGAGTTTATTTGAGCTAATTGGGGCATGGTGAGAAAGCTAGATCATAGAACAATTTACAAGTTTTTGTTGTTGTTTGGAATTTAGAATTTTTGGAAACAATTTGTCATGTTGTCTCCACTTTTTTGGAGGAATTGTAAAATTGCATTTTAAGATTATCTATTCCTTTATGATTCATAAATAATTGTAAGAAATGGAATTTCAAATCTGTATTGTTGAAAAGTTGGAAATATTTCTTGAAAAACCTTTTGAAAAGTTTACATTATGATGTTTAAGGTTGTATTTAGTTTGATGTTTAAAAATGAGTCTTTACCTTGTTTAAACATAATATAATTTGTTGTAATAATTACTTATTATCTTTGAACTCTTCCTCTTGAAAAGAAATTAAAAGGAAGGAATTTAAATTAAGAAATA
The DNA here is from genome assembly GCA_019776745.2 of Taxus chinensis. NCBI lineage: Eukaryota > Viridiplantae > Streptophyta > Pinopsida > Cupressales > Taxaceae > Taxus > Taxus chinensis. The sequence continues at coordinate 652,864,305 of CM034148.1, forward strand.
AAATAAATCTATTATGTTTCTATGGTAAATCTGGAATGAGTCATTTTTTCTTCCCTTTCTTAACAAAATCAGATATTTTTTACTAGAGCCTTCTTTAAAAAAGAGTTGAGAAAATTTGCATAGTTTTGTTTTATGATCTCATAATGATGTTGTTGTGTTGGTAAAATTATGAAAAGTGATTCACTTTTATCTTGCTTGCTATTGTATTCTCTCATAAAAGAAATTGTTTCATTTCAAAAAATGGAAATTGAGTAAATTCTATTATGATTTGAATTGAATTGCTGTTTCATACTTGAATCCTAAATGTTTTATTTTTCCAAATTGGTAGAATCAGATCATGTGTATGTTATACATACCTTTATTTATCATAAAAATGTCTTAAGACTTAACCTTATAGAAATAAGAATTCTGCACTTATCCCAGAAGTTATAAAACTATAAACCTAGTTGATCTTTATATGTTTAAAATATCCACTATCATATATATATCCTATTAAAATTAAATGATAATTATATTTTATAAGAGTTTATAATTGTTAAGTTTCCCTGTACTTGCTGAAATCAAATTTTTGTTATAACCAAAATGATATCAGAAAAAACCTTATTAAATCTAACCTAAAATATTTCCCATGTGCACACACACACACACACACACACACACACACACACACACACACACACACACACACACACACACACACACACACACACACACACACACACACACACACACACACACACACACACACACACACACAAAACTGTGTGTGTTTGTTTGTATATGTATTTATGTTAATAATCTTGTTAAAAAAATAGTAAATGAAATAACGTTGGAGGGAATGCATATTATGTTTGGGACTGCATTGGAATACGATTATGGAATATGCCACAACTCCCTCTCACCTCCATTTTTTCCAACCTGAACACGACCTAGCCATGAAATTTCCCACTCTACACATCCCTTGCTTGCGTGTTTGGATAACCAATTCTCCTGGCCATAAGGCCATTGCTTCTCTTTCTCTCCAATTTTGGGATTTGACCGAATCGACCCTACATAATATTATATAAGATGTATATATATATATATATATATCCATTATTTATATAACATCTACTTATATATATGTATGTATACATATAAAAGTAGATGTTGTCTACTTATGTGTGTTTTTTTTCCATAACCCTGCTTTGAATAATGAGCTTGTATCACTTATGATTAGAAACCTAAAAACCCTTACATTCAACAAAATAAAATTAAGGGAAATAATGGATCTTCCATCTAAAAAAAACTTGCAAACCAAACCTTTATGGTTTTTAAATGAATAAGAGTAAATAAGAATATGAATTTATCCTTGCCCCCTTTGGCTTGAGCTCCATGAGAGATCCTTGTTGTTTCTTCCTACTTGCACTAAGAAATACAATCGAATGACGAAAGGAAATAAAATGTGAATGTAATGTTTTAATCTATAAGGAAAATTAGGGTATTTTCTTGATGCCCTAATATCCTATGGTGGAGAGTCCTTTTAATCCAAGAACTATCCTTTATTTCAACATTGATCTTAAGTTATTAATGTTTTGACCTTGATTTTAAATAATAAATGTGAACCCTTAAATATTGATTATTTAATCTTTTATAAGTTATGGGCCCATTTAGGGAACTAAATTAGACCCATGACCATCCTGGTAGCTATTGGGATTCCCTTTGTTGCTTGTATCATTTTCAAAATGATTAATTTCTCGTGATTAAATAACCTAATTTAAATTCCTATGTAGTGATTATTTTATTGCCATTAATTAAAATAATTTAATAAAAACACATAAGTGGCTTAACACTATTTTCACCTAAAAATGTTGTAGTTGTGAAGAATTTGTATTGGTGCAGTTTAACTATTTTTAAACATTTAGATAGTTCACTCAAGCGGTTTGGTTCTGTTTCATCATATTATTGTAATTGTAACTAAGTCGTATGTGGGTGTTATTCAATTTCAATTTTATTAACTATAATTCTTAACAAAAATTGTAACGTATTACTATTATGTTATTATTCAGTTATGATTGTTATCTTTTGGACGTATTTTGGATGTCACGCCAACTCGGTGTGCCATTTGGCATTAAAGTTCAATTTCAAAACTAGACACTCTGGGATTTATTCTGTAGCTTTTGGTAGATTAAGTTAGGTAAAACCACCTTGAATAATCATTTCCAAAAAAATCTAATGTACTATTTTTCCCTCATGTAGGATGACAAGGCACGGTACCAGGAGAAGTGTGGAGGTAATTCGAGGTTATGAGAAGTCATCTCTAGAGATTCCTTGAGTTGATTTTGTACTACAGATTTTAGATGCACTTCAGTAGATGATGGGAGTCCTATGAGATCACCTTCTAACACAGAATAATCCAGTTGAGGAGGTTAGTTAGCATGATAGTTAGGCATATCCAGATGAGGGCTCACATTTTACCACCCATGTTTATGTCTCTGTCGTAACAAGAGAGGTCTTGTAGCCCTTACAATTTAGGATTCATAGGGTAATAAAGACACGCCCTCATGGGAAGATGACAGGTGGTGCTATCTGATATCTTCACCAACTCTAGCCACCCATGTATGGAGGCACAATCGATGGTTTTGGGTTCGATTCATGGATCCTAATTCCTAAACAGTTTCTTTGGTATGCATCCCTATGAGAGAAATATCAAGGCCTTCTATGCCATAAACCTCCTTTGAGATGCAATAGGCATTTGGTTGAGGAATGAGGATTAAAAGATCCATTTGATGTGAGAGACAATTAATTGGGAGTTTTTCGAGGTGTTCTTTCAGGCTCATATATGTGTCTGAAATTTCATACATAAGAGGATCAATGAGTTCCATGATCTATGATAGGGGTCTAACACTGTAGCCCAGTATGAGTGTTGATTTTTGGATCTTTTTTAGTATGTGGATTACCTTCAAGATGAGAATTTAAAGGTCAATAGGTTCATCAGGGGATTAAATGTAGATTTGGCTAGACCAGTTAGGATATTATCTCCTCTGACCTTGGGAGAAGGATTATTTATCAGAGGAGAACACGAGAAGGGCACAAAGTTTGGGATAGGAACATGAGTAAGTTACAGGAGGCATGTTCATATTTTTAGGATCATAGGTCACATGGCTCTTCTCTCACCCTTAAGAGGAGGTTTCAGCTTCAACTTTGAGACCCCCTCCACACCCATAATAAACTTCTTAGCACCACGTTCCTCGGCAATAGAGGATTAGGCCAACAAAGGAAAGTTAGAGAGGTAGGGGTCGTGGTGGCCATATTATGGGTAGAGATAGGATACGTGGTAATCAATATAATTTTTTGGATTGTTCTCAATAGTCCAATAGGGTATGACCCATAGGGTCAATTCATTAGAGTACAAGAGAAGGTCCTTCGTAGAGGGATGCACTAGGATGTTTGTTTTGGATCCCATGATCATTATGCTCACATTTATCCTTAGAGACCCTCTTTTTCTGAAAGGAAAAAGGATTTTGTTTCCAAGAAGGCAGTGAGTGATGTATGGCATGTTTACCATGTCTATGCCATATTGGAGAACCATTAGGCTGAGCACTAGACCACAATCATTGAGACTACATGTATGATTATAAGTACACTAGTTAATGTTTTATTTGATTTAGGATATTCTAAATCCTTCATACCACCTTCTTTAGTGGATAGGTGTGGGCTAGTGGCCTTTAGGAAGACTGATAGATAACAGGTGAAGTTGGCCACTATGGCTAAAATCATTATAGACACTTATGTGGAGAGTTTTATCCTTGACTTTGGAGTGTTTCCCACTAACGTAGACCTATGTATTATTCCGTTGGGATCCTATGAAGTTATTTTAGGTAAGGATTGGATTGATTCCCATCATTTCAATGTGGGTTGTAGGAACAAGATTATAAATTTTTTAGATGACCTTGGTAGTTTTGCAGTGATTTTTGGGGTTTAGAGACCAGCTTCCTTATGTGTGATCTCCGTTATACAGTTCAAGTAGAGCATGTGCAAGGGGTATCAGATTGATGTTCTCATGATCATTGATAAATATGAGGATACTATAGTGAGATCTCATCTTGATGAGTAACCTTTTTTATGAGATACTTCAGATGTTTTTCTAAGTAAGCTCCCTGGTATGCCACCACGTCGAGAGGTGAACTTCTTAATTAAACTTGTTCCAGTTTCTGTACTTGTTTCTCATACACTGTTTAGGATTAATACTCTTGAGATTCATGAGCTCAAGATTATGTTAGAGGAATTGCTACAGAAGGGCCTTGTTTGACCTAGTGTGTCTCCTTGGGCCGCACCGATAATTTTTGTGAAGAAGAAAGACAGGTCCCTTTGTTTGTGCGTCAAATTTAGACAACAGAATAAGGTAATGGTAAATAATTGTTATCCTCTTCCCCAGATAGATGAATTATTTGATTAGATGAGGGGATCCAGAGTGTTATCTAATATTGATATGAAGTCAAGTTACCATCAGCTTCAGATTACAAAGGAAAATATTCTTAAGAGATCTTTTCAAACTCGATATGGGTATTATGAATTCACAGTGGTCCCCTTTGGTTTAAATAATGCACATGCAAAGTTTATGAGCCTCATGAATGGGGTTTTCAAGACCTTTTTGGATAGATTTTTCATTGTGTTTTTAGATGATATGTTGATTTATTCATGCTTAGTGGAGGAGCACCAGGAACATTTGAGACATGTATTGTAGGTTTTGAGGGAGCACTAGATTTTCAGGAATTCACAAAAGTTTTCCTACTTTCAGAATGAGATTCATTACATGGGTCACATCATTACAAGTGAGGGTATTTCTTTAGACCCATTAAATATTTGAGTTATCATTGACTGGAAATCTCCCACCACAGTGACAAAGGTCATGAGTTTCATGGGGTTAGCTAGTTATTATCGCAGGTTTGTATAGGATTTTTCCAAGATTTCTAATCCTATCACTTCCCTTTAGTGAAAATGGAAGAAGTTATGTTGGTTAGAGAAGTGTGACCAGACCTTTAATATGCTGAAGTAGTGTTTGATGTTTGCACCTATCCTTGTAGTTCCAGATCCTTTGGCATATTTTGTGGTTTGTATGGATGCTTTTATAGAGGGACTTGGAGCGGTTATTATGTAGGAGCATCACATCATATATTTTGATTCTTGCAAGCTCAATGATTATGAACTCAACTATCCTACCCATGATCTTGAGCTTGTAGTAGTGGTTCATGCCCTTAGTCTTTAGAGGATACTTCCTTTTAGGCATGCCATTTTTTTGAGGATAGATCATCTCAGCTACATGGCACATTTTTTTGTAGCCTCAATCTCAAAGATTGAAAATGAAATTGGATGGAGTTACTCTTATTATGTGAGTATGGAAATTAAGTACATCAATGGTGAAGGATAATTTCATCTTAGATGATATGAGTAGATGAAGATATGATATTTCTACCTTGACCTTTCTATCAAACCTTTAAGGAAGGATACTTTAGCATCTACCAAGTGACAGAATCTATGAGGGTGTCAGGTGAGTGTTAGAGTCTCAGAGGGACCTTGGAGGGAAATTATGTGGTTTTATCTTTAGATTTATATGGCCTTATTTAATACCAGAGGTTCATCTACGTGCCTAGAGTAGGAAGCTTCCATAATTTTTTCTTTCAAAGGCACATCAAGCTCCTTATGTGGCTCAGTCTGGGGTTAAGAAGATGCATGTGGAATTGATACAATTATACTTTTGACATAGGTTATGCCATGATATTGCATATTTTGTAGCCCACTGTCATTGAGTACCAGAGGGTGAAGGACAAAAATTATCACTCCACAGAAATTCTTTACCCACAAAATATTCCTGAGAGATGGAAGTGGGACATGGTTTCCATGGATTTTATTGTTGGTATTCCCAACTTCATTATCATTATCATGACGCCATCATGGTGACAATGGACAAGTTGACCAAGGTTTTCCACTTTTCTAAAAATAAGGTCACTTACAATTGTAGTTGTCATATCACATGTTTTCCTGGATGATGTGGTGAGATTGCATGGGATTCGAAGGATGTTCATTTGTGATCTAGACACCATATGTAAACTTATAAATTTTGGACATATTTTCAGTCATCCTTTGGTACTTAGATTAATTTCAGCTCAGTGTATCACCCTCAGAATAGATGGAAACAGATAGAGGGTGAACTAGGTATTATAGGATATGCTTTAGATGTACATCATGGATCAACAGAATAAGTGGGAACATTATCTGTACCTTATTATGTTTTCTTATAACAACAATTTCCATAGTTATATTGGCAGGATGCCCTATCAGGCCTTATATGGGAGACCTTACAAGAATTTATGGGATAAATTTGATGACAATATTTTTCTTGGCCCAACTTATCTTTAGGACATGGAGAAGTAGGTTATCCTCATTAGGTAGCATTTGGAGTAGGCTTGTGTACACACCAAAAGGAATATGTTGACACAAAGAGGGTTGAGTGTCACTTCCTTATGGCTGACAAAGTTTTTCTAAGAGTGCATCTGCACAAGAGTCCAATCCATTATGGAAAGGGCTCTAAGTTATCCCCTTGTTTTGTTGGACCTTTTGAGATCTTTGAGATTATTGGTTTTGTTGCTTACCACTTATCTCTTCCACCATGCCTATCTTCATGCCCATGACGTGTTCCACGTCTCAATGTTTGCGAAAGTATGTACCTAACACTTCTCATGTTTTGGATTGGTTGGCCTTGTACAGGTTAAGGCTGAGGGACAATAGGATTTAGAGTCTATGAATATTCTAGAGCATAGGAGGCTGGCCCTTCAGGGGCGAGACCTAGACCAGGTTAGGGTTTAGTGGGATATATATGATGAGATTAAAACTACCTTGGGAGGAAGATGCAACACCTTTGAGGGCCCTCGATATCCTTACCTCTTTCAGTGACTTCTTGGAGGAAGTTAATTTCTAGGAGAGGGGGATGTAGTGCCTACCTACTTCTCATTTCTCATTTTAGAGTTGTATTGGCTCATTATATCATGATATTATACTAACAGATATATTGTTACTATATGCTCTACCATTTTGATGTTAATATTGTTATATGGTATGGTTATTTGCTAGGCACTAAGGATGCTAACTCTTTTATGATAGGTTATTAATGGGGCATATGATGCCAATATTTATTGATCATTTTATGTATTGAGATGATTCCATGACTATATTTTACTATGATTTCTTATTTTTTATTGGATTCATCGTGGATGTATTGTCATAAAATTTATTATTACTTTGGATGATTTATTATACCATGATGTACTTAATTTAACTAGTTGCGATTTTGTATGGATGATTGTTATGTTTTATATATATGTTATCATATTTGTTTATTATTATTTTTGGATAGGTATGATGTTTTCCTTGAGTGTGTAGGTGACAAGTTTTTAGTCATGTGAGAAACTTGGGAGTCATACAAACATACTCTAACTAGCATGACAGGCCTTAAGGAGCCAACCTTGATGATTGTGGTACTTTATTCATCTTGTTTTAAATTTTGGATTATATATATATATATGGAGTTTCACCCCTATGTTCTTATATTGTCCATCTCTTAACCATGTGAATTGTGTACATCCCCTTGTTATATTTTCTAATTATTTACACTTAACATCTCTTGTTTAATGATTGATCTAGTTTCTTAATGCTACCCCCTTTTTGGATTTTGAAAATTTTTCTTTGGGATTTTTTTACTTAGGCTAAGGAGGGATTGGGAAACCTAATGTTAGATTAGGTAAGCCTGATTGCCCCTCCTAAACTCCCTATCACTATGGGTGGGTGGTATATTTTCAAGGAAAATGAATCTCATCATCACATTCTGCCTTCTCTCACGCACCTTCCCATGATGATTTTTGAATTTGGGTTATGTTTTTGAATGTGGGAGATTCTAATGAGTGTTTGAGCTTAATTTTCCTTTATCCTCCTTTTGATTTTGGAGTGTAATTTTGGATGTTTTTGCTTGGATGAAGTTTTGGTGGAGGGTGAAACTTGTCACCCTCCCATTAGATTATGTTATGGCATCCTTTTCTTTTTAATATTTAATGTTGAATGGAATGGGGTTATTTTGGCTCTTTTTTGGGATAGTTTTTTGGGAGATCTTGGAAGCAAGAAGGAGACTTTGGTGGAATAGCTTGGAATTTTAATTTGCTTTGGATGGTAAGGTAGGACCTTGTTCTTATTTTGATCCTTATTTGTTTTTGAAAACAAATCCTTTCATGTGGAAATGTTTGTTGAAATAAATGAAATTATTGTGTTTAAATTTATATTTTCTTTTACTCCATCCACCCTTGATGGCTATGGATTTTGGAGTTTGTTTAGGAGGAGGGAGTAATCCATTTCATCCTAACTTTCAATGCTTATTGGTCAAGCTTTAAAGGTTCTTGTTACACCCCTACATTTGGTTTGTAGTAAGGGTTGATTTCCATTTTTTCTTAAATCACCCCCTATCTTCATCAAAGAAAACATGATATTTGAAAATCCTTAATGGATAGGAGTACATATTAATAAGGGGTGAATAATGGAGAGATAAGGGCTGGAAATACAAAAAGAGATAAATAGATTTATGGTGCTATTTTAGAAACTTTTGGTTATCATATTGGGATATCTACATCCCCTCTTACCATGAAAAGAAGCTTGGAGATTCTCAAAGTTGTTTTTGCTTTTGTGTTTTGGCATTGTGTGAGTTTTTGAAGCCTTTATTGTTTGAGTGATTTCATTCACCTTAGTGGTGGTTAGAGACATGTCTACCTCTTTTGCATGGGCTTGGGGGGAGGGTAACATGCTCTCATTGTTCTCTTTGAGGGAATGTATTGATTCAATTTAGTTGGTGGTCAACTAAGCTGATTCTTATGTCTGTTTGAGAGTTTCTTTTAGCTAATTAGGGCATGGAGAGAAATATGGAAATTAGAGCAATTTGTAGGTTTTTGTTGTTATTTGGAAGTTAGAATTTTTGGCAAAAAATTTCCATGTTGTCTCCACTTTTTTGGAGGGCTTGTAAACTTGAATTTTAAGATTATTTATTCCTTTATGTTTCAAAATTAATTGTAAGAAATGGAACTTAAAATCTATATTGTTTAAAAGTTGGAAAGATTTCCTAAAAAACTTATGAAAAGTTTACATTATGTTGTTTAAGGTTGGATTCAATTTGATGTTGAAAAAGGAGTCTTCACCTTGTTTAAAAATAATATAAGTTTTTTTAATGATTCCTTATTATCTCTAAACACTTCCTCTTGAAAAGAAAATGAAAAAAAGGAATTTGAGTTAAGGGGAAAAAACTAATCTAGTTTGTTTCTATAGTATATCTGGAATGAGTCAGTTTTTCTTGCCTTCTTTAATAGAATCATAATTTTTTTTACTCAAGCCTTATTTCAAAAGAGTTGAGAAAATTTTCATACTTGTGTTTTATGATCTCATAATGATGTTGTTGTGTTAAGAGAATTCTGAAATGTGATTCAATTTATTCCTACTTGCATCTTAGTTTCTTTCAGAAAAGAAATGGTTTTATTTCAAAAAAAGGAAGTTGAGTAAATTCTGTTCTGATTTGAATTGACTTGTTGTTTCATACTTCAATCCTAAATGTTTTATTTTTCCAAATTGGTATAAGTAGATAATATATATGTTATACATACCTTTATTGATAAAAAAATGTCTTAATAGTTAACCTTATAGAAATAGGAATTTTTCAATTATCCTAGAAGTCAGAAAACTATATATGTTGTTGATCTTTGTATGTTTAAAAAATACCCACGATCATATATGTGTGTGTAGTTTTTTCTCTCCTATTAAAATTCATTGCTAACTCTCTTGCATAAGAGTTTACAATTCTCAAGTTGCCTTGTACTTGCTAAAATCAACTTGTTGTAACCAGAATGATATTAGAAAAAAATACCTTTTTAAATATAGCCTTTCCCATATATATGTATGTTTTTTTAGAATATAGGGTAAAAGGAGGGTTTTAGAAGGGCCCATAACCTTATAAAAAAAAGCTCAGTAGGCTAGATTTAGCAGATAAAAACATATAATGAAAGTACCCTAGAAGATTTCAAAAAAGGACAACAAAAAAGACAATAAGAGAAAAGAAAAGAGCTTCATATGAGCTTTTTTAGTTCAGTGACAACATTTCTAGCCCTAGGAGAGCCCGAATCCTTAGCAAGCTGATCTGTAAGTGTGATGAGCTCCAAACAGTATCTGGCAATGGCATTCCTGGTAGTGCCAGTGAAATTTTCCCTGGCCTTCATGGTAGTGAAGGCATGTTGGAGCTTTCTTAAGATATAGGAAACCAAATCAACTCTGTGATCATCCCTTAGGGAGTCAGCGACCGTAGGATCAACAGGATTAACATCCATATTCGAAGGTGACTTCGGGGTGTTAGCATGAGGCTTGCTGTCAGTGGAATTTGAAATGTCCCCAACTTTCTGAGTGTTGGGGTCTTCAACAGGCTGGTTCGTCTCCTTTTGCTCCGAGGCTGGGGAGTCAGGGTAAAGCTTGGAAAGGTGCATGATATCATTGGAAAGAGAAGTGTCGGGGTTGGAGATAGGGGAAATTGCCTTGATACTAGTGTCAACACCCTCTAGAAATAGGCATGATTGAACAAGTGGAAGCGGGGGGGCTAACAGGGGGAGCGTAGGGCTTGGAACCATCATGGGAAGAGCCCAGAATGGCGGCATCTGAGTCGGAATAAGAGGAAATGCATAGGAAATGACGATGACTAGAAGAGCGGAGGGAGACGGAGGAGGGATGGGGGGGAAGGCAAGGGAGAATGATGAATATGAATAGTCTTGGGGGGAAAGAAGACTAAATTGGTATGCGAGGTAGTAGCAGAAAACAACAAGTATAGAAGGCTCTAATGAAGGATTACACCTTCCCCATCACGAGCCAGATGAACAAAATGCTCTAGAGATTGATAAAGGAAGGCATCCAGGTCGATATTTTTTCCCCAATGCAGATGCGAGAGGATAAAAAAGTGGGGGCTGAAGACCAGGTGATAGCGGCCATTTATGGTGAAGTATGACATGATGACTTTAGTAATTCTGTCCCACGGGGGAGGCAGTGAGTCACAAGTGTAACCTGAGAGATTCTTGACAGGATTTTCACCTGGAGCGATGAAATCCTACATTTATGAATGGAGCGAGTGCTTAAAATATATATCGCTAGTAACCGGGAGTCTCGTAGCATCAGCAATTACATTCGTGGAGATAGTAAAAGAAGTATTACCGATCTGGACATGCCCCCTTGACCAAGTAGCCATTACAACATATGATACCAGGGTTGAGTAGCCTGTCATTCTTTCTAGAAAATTGGTGATCCCATTTTCTAGCAGAATGTTCCAGACCTCCTCGTCGTCCTTCACCGTGCTGCAAGAGGCAGGCTCGATGCGTTTCAGTTGGCCACCCATATTGTTGAGAAATTTGGAATGAATGCGAAGGAAGGGATGCTAGAGGGTCTTAAAAAGGCCGCCCAGAGCATGGGATTTGTTCGATTCAACATCATTACCCTCCCGCCAGTAGTTGGTGCATTTATGGGGAGGAATGGCACCATGCGTGAGAAAATATGTGAGAGCATGACACATCTCCCCCTTCAAATGCTTCAACGCCAAAGGTCTATTCATAATAAATGAAGAATAATTACCGCCACCTTTTGGGAAGTCCATTGAGATATAGTTGACACCCCAGTCAGCTCACCCTTCCACCAGCCAACATTAGGAAGCGAGGTCATTCTTGATAATTTGGAGGTTAGCCAGAAAGTTGTCCTTCCAGCTTTGTTGGTTTTCAAGAAGAACTCCAACATTAGCCAAGTGGTCCACTACTTTTTTTCCTTCCCAAAGGATGTACTGAAACTGAATATGCTGGAAACTCCTTTGCAAGATTTGAATATCAGTAATGATATTTTGGATTGACCATTGACCAGTGTCTGCCGACTACATGAGATTGATGATATTGAGGGAGTCACTTTCAACATGGAGAGGATCGTTTCCGAATTTGATAGCCAACTCAAGGCCTTTGAGAATGGCCATGGATTCCACATGATAATTGGTGCCAAAGCTAAGATTGTGGGCAGAGGCAGTGATAATGGAACCAGAAGAGTTACGAAGGATGACTCCTCCCTGAGACTTACCAGGATTTCCTTTCGAGGCCCTGTTAGTATTGAGTTTTCTCCAGGCGGGGGGGAAGCCATCACACTAAACCAAGATTAGTAGTAGGGTATTTCCTCACAAGGAGATTTAACAACAATAGTTGTCACTCCTGATAATTACAAATTAGAATTTTTTGCTGATATTTGGTCCAGTAGTGAGAGTTGAGATTATCCTAGAAATTTAGTGCAATCTAGATGGCCACACGATCAGGTTCAAGACTCTGGTCTTTAAAAATCCTTCTATTCCTTTCCTTCTATATGCCCCAAATGTCATGTAGGAGGAGAAGTTTCCAATCCAGAACCAGGGCTAGATGGGAGAAGGGGGAGCACCACTGAGTGAGGGTGTCTTGTATGGACTCTAGAAAGGTCCAGAGCACTCCCATACACAATAAAAACCAATGCCAAATAACTTGTGAGAAAGGATAGTGGATTAAAAGATGGGAAGAGGATTCCACTGCCTTAGCACATAGCACACATTTAGTGAGAAGAGAGAAACCCCTTCTTTTCAAATTTTCTCTGGAGAGGAAAGCATTCTTAGAAGAGATCTAGGAGAAGAAGCCAATTTTGGGAACTATTTCCTTTAGCTATATTTTGGTGAGGGGAGGACCAGAGCTGGTACAATGCATGAAGAGGTAAGCAACTTTAACTGAGAAAGATATAGAAGGGGAGAGGGGCTAGATAAGATCATCCTTAGGAAGGGAAAAGGGGATATAAATGGAGGAGAGTTTATGTCTAATCAAACTCAGGAGCTGCCTCTGCTGACTGCTTATTCCAATCCAATCCGGGACAGTCCAAGATGGGATGGAGTTCACCACCATCCAGTAGCTAGAAACCAACCTACCAATGTCTATTAATGAGGATTATTTTAACAGGATCCCATGAAGAGTTGCAATCCAGTGGCTCTTCCCCAATCTAGTGATCCTGCTAGAAGTCAATAAGCCTTCCATTTCTAAACCTCCATTTGGTGTCAGCACTGATAATGGGGAGGGAACTAATAATAGAATTCCATATGGCCGAACCACGGATCAGATTAGAGGGAATAAAATCCTCATTATGAGCAAGGTACTTAGCTTTGAGGAGCTGCGCCCAATGAGAGTTCCCTTTTGCAACTTCCCAACCAATTTTAGCCAGGAGGGCTGCATTCATATCAGCCATCCATCGTAACTCGAGCCCCCTAAGAGAGGTCAGCTTACACACTTCCTTCCAAGAAACCAGATGGATCCTCTTTTTTTCTTCCAACCCAGACCACAGTAAGTTCTTTTGGATTCTTTCCACCACCTCCTTCACCGAGTTGGGCAATTTGAGAAGAGACATGAAGTATGTAGGTAGACTATGGAGGGTGGCTTTTACCAGTTGGATTTTACCAGCTTGGCTGACCAAGGCCCCTTTCCAGGCAGCGAGATTTTTTTGATATCTTTCGATGAAAGGATTCCAAAGAATTTTTGTTTACTTTCCCTTGAAGAGAGGAATGCCTAGATAGGAGGTAGGGAGGTCCACAGTTTTGCAGCCAAAAATATCAGCAATCTTCCTATGAATCCTAGGAGTAGTATTTATGAAGGATATGTTGTTGTTGTTGAAATTAATGGTTTGCTGAGAAGCATATTGATAAAGAGTTAGGATATCCATGAGAACTCAGGCTTCAATCACAGAGGCAGTGTTTAACAGCAAACTGTCATCCACAAATTGAATATGGGTGGCTGAAAGAAAGTTGGAGGTGGTTTTCAGACCCGATATGATAGACTAACTTTTGGTAGCCTCAAGGGCTCTGCTGAGGGAATCCGCCATGAGAATGAAAATAAAGGGAGATAGGGGGTCACCTTACCTGATACCTCTGCTAATTTTGAAGAATCCCGCCGGAATGCCATTTATAAGAATAGAGAAGCATGGAGTTGCAATGCAAGAGAAAACCCAACTGCACCATCTTTTATTGAAACCATATTTTTCCAAGACCCTGATCAAGAAAGGCCAACTGACTCTATCAAAAAAATTTTGCATATCAAGCTTAAGGATCATCCCAGGAGATTTTGAATGATAGGCCGAGTGGATAGCTTTGTGGACTGTAATGATACCTCCTTGGATGAGCCGCCCATTAATAAATCCATTCTAGTTCTGAGAGATGAGATCATTCATTAGGGGTTTAAGCCTAGAAGCCAACATCTTAGTGATGATTTTGTAAGCGGTGTTACATAAATTGATCTACCTAAAGTTGGAGACATCCTTAGAAAACTGATCTTTAGGAGCAAGGGCTAAGAAGGTTGTGTTCCATTCTTTTAGAAGGTTGTTACTATTCTAAAACTCATTAACCATTTTTAAGAGATCCTGCTTGATGGTCTCCTAGAAGACTTGGAAGAAAGTAGCGGGAAAACCATCTGGGCCTGGAGATTTGTCTCCTTTAATGGTGAATACTACTTTGTGGATTTCCTCCATATCAAAAGGTTTGATTAGATTATTGTTCGTCTCAGCTGACACAAGCTGGGGAATATGTTGAACCATATAAGACATTGATTACTCCAAAGGTGGTTGGTCAACCTGAAGGAGGTTAGAATAGGAGACACGATCATTAGAAATGTTAGTATTAGAGGTTAATAAGATACCTAAGGAAGTCAACAGATCTCTGATATTTTCTCTACTTTTGTGCTTGGAGGCAGTGATGTGGAAGAATTTGGTGTTGCGACCCCCCTGCTCAAGCCAAATGGCTCTAGAATGCTGCCTCCAATAGGTCTCCTCCTCTTGAAGTGTATTGTGGTATTCATTAAGGAGGGAGGTTTCTTGTTGGTGTAGGTGATCCAATCTCCCATTGATTTCCATTTGAGTAGAGACTCTAGAAATATCTTGTGATAACTTCTGCTTGCAAAGCTTGATGCTACCAAAAAACCGTGGTCTTCCATATTTTGAGTTGTTTTTTAATTTCTTTGAGCTTGTTGGAAAACCTAAACATGTCAGTGCCCTCAACATTGATGTCCCACCATTTGTTGACTAGAGGATTTAGGTGGTTATTCTGAAGCCAAGAAAGCTCGAACATGAAGGGAGGGTTCTTGATATTCAAATTGTGGTTTATAATGAGCAGGAGAGGGTTGCGATCAGAGGCGGCCCGAGGGAGGGAACTGAGGTAAAAATCAGGAAAGAGAGAGAGAGAGAGATAGAGATCTAGTCCAAAGATCCCAACGATATATCAAGTCTACTTTGAATATGGTTCCTACCCAATCTGCGGTTAGACCACGTAAAAGAGGAGTCGTGAAGGTCCATGTCAAGAAGGGAATTCTCCCTAATGAAGTCAGCCAGAGCTTCCATGTTGACAGGCATGGTAGGAGTGCCTCCCTATTTTTCCGAAGGATAGAGGTGGAAATTGAGATCTCCCATTATTAATATGGGAATATTTCCGCAAGTGTTGATAAAATTTGAGATGTCTTTCCACAATTTTCCACGTTGGGACTCCAAATTGGGAGCGTAGACATTGATGGCAATCCATGTGAAGTCTGAACCCACTTCTTGGAAGAGAATGATTAGGAAGTTAGGGTGTTTGAGTAGATAATCACCTTTGAATCTTCTGGGGTCCCATATGGTGCATAAGCATCTAGAATTACCTGCCGAAGGTTGAGACTCAAAGGATGCAGCAAGCCAAATTTTCAGGAGTCGATCGTCTTTTTTAAGTTTAGTTTCCTGCAGCATTATGATATTAGGAGAATTATGGAACTTCATATCTTTAATGACTCTTTGCTTTTGAAGAGAGTTGAGACCTCTTATATTCCAAGAGATGATCTTCATTTCTTGGATTTTGATTTGCTCCCCACCACCATATGGATTTTGCTCTATGTTCCTTGAGTGACATTAAGAGCTGCTTCTTGCTAGAGCTTGACATTGCTCAGAATCCGTCCCCTGACTTTTTTTAGTGCCAATATCAGGCTTCTTGTTGCTGCTTCTTATACAACGGGGATTAAAACTATCATCAGAAGAAAGGGCGGAAGGGGAGATGGCGATGTCCAAGGGAGGGGGGGAAAATTGGGGCCAGGGGGGAGGTTTAGGGAGGGGGGATCAGAGGAGAAGGTGCCAAGGGGGGGAAGGGGAGGATTGAGAAGGGAGAGAGGAGAGGAAAAAAAGTGGAGGTGGGGAGGAGGACACTACGAAGGAGGGGGGTGCCTCCGCTGAGGAAGGGGGGACAGCCGAGATGGTGGGAGGATTGAGAGGGATAGGAGGGTGATCGAAGGGGGAAGCCAATTCTGTGTTAGTGTTTATTTCCCCCTCTTCAAGGAGAGCAAAGGAATTAGAGGTGGGAATGATCGGGATCTCTTCAGAAGATGATTTTGGAATAAAAAATTTATTTTTTTTTGGGAGGGAATTCGGGCTTTGGGTTTAGGCCGGGGTTTGGAAGCGCAACCAGAGGCTTTGTGGCCAATGCTTTTATAGAAGGAGCGGGCTTGAGGAATATATTTGTAGTCAATAATTTTCTTCCAGTTCCCTTGGTCAGATATTAGCTCTATATCTTTTGGGAGAGGACAACTGACATTGATATTAACACAGAAATGGGCATGGATGAATCTAGTTTTTTCCTTAGTAGATTGTTCAATAGCTATTAAAGAACCTATAGTGAGAGAAATACCTTTAATAACCGTTGGATGCCAGTACTCCAGGGGGAGACCTAGAAGGCGAACCCATATTGGAGCTTAGGTCATGGATTCAGTATGTGGGTTGAATCTCGAAGACCATTTCCTGAGGTAGAAGCCATGTCTGCCAAAAAACCAAGGGCCGCCAAGAAGAGCTCTCACGAAATCCTCTTTCATGCTGAAGGAGAATAGAATGAATCCATTGGGCATTGCTGCAATTTCAAGCACCTCACATGGATTCCATTTCATCCGTGCCCATTTTTTGATATCTTGAAGTAGCAGCAACATCAGTGATGTGAGTGGGAATGCGTAGGGAGAAGGACCCATCTGTCAGGGTAGGAGAGATCTTATCTGTAAGAGGAGCGGAGGTGGAACCCTCCACGATCTTATTCTAGGAGTCAGGTGGCCTGGGAGAAAGGGCCCCTGACATGAGGTACCCCTAATCCGGATTAGAGGGGTTCGGCATCCGTGTTAACACCAGAGAAAGCCAGGAGACAGCAGGCAAT
Organism: Taxus chinensis; assembly: GCA_019776745.2. Taxonomy (NCBI): domain Eukaryota; kingdom Viridiplantae; phylum Streptophyta; class Pinopsida; order Cupressales; family Taxaceae; genus Taxus; species Taxus chinensis. The sequence continues at coordinate 652,881,586 of CM034148.1, forward strand.
GACGAGAGCTAGGAAGAGGGTTTTTTTAAATTTAAGTTTATTTATTAAATGGTAAATACATGATTTTTGAGAAGGCTCCCCTCCCCATATATATGTATGTATGATTTATCTATGTATACATATTTATGTTAATAAGATTGTTTTAAAAGAAAGGTAAATGAAATAATGTTAGAGGGAATGCATATTATGTTTGGGAAGGTTGGGATGACTGTACCAACTTTCCCCCTACAATGGAATAAGGTTTTGGCATATTCCATAGCCTCCTCTCCCCTCTATCTTTGAAAAACCATCCATGACTCAGCCATGGCCTTCCCCACTCTATGCATCCCCTCCCTTGTGTGTTTGGATGTTCTGTCGGCTTGGCCATAAGTTCATTTCTTCTCTTGCTTTCCCATTTTGGGCTTTGCTCTAATCGACCCTACATAATAAATTGTGTGTGTGTGTGCGTGCGTGCATGTGCATGCACTTGTATGTATGTATATGTATACATATAATACTAAATGTTATCTACCTATAAAACTAATAGTTTTCTCTGACCTTTCTCTGAAGAATGAGATTATATCACTTGAAATCAGAAACCTACAAAAAATTGCATTGAACAAAATAAAACAAAGGGAAATAATGGATATTCCATCCAAAACAACTTACGTACCAAACACTTACATATTTTTAATGAATAAGAGTAAATAATATTGTGGATTTATCCTTGCTCTCTTTGGTTTGATCTCCATGAGAGCTCCTTCTTTCCTCTAACCTACACCAATAAATACAACTGAATGAACAAAGGAAATAAAATATGAATGTAATGTTTTAATCTATAAGGAAAATTAGGGCATTGTTTAATGCCCTAATATCATATGGTGGAGATTCCTTTTAATCCAACGGCTCTCCTTTGTTTCAACATTGAGCTTAAGTTATTATAGTTTTGACCTTGATTTTAAACAATAAATATGAACCCTTAAATATTGGTGCTTTAATCCTTTATAAGGTATGGGTCCATTTAGGGAACTAATTTGGACCCATGACCGTCATGGTAGCTGGCGGGGCTCCCTTCTCCACATGTATCATTTTCTAAATGTTAATATATCATTATTAAATAAAATAATTTAAATGTATCTGTAGCGAATATTTTATCACCGCTAATTAAAATAATTTAATAAACTCACATAAGTGGTTTAAGCACTATTTTCTCCTGGCAATTGTGATGCGGTCACATTGGTGTATTTTAATTATTCTTAAATATTTAGATAATCTACTCAAGCGGTTAGGTGTTGTTTCTTCATATTATCGTAACTATGACTAAGCCGCATGTGGGTGTTATTCAATTTCAATGTTATTAACTATACTACTCAATAAAAAAATGTACCATATTACTATTATATTATTATTTGTTTATAATTTTTATCTTTTGGATGTATTTTGGACCTTGCACCAAATGTCTTGCGACAAAAAAATAAAGAGTGAAATATAGCTAGGGATAACATAATTTGTCTACTTGAACAAGTGTGGGAGATTCCAAGAGTATTGTATAATTTTTGTTGTTGTGAGACATGAATTACTAAAATGAGTGCCTACAATACACTAAAGGATTGTTTTTTTCAAAATTCTAAGAGGCTCTTAAATGCATTCATAACCAAGATGACATATACTCTCACATTAAGTTAATGTTTACATGTTAATGTTTAGAGGCTCTTAGAGGCTCTTACATGTTAATGTTTACTTTCATAACCAAGATGACATATACTCCCACATTAAGTTATAAGGAAATTTCTTGGTAGTTTGAGACGAAGGGGTTGTATACACCTAATTTTTTATGCCTTCTATTTTCATTCATGTTACTAACAATTCCTCTTTTTAGGTTATAGGTCATTAATGCATTTATTTCTAGAACGGATGCCTTAAGGGGCTCATTTTGGGATAGGGTTATGGTTATTCATGTAACCATTGGGTCAAGGATGATACATGGAGAGAGAACAATTTTGAGTCCCATTTATGTTTTTATTTTACTCTTATTATCTTATTTTATCCCTCATTCTTTCGACATCTAACTTGCTTATGACCCCACTTCTTCTACCCAATATAATTATAATAAATTTTTATGACACTTTGCACACTTCCCTTTATATTTTCATCCATGTTTGATGTCATCATTCACGTGCAATTGCGTCAGTGAAAATTTGAAATCCCAGTTGATTCCTTCACCTGCGAGTGATAACGTTGGTATAAATCCCCTAACTCACATTTTAACAACATTGTCATCAAATCTGATCAACAGGAAATTTCCATTAGCTTTGATCTATTGCGCTAACTTACACCTACTCGCTTAGTTTTTATATTTCTTACATCTTTTGTAAGGATATTACTTGTATAAATCCGAACATATACAACAAAATAACATGAGAGAACACCAAAATATAGATAAATGATGACAATATTCTCATATAATAGCTTTGCCACTTTGAGGGGGCAACCTCCAATACCACTTCGAGGGGCTAACCTCCAAACCATACAATAACACTCCAATACTCAATATGATGATTAACTATAACCTTCTAACCCCTATATATACCATTCTAACCTATGACCAATATTGAGGCCGACCTCCTAAGCATAATAAATCATAAATGAATGATATAATAAGATAAGGGGATGTGTGCCACATGTTGGCATCTCCATCAACACATATACATCATAACATCCTTTCCCTAGGTGCATAGCATTCCTTCCCTCCTTGACATGTTTCGTCCCCGAAACATAAGAAGAAACCATGTAATGAGTGTGTTGTAAATTTTTACACACTTTGCACCATGACTGATCATCCATCCATATGTGATCCTGGTAGATGATACATATTTGAATTAATATCCATATTCCATTGTGCTACTCTGATTCCATTCATGACCATAGTTTATCATCCTTGGATTCCATGCATAACCAACATAAGGATTCAATGCATAACCATAATAAGGATTACATGTATAACCATAATAAGGATAAACATAATAAGGATTCCATGCTTCATAATTGTTGCTCCATTGATCCCCTGTATAAATAAAGTGATTATTCCTCCAATTACCTGTATATCTATATTTGTTGGAAATATGATGTGCTCTGGGATATATCCATGATTTTTTTCTCTCATGTTGATGTGGATTTCCATATGCTGCAGTTGTAGTATCCTCAACCTTATCAACATGTTTCTAAACTTTCTTTTCTTCTTCCACCTTTGCATTTGATATTTTCTTTTTCTATTGAGTAGATGAATCATCATTTCCTTCTTTTTCTTCATGTTCCTCTTTTGAATCATCCTTATTCCCTTCTTCTCCATATTCTAAATCATTCTCATGGTCTATATTGACTTTTCTTTGATTTCCATTAAGCCTGATATCCTGTAAAGTGACCTTCTTCTTTTTGTACCAAATATTCATAAACTTATTTTTCATATTAGTATTAATTGTCCCCAATGTCTCTAACCAAGGATAACCAAGAAAAATATCCAAACCATCCATATATACAGAAAAAAAATCTGAATGTAAAGTATATTTGTCCATAGTAAGTTTTAAATCTTCAAAAACTTGAATTTTCTTACCATTCACTTGAGCTTCTTTGATATTACTTTCTTGAATATGTAGATGTTGAGCCATATCCTTGTTGATGAAGTTAAATTTTTTGTTAGGGTTTATGGAAACAATTATCTGATTCCTTTGAATGCATCCATGAAACTGAAATATGGTATCTTCCTTCTTGGGAGCTATAATATCTTCTTTTGTATCAATATCTTGTTTTTCTTCCTCTTCTTCATAGTCTTCTTCAACTTCTTCTGCGTTTGAATCTTCAATATATGCTGCACCATCATCTTCCCTTAAATCTTCTTCACCTTCCTCTTGATCTTATTTCTCTCTTGATTCTTCAATATATTCTTCCCCATCATCTTCCTTTGACTCTTCTTCCTCTTTGTGGTCCCATCTATCCATAAAAAGTTGTTCCATTTCCTCCCAAGACCAATCCTTCCTGTCATTTTTAATATTAGAAAACCAAATCCATGCAGGACCACCAAGATAATGTGAAAACCTATTCCTTGTCATGAAATACGAGAAATATATATTCTTAAATTTTATCCACCATTCTTTAGTATCCATCTCACCATTTCCATAAAAATTTGTTATCCCCGTGATCATGATTAGGGTTTAGGAATTATGAAAATATTTCGGTAGATGGATTAAAACAAAAACAACAAACCATAACTGAAATTTCAAGATCTTTCCGAAAATATAAATTTTACTAAAAAATACCACAATTTGCTTCCTAAAAAGTGAATTTAAGAAAAAACATAAAACACCAATAAAATCCGCAAAACAGATCCAATGGAGCTGAAATTTTCAGATATTTTGAATTAAAGTGTTTCCAAACTATGATGAAAAAATTAGATACTCTATTCAAGATATATTCGAAACAAAAAATTAGGGTTTTTACCCTAATTTTGGCCGAAATCGCCGCTCTGATACCACTTGTAAGGATATTACTTGTATAAATCCGAACATATACAATAGAATAACATGAGAGAACACAAAAATATAGATAAATTATGACAATATTCTCATATAATAGCTTTTCCACTTTGAGGGGGCAACCTCCAATACCACTTCGAGGGGGTAACCTCCAAACCATACAATAACACTCCAATACTCAATATGATGATTAACTATAACCTTCTAACCCCTATATATACCATTCTAATCTATGGCCAATACTGAGGCCGACCTCCTAAGCATAATAAATCATAAATGAATGATATAATAAGATAAGGGGATGTGTGCCACATGTTGGCATCTCCATCAATACATATACATCATAACATCCTTTCCTTAGGTGCATAGCATCTTGACTCTTGGCATGGAGATTCTTCTTTCTTGGATCGGTTTTCTTGTAATTTTGGGTCATCTATAGTGAGTTAGGACTAGATTGTTTCCCCTTCTCCACCTGAAAGTTGTTCTCTCTTGGTGTATGGTCCTTTGGGAGATAGATGCATCAATGAACTACCCCCCAACAAGTAAGTGCTCTAACCAACATTATAATTCATTGTATAGAGTAGTATTTTATTACATTCACTAGCATACTATATGTTAGCCTCAGTATTTTATGGACATGCTAGGTGAGCATAATCGTATTTAAGTTATTCATTTCATATTACATGATTTACTTCATTTAGGATAGACTTTTTAATTGTTTATCTTGCTCATTAGTATCCACCCATAGTGCCGATAACTCCATAGCGTACCTTTTTCTTCTTCGACCTAGCGCCTTGGAAACCTTAGGTTATCCTAGTGTAAGGGTTACTTCCCTTGGGGTATGCATGATCATAGCAATCGGTCCTTGTATCCTCCTTTAATTATATTCATTTGTTGTGTTGGTCTTAGTGTGTCTCTCACTCGTTTCCTCGAATACCCTTGTTGAATGGATGATAAGAGTGCACGATGCTCTAGATGCACTTTTTTCCTCCATCATACATCTTTGCTAAACCCGATGTGAATCCTTGAACACACAACCTTCTTATCATGAAAAAATCATTAAAAGCATCCATATTTTATTTTTGTTCTTGTTTGAGTCTTTAACAATTCCAAAAACCCTAAGAATCCATATTTCCTAGATGTCCTTTGGCCTTTGTGTCATATTCTGTGCAGGTTCGATCATGGTCTATCTTGGCCAAAGTTCTATCACAGACACCTTTCAACCCCTATGAAGGACTCTTTTACTGGGCTGATTGTGTCGCCAGACCTATTCTTTGACAGATTCTTCTGGGTCACATCATCACTTCGTCATGGAATATCTTGTCCTGGGGATCTCCAACTCTTGGTGAAGAATCATTTTCAGAAAATTAATCTTCCAAAATCCAATTTTTCTTTCTACTCAAACTATTGTGTGATAGGAGATGATACAATAAAGTATAACACCTAAAACAATATTAATGTCTTAGGTGATGAAGAGGAAGAGATTCATATTGAAGACACTTTCTAATCTTCCACCTGAGATTAAAACATTCCTTGATAACTTTCCTCTTGGTACAAAGGGGAACTTGAGTTTAGTAATTCATAAAACACTTTTTTTGATCGTCGTATTTGATTAACTTAAAAATAAAGTATATAGTGGGAAGGTTACTATGCTAGGATCTTTTGAAAATGCCTCTAGATCTAATCCCACTAATCTTTATCCTTACAGGTAATAGACAATATGAAGTCAACAAAAAACTACCACCACGGCCCAAATCCTTCAAATGCAAGCCAATATTGTCCAAATGGTTAACCATCCAAACACTGGGCTCTGGGGGCTGCAATTCCCCTACACTTACCCAATGGATCTAATGGGGCACCTATTTCCCAACCTTCCATTCACAACAAGGTACTTCCAGGGTAGTCCACCTAGACCCTCTAGCACCTTACATATGATAGTATGGATATTGGAGGTATTGCCCCTTCTATTTGATATGAGTGGGTCAAATGATCCTACCTTACACATTAAGGCCTTTGACAATCTTTAGAAAGAATGGATAAAATTAATTCTTACGACACCACAAAAATAATAGCTAAAGATCTTCTACTGGAAATTCTTTGGAATGGTATCACACATTACCCCCTAACTCTATAGTGGAGCTAGAATCCTCTAGTAACAACCTTGGTTAATGAGAGTTCCAATACCATGATTTACCTAAAAATAGCCTCAATGTCTTTCATTAAATGGAAAAAATCATTATAATGAATCAGCTTAAGCATTCATTAAGCGTTGGAAGACCTTATCTACTAAGACAGAACACAATTAATGAGAAATGATAGCCTTTATCAAACTTTTTCTTCAAGCTTTAGAACCTCGCCATCAGTATAATGTTAGGTCATTTTCTCCTACCTCCCTTCGATAAAGCTTTTGAACAAGCTAAATGAAAAAGATTATCTTATGATGGAATTTGAGAAGGCTCTTCCCAAGACTCATGTAACTGAAAAAATACAAATCTTTCAAAAATCAAAAAATAAGAATGCCATGGACAACGGGGTCTCAAATACCCATCTTCTTATTGCTTCTGCAAATAGGGATGTCTTTTCTATCGATTCAAAAGGCTACTAATAGGAGTCAATATCCAACCCACTTACTATTAGCCATTAACCAAGGATGAGTTCTGAAAGGATATGCCTAAACCATTTAATCAGATCCTTGATCCTTCTCAGACATATCCCATAAGTGGCATGATGAAAACAAATTTTGTTGGTGGCATGCCAATTAGGTAAATTCTTGATGAGAATTGTCAGGCTCCATTTGCATGACTGTCGTCACTTTCTTTGTAGGCCCTCAATTTGACCATGAAGCCATCACTAGAGAGCATTTGAATGAAGAAGTCAAGGATCGGGATGCTCAAAGGAAAAAATATTGTCATTATTGTCATTAATCAAGCTAATGAATAACTTAACAGTTTTCTATAATCCTGATCCCTAGCCATAGCTCAGGTGAAAGCTCTATAAGAAACTAGAAAATGCCACAACGAACATGGTTGATCCTAACTATCCCCTTGAGAAAACAATTGGCTATGAATTATGTTAGGCATGTGATTACAGATACAAGAGCTCGAGTACCCTACATCAATTCAACCTTGAACTTGCACAAGGCTATTTACCCCTATGTCTTCCAGGATCAAAATCCCAAAATTACCATCTCACCTTCTATAGACGTCATTGGCCCTCTGTGACAATATTGCTACAATGACTGAAGGAATCTAAAACTATTTATTCCAAGCATATACATGTTTTTGGTCAGGGTTGATGACGTCAAGCATAAGACAAAAAAAAATATCCGAAGTATCTCTGAATGCAATCCTCCCTTGTTTCTGAGGATACTAAGACACTCTCATCTTGAAATCTCAGGTGGGAACCATGATGAGCTGAATATCCTTTAGAAGCAGTTATCATGGGAATTACTGACCTGATTCCCTCTTGGGGATCTCATGTGCAACATTTTCACCTCACCATCAAGTGAGTGTCTTATGAAATGCTACTATTTGACATGAAAGAATACGTTTCCCTCCTACATTTGGGGAAGTCTCCTATGTAATGCAACAGAAAACTTGCTAGGACATGTCATCCATCGTCAGTGTGATGAAATCTCAATTTGTATGGTAGGTGGTCAATATGTACCCTGCAGGGCATGGGTACATGTTTGGTACATGCACAATATACAATACAAGTACGGTATTGCATGGGTATGCTCATGGTCTGTCCAATAGTACCCAGGTATGTTTGGGTACTTCCCAAGAAGTACGTAGACATACCTGGGTACTGCTGGATGTACCCCTATCCGTACCCACAATGTACCGAGCCATGACCACAATATATCCATACCAAAAACAAAAATATTTTTTGGTCATTAAAGGTCAATAGATGGGATTATGTAAAATATTCAACTTTGGTAAAACAAGGGCATTCACAGAAGTACCTAAAAATGGCTGAAATTGCAACAATTGAGATGAGTTTTGGGTAATGTAGGATCAACAAATGCTCAGTGTCAGTATCTCCACTAGTAAGTAAGACTAATTGAGGAATAATAAGAGAAACCCCAGTGGAATTTGAACTATTAGATTTCAAGGGAGATGGAAAAAGATGAAATTCTAGTCCAGTTACGTGATTATTTATTATTTATTATTATTATTGGACAATGTAATTGTTCAAATTTTTATCAACGAATTTCATGACAAAATGCATTGAATTACTAATATGTTATTTGGCTATTTCACTTAATTATTAAGTTGTTTACTCTATTCATATATAAGGCTGATTTTTTTCTTATTTTGCTCTATTTTTAAATATTATATATATATATATTATATATATATATATATATAATATATATATATATATATATATAATTTATTATTATTATTGGACAATGTAATTGTTCAAATTTTTATCAACGAATTTCATGACAAAATGCATTGAATTACTAATATGTTATTTGGCTATTTCACTTAATTATTAAGTTGTTTACTCTATTCATATATAAGGCTGATTTTTTTCTTATTTTGCTCTATTTTTAAATATTATATATATATATATATATATATAATATTGTAAGGTTGTACCCACCCCCAAAAAATTACTGTACCAGTGTACCAAAGCCTTGTATCCATACCAATACTGTACCCCATACTGACTTCCTAGTTTTTATGGATTGTACCACCGATGTCCAAACTTGCATTCGTTTACTTATACTAGTTATGATTCCTGAAGAACTCTTGCTTCGAGTGGATGATCCTCCACTATTGATTTCCATATAAATTGGTTAGAACACAATCAATCATGCACTCATTGACACATGTGTGGCTTCTTTAGAATTCATTAAAGCCCTTGGATACTCAATTGACAACCGGAAAACCACGTATAGTACTTGTTAAGGGTATGATCATTGACAGATGCCTCTCAAGGGTTAAATTTGGATTCCTATCACTATCTCTCCTAGGACTATACATGTTAAGGTCATGGTCTTAAACTTACCCTATCTTATAATATCCTCTTAGGTCACCGTTGACCCACTGTATGTGTGTGATCGCCTCAAGTCCACATATCAATGTGTCTGGTTTACACATGAAGGAGAAATATATAAGATTCAAGGTGATCCTAATCCTTGGAATTATGACACTCTACAAAAAAGGGAGTTATAAATTATTAACCCTTCAAGAAATATCTGCCATCCTATTACATGAATATCGATGCTTTAACTATCATGTTGAGTCTCTTCATGGAAATGTGGGTCATTCAGAATTGGTTGGGCACACACCTCCTAATATCTTGGATTTTGAAGACGAAAAACACGATGAGATTACTATTAGGATTAATACCTCTTATCTACTAGATCTTGTCATCTTATAACTTCCTCCTAAATTGTAACCTTGCAAGAAGGAGCCATCTATTCCCGTCACCATTTTACACACATATCAACCTCCACAAGATTTTTTTTTTAACTATAAACTATATTTGATGCCTATGTAATTGACACCACTAACCTTGACTATGAGGATGGTTATACTCTAGATGATCCCTATTTAGATAGCTATGCCCAAATTTGGGAGATACAAGTTCGACGTTACCAAAACACCATCCAAAGAAAACTTGCTTGTGATGTGAATGTCATTCTTGTGTAATAAGAATCCTCACATTCGGTCAAACCTCCTCCTAGTAGATCAGTTCCTAAGACTTAGATAGCTCCCCTGACATCATCCTCTCCTCACAATAATATTAGATCATGTAACATACCTCCTCTTATAAAAGAAGGGGAGTGTATATCTATCTTTGACTACGAATTCGATGACCACATGGATGATGAAGCACAAAATGTGTTGACATCATCCAAATAGACACATACCAGTCATTAACATCCTTCCCTACCTCTTTCCCTTATGGCTCCTTGGCATTCTTAGGAAGATCCATATTGCACATAGAATCGGGATCTAGGGAATGATGCATCTGATTGTAGAGACTATAGAAAACATGAAAAATATTAAAGATTAGTTTAGACGAGATCATGGTAAAAATAGAACATGACCTTATGCTTTATCCCTATTAGATTGTTCACATCATGGCTACTACTCACATACTGATGCAGAATTTCAGGTTATTGCACGACAAGCACCCAATTCCTAAGTCCTCTTGGCATAGTAACAAGTGTAGATCTGACTCCTCTAGGAGCCACCCACATTCTGCTAGACCATCTAGACCAAAACTTACATATGGGCCTCAACCTTGTCTAGATCCTTGCCCCTCTCTCAATGACCTTTAGCATGACATCCTCACTCGATTAGAGGATCAAATTGATGACACTTTGTTTTCCACATGATTTGAATTATATCAATTGGTAGCTATTACGCACCATGCTATTGAGGACCTCATGCATCTTGCTCAAATTCACATTCGGAACCAAGATGATAATATCAACACTGATACTCTACATCAATTCACCCCTTGTGGCTAAACACCTCCTTCAGAAGCACCTTGATTTCATTTTTCATGTGGGATTTCGGCCCCCCTTGGGTTTTACAAACATCTTTGAACGCTTATACTCTTACTTGGGCTCTTCGTCCCGCTTGGATTTATCAGCACTTTTATTTTCCCCTAAAATTTTCCTACTATTGGAGTGTCGTAGTCTTGATTCCACCTATTTTACCCCCAAATTCACCCTGGCATTTCATAGTGAATCTTCATGGTCTTGTGCATCCTTTCTTATGTCCTTGACCTTTCTTAGATTTATTCTCATTCTTACCATATTTTTCACCTAAATATAATTATCATTCTTCCTAAAGTACCATGAGTATTATCACATACACGCATGAGAAAAGAAAGGAAAATGATAAGTAAATCATCATTTATCAACACCATAATCATCATATATATATTGAATTAGTTTTATACATAGAAAAAAATACAACATAATCCATCATGGTACATCATATTTTGGAAGCACAATGGACTGAGAGGGGGGGTGAATAAGTCCTTACAAAGTTAATTTCAATTTTAGATTTATCACTTAAACCATTAATCAAATAACCATCCATTAATGTGTGCACAACATCATATAACATACATGCAATCAACCATGAAAAAGAGAGACAACACCATAACAAAATATCTAAGTAGGAAACCCTCAAGGGGAAGAAACCCACTGCCAAATTTTTTGATATTAAAAAAATATTCAAGTGAGTATTACACATCACAAGAGATTTCTTGAGTGACCTCTAAACCATTGTTGATATTACTCACAATAAGATACTTACATCAATATGACTCATCACACAATATTTTGATAAGAATATCGCATAAGAAATGCTACAACAACTTAGTTGATCATGATCACAAAATTCAGTTCCAAACTCCTTCAAACCCTTGCACACCTAGCTCACTTTTTCTCTTTCCTTCTTCATTTGTATTTGACTCAAAATATAGGGAAAACCCTTGAAAAAATTATTTAACCTATCAGACACACTCTCAGCTCTCAAAACATTCCTTGATACTTCTAAGACACTCTCACACGGGTCACACTTTTCCCCTCTTTCTTAACTAGTGTGAATTTGAATTCAAACTTGCACTTTATAACTTCCTCTTTATTAAAAAACTCACCAAGTCAGTTTACCTCCTTTTTTCAACCAAGTAAACTTAATTTTTTTTTCATTTGAATCATTAAATCATTCACATATGAACCATATAGGTCGGCCAAGCCCAAAACCACTCATCTTGCACCAAAACACCTCAAAACCCCATCACTAAGATGGAATGAAACCAAAAACCACAAATATATTATTATTCAAGCTCAAAAATTCACCACACAACTTTAATATAACATATATCCATCATACATGGTCACACATTTTCTTGAACCAATCAAATAATTCATAACATAAGAAAAAATCTTGATATCCTTCGCCAAACAATTATTTCCAACACACTGTGTTCACCTTTAGACCTCAAAACCACCAAATATCAACTCAACCATGGAATGTAACCAATAAACATAATCCTAAAGACCTTTAGAACACATCCATGCATGTTATATCTCATGAAACATCCATGTGTACAAACCAAATCTACTTTCTTCTTCTCCAAATCATGCTACCCAGAAACCAATTTTGCAATCTCAACTAGTTTGCACCCTTTCTGCCACTTTCAAGACCTCTAAAGGAATTAAATAGGAACACAATTCATCCCTATTCACTTTCCAGGTGATATAAAACATAAAATCATCCATCTCATGCTTGATTCACTTCATTCTTTTAGCCTTGGTAGTCATGTCTTGAAAACTACGAAACCTTCTTCTCCAAAAAATGACACGGATGACCCATAAAATCTCATAATCATGAGACAAATGATATACCACTAAAAATACACCCAAATCTTATTTCCATAATATATTATAAATCCTTCCAAATCCAAGTGGAAGGTCTTCAACCAATCCTATCTCTACAAACTGCCTAAAACTGCCCCAAAACTGCCCTTTGACTAGTATATACACATAGGGTATACTTTTCCATTTAGATGCATCAAAATTACCTAAAATAACTATGGAAATTACTAAAAAACTCACATACTCGAAACAATTTCCATTTAACATGCAACTCCTTTGGACAACCTTGTCCCAAACTGAACTTCTTCAGAAATAGGCCCATTTGAGTAGGGTCCTCTCATCACCACAAGATATACCATAACTTTATGGAAACATGGAAGAGTAATATACATCATAAAATAATCATCCATGCACTAGAAATCAATTTTGGAAACTTATAAGCATTATCTCTCATACCACTTTTGAGTTAGGGTTTCAAATACACAAAAATTTGTTTACTTTCTTAACATTTGTTCATAAAAATGTGACGATGAAATGACATCATTATTTTTTTGAAAACTTATAGACTCAATTTATAAAAATCCTTGAAATCCACAAGTTCCAATGTAAATCACACAATTTAGGGTGAGCATCAGAAGGCACAATTCGAGCTAGAAAACACCCTTTCTTGGATGTTGTTTCACACAAAATGACTTATCTTACAAAATTATCTTAAGAATGACTCCAAATTTTTATCACACATCTAGGAAAACCATACGCATCATTTAAAATCATCAGAATATCTAAAATAGATATCCAAATTCTCATCCCATCTCATTTACATGACTAGCCCTTAGGGTTTCACATAGTTTAGGTTAGGGTCAACTAAAATAACATAATAAATAATCATGAAACATCTCTGAAAGGTCCTAACATGCCTAAAACACAATGTATGACATCCCTTCATGATTCTATGAGCTCACATATCTCTTCATCTCATCCTCATTCCTCCTAGCACCTAGACCTGGTTTAGATGAACACCTGTAACTTGGTATTCAAACTGGACCTGTATCCTAAAGCTAATTTGAGTGCCTAAACACTCCCTAAACATGATCTCCATGCTGCCAAAATGCTTCTCAAGATACCAAGAAGCTCCAACCATCATGCGCCATCAACTAGGCTAGCTAGGTCACTAGATTAGAGCAAGCCATTCTCATTGAATCATCTCAAGCCATCATATCAACCTATGAATCTCCGTGTAACCATCACACCAATCATCCTATGAATGTAATCCATCATCCTCTTTATCATTAATGGGGTTTTACATCAATGAAAACACCTAGAACACAACATGCCAACATCATCAAATATATAGGTGGCTCAAGCACCTTGACCCCTTTGGGGGGTGTCTCTGAATGTTTTGTGTCAAAGGTGTTCCATTAGATGCTCGGGGTATACAAGCTAGATAATTTTCCATAGATCAAGATTTGGATTCCTCTCCTTGTGATTTCTGATAGATGTGCCTTTAGCCTCGTGATCCTCTCTGCACCACTCCTAACATCTGAAAGGCATGCTTCCTACTTAGAACTAAGAAACCTTATACTTGTAATAAGCTCTGTAACATCATATCTATGCTACCTAGGTCTATTAGTTCCTCGTGTCTCTACATCTCCATAGTTCCCTAACAAGATCCCCAACCTGCTGAAAGGATCCCATTGACTCACCGACCAACGACGCTGTGGGATCCTTCATGAAGGAGGTATCTTGAACATCCAACATTGGATCCATGATCTCATGGTGTGAAATCTCTATCAAAGAGCGCTACTCCTCTATCGTCTTCTTTGCAAAACCTAAAATTCACTAATCAATAACAATATCACAATCTACTTATCAAATATAATAATCTACATTCCTAAATAGAATCATCATATTCATACGTGGCTGCCCAACTTTCTCGACAATAGTCTCCCCATCTCCGTAACCTCCCAATACCACCTCAGCCTCATTGAATCTCTATGATCTCCATCTGGCATATTATGCCCATCTATCTTGGGATGCCAGAATCATATCTCCTCTATGGTAGGCCCTAGACATGTCTCGTAGCTGTAGGGAGATCTACATCCCCAATGGTATCAGATAACCACGTCCTGGGCTCTACATCATGTGCTCTTTTAGCCATGGTCATGGTTGTCTCTCCTCTCCTCCTTTGGTACTAGGACCAGTTGTGTTGGTATCTCCCACCTGTGGATCTAAGTTGGCATGTCCTCGATTGGATCCCTCATCTGAGCTCTCCACTGTAATGATCTCTAGTGGAGCCTAAGATGCCCCACCTCTCCATCTTTGTCTCTAGTCTTATTTGCCTGTGGTTCATACTCTCCAGGGTTGAAGAGGTGGTACTTTGTCCATTGCACTCATAACCTCTCTCGCATGTCATTGTCTATAGGATGATAGTGGTGGTATCACAACAGGCTCAGGCCTCCCAAAATGCCTAGGTACCCTATCCATCGAATGGGTCTCTACCCAATTATGTAATTTCTTGTCACCTTGTTCATTACCTATAAATCCTCTACATGTGGCCAACTAGGCCACTAATCTACATTCCCTATATAGGGATCCCATATGACCTCTTCTTGATGTACCTTTCTTAGTGGACGGTTTGCCTAAAGTTCTCTCACCGTCGGCTCATGTGCCCATTGGAGTAATCTTTGGGCATCTGTTGGTGTGACCAATGGCATCCTTGTAAGCCTATACATGGGAAATATCTCATATATCCAAGTTGTCAATAATATCACAGAACTTATGGTTGTATATGCCCTCTATCAAACCTTATATAAGTCATGCACCAATTGCACCCATATGGTGGTCGGCCAACTAAACAACACATCCTGCTCAATCACATCTCTACATACATCCACCAAAAATAATAGCATGGTCCCATCTGACTTTTGACACAATATGCATGCCACGGTAATGCCAATCACCACCTTTCATATAGTCAGAATTGATGCAGTATGTATTGAATTGCATCTAACTTTAAGCATCCCCTCATCACACATCTCGTTGCATGTGACCCATATGAACAAGTATCTCCTCTTTGAAATATCCATGGCAAGATCAAAATACATGTGAGCTCCCTCTATCGGCAAGCCCAATATTCCATGCACATTCTAAAGTTTCATAGTCATCACCATTGTCTCATATGGCCACCATCAAAAGGTGTTGGTCTGAGGCTCCCATGCTATCAAAAATATATACAAAAACTTTAGACTCACAGTATCCTGGGCATCTGCACGATGACCCCAAATCCCCATATATGTAGTTGTGTTATCTCTACATACGTTAACCCAGAAATCATATCATTCAGTAAGGGATGTATCAACCACTCACCATAGGAATATCCTCCAGTCCTCCTGTAATCACAAATCAACAAAATAAATACATTAGATTCATCAAAAACACAATTCAAAATCTAAAATCATAAAAAATATTGTGCATTTAAAATATTTCCTATGCCATCGGCCCTTGTGAAATTTTTTGCATGATGCTGACGCCATTGACCCTTTTATTTCGGGGGGTTGATGGCATCTAAATTTGTACGGCCATGACTTTTAAAAATTAAAAAGTAAAAATCTACAAAACGAAAAAGCTAAAATAAAATCCCTCCCAGACCCACTTGAATTTTGTCCTACCCTTCCTAATGACGTAAGTTTGACTTAAAATGACACCCTATTACCTTTGCATTTCTAGAGGGACAAAATTGCTCCTAATCTACCTAGCGAAATTAAATGCATCGACTTACCCATGGTTGAGCACTGTCACATGCTTCTTCTCGATGGTCTCTTCCTCCTCCTCATACTCTTTCCATCTCATCCAGTTAATCTCCAAATTTGGAATTCCAGAGATCAGTTCTCTTATTCCAAAAATAGTAATAAGCAATTAAACTCAAAAATCCTATATAAACCTAATATTTCTATTTCAATTTCATTGTAATGGTCCTCAATCTTTAAATACCCGTCATTTTAGTTCCCGATCTCTGAAAAATCCACCATCACATGTGTTGGGATCGTGATCTTCTCCTGTTCTTTTTAACGTATGACATGCCTTATTCTGCTCTTTGGTCAAAAATCATGTTTTTTGAACCTACATCTCCAATTTTTGACATCACAACATCCATCCCTTGGGCACCTAGCTAGGTGATTTATGTATTATTTTACTGATGATCCTCTAGTGTTTTCTTTCAATTTTGCTTCTTCAAGGTTTATAACAACATGAATTGCGCTTGTACATGGCAGGACAATCGACATTATCAGGTATGCATTGGTGGGTATATTTAATTTCAGCTAGTCCTTTATTTACTTTCAGCGTTAGTTTCAATTTCGATGTTATGTAATGTTCTTTCTATTGAAAACCTATGTTTTGCTATTGCGACATGCGGTAATCAACAGTTGGGGCATATGTATACACCTAATTTTTTACGCTTTCTATTTTCATACATGTTACTAACAATTCCTCTTTTCAGGTCAGAGGTCGCTAATGCATCTATCTCTGGAACGGGTGCCTTTAGGGGCTCATTTTTGGGATAGGGGTATGATTATTCACGTAACCATTGGGTTAAGGATGATACATGGAGAGAGAACAACTTTCAGTTCCATTTATGTTTCTCTTTTTCACTTATCCTCTTATTTTGTCCCTCATTGTTTTGACATCTAGTTTTCTTATGACCCCACTTCTTCTGCCTTTCATTATCTTCACTTTTCATGGTACTTTGCACTCCTCCCTTTACATTTTTATCCATGGACGACGCCATCACCCACAGACGATTCCATCAGTGTAAATTCAAAATCTCGATCGACACCTTTACCCGCAGGTGATGGAGTCGGTATAAAGCCTGCAACTCAATTTTGACCTCATCATCATCATATATCATATCAACAAGAACTCGCCATTATCTTTTCTCTCTTTTGCCAACTTACACCTACTAGCTTAGCTTTTGGATTTCTTACATCTTGACTCTTGGCTTGGAGATTCTTCTTACTTGGATTGGTTTGCTTGCACTTTTGGGTCATCTATAATGAGTTAGGACTGGATTGTTTCCCCTTCTCCACCTGAAAGTTGTTCTGTCTTGGTGTATGGTCCTTGGGAGAGAGATGCATCAAAGACCAACCCCTAATAAGTAAGTGCTCTAACCCAGTTTGTCATTTTGTATATAGTATTTTCTTTCATTTGCTATTTACTATATGTTAGCTTAATATTTTATGCACATGCTAGGTTAGCATATTGTATATCATCTCCTTTCATGCATGCTTTACTTCGGTTAACATAAACTTTGCATGCTCATCTTGTTCATTATTATCCCCCATAGTGTCGATACCTCCATAGGGTTCCTTCCTCTTCTTCGACTTAGGCCTTGGAAACCTTAGGTTGTCCTAGTGTAAGGGTTACTTCCCTTGGGGTATGTGATCATAGCTCGGTCCCTGTACCCCCTTAAATTTTATCCGTTTGTGTGTCGGTCTTGGTGTGTCCCTCACTTGTTGCCTCAATAACCTAGTCAAATGGATGATAAGAGTGTATGGTGTCTAGACGCATTTTTTCCCGCCATATTAGGGGTGGGGAGTAATTATAAACAAAGGCTGCATTTTACTTTGATTTGTAAGTACAATAATAACCCTTTTCGTCCCATAGAATAACAAAGCCCCTTCCTTTGTTACAAAATACATCCATCCAGATCCCTTAATCAAATATAGAGGGCTTATAGGTTGATTTGAATTTTAAGAGCATGTTTAAAAGTTAGCACCAACATCGACCTCAAATATCCCTATTCAAAATAATGTCCTTTCTTATAAATCTTTATAGTAATAATAGACACGCCATTTGATTTAGTGATTGAAAGATTTTAATAATGCCCATAAGGCTTTATGCTCATCAAATATATGAACCATCGAGCAGTTTTTGGACATAGTCATATGCTTGTATTGATAGTCTTCATGGTTGAAATCACTTTAGATGCACATTTAATAATGCAATATATTTCATTATTGACACATCATATTTTGTACAATACAAACACGCACAAAACCCAACATTAAATCAATGGGACCCAGATATACCAAAATACATTTCAAACCCAACATTAAGATATTTCAAACAAAATAAATTCTTGTCTTTATAACATAAATCTTATTATCCATTTATTTTTTAACTTTCATTATATTATCTCTTTTAAAATCCCAAATGCCAATCTTTAACCTTTGATGGACATTATATGCATTAAATTAAATTGAATATTGTACCCAAAGAAAAAGTATGTGCCTCCTCAAATTCACCAACCAATAAGAGCACTACAACGCTCTTAATTTCATTATGAAAAATATTCTTATGTTGCAAGATATAATTACAAAATCTCTTTAATCACGAGTGAGATGCCAAAAACTGACCCATCCCACTTCCAATACGAAAGCTTCAATTCCACAATCATTAATTCGCACTAATGTCACTTCCATCATATCCCAATTTCTTTTTACTTTTACATCACCATATTCATTATTCGAAAAAACACGTTCCTTTTAAAGAATTAAAGATTTGCCAAAGCAAATTGCAATATTTTAAGGGCTCGGAAATATTTGGTTTGTCTTTTGTAACGAAACTTGGGATCACTCTAGATTTTATCATGCTTTCAGTTCACAGCAATGTCTTCATAGGTTTTCCAAGTGGACTATTAAAAATTATTAAATAAAAAATATACAAATAGTGAAAGAGACATGACTCATTTTAATAGAGATTTAATAATGTTTCGTACCGGCACTCACAAATATAAAATAAAAATAAAATATTAGTAACTAGGTTGAATCATTTCAAATAAAAACAATCATTAAAAAATTATAAGTAATCAAAGTTTAATCATTTCAAACAAAAATAATTTTAAATTCATATTTTATGTAATTGTTAGTGTAATTATTATTCGTATTGAGCTTTCATCTTTGGGTAAATAGTTGTTATTTTTTAACCAATAAGATATGTTTATTATTTTTCATAAAAAAATATATACTTCTCATACTAGTAAATTTCCATAATTTTTAACTAAATAATTATAAAAATTAATTTATCTCCAATTTGATTGGTTTGTAAGTTTACATGTTATTGCAACCTTCAACACAATGGAGGAAAGAAGATGTCAAAGCATTTATTGTAATTTATACAAAACAACTATCATATATATTTTACTTTAAAAAATTATCTTCGACAAATTTAACCCTTTTGCGATTTGGCACCCCACAAAATGAAGTCATTTCCACCGCCTTTGCTTTCATTTTCTACCAGCAGCGTCTCATATATGTTATCTTTCAAGAAAGAGTGTTGATTCATGCTACAGTCTGTGAAGGGGAAGAGGCTACCCTTCACTCAATACGCACCCCGGTCAACTGCCGATCAATGCATCATGACAGTTCATTGTGAAATGGACGGTCATGATGCATTGACCGGGGTGCATATTGAGTGAAGCTTAGCCTGTACATTACATTTTTTTATCGCGGTAGTACTTTGCAACATCATTGTTCTTGTTACTTTTAAAGCCACTAAATAATCTATTCGATTAATCAAATAATTTTAATTTTGCATGTAACAATGAATACTAAAAAATTATAAAGATTGATATTACAAAATAAAAAAGGAATATTTTCGGGATTTTGTTTTATTTTATTGTGTGCCATGTTAAAAAATTTATAATATAAAATTAAAATTAAATTAATATAATAGAAATTATTAATTTACTAAATCTATAGCAACAATTACTATACAAACATATACGCTAGTACATAATTTTATAATATAAACACACAAATAAACTAATACTATAAATTAATTAAGTTAGTATCATTATAATTGATTAACAAACACACAAATATACTAATAGTATAAACTAATACTATATAAATTAACTAGGCTTAGTCCCACAATAATTATTAAACAGAAAAACACACAAATACTATATCTATTACTCAATCATGTACCAATATTGATTGTCTATGGAGTCCTAAACAAAATATTTGTCCATATTTATTTTCAAACATGCTTCGAAACAAACATTTTTTAAAAAATATTTATGACTATAAACATCAACTCAATATAATTCAACTATTGGATTTATTGTCATTGATGCCAAAGGATTTGGTCACATGTAGCTCATTCAGAGCTCATAGTGAAGCGCATTTAGAGCTCAACCACAACACTTATCATCCAGAGCTCAGTCATAATATTTATTGTTCAGAGTTCAAAGTGAAAATGGTTTGGAAATCGTAAGGTTAATGGTTTGGAGATTGAAGTGTAATGGTCTGGAGCTCACCGATAGGAATGCATATCATTCGAAGCTAGGAGTAAAAATGGTCCAGAGCTCGTAGTACAAATGGTCTGGAGCTTGAGGAGCTCATAAAAGCGTAGCTCAGAGGAGCATTGTAGCTTGTCTAGAGCTAGAAGTATAAATGGTTCAAAGCTCAAAGGAACTCACTTGCAATGTCTATCGTTTAGAGCTAGAAGTATAAATGGTCAAGATCTCGAAGTATAAATGGTCTGGAACTTGTCGTTGTGAAAAAATCTATTACAGTTACTGATTATTAACCTCCTACACTTGTAAGATTATTTGATCAACAAATATTGGAAAATAACACAACTGTAACTTCACAAATACAAACACATAAAAAATACCCAACAAGGTGAACACAATATTTTCGGACAATTGTCCCTGGAAAAACCCCATAGGGAAAACTAGTACTACAGATGAGAAATATATTAAACTTCAGCAAATCAAGAGATACAAATACTGTGCCTCTTACTGGTAGATCTCCGACAATCTCCTAATTTGCTGATTTTCCTCCACTGCATAGCTATCATGCGCCCTTTAACACTGCAAGTCTCTAAAAGTTTCCTTGTTACAAATAATGACCCCCCTTATATACTACTCTCGTTGAAAATCAACGGCCGAGATTTACACATGAACGGCTGAGATTAAGACAACTCAATAACCATTAAAAACCTTGGTTAATCACCAGAGTCAATATTAAATAAAAAATTGTTTTTATTAACAATATTTGTTTGACAAAACAACTATTTTTCTAAATTCTAGGCTGGAGCTGCTACCCATAACTGCTGCACAGCTGTCCAAGCTACTAAAATTAACACTCCCTCTTGAAGTTGTTTTGCAGACACCCAACATCTCTCTGAAGAAGATGCTTCCCCAATGCCTTTGGAATATCTGCTATGATCTGTTACAAACTGGCTTAACAACCCCATGCTGTACACAATCTTGATTGATACTTGATGTCTTATGTTTTGACCTATCAGACCGGATTCTAGTCAACTTGATGCAACTCTGATTGTCGCAGTGTATCACTGTAGTCTCAACCTTCTGACCAAACAAAGCTACTAGCAACTTCCGAAATAAGTCACATGTTGCCATGCTAGCTGTTATGTTCTGACTCTACTATGCCACAAACTTCTGCTTCCTGCTGAACCAAGATACAACTTTCCCAGACTGAAACAACACCCTGAGTGCTCCTCTTGTCCGTTGTACTACCTACCCCATCTTCAGTTACATTCCTTCACCTCGAGCATATCTAATTCCATACTTGATTGTACCTTGCAAATATAAGCACATGCTTTGTTGTAGTCCAATGCACTCTCTTTGGCTCAACCATGAACTGACTAAGAGAGTTAACTGTAAAAGCTATATCTGGCCTGGTATTGACCAAATACATGAGAGAACCTAACTGCCTGTAAAAGGTGGGGTCTACATCCTTCTCCTTGGATGTGTCTAAATTCATGAATGGGTGTAGCTTCCATCCTGAACCTTTTCAAGATTTCCATTATTTCCCTTGCCCAAGGACTCTCCATCTTTCTGCCATACCTCCATGCCTAGAAAGTAGTGCATAAGTCCCAAATCCTTCATCTCGAACTCTGCTGCAAGATCCCTCTTATTCTTCTATGATAAATAAGAAACAAGTCAACATATAGAACAAGAATGAGAATCTTCCAACTACCAAGTAGTAGAGATAGCATCTGCCTCACTCTTCACAAACATTTCCTGCAAGTAACTATAATGTGCTCATTTGGGGAGCCTGCTTGAGTCTATACAATGCTCTCTTCAATCCACATGTGGGTCTCTTTGCTGTTACAAAGCCTTCTGGTTGTTCTATGTATACCTCCTCTTTCAACTCACCATTAAGAAATGTTGTCTTGACAATTTGATGTTCCCATCTGTGTAGATTAGCTCGTTATTACCTGGCAACTATTAGTCTATTCCCTCTTTTACCCCTTTGCCATTTGCCTTATATTTCTCGAAATATGCTTGATCTTATAGATCCATTCCAACCACTGCCCTATCTCTAGGCACTACCTCCCACACATCATTCTGCATAATGAAGTATACTCCTCAACATGCTTCTTGCCACACTTGATTTGTGCAGGCTCCATGAAAGCTAAAGGTTCACTATCTACATACTAACTAATGCAACATAGTCATCAACCTAAACTCCTCCTAGGAGTACCCACTAACTCCAATTCTTCTGTGTCTGTTGAACCTCAACTGCCAACTGTAAATGAAATTATCCATGTCTTCTTGATGCAAATTTCATTTGAAAACTCTCTCCTCCTGAGTCTAACTAATAACTGTATTGAGCTTTGCTGCCCTTGACTAAGTGATCCTTGGAGCTTCTGTTGGCTGCTCATGATCATCTACTATCTCTAGCAATGCCTTGTCCTCCATGAACTTCATCACGTCAAACAATAATCGGAATGAATATCTGATATGCCTTTGATCACTGTACCCCACAAAGTAGCAGTTTGATCTAACTTGGTATTGTATCCTTAGGAATTATGCCAAACTCCCAAAGACCCTAAAGTGACTGAATCTGGCTTCTTCCCAGTGAATGCTTCATGGTGTCATCTTCCCTAGTACCTTATGTGGAACTCTATTTTTGTAAAACTGCAACCCATAGATAACGGGGTATATCCTGGTCATGCAACATAAATTATAGAATTCTTCCTCTCCAACTCCATTCTGTTGCGGATTGTAAGGAACAGTCCACTCTCTCATTCCTTCTCCAGAACTCTTGGAACTCATTGCTTTTGTACTCGCCTCCATTGTCTGACCGAAGAACTTTTAGAATTCTCAAGAGCTTTGAACTCTTGGAAGTGACTGAAAACCTCATCCTTGGTCTTCAAGAAGTTTCCATGTCTTCCTATCATCAATAAAAGTAACAAAGTACTCATATCTGAGAGAATGACATTGGTCCACATACATTTGAATGTAATAGATCAAGAATGCCCCTTGATCAAGAATTGGATCTTGATGGAAAAGATGCTTTAGCAAACTTCCCCAACACGCATACACAGTGCTCACCTCAGGAAACCTGTCACTGTCTCATGAAGTAATTTAAGGGCTCCATGATGGATATGTATGCCATAATCTCTAAGATTCTTTCATTGCCTTAGGAATATCAAATTGCAGCCTATAAAGAATGGGTGGTGTCTTATCAAACATGTGTCCCTCTAAAGAGTACATTGTATCCTGAAGGACATATACAAAATCAAATTCATCCCTAAGCAATGATGAGAATCATCTTACCACTCTGAAATTGTCCCTTTCCCAACTGAGTTGAGTTTGGACATGTTCCCCCATAGAGATATGGATTTTGGTGCTCTCTTCCTTATAACTGGAGAAGTATTCTCTAACTCTTGTCATATGATATGACACCCCACTATCTATGTACCAAAACAAATGAGCTAAATATGCTATGAGTGCAAACTCATCTTCCATTCTACTAGAGATCATCTGCACTTGTTGAAGCCCAACTTGCTTCTTTCCTTTCTTTTCATTCTTCTTCCTTTCTGGGAAATAATTGACATATGGCCAAACTCATGGCCATAACACTTGATCTTCGAAGAATCTTTCTTCTTCTTTTCACCTTGTGAATTTGATCCTTTACTAGACCCCTTCTTTGCTTTCCCTTTCTAGGGGCAACATTTTCTTGTTTCACCTCACTTTTCTGACTCTTACTGTTGGCTCCATGACAAGACTTAGTCTAAGCTCCTCCTGCAGTGAAATCACTCCTCGATACGGTAAGGTGTCTCATCCATTGATCTTGAACAAAGACATCCCACTGCTTAGTAAACCCTCTCACTAGCTCGTCATCATTTGGTTTGTCTCCAACAGCTGCCAATTCATCCTTGTCTAAGTCTGGTGAGGGTAACTTGTGACAGTCTTCTCCCTTATTAATCTGGGTATTCCTTCTTTGAGAATCAGCTTACGTTAGTGGTAGCATTCTACAGATTCATAATGGCATCCCACATCGTCTTTATCTAACTCTTTCAATATGAAACCGTCAAGAATTAATCTTCCTTCTATATGCTAAGAGTTGTGTTTCTTAGGTACAGGTACAACAGTGGTCACAATTCCTTGATACCATTCTCTTTATTTTGGGCTTCCAGAACCGAAATTGCTCCCTCCAATCTGTCGTGATCTCTTAAACTTGCTAGGCCATCTTAAAAGAAAATAATAATAATAATTTTGAAGAGGTTAAACCTGGGTTTTATAAACCCGTCACTTCCTTTCACCTATAAATCTCTTTACCCGAACTTAGCTTGATATGTGAAAAATCTATTACAACTGATTATTAACCTCCTACATTGTTTATTTGATCAACAAAATTGGATTGTAACTTCACAAATACAAACACATAAAAAATACCCAACATGAACACAATATTTTCAAACAATGGAAAAAACCCTGTAGGGAAAACCAGTACTACATATGAGAAATATATTAAACTTCAGCAAATCAAGAGATACAAATACTGCTTGCCTCTTACTGGCAGAGCTCCGACAATCTCCTAATCCTCCTGCTGATTTTCCTCCACTGCTATCCAACGCTATCACTGTGTGCTAACACTACAAGACTTCCTTGTTACAAATGACCCAATGACCCCTTTATATACTACTCTCGTTGAAAATCAACGGCCGAGATCAATACACATGAACGACTATAAGACAACTCAATAACCATTAACAACCTTGGTTATTGTCATGGGGTCAATATTAAATAGCTAACGCAGCGGATTTCACTAGCCAATGCTGCTATATTGGGTGCGTCTAATCTACTAAAATTAACAGTCGTACTGAGACACTAGCTATTTTTTCAGAGATAGCTCAGAGCCTTAGAGGAAGTCCAGAGCAAGCTACTCCAGTTCAGTCCTATGAAGACTATGCCTTCATCCAAACAAAATTAGCTAATGAATCTCATCCACCACCCATTCCCAACAAAGTTTGCATCTCCAACTGCTTTTATTTTTGTTTAAATAGTTGTTATTATGCACAAGTGAACCCTTCCAACACCTTTCACAGCTGCCCATACAACTGGCACCTCACAATATGAAGAAGACCACCTCGTCTCATATATGTTATATTTCAAGAAATATTAATACCACGTGCCTCTGCCCATACAACCACCAATGGAGCTCTTAATATGCCTTCTTAGTTCACCTGAGGGAATGCCATCAACTCATGCTTCTTTACGGAGCTCCACGACTCATCACTGAACCAGCTCTCTGTGCTCGCTGGCCCTAGCTCAACTGTCGAACATGGGCTATGCCAACTGTTCTGCACAACTGAGCTGCTAAGGAACATCACATGCACCTTTCTATCATCCATCCATGAGTGCCAATACAAACCTGAGTTGCTGCCCATACAACCACCGGCAGTCACCTACTGAGGGTGCACCAGTGGACTCATCACTGAACCAGGAAGTCCTCCTCGCATGAGGAACATCACATCCTTCCTCCATGAGTTTTCCTGGTGCTGAGCCTCTACTCACCCCGACCTGCTGCGACTGATCTGTCACCCAAGTCCAACACCACCAAAGATCCCTGCGGGGAGCACTACAAGCTCACCATCTTTGTAGACCTCATCACATGCGGGTGCGGTACTCTTCTTCCCTCAGCTCGATCCAACCTCTGATCTCGCCCCGATGCCATGGCCACTGACATCGGCGTGCCTACTCTTTAAGCACCCGTCTATGTCCAGACCGCATTGACTCCTACTCAAGTCTTCTGCCTTAGTTGTCACCTCACCACACTGCAACCATATCCATGATGTCCTTGACTTAGCCCACCATGTCGTGCATCACCGTGTGAACCATCCTCTGTCCACTTCCATGAGTCTCAGTCACTGCTTCTGCACCCACTCCGCATCCACGCTTCCACTGCGCCTCCGATACATCTATGTGAGTACTCAACTCATCTGCGTTGTTTAACCTCTGCAAGGTTGAGGAGCTCGCCACACTTGGCTCGCTCGCGTCCGAGTTACTTCTCCTCCATTTTGACCACCGGATCCCAGTCTCACTCCATCACATCTCTTGGTTGTTTCCCACATGAACTCTGCTTCTAAGGACGTTGCCACCTCAAAGGTCTCCCTAAGTCCACTGTCACTTAACTCTGGAGTACCACTGCTAATCCACGATGCACATCTCTGCATGGATATACTCTGCAAGGGTAGAGTATATCTTCAAGGTCTCCTGAACACCCCATCCTCTGAATGTCCAAGTGCACCAAGTGTTCCACGCTCCACTTGGTGGGGTTGTGAGATCACCACGTTGGTCTTATTATCTGCCATGCTCATCTGTCTCTATAGGCTTGCGTTGCACTCTCAACGCAAGGCCTCTATCGTACAAGGTCTTCATGCTCAAACCAACTCACTCTGCCTCTGCATTGCCCTCATGAGTTTCCCAACTCGCTCCGCGTACATTGGGTAAGTTCTTCGCTCCAAGACACCCTGCAATGTTCCTAAGTGCAACCAACTTTGCTCACCAACCCACCTCAGCTAAACATTTATTCTGAGACATCCTTGGGCTCACAGCATGGTCCTTTTAATCCCCCATGCACAAATATTTCTCACTACATAGCCCTCAAAAGTTGTATTGGTGCGCCATCGGGAACTTCCTGGGAGGTCACCCATTTTCTGCCTGTGCGCTTAACTCGCCCAACTCACCCAGATCTTCTGTAGACCAATGCATGTGAGGTCGTCAACCCCAACCCATGCCTGACCAACCATTTGCCTCGGCTGGGAGTCCCTCTGGCTCCCTGGATACCGCCTCGTGCACTACCCTGCTCGGATGGGGTCTACCCATGTTGGGGGAGGCGGTCACTTTATGAGCATGGATACGCACCCCCCTTATACATATAAGGCATGTGCGGGGTTCTTGTGTTTCTCTTGCAGCCATATCTGTAGAAAACTAGCTACCTAATAGTTCCATCCATAGAATGACTTTGAACACACTTCCAATTTTGAAGATAAAAGAAAAACTATTACAAAACTTGTGTTTTAGGAAATTACAAAGAAATGTGTGAGTTACAATGGTTCCTTAGTTTCTAATTAAATAAGTACTTATGTAATCTTTTGGTTCATAAGTTAAATGAGAATAAGTACATCTGGAGTTTATTGTAGACGATAGGGAACATTATTAACAATAGAGCATGATGAAATTAAAAGATGCAAACTTGAACAATGGAGAAGGCTTGGGCCTACAAAATCTATAGGAAATCATCAAGTTACCATTTCTGCATGGATCATATACAACTAATCTCCTTATTTAATCTATGGAGATCTATTTTTATTTGACTCGGGTAACACCATATTTCATTAAAATTGGTAATCTGATTACAGAGACACACTCTAGCCAAGTTGGAATTAAAAAAAGTGTAGTCCTCAATCTTAACTAGAACTAGGGAACATGGAGAAATGTTGTTGCGCAGTACCCACCATATTACAAATATTACATTACAAAATACTGAAAACATGGGAAGAACAAACGAGTCATTTAGCCAGGGTCATAACTCCTTTCCCTAGATGTGTCCCACCAAGGAACAACAATCATTGATTAATGTTCAAAATTTAAAATACACCGAATCTCAATAATCAAATATTTACAGCTAGGACCTTGTCATGTCGAGCCCCGTTGGCTATTGCTTCGAATTCAAAAGGTCATTGACATTTTGAAAATTAAGGTAGCTATCCATTGGGTAATAACAGTGGCAGTGACACGGCCAAGAAATTTTCCAAGGATACCAAACATGAACATAAAACGTGTGTTTTATTACTCTTATATGCATGTATGACAAGTGCAAAATTTTTTCTAAGACTGTATACTCTTATACACATGTATGTATGCAAAGTGTTTAACAAAATGACTGAACAAGATATCATCTTATGCAATGTGATCATGAGCTAAGACATGGGTTTCCTCTTAAGACATTGACACTGTTTCACCAAATGTAAGCAACGAGTGTCCATCCCAATTGGTTCACCTTTTTCAACATTCTACTAGTCTGTACATTAATTTTTTCTTGCGGCAATACTTAGCAACATCGTTGTTCTTGTTACTTTTAAAGCCACTAAATAATCTATTTGTTTAATCAAATAATTTTAATTTTCCATGTAACAATGAATACTCAAAAATTACAAAGATTGATATTAGAAAATAAAAAAGGAATATTATTGGGATTATGTTATTTTATTTTGCACTATGTCAAAAAATTTATAATATTAAATTAAAATTAAATTAATATAATAGAAATTATTAATTCACTCAATCTATAGCAACAATTACTATACAAACCTATACGCTAGTACATAATTTTATAATATAAACACACATAAACTAATACTATATAAATTAATTAAACTAGTATCATTATAATTGATTAATAAACACACAAATATACTAATAGTATAAACTAATATTATATAAATTATCTAGGCCTAGTCCCACAATTATTATTAAACACAAAAACACACAAATAATATATCAATTTCTCAATCATGTACCAATATTGACTATCTATGGACTAAACAAAATATTTGTCCATATTTATTTTCAAACATGCTTCGAAACAAACAATTTTTTTAAATATTCATGACTATAAAGATCCACTCAATATAATTCAACTGTTGGATTTATTGTCATTGATGTCAAAGGATTTGGTCACAATGTAGCTTGTTCGGAGCTCATAGTGCAGCTCGTTCAGATCTCAACCAAAAAACTTATCATCTGGAGCTCAGTCACAATGCTTATCATCCAGAGTTCGAAGTGAAAATGGTCTTGAGCTCACCTATAGGAATGCATATCATTTGGATCTAGGAGCAATAATGGTCCAAAGATCGTAGTACAAATGGTGCAGATCTTGGAGGAGCTCATAATAGTGTAGCTCGTTCGGAGCATTATAGCTCGTTCAGAGCATTGCAGCTCGTTTGGAGCTAGAAGTATAAATGGTCTGGAGCTAGAGGTATAAATGGTCTGGAGCTCGGAGGAGCTCGCTAGTAGTATCTATCGTCTGGAGCTAGAAGTATACATGGTCAAGAGCTCGGAGTATAAATGGTCTGAAGCTTGTTGTAGTGTGAAGGATCTAGAACTCATAGTAATGCTTCTCGTCCGGAGCTAAAAGTATAAAAGGTTCGGAGCTAGCAATCCGGAGCAATGTTTTTCATCCAGAGCTTGCTCTCAATGTTTGAAGTCCGGAGCTAGGATGATGCTCCAGAGCTGATTGTTGAATTAGTTCAAAGCTAGTAGAAATGATTTGGATCCAGCCGTGATGGAATAAGTTCTAGAGCTCTGACTATGAATGTTTTGGAGCTTCATTACATCTAGAGCAATAAAAAGATAAGTCTGTGTGAATTGAAAGAAGATTATTTGTGCTCTGAATCTCCATTATCCATGACAAATCACCCATTCTAAGGTGTCAAAGAAAACACAGTTATAATCTTCAAGGATACAGGATGACCTCCCTTTTTTGGCATTGATATATTTCTTATATTGATTGTTACATAAATTTCCACTGTGTCATGCGTTTGAAAGAAACTATTTCTTTGGAAATTCATCCAAAGTGTTGGCACCAATGTTTAGAAGGAACAATCAAGTATAAAATACGATAAAAGATGAAATAAGAGGTGCACGCTTAAATAGAGGAACTATTAAATTGTTGAGAGGAGAAGAGTATAGAGAAGATGGAGATTTGACAAGGAAGAAGGAAGAGGCAATGGAAGAACTTAGAAAAGGAGAAAACAATGTGAACAATTCCCGAGTGTGAGACAAGCATATAAGCATTTGGAGTAGTATTACAAAACTAGAAGTGCGGCCATGAGCGAGAAAGTATGCTTACCATAAATCATCAACAAAGAAAGAGTGCAATTGTGTGAGTGATGACGAACTGTAAAAGGAAGTAGAAAGTGCGAATGAAAGATTTTTGAGGAAAGGAAAACGCGTTAATAAGTGTAAGGAAATAAAATGAGCTGGATAATAAAGAGATATCAGTAAATGAAAGTGGATATAGTGAATTGGGATATGATGCAGTGACATTAATTTGCACTAATTTCACTCCATCATATCCCAATTTCTTTTTACTTTTACATCACCATATTCATTATTCGAAAAAGCACGTCCCCTTTAAAGAATTAAAGATTTGCCAAAGCAAATTGCAATATTTTAAGGGCTCGGAAATATTTGGTTTGTCTTTTGTAACGAAACTTGGGATCCCATGACATCACTCTAGATTTTATCATGCTTTCAGTTTACAGCAATGGCTTCCTAGGTTTTCCAAGTGCACTATTAAAAATTATTAATTAAAAAAAATACAAATAGTGAAAGAGACATAGACTCATTTTAATAGAGATCTAATAATGTTTCGTACCAGCACCCACATTTTAAAGAAAGGAAAAAATACCTAACGTGTAGTTGTAAGATAAGTAATGAATCCAACAAAAATAAAAAAAATATTAGTAACTAGGTTGAATCATTTCAAATAAAAACAATCATTTCAAATTCATATTTAATGTAATTGTTAGTGTAATTATTATTAGTATAGTTTTTATTTTTGTTTAAATAATTGTTATTATTTGTATTTTTTAACCAATAAGACATGTTTATTATTTTTCATAAACAAATATATATATTTTATATTAATAAATTTGTACAATTTTTAACCAAATAATTATAAAAATTCATTTATTTTCAATTTGAATGGTTTGTAAGTTTACATGTTATTACAACCTCCAACATAATCTAGGAAAGAAGATGTAAGAACATTTATTGTAATTTATACAAAACAACTGTCATATATATTTTACTTTAAAAAACCATCTATGACAAATTTAACCCTCTCGGGATTTGACACCCCACAAAATGAAGTCATTTCCACCGCCTTTGCTTTTGTTTCCTACCAACAACGCCTCATATATGTTATCTTTCAAGAAAGATTGTTGATTCGTGCTACAGTCTATGAAGGCACCTCTGTAGAATTATCTTTATTCCTATCGGGAAGGTGTCGTCTCAAAATGCATCTCGTTAGCACAACCGATGATGAGAACTCTTACCTTCCTTTGGCGTATCAATCGGAAAATGAAATACTACTTGTAGGCCCTTGCACATGGCAGGGAAAACTTCACTCGAAGCATGCTTGAGAGCAACTAGAGCGTGTCCGTACGACCCATCCAACCATCCCTCATGTTCCCTAGGTTGCCCTCGGGCTCATGTACAGAGCTGACAGTCCACGTTTACTTTTTCTAAATATAACTTTGCTAATTTTTGGGAAAAAACATTTACTTCCAACCAATTGTTGGCGCATATCAGTTTTACCTTAGCTCATATTCACCTAAATACTTTATTTACCTTTATTGTATTCATCCTCACCAACTTATGTGTCTGGATATTTCTTTTTATTTATTTAGATATTAGGGGGATATTATCTAGTTGTTAGGTATAGTTCTTTCCTTGAACCAATTAAAATCCTTAGCCTTTGGTCATATGGTATGGTCGTATGAGGGATTATAGCTTGTGATTCCTACTATTAGGTGCTTAACCCCATCCCCTTTCATTTTATCTGTGTGGTGAAGGTAAGAGCATACTATTGAAAAACTTGTATGTTTTGATCGGTAACTCGGTTTTGAGTGTCTCTTTTTACAAAATTTCTTGTTTTTTCGTGCTCTTTCCATTGGAAATATTTATTTTGAGAATCACAATATAATTATAAAGTGTCTTATTGTAACATGCACTCATTATAAAGTGCCACAATCATGGGGGCTATTGTTGCATTGCTTGGTTCTTACATTTTTTTTGGTGATTTATTAAGGATGAAATCTACTTCTGCATTAGAACATGTTGAGCCGTTAACAACACATAAGTACCACACATGGAAATAATAATCAATAATTAAGAAAAAAAGATTATGGGCTTTAAATTCTTCAGAACAATCAATGTTCACTAGAGAATATGAGAAATTTCAGTACCAATGCAAATTTGATGAGTGTATGGATTTGATAGGAAAGTGTGTAAGTGACAGTCTTTTGTTTCATTTGGAAAAAATGTGACTCTCCTTTCAAAATATGGGAGAAATTGGAGGATTTATTTAGTAAGGTGGATCATATGAGAGCCATGCAACTTGAAATTAAGATCACCTCTCTTAATCCTGAATATTTTCCAACAATTATCGACTATCTTACCAATTTTAAGCATTTGTTGACATAGTTGAAGGGGAGTGGAAGAGATAAGAAAGATGAAGAGTGTGTTTACTTGATTCTATACAAGTTGAGAGGACCATTTCAAATATTTTCTTTAGCCTTTTTCTCTAGCATGGATGCCTTAGGTGAAGAATTCAAAATGCTTGACTTAGATACATTTTGTAAAAGACTTACTAGGGAAGAATCCAAATTGTCTCACCTTGAGTCTTCCACCTCTCAAAAGGCATTAGTTTCATCTAATCGTATGGGCAAGGGAAAACCAAAAAGTAAAACCAAATCCACCTCTTCTCCATCTCAAATTGCTCCTAAACCCAAAGAAAACAACTCTAAACCTAAGGATTCTTCTAAATCTAAGAAAAAGTCTAGCCTTTCATGCTCTTTTTTGGGGGTAGTGGTCATGAAGAACATAGGTGTTATAGTGAATGCAAGCCTTAGAGGATGCAATCAAGAAACACAAAATTTATATCTCCACTCCACCTCTTTATAATTGACATGGAAAAACTCTTAATGTTGTTGGGAGATCTCATTCATCACTTGTAGACAATTGAGTTATAGATTCTGGTGCTTTTCATCACATGACTTATTCCAAGGAGTATTTTGTTTCTCTAGCTTTGAGTTATACTTCCAAAATTGAGGTTGAAGATTCTTCTTTTCTTTTTGTAGAGGGAAAAGGTGATATACAACTTGATGGTGGCAGTATCCAAGATGCACTATATGTTCCTAACATCACTACAAATTTACTTTGTGTATATCAAATTTGTCATTCTAGTAAAGGGAAAATAGTGAATTTTACACCACATGAGGCAAAAAAACTTTTTAGAGCCTTATTCACTTTTTGCTCAGGGTATTGTTGATCATAGTTCTAGACTATATCATTTTGAGGGTTTTGGTGCACTTCTTCGATAGGGACAGGATTGGTGTCTCATGTAGGTTCAAAGAGTAAGCTTTGGCATGAAAACTTTAGACATCTCAATTACAAATAATTGAAGGAGTTGAGAACTCATGGTATGGTAGATGGTCTTCCTAG
This sequence comes from Taxus chinensis, assembly GCA_019776745.2. Taxonomy (NCBI): domain Eukaryota; kingdom Viridiplantae; phylum Streptophyta; class Pinopsida; order Cupressales; family Taxaceae; genus Taxus; species Taxus chinensis. Next base: position 652,916,006 of record CM034148.1, read on the forward strand.
AGTTTCTTGTCTTGAGAGAGTTTTCTCTGGCTATGCATTAGGAAAACAACACCAAGCTACATTTCCTAAGAATTTTTCTAAGAGAGCTTCTTCACCACTTGAGCTTGTGCATAGTGACTTGATGGTTTTTCCTACCCCCTCTTTTAAAAGAGCTAAGTAAGCACTTACCTTTATTGATAATTTCTCGAGGTGTACTTGGGTTTATTTTCTTAAGTACAAAAGTGAATGTCTTTCACACTTAAAATTATTCATGGCTTTGGTCAAGAAACAATATTAGAGTTGCATAAAGAACCTTCACACTAATAATGGGGGGGAGTACTTCAACAATGATTTTTCTGATTTTTTGGCAACTCAAGGAATTATTCACGAGAATTCTGTTCCTCATACTCCAAAATAGAATGCCTTAGCAGAGCGGAAGAATAGAACTTTGAAGGAAATGGCTAATTGTATGATGCATTCTAGAGATTTACCTACTATTTATTGGGTAGAAGAAGTTAATTGTGCTAACTACATTCAGAATCGCACACCACACAAAGCACTTGAGTATTTGAATCCAAAGGAAGCTTGGTCCAAAACTAAGCCAGATGTATATTTTTTTCAAGTCTTTAAGAGCCATGTTTGGGATTTTGTGCTAAAGAAGAAAATGAAAGCTTTGGAAAAGAAGAGCAAACCCTTGATATTTGTAGAGTATTGTGAGGAAATGAAAGCTTATCGAATTTTAGATCTTGATACTCATGTCATTATTTTTTGAACACAAGTTCAGTTTGATGAGCGCTTCACTCCTCATAATTCTTCATCTTCTTCAAGGCATCCTTCTACTTTATCATCTCATCTTGAGGATCCTTTCTTTGAGGAGGTTGATGATGAGGTTATAGATGTCATTGAGGATCCTATTCCCATTAATGTTATCACTATGCCTAAGTGTGCTTGGACTACAGTTTCTAAGGAAACACCTTTCATACAGGATCTTCCACCCACTAGGCATCGTCACACACATTCTACAAGTTTTGGAATTTTTTGTTAGGTAGTTTCTGAGGATCCAAAATATTTTTCAAAGGCTCATGGGATACAAGATTGAGATGATGTGATGGCATCTGAGTATTCTTATTTGATGAAGAATCATACTTGGGATTTGGTATCTCTTCCTAACGGAATAAATATGGTTAGGTGTAAGTAGGTATACCGAACCAAATACACAGTTCATGGGTACATTGATAAGTATAAGTCCCGTCTTATTGTAAATGGTTTTTCACAAGTTGAAGGTATTGATTACTCTGAGAATTTTACACCCATTTCCAAGATGGATTCTGTACGCCTTGTACTTTCTATTTATACATCATAGGGGTGGCCCATATACTAGATGGACGTGAAGAGTGCCTTCTTACATGGATATTTACAAGAGGAAATATACATGGAGAAAACTGCTAGATTTTTTCAGGATTCTTCTCTTGTTTGTAGGCTCTGAATGTCTCTCTACGGTCGCAAACAAGCCTCTCAATATTGGTATGAGAAGATGGATTATTTTCTTCTATCTACTGGTTTTGTTCGTTGTCACTCTAATCATACAATGTGTCTCCAACATGTTGGTGAGGATATTATGTTACTTGTATTGTATGTTGATGATATGTTATTTACTGGTAGTTCTTCTTCACACATTTAGACTATTCAGAGGGCTCTTTCTACACATAGTGACTTGACAAATCTTAGGTTATTTTATTTACTTGGTTTGTAGATTTCTCAGACAGATTCAGGGATTCATTTGAGTTAGCAAAAGTACACCTATTATCTTACTTAGTGCTTTGATATGGTTGATTGCAAGCCAAGTCCATCTCCTTTTTAGTCTGGGGTTACTCTTACTTCCACATGTACCACTCCACTTTGTGATCCTACATTGTATAGGAAGCTAGATATGAGTCTCATGTACTTGACCCATACTTGCCATGATATTTAATTTATAGTAGGGCTTGTATCTTTGTTTACACATTCTCCTCATAGTAATCACTAGAAGGCTGCTAAAAGGATTTTTCACTATTTGTAGGGCACTTCCCACTTTGGCCTACACTACACTAGGGGTTTTACTCAGTTGATTGGATATACAAATTCTGATTGGGCAGGTTCTATTGATGACATGTGTTCCACTTCTGGTGATATTTTTTTGTCTTGGTTCTTCTCCAATTGCTTACGTGTGTAAAAATCAACAGGCTATTACACTTTCATCTTCATAGGAAAAGTATAGGGTAGCAGTTACAACAAGTGAACAAATTCTTTGGCTTTGACAATTATTGACAGATTTTGGATTTCCACAGGATTCACCGACTGTACTTTGGTGTGATAAAAAAAGTGCAATTCACATTTCTCACAACCTAGTTGAGTACTAGTGGACCAAGCATATTGAGATGCACATCCACTTCATTTTTCAACACATTCAGGATGGAGTTCATTTCTTGGAGTACATTCTAACTCAGTAGCGGGTTGCAAATATATTTTCGAAGCATTTTGCATCACCTCTCTACCTTGAGTTACGTGGAATGCTTGGAGTTTCAGAAGTTGTTCTTGGGGGTGTTCATGAGAACATCTTCCTTCTTCTACTTCTTTCTCTTTTCCTTCTAGTAGGATTCAATCCTTCTTTTGGTTTGATATTTCTTCATGGATATATTGTACATGAGTACCTCATCAAACCTAGTTATCGGGACTCATACTGTGAACATGCCACTTCTATTTTGGCCCCTAGCTTCACTTGAGGGGTGGTGTTAGAGTAGGTATTTACCTTAGCTCATGTTCACCTAGGTGCTTTATTTACCTTTATTATATTTATCCTCACCCATTTATATGTGTGGATATTTATTTTTATTTATCTAGATATTAGGGCCCGAATATTATCTAGTTGTTAGGTATAGTTCTTTCCTTGATATATGTTATTGACTATTTCTTTCATAGATATATGGTAGTGACTAGATCATTGATGTATAGTTCTTTCCTAAATCTATGGACTTGACTAGTTCTTTGATGACTAGTTCTTTCCTTGATTTATTGCTTGATTTACGACCTTGACTAGTTCTTAGATTGTTATTCCTTGCCTAATTAAGCAAGGCCCATCCTCATTATATTTTATTTATTTCCATAACAATATATGATATTATTGCTCATTTGTTTGCAAAGGTTTATGTAAAGTTATTCTGGTAAATTGCTTTCATCTTATTGATCGTGGTGTTTGATTAGCATCTGAGTTCTTGGCTTGACACGATCTGGTTATCATTCTTTTATGTGTAATTTTTTTTTGTTATCTCTAATCTTATTCTATAATTCCTATATGAGAATGGGTATATTCCCATTGTATATGCCCACTCTCACATAGGAATCTTAACATAATAATAGAGAAAAAAAATTATTTCACAGTTTTAGAAGTTAGTAAATTCTATATCTTTTCTTCTATGATCCCTATATGAGAAGGGTCATATGCCCATTCTATATTCCCATTCTCACATAGGAATCATAAAATAAAAATAGAAAATTAAATTTCATCTATATTGATTCTTGTGATTTATTCGGAGATGAAGAATATCATCTAGTTATTTTCCCTTACATGGTAGTGAACTGGCTGTTGTATAACAAAGTAAATTTTATCTCTATTCTTCTATGCTTTAGATATGAGAAAGGGAATACACCCATTCATATATAGGAATTAAATATTGAAGTAAATCATTTTGAGAGCTATATGATGTATTACTTTTGTTTATGCAAAATATTGACTATGAAATGATCTTATTTAATGTTTACATTTGTATCATTATTAGATGCTACTATTACCTTATTTTCCTATATTGATTATTATGATGATGAATGAATTTTTTCTTGCTTATCAAATTTGTAGTTTTCTATATGATTATAAAATTAGGTAGTAAAGTTATTTTTCCAATAGAGATTGCATTATTACTTTATTTGTTGATATTATGTACTATGTAGATAAAAAGTATAGTTAACCATTTTCTAATCTTCATTTAATAATAATTCAACATGATTACGAGTTGAAAATTCATGCCTTTTTATTGAACTGACATACATATAGTTTATTATTTTCCTATGGTATGTAGGAATCAAAATAATCATTATGAAGTGATACGTTGGATTTGATACACCTATAAAGGTGGTGATATTGGGTAAGTGCCCATGCTAAACAAAGTAAATGTTATCTCTATTGCTTTTTATCATACTTATTCACATATCTTTATGAACAATAATGGACTGTCTCTTATGACTCCTAATAAAGAGAATAGGCATATGCCCATTCTTCATCTTCTAATGTTATATCTATAATTCATTTTATGATATTTTCAACTATCTCTAGTATGAACAATAATTGAATTTTTTTTAACGATTCCCTTTTGAGAATAGGAAAATTCCCATTCTAAAATAAATATTAAAGAGAATAAACATATGTCCTTTTTACATATTCTAATTTTAGCAATATTAAACTTAATCTTTGTGATACCTCTATAATGAATGTGAGAATTAGTCTATGACTATTCAATACAAGATAAAAATTCTCAACTTCCCACTGTTTAATATGTATTTAATGACTGTGAGGGGGAATCTTCCCATTTAATACAAGCCAAAACATATTTGCTTATTTTAAAATGAATGTGCATATGCCCATGGGAAACAATGGTTCCAAATACAAGACAAAATATTATTTGTTTGTATTTAAGTGGGCATATCCCCATTTTGTTGAAACAATGATGCTAGTAATCTATATTCTAATTCTACTATTTCTATCTGCCTAAGAAATTCTTGTATGATTTCTAAATGAGAACAGGTATCACCTAATACTCAATAAATTCTTCAAAACTCTATACAAGCTGTGAGAATGGGAGGTCATTCTAAATCAAAGTAAATTTAATTATTCATATAACATAGGGCATGTGCCCATTCTTAACATTATAATACAAAAAATATTGTTTTTATTGAGAATGTAAATTATAATAGGGCATATTCCCATTCTAAACATTCTAATACAGGTAATATTATTATTTTGAGAATGAGGATGTGCACATTGAACGTGAATTGAAACATTTATGTGTTAATACAAGAAATATTGATTTTATTCTGAGGATGGTCATGTTCACATTATTTAATACATAGTCATTTTAATATTTATTTAAAAGCTGTGAGTAATTTTTTTAATCCTATATGAGAATAGGTAGAATAGAAATGTGATACCCATTCAATACAAAATGAAAACAATTTTTTTTTTCATGAGAATGGGTATATGCCCATTATAAACATTGTAATACAAGCAATGCTTATTTTAGAAGATTGCTCCTATTATTCCTATTTATACCTATTTACAAACTATGAGACTGTTTAATCCATACTCTTCTTATTCTTCATCAATTATTCCTATCTACCTAAGAAATTCTTCTATGATTCCTAAATAAGAAGGGGAATCTCCCCATTCAATATTCCCAATAAAGTCTTCTATGATTTATAAATGGGAAGGGGCATCTGCCCATTCAATACAAGACAATGCAAAAAATCTCCATCAATTTCACAACTCTTTTAACAAGATGTGAGAATGGGTGCACATTCTCAAATAAAGTAAATTTGATTAGCCCTATCACAATGGGCATATGCTCATTCTAAACATTATAATACAAGTAATATATATTTTAGAATGGGCATGTTTTAATAGTCATGATTGAGTAATATATTTTTATGAGAATGGGAATGTTCCCATTCTAAACATTCTCATAAAAGTAATACTTATTTTATGACAGTGGGCATGTGCATTTTCTAAACATTCTCATATAAGAAATATTGTTTTTGATTCCTATCTACCTAAACAAGTATTTTAGTTTAAACTTATGAACATGTATAATACATACTCTTCTTTTATAATTCCTATCTACCCAAGTAGGTCTTTTATAATTCCTATATGAGAATGGGCATCTACCCATTCTATACAAGATAATATAAAAATGCTCAATCAATTTCATAACTTTATACAAGATGTGAGAATAGGTTCCCATTCTAAAACACAATAAATAAGAATGAAAATAAATTATACTATATTTTTTTCATTATTCAAATATCTTGTTACAACATTTACAATAGACTTAGACCATTAGGATATTAAAGCATTTAAGCATTAAAAGGTGGTGATTTATTATTGTAGGATAGTTTCAATTTTTTTAAAACTTTATACAGGACGTGAGAGTGGGTGCCCATTCTTAAACACATTAAATACGTAAAAAATACAATGTATTTAAATTTTATTATTATAAAAACATCTTTAAAATTTCATGATTTCATTATTAAAACATATTTTTATAAATGTAGGACTTTAAAAATCATTACATGTGTCTACTTATGTATGAAGACAAATGTTACTATAATATTTTTCATGATTCATGTATCTATTTAAAACACTTAAATGGGTCCAATAAATTCAAATATCTAAGCTTCTTAAAAGCATATTACAATATATAAAAACATTAAAAGGTGGTGATTTGTTAATGTATTATATATTCAAATTTTGAATGTATGTACATGTTGACTATTTTATCCCCCAAGAAACATTAGCCAACTTGGGCCCACACCGGAACCCGAACAAGAAAAATGTGTAAAAATGTGATGAGTCAAAGATTCCCCATGCTCAACCTCTATTGGGATCTCAAAATAAGAAAATTCCAAACAAATAAAAAAGCACGAAAAAATAGGCCCTAGAGATTAAATGCTAAATTCTAGGCCTTACAAGGGCCACTGAGCCAAGAAAATAGCTTGCCGAGCTACTCGGTGAGTTGCTTGGCGAGTTGAAAGTGTGTTACAAGAAAGGGTGAGTTGGGGCCGAGCTCCCTGAGCTCGGCTAAGTGATGCATTAGGAGCGATGGAAATCGCTCAGCATAGAGGTCGAGCTCAACATAGGACACAAACGTGACAAGGTGGCCTGAGCTTGGTCGAGCTCATTCAGAACTTGGAAAGCCTAAAGAAAACAATGGGAGCTCACAGAGAGTGTGAACATCCAAAGGCTAAGATCAAGAAAATAGATCGATTATGGTAGTAAGATGAGCCAGAAGAAAAAGGAGATCATATTGATTGAGCTCAAAGAATGTTGACTAAACCAAGGAATCGATGATCAAGAAAGAACAGGTGGTAGATGGCTTAGCTCGATGAGCTATGCTGAATGAAATATATCCAATGGAATAAATGTTGAAGGGTTGGCGAAATACCATTCGAGCCCCAATGTTGCAGAAGAAAGTGCTATGAAATATGAAATCACAAAACTTGCAAAATGTCGAGACAAGCCAGAGATGAAATGATGCAACGAAGAGTTCAAGGCACTTGGGCTACATCCGATGCATGATCAAAAAGAAAGAACCTGGTATGGGTTGTAAACATAGGGAAGATATTTCAAAATTGGAAGCCACAAGAAGGGAGCTTGTGTCATTGAGCTACAAAACTAAACAAACCACAGGAAGCAACAGAATTGAGATTGAAGCTCAATAAACTGCACATGTAAAATATGAGTGTTGAGGGGTTGGATGGAATGAACAAGATGCAGGAGGAGCTCATGAATCAAGCTAAGATAAGGGAAATTAGAAGACTCAACATGGGAATGAGTCGATGAAAACATAATATTGAGTAGATAAACACTCGTCCCGAAATTGTGAGTAATGGCACCATGAAATCAATCTTGGAACTAAGCTAAAATAACGGGTCAAGTCAAAGTTGGAGAGGCATGACTAAAATCACACAGAGGGAGAAGAAGCTCGGGCTTGATGAAATGAGCAACTCACTCAAGTGATTCGGGAGGAATAATGTAGCCTAAATCCCAAAGTATTTGGACTTTGGGAATTTAGTATTTCGAGGTCTCACCGATCCCAAATGCAAAAATATGAGCTCACCCACGAAAGAATAAAAGTTTGAAACCTGAAAGCATGCAAGCAAAATGGCACGAGCTTAGTGGTTTGGACGTCAACTTGCCTTCGGGGTAAACATGAAGATAATTTCAAAGTTGGCAGTAGGTTGGGTCTAAAATCAACTAAGCGAGGAATATGAAAATATAACCCAGAAACTCTGAAAATGTGGCTACGTGACAAGCTTAGGTGACTTCGGGGTTGGGGTCTTCGGAGAAGGCTTTCTAGTTTGAAATGATGCAAAAACTGAAACCAAGGGCTCACCAATCCCAAAATGAGAAAACCTAAAACAATCTAATCCTGCCAAAACCAAGTCAAAAGCTTTTAATTTGTCATCGACTACTGAGAAATGCATGAGTGGTAATAGGTGGAAGGTACATTGGGCACCGAGCTAGGAAATGAACAAAGAAAAGGTAATGTGCCAACCCTCGAAATTGATTTGATAGGAAGGCAAGAAGTTGGTTCGGTGGTGGGTATGTATGCGACGAGTGGCATGTGTAAAAGCTGAATTAGCATTGAATAATAAACAACTCGATTGGTGCAAAATCAGCGCACTGCTTGAAGGAAGGATCTCAATAGAGCTCAAGAGGTCATACACAAAAAACCCTATACCAGATCCATCTTCAAACATACACAACTTTAGCAACACTCTACCAAAATTGCAAAAGTTATATTTTTTGGGAAGGTGATTTAGTGGAGAATGCAATGGTGATGACCATTTTCAGTATTAGAGGAACAATTGAAGATGAAATCCCAGTGAAGAAACTAGAAGGAAAATAATGATATCTTCCAATCTACTTAACCATTTATTGGAAAATTATAGTCATTGGAAATGGGATTTTGGAGTCTACAACATGGGAACCTCAATTTTAGATTTCAAGGGTCTCTGAACATCCACAAATTGAGAGCATTGCAGTGCCAGGTGAGAGCCATTAATAAAGGTAGGGTCATCATGAGTCTATAGGGCCTAGACTAGACAAGAGGTGTAATCATAGTCAATTTCTTGAGGTTCAAGGTAAGTCATTAATGAAAAGGGAGATTTTGAAGATCAAAATGCACTTATTACAGGATAAAATAATGTTTTTTGGAGGATTTTGGGAAAATTTTAGGATTCAAATTTCTCTCTCCTCCTTTGAAAATCTTCTTCTATAAATTGTAGTGACGGGCATTATTCTAATGTTTTATAATTCTGCTTTGCACCCTCCCTTCTTCTCTTGTTTGTAAGGATTTTGTGGATTTTCAAACCTCCCATTTAACTGAAAATGTATTTTTTGCGTCTTGGATGTTGTAATGCATTGAATCAAATATGTGGAGCAATAATATAAGTCCGTGGATGAATTTCAACCTTCTCTTGTGTTCATTGCATTCTCTTGATCTTTCATTGCAATCTTGGTTATTTATGCAGGTTAGATTATGTTACATGTTTTGATGGTTTGTGTTTAATGGTGAATGGATTTGTGATAAGAAACTGATCTATGTTGATGTTCATCCTCTTCATTCTTATTCATTTTCATTTCTATGCAAGGAGAATTATCCAACATTCCTTATTGGTGCATCACCTCTAGTAGAATTATTTTTTTACCTTTTTTACATCCTTCTTCCTTGTCTCCTTCAAATTTTATAGTAGGGTTTAAATTAGTTTCTCATGCTGGTGAGTAGTGATAGATACAAGAATAGGAATTCGACCTTTCTTTGGAGAGATTTCCTTATTGCAAAGTCCCACACTTTGGAAAAATCTCCATCTTATGCATTGACGTTGACTTTATCAATCCTTTGAATTGCAAACAATCAAGGGTGATGTGATTACACATCAACAATTTTGGCATGACCGGTGGGATAGAGAATTATTTTCCACAAGCTTTGAAGGAATTTTCATCGTTTTTGGACTTAGAAATTTCAATTCCTTCAATTTCAGACTTTTCACCTCTCAGGTTGAACTTTGAAATCAATTTTGAAGGGCTTAACTTGCTCAAAATAACTCCAAATTTCACTATCTGATAGATCGGGACCTAAAATTCAAAAGGGTATTTGTATTGTTTTAAATTTTGACTTTCAATTTTTTGATGTTTTCTCAATTTCAAGATTTTGAGTTTTGGGATTTCAGACCTTCTAAGATTTTAGGATTTTGGGGTTTCGGGTTTTGAAAGTCTATCAATTTCAGACCTTTTGAATTTCAGAGTTCAAAAGTATCTGACTTTAAGATTTCGGAGTTTCCTCAATTTTAGACTTTCAGAGGTTTTTAGTTTCAAAGATCTCTACATTTTAGGATTTTAGGACTCTTAGTTGAAAACAATCTTCAACCTCCAAAAAATCAGATTTCAAGCCCTTTAAAGTTCATTTTTATTCTATTAAGTCTGGTGTGTGACTTGGCAACATCCAGCCTTATGGGGCTCATCTCCTAACACATCTAGTGGATTTGAAGGGAATAAAAATCAGTGGTGGTATAGTAGCACAAGTTGTCCAAGTATATGAGAAGGATCCAAAATCGTTCACAAGAAAAAGAGGAAGGTAATTTCGAATACTAGCAATTATCTCCACACAAAGGTACAAGAGGAACAAGACCTCAGATATACCCATCTCCTTCAGGTAGAGTATTATCTACACCTTCGCCTACCTGACCCTATCTTCAAATAAATAGGGATCTTAGGCTAATCATAATCAAACATCTACAAAAACAACCACTGCAAGGTCCAATGAATCCTTGTGTTACCTTTACAGGAAACATCCCATTGGCACTTAATACTCAAAAACCTATCGCGGCGGCAGCACTAAAAAACACCCCTTATTTCACTGGCAAGAATCACACAACTCATGTTGATCATATAAAAATATTGCAAACATCTACACTATTCATGAAATAAATGAAGTAATTTTTTTTTTCTAGTTACTAGCTTCATCATTCAAAGGCAAGGTGTTTCAATGGTTTAAGATCTTGACAAAATTATTTATCCAAAATTGGGATCAAATATGCACAACCCTCTACAATCAATTCGGAGAAAGAGGAGACAATCTCTCTTTATTGGAAGAAATCATATAACATGCACTACAAAAGATGGAGAAATATTAGACCTTAGTCAAGAGATGGTTTGATAAGAAATAAAAAGCAAGGACATTTTATGAGGGGGGTCTAGTTTTGAAATGGGATGCATATCGGGAAAAACTAGGCAAGCATTCCAAGTTCTATGCCATGTGGAGTGCCCTACATGGTCACAGGATGTAAAATAGTAATGCCTTCCAATTATCTACATTGGATGGAAAGGAAATTCTGATTGCGGTTAATAGAATCTATCTTAAACATTACTACTGAAAAGGAAAAAGGTTTCACCATTTGTAAATATTAGCCTAGGATTTTAAATTCCTCTAAGTGTGTATGCGCATTATCTTGTTGTGGTTTATGTTTCATTTCCCTAAGTGCTTTGGCACTAGTTTTATTGCTCCCAGGTTGTATCATTGTGCAGTTCAGTGTGCCTCTGAGAGCGAAGTGTTATAACAGGGAAGAAGTTCATACTTTTAAGGGAATAGTTGCTAATATTTAAAGAAAAGACAAATGCAGAGCAACTAAAATTAGGTTTCGGGATAACCCGTTGTCAGGAATTTTCAGTGAAAATGTCCTTCAAGGTCAATTACAGGTGATTTTCTACTGCCTTCACAAATCTCATTTTTAAAGATCACCCTTGGGTGAAAATGTCGAGAGTGCGGGCTATCAGAAGAAAAGGTTCAGGGGTCAGCAGTTTGCATAGCAGTTCGGGTGCAATTTTTAAAATTTAAGATCGTCTTATTCAAGGCTATGCATTCATGTACTCCATGCTAAACAATGGTTACTTCAAGTGCTTCATACTTGATGGATTTCACCTAGTAGGACATATCTATCCCATGACTCACCAAATAGGGTTAGCTAATTTTTCCCCTAAAGGTCTCAAATCAAGACAATTTTCATGACTCCCACAAATAAAAAATGAGGGATCAATTTGGCTTATAGAAGCTCACATTTTGGGCTCGACCCGAGCATGTCAAGTGAATCAGGTTCGAGCACAGTCGTAGCAGGATTGTTAGGAACTAGATTTAAGCCTTAAAGTCTTCAAAATTTAGGATTATTTGGAGGTGTGGTCGTTCAGAGGTCCAGGCCAAAGTGAAATTTGCCTAGGACTCAATGGTTCAGAAGAGCGATATAAAAGGCAGATGTCCGCATAAGTCACAAAACCTGAAGTCTGACTATTCAGACATCCGGGGTTTCAGAGTTATCCAGACCTGGTTTGACGAGCTGGCACAGGTAGAAAGGTCTGAAACCCAAAGTATAAAATTCACACTGTCAGGAATTCACAGGTTCTCCATGCTGCAACAGGTGTCAGGGATCTCGAACCCCCAGAAGATCCCAAAACCTAAAGTCACCAAAAAGACAACAGGCCTCTGAAACTCAAAGTCTGTAATTTCAGACTTACAAGGGATTTCACCGAGCCAACTTTTGGCTCGACCATGCTATTTGAATGAGTTCCATGTGAAATAGTTTCAGAGTGTCCGTAACTCCAGGAAGGTCTAAATTTCAGGACTTCGGAGCTCCTCGAGCATTAAGGAATCTTTGATCCATCTTGAGCGATTGAATAGTAACCTGAACTCTGAACGCAGATGTCAAGAAAAAATGAATAAGAGGATGAACTCATGGCAAGGATGGCCTAGGGTTTTGTTTTTCTCATTCTAGATCTCAATAAGCTTGAAGAATATGATGGGACCTCGCAGATGAGTTTAGAACATCCAAATCCTGAGCATTATTTAAGTGATGTTACGGTTTTGTGGGACATGCCAAGGTATGTGAAAAATGAGTTTATAAATCTGAATTAACTCAAATAAGGCTGACCTCAGGGTACCTAGGACTTGATGACTGGGTTAGAACTATGTTGCGGATGGCTTAGCTCCCCTGAGCTCTATCTTGAATTATTAAATAAGTATCAATGCCATGAAATTGTGCTCGTTATTAAAAAAAGTGACCAATGGGGTATTTGGAAATTAAATTAATTCGAGCCCCAGGGTTTAAAAGAGACAAGTGCCATGAATGCAGAACTCACATTAACTTGCAAAATTCCGAGTAAAGCTGGAGATGAAACTATGGGTTTAAACGAACATTTTGAGGCACTAAATGTTATATTCATTGCATAACTTAGGAATTGTTTATAAGAATTTATTATGGGTCATTAGTGGACAAACATAGGGATAGACATTCCATAAATTGGTAGCCACGATTAATTAAACTCGTGCCATTAATGTTATATACTCTTACAAACCACTTTAGAAGCAACGGATTCCAAGCAGGATCTTTCCCCAATAAATTATTAGGTTTTAACATGGTGTCTGAACATCGAGGGGTTTTTTGGAATGTTACAACTTGGTATCAGGATCTCATGGGTTCAAGATAAGCTAAGGGACCCTGGGAAACACTGGGAACACAACAACCATTTAGATGAAAACTTAAAACTGAGGACACTTGAACACTCGTGGGATTAATCATGATTAATGGCACTAAAAAATTCAAATCTATTGAACGATTCTCAAATAAGTGGGCATCTTAGTCAAAGTTAGTTAACAAGAACTACCTAATTCACATGCATGGTATTCTTGTGAAACTAAGGCTGAGTGATATGGGTATCTAGTACACTTGTAAGAGATGGTCGAATTAATGGGTTCCTAGCTCTTGGTGATTTTCAGACTGTGGTGAATGTTGACACCGTCAGAGTCTCCCCGATTCCATATCGCAAACATCTGAGCTCACTTGGTTTGATACAGACTCTTGTGGATTAGTACTGAGAGGTTGAACATTTAGGGGACATTTTGGCAGGAGATCTAGAGTTGATTTAGTTGGTCAAAACTTCGCCTTTTCGAGGTCAGTGGCTGAGGAGAATTTGGGTTTAGTTTTCAGTGTTTGCAAATGATGGTGTTGGTTCGTCACTGTGAGGACTTAATCTCCATATGGGAGGATAAATATCATGACATGATGTCATATTAACCTTCAAGTTTTGTATGTATATTCATATAGTGACTAGCGTGGCGAGCTCAGAGTGATCCCTGGGGGTTGGCGGCCTTTAGAGAAGGGTTGTGAAGTGATTGTGAAATGATGCAAAACCCGATATTTCAATGTGCTTTCCATATTTGTAAACTTAGAATTCTTTTATCGACCCGAAACAATGCAATTTTATTTTAATGATTTGTTGAGAAGCCTCTAAGGCTCTTTTTATCGAATTTTATCTTATTGCATGAGCTGATATTTTTTCGAGAGGTGCATTATGCAGCTACTATAGCCATTTCTTTTGATTACCAAGAATTCTCGGATTTTATATTTGTTTGATAACTCGGAGCTTGGTTTTGACTCGAATGGCAACAACTTGGCTAAATGGTGGGTAGGTATACAATCAAGTAAAGCACATTTCAGAGAAGTTTGGGAATTGAAGAAGCCCCGAAGTCTAAGGAATTCAGACTTTGGAGGTGTGGTCGTTCAGAGGTAGGCTCGAAGCTTGAAATTTGAAGGAGCTTGGTAGAACTCGAGAGTGTCATAGAAAGGACCCTATACTAGAGCCTTCTTCAAAACATACCCGAATTTCAGCAATACTCTACCAAAAGCCTGGAAATCTTGATACTCTCGATGAAGTGTGAAATTTAGAGGATTTTGGAGGTTGTGATGACAAGTTTCAGTAGTCAAATGAAAAGTTGTAGATGAAATCCTATTGAAGCATTTATCACAAAATGGCACCCTCATCTTCAGATGGCCATCAACTTTTGACTGGGAGCATTGGATCTTACACAACATTAGGAATTTTTGGAAAGGGGATCACTGTCCTCTACACAACTATGGGAACCTGATTTTCTTATTTTTCATAAGGTCTTTAAATATTTTAAAATTGAGAGAGAAATACAATGACATGTGAGAGCCATTAATAGAGGGATGTTTCCATCATGATTCTCACCTGGCCTAAAATAATGATAGGTATGGTGCAATCATAGACAATTTCTTGAGGCTAACAAGGCAAAGTACATGGATGAAAATGGAGATTTTGCAGATCAAAATGCCCATCATTGTTGCATGTGATTAAACAATGCATTTTTGGTTGGATTTTGAAGCAAGATTTTAGAATTCTTTTTTTCTCTCTCCTTCTCTGAAATTCTTCTTCTATATGTTGTAAGTGAGGGGCATCATTTCAAAAGGTTGGATAATCTCTACTTTGCACCCTCCCTTCTTCTCTTGTCTATAAGTGATTCTTATGGAGTTTTCAAACCTCCCATTCAAGCTGAAAATGAAAATTAGTGCCTCTTGGCCATTGTAATGCATTGTATCAAATATGTGGAGCAAATAATATAATTATGTGGATGAAGTTCAACCATCTCTTGTGTTCATTGCATTCTCGTGATCTCTCATTGCAATTTTGGCTAAGTGTGCATGTTAAATTGTGTTGCATGCTTTAATGGTCTTGTGTTTAATGGTGAATTGAATTCATGAATAATTGGTTAACTGATATATGTTGATGTTCATCCTCTCCAATCTTGTTTCACTTCTCAATTCCCATGTAAGGAAAGTTATTCAACATTCATTATTGGTTCATCACCTCCTACTAGAATTATTTTTTTACTTTTTCTTGTAATCCTTCTTCCAACCCTGTATCCTTGGCAAGTTAGCAGTAGATTTTAGGATTAGAACCTCATGCTAATTTGACTGTGTGTATCAAAATAGAGGAATACGAAATTCAGCCTTTCATCCTAGAGAGCTCTCTCCAATTGTAAATTCCCACACTTTGGGAAAAGCTCCATGTTATGCAATCACACTGACTAGTTTCAATCCTATCGTAGTTACAAATAATCAAGGGTGTTGTGATTACGCTATCAACAGTTTTAGAATGACCAGATGGGACTAGAAAAGTCATTTTCCATGAGCTTTAAAGGAATTTTCAAGATTTTTCAAACTTAGAAAACTACATAGTCCTTCCAATTTCAGACTTTCCACCTCTTAGGATGAACTCCAAAATCATATTTTCACAGGCTTAACTTGCTCAAAACAAGACCAAATTTCACCAATTAGATAGATCAAAGGACCTAATCTTCAAAAGGGTATTTTTAGTTTTTTTAAATTTTGAACTTTCAAATTTTCGAGGTTTTCTCAATTTCAAGATTTCAAGTTTTAGGATTTTAGACCTTCTGAGGTTTCAAGATTTTGGGGTTTCAAGTTTCAGACATCTCCAGGAATTTCAGACCTTTCTGGATTTCAGAGTTCTCAAGTATCCAAACTTCGGATTTCAGGGTTTCCTCAAGATTTCTTAATTTCATAGGTCTTTCAGTTTCAGAGATCTCTACATTTCATGATTTTTGGACTGTTCATTTCAAAACAATTTTCAACCTCCAGAAATATCAAATATACAGGTCCTTCAAAGTTCCATTTCTAATTTTGTCGAATTCTGGTGTGTGACTTGGCAAAACCCTGATCCTTTTGTGGCTAATTCTCCTGACACATATGGCGACCCTAAAGGGAATAGAATTCAATGGTTGTTTAGTCAACATAAGTTACCCAAGTACATGAGAAGAATTCAAACTAGGTATGATACTAGAGTAAGAGAGGAATGTATTTGTCAAATACTTGCACTTATCTCCATATAGGTAGAGGTATAGGAGAGGAAGAAGACCACAAAGATCACCATCTCCACCTAGGTAGAGACTTTTTCTACACCTCCACCTGGTAGACACTTTTCTTCTAATCAACCAGGGTTCTTAGGCCAATCTTAATGGCACATCTACAACAACCACAACAAGGTCCACCAAATCCTTATGTTACCTTTACAGGAAACATCCCATTGGCAACTTAATGATCAAAAACCCTATCCCGGTGGTAGCACTAAAAAACATCCCTTATTTCACTGGCAAGAATCACACAAGTCCTACTGATCATATAAAAAAACATTGCAAACACCTGCACTATTCATGAAATAAATGAAGTAGATGTTTTGTTCAAGTTACAAGCTTCCTCATTCAAAGGAAAGGCATTGCAATAGTTTAGCAACTTGATAGAAGGATTTAACCAAAATTGGGATCACATATGCACAGGCCTCTACAATCAATTCAGAGAAAGAGGAGAGAATATCTCTTTATCGGAAGAAATCAAAGAATATGCAGTAAAAACGATGAAGAAAGATCAGGCCTTAGTTAAGAGATGGCATGATAAGAAATAAAAAGCAAGGACCTTTTAGGAGGGGGATCTAGTTTTGAAATGGGATGCAGATTGGGAAAAACCAGACATGCATTCCAAGTTCGATGCCATTTAGAGTGGCCCATACATGGTCACATGATGTAAAGTAGTAATGCCTTCCAATTCTCTACACTGGATGGAGAGGAACTTTTGATTCCGGTCAAAGGAATCTATCTTAAACATTGCTACTCAAAAGGAAAAAATTTTCACCCTTTTATATATTAGTTTAGGCTTTTAAATTCCTCTAAGTGTGTATGCACATTATCTTGTTATAGTTTAGGTTTCATTTCCCTAAGTTCTTCAAAACATGTTTTATTTCTCCTAAGTTGTGTCATTGTGCAGTTCAATGTTCCTCCCAATCGAAGTATGGTGACATGAAAGAAATTCATACTTATAAGGAACAATTGTTGATATTAAAAGAAAAACAAATGCAGAGCAACTAAAATCAGGTTAAGGACAAGTCTTTTTAAATTTTCATTCTTTGTGTCCTTCAAGGCCAATTATAGGTGAACTTCCAATTCCTCTGCCAATTAGGGAACAATCACCCTATGCCACATGTCGCGATTATAAATTTTAGAAGAAACAGAAAATTAAAATTTAATAGAGTTTCGTGATGTAATTTTTTTAACAAAATGTCTTATTCATAATTTTGTAACATGCAATCCACGCCAAACAATCATCTGTTGTGTGCTTCATACTTGGCGGGATTAAGTTTCGAGACAATATATTTTAATCTCACATAATAGGGTTGCATAATGGAATAGGTGAAGGTCTTAAGTCAAGACAATTTTCTACTCTCACAAATCTTATTTTTAAGATTTTCTTATTAAAAGTGAGAGTGTAAGCAACGGTTCAAGTTTAGCAGTTGCAGGTGGTTTCTGGGTTTCAGTTTCTTCAAGTTTGGGATTATTTTCATGTGTGTAGTGACTCCATTCCCAATAGATATGCCTAAGCTACTGGTTCAGAACATCTAACAGGAAGATGTCCCCGCAACTCACCAAATTATTGACTATTTTACCTCCCATGAAAGATTAGCCAACCTGGGCCCATAAAAGTAAAATTTATACAAATTTGATGATTCAAAGATTCTCCATGCTCAACCTCTATCAGGATCTTAGATCAAGAAAATTCCAAAAAAAATCCCAAAAAAACAGGCCCCAAAGATTTAAATTGTATTTTGGGCCTCACAAGGGTCACCAAGCCAAGAAAAAACTCACCGAGCTACTTGATGAGTAGCTCGGCGAGTTGGAAGTGTGTTATGAGGGTGATTTGGGGTCGAGCTACCTGAGTTCGACCAATTGATGCATCAGGGAGCGATGAAAATCACTCAGTGCAGAGGTCAAGCTCAACATAGGACACAAACATGGCGAGGTGGCCCAAGCTCGGTTGAGCTCATTTAGAACTCAATCGAACATGAAGAAAATGATGGGAGATCATAGAGAGTGTGAATGTCCAAAGGCCAAGCTTAGGAAAAGAGTTTGGTTATGGAAGCAAGCCAAGCTAGGAGAAAAAGGAGTTCATACTTAGCGAGCTCAAAGAATGTTGACTCGGGAAAGGACTCGATGACCCGAGAAAGAACATGCGGCGGATGGATTGGCTCGATGAGCTATGCCAAATTTTTTTTTATCAGGGCCATGAAATTGGGCTGGAGAAATAAGTTTTGAAGGTTTTGTGAAATACCATTCGATCCCCATTGTTCCAGGAGAAAGCTCTATGAAAGATGAACTCACAAAAATTACAAAATGCCGAGTCAAGCCGGAGATGAAATGATGTAACGAAGAGTTTGTGGCACTTGGGGTATAGCCATTGCATGATCAAATAGAAAGAACCCGGTACGGGTTGTAAACACAGGAAAGACATTCCAAAATTTGGCAGCCACAAGAAGGATGCTTGTGTCATTGAGCTATAGAACCAAACAAACCACTAGAAGCAATGGACCTAAGCTTGAGGCTCAATAAACTACATACATGAAAACTGAGCATTGAGGGGATCGATGGAAATGAACAAGATGTAGGAGGAGCTCATGAATAAAGTTTAACCTAAGGGAAATAGAAATACTCGGCATGGGAACGAGTCAATGAAAACATGATATTGAGTAGATAAACACTCGTCCTGAAATCATGAGTAATGGCACTGTGAAATCAAGCTTAGAACCAAGCTGAAATGAGGAGAGGTATGACCAAACTCACACACAGGGAGGAGAAACTAGGGCTTAGTGAAATGAGCATCTCACACATGTGAGTTAGGAGGAAGAATGGAGCCCGAATTCCTGAAGTTTTTAGAATTTGGGAATTTTGTATTCTAGGGTCTCATCAATCCTAAACACAAAAATCTGAGCTCACCCATGAAATGATGAAAGTCTGAAATATGAAAGTTTGAAAACAATGTGGTGTAAGTTGGGTATTTCAAAGATCAACTTGCCTTTAGGATCAGTGTGAGGAGAATTTCGTAGTTGGTGGTGGGTTGGGTTTGAAATCAACTAAGAGGATTCCGAAAATGTAACCACAAAACTTTAAAAATGTGGCTATCGTGGCGAGTTCAGGTGACTTTGTGGTTTAGGGCCTTTAGAGAATGCTTTTAGGTTTGAAATGATGCAAAACCCAAAACTAATGGCTTGCCAATTCCAAAATGAGAAAGCCCTACAACCCAAAACAATGTGATTCCACCCAAACCAAGTCAAAAGCCTTTGAGTTGTTAATCAACTGCTGAGAAAATGCATGAGTGACAATAGGTGGAAGGTGCATTGGGCGCCAATCTAGGAAATGAGAAAAGCAAAGGTAATGTGCCAACCCCCAAAAATAGGTTTGATAAGAATGCAACAAGATGGCTCGGTGGCAGGAAGGTATACAACGAGTGGCATGTGTAAAATCTGAATTAGCATTGAATAAGGAACAAATCGATTGGTGAAAAATCAGATTTGTGCTTGAAGGAAGGAGCTTGATAGAGCTCGAGAGGTCATTAAAAAAACCCTATACAAGAGCCTTCTTTAAACATACCCAACTTTAGCAACACTCTACCAAAATTGGAAAACTTATACTTGCCAGGAAGGTGATTTAGAGGGGAATGCAATGGTGATGACCATTTTTAATATCGAAGGAAAATTTGAAGACGAAATCCTAGTGAAGTAACCAGAAGGAAATACGTGATATATTCCAATGCACTTAACCAATTTCTTGCAAAATTACAGTCATTGGAAAGGGGATTTCAGAGTTTACAACATAGGAACCTAAATTTTAGATTTTAGGGGTCTCTGAACCTTTGAAAATTGAAATCATTTTAGTGGTAGGTCCATTAATAAAGGTAGGGTCATCACTAGTCTACAGGGCCTAGAATAGACAAGACGTACAATTATAGTCACTTTCTTAAGGCTCAAGGTAAGTCATTAATGAAAAGGGAGATTTTGAAGATCAAAATGCACTCATTACAAGATTAAACATATTTTTTTGGAGGATTTTGGGAAAATTTTGAGATTGATTTTTTCTCTCTCCTCTGAAAAATCTTCTTCTATAAATTATAGTGAGGGGCATTGTTCTAATGTTGTATAATTCTTTTTTGCACCCTCCCTTCTTCTCTTGTCTATAAGGATTTTTGTGGATTTTCAAACCTCACATTTAACTAAAAATGTAATTTTTTCCTCTTGGCCTTTGTAATGCACTTTGTCAAATATGTGGAGCAATAATATAATTCCGTGCATGAATTTAAACCCCCTCTTGTGTTCATTGCATTCTCCTGATATTTCATTGCAATCTTGGTTATCTGTGCAAGTTAGATTGTGTTACTTGTTTTGATGGTTTGTGATTAATGGTGAATGGATTATTGATAAGAAATTGATTTGTAATGATGTTCATCCTCTTTAGTATTGTTCATTTTCATTTCTATGCAAGGAAAATTATCCAACATTCCTTATTGGTGTATCACCTCTAATAGAATTAATTTTTACTTTTCTTGGCATCCTTCTTCCCCGTCTCATTGGAATTTAAAAGTAGAGTTTATATTAGTTTCTCAAGCTGATGAGTGGTGATAGATACAGGAATAGGAAGCCAAACTTTCTCCAGAGAGATTTCCCGATTGCAAAGTCCCACATTGTGGGAAAATATCTATGTTTTACAACCATGCTGACTGTCTTAATCCTTCGAATTACAAATAATCAGGGGTGTTGTGATTACACATCAGAGTACAAAAATGGTACTATGTAATTTTCATTATTCTAATACCTATTCAAAACATTTAAATGATTCTAAACATTGGGATAATATGACATTAAAGCATTTAAATATGTATGCTTTCACGGTTAAGTATTTACGACAGACTTATTGTTGGTGTGAGTTATCCTATGTGTCCTCCTCACATATTGGAGGGTCATCTCACATGGGTTAGGTTTAGGGTTTTCTATTGAGTCATGCACTAAAGTTACTCAGCACACTATATGTACTCTCCTCCTATTCATTTATAAGCATGCCAAGAAACTCTGTTGTGTTTCCTCTATGTGCAAGCTTTGTTTCTATTGAGCAAGTTCTTCCATTATTGATCGATTCTTTCTTGCGATTACATTGGAGCTATCACGATTCCATTGGAGTGAAACTACTTCGTGGTGCATTGTTTCTAATTCGATTCTCACAAAACTCTTTCATGGTATCAAAGCTAAGATCGGGTAAATGTGCACTCGTTTTTTTAGTTGTGATTACTCTTGTTGTTTCGTTCTTTTACTCCGCGTGCAATTTTTGTGATCATTATATTCTAGGTTCTTCTTGCTAATGTTTTTAACAAGTTTCTCTTGGAAATATTTCATTTTGCTGTGTTTTTCATGCATGTGCAGATCTTCTTGAGTTCTTCAAGAGTTCTATAGCTACATTTAGCTAGCTGTGGTTAAATTTGGCGAATCAGCGAAAATAGAGGTTGTTTCTTTTCTTTTTTAATTTTTTTAAATTAAAAAAAAATAGATCTATGTGTTTTTTTGTTTCTTTCTGTTTTCTTGCAGAGATTCCGGTCAAAATTTTAGTTGGAAGCCTCCTGCTCTCAATTTTTTCTAGCTCGTTTTGGCTGCTGTGGTTTGTTGTGCGTGGTCGTGAATTACAGTGGTCTGAGTGTGCGTGAGTTGAAGAGGCCTACGTGGTCGTGGTCCCCCTTAAGTCTCCCTTCATTCCTCCCATTGGCCATCTCCCCTCCCAATGGTAAACTTCCCCCGCTCCTCCGGCTACCCCTGCGTGTTGCCTAGCCGCACCACCATTCATGCTGCCCCTCACAGAAATAAATACCTGTGTTTTTTTTACACAAACCGTGGTATGTTTTTTTTACATTTTTAGTTTTTTTTCAAAAAAGTTTCTAACGTTAAGTATTTTTTAAATACTTGCTTTTTCTTTCACTCCAAAAGCAAAAAGTTTTTTCAAATTTTTTTTAAATTTCTTTTTAAAAAAAATCTGCAAAGTTTTTTAATCTTAATACCTGCATTTTTTTTAAAAAATCAATCAAAAGTTTTTAATTGGTATCCACCGTAGTTTTTTAATATAGAAACTTTTTTTTTCTTTTATTAATAAATCTACGTGGTATCAAGCCTTTTAATAGAAATTAGTTTTCTTTTAATTAAAATTGTTTTTTTAAAATGGAAAGTTTTTCATTATTTCTAATTAGGATTTAATTTTATCTTAATTAGTTTTTTTGTAATTAATTAGATTTAATTAAATTTATTTATATTAATTACAATTTTTTATGTTTCGATTAGTAATAATTTTTAAAAATCATTTTTAAAATTAATGCTATTATCGTTTTTATTTTAAAAAAAATTCTAATTAGCTCTAAAATTAGCTAAATCGGACGTTGCCTAACGTTAATTTTTTTAGGCGTTAGTGTCGAATTTTTTTTACTAATCGTGCACTCAAGTGTGCAGTGACACTTTGAGCACTTATTTCCCTTCCGGGTATTTTTTCGGCATTCTGGAGATATCTGAAATCCTTCAAGTTCAGAACTTTGTATTTTACCCTTATTATTGCTTGCGACTAGTGAGCGCGTCCGCCAAAGTCTGCAATAAGGGGGTATTCTTTGCGATGTGAGACACTTTTTCTCACAACTAGGATTTGCTTTCACCTCCTTCCTTGTTTTTTACTTTTGTGCTTGTTTACTGTGTCCTTTTTTGTTGCGCTCCACGAAACACTGTTGTGGTCTCCTCTCTTGCGCATTATTACGCTGATTCCAAGATGAGTTACCAAGTGCTTCAAACCGTATGCTTGGACCTGATTGTAATCAACGCACTAAACTATAAAGTTCCAAAAGCAGGGTGTTGTTATATTGTCCTAGGTGGTTGTGTTTCTTTTCTGCATTTCTTTCTCTCTCTCTCTCTCTTCACTATGGATGCACTTTCAATTCCTTTGCTTACGCCGTTCAACTTCTTCGAATGGAGATCAAAAAATAATAATGAAACTAAGGAGTAAAGGGTTATTCCGCATCATTATGGGAACTGAGACTAAACCAAACAAAGAACCTAAAAAATCTAAGTGGTTAAACCGTAGTGATGAAGCTTTAGGTCTTTTTTGCATGTTTGTTTCTCCTGACTTGCTCTTCCACATTGAGGTGTCTGAAACACCTAAATTTGTGTGGAAAACGCTTGATGCAATGTTTGGACAACTAAATGACATGCGAGCACATGAGTTGGAAAATGAACTACTAGGGTTAAATCCTAGTGACTTTGAAAACCTACAAGATTTCTTCTCGAAATTTGTTCACATTAGATTATTGTTAAAAGGATGTCAAGTAGAGAAGAAATATTCTCAACTGATCTTGTCGATTCTCTCTAAGCTAGGTCCTGAATATTCTGTCTTCGTGTCAACTTTCTACACTACAAAAGCTGCTTTGGGCAATACTTGGACTATGCCCTCATTTGACTGTTTTTCGTCCCAACTCATTTGAGAACAGGAAAAACTCATTCAAATGGGGTCTCTCAAGTCCAAGTTACATGCCCTTGTAGCAAGTACTAGGAAGGGAAAGAAGACTAAAAAGAAGAAAGAAAGAAAGGATCAACCTAAGAAAGAAACCAAGACCAAACCTAAAAATGACACAAACACTTCAGCTTCTGAGCCTAAGGCACAGAAAAGTAATCCTATTGCAAGAAGTCTGGTCATGATGAGCACCACTATTTTTGGAAAAAGATTGATCACTTATCTCATTTACTTGAGAAGAATAAAATAAGTGTTCTTGAATCGATAAAACAAAGTGCTCCAAGGGCCGAGTCTTCTACTGCAAAAGGTGCTAAAAATGATAAGAAGAAAGGAAAGGCCCTTATAGCTAGAGTTGCTCCTTCATTGACATGGATTATAGATTCCAGTGCCTCGCACCACATGGGTTCCTCACATGTTGAGTTTTCCAACATCAAACGTTGTGGAATGTCCTAAATCACTATGGGTAATGACACGACAGTGTTAGTTTCCGGTAGTGGATCGGTAGAGATGGATGGGGGAACATTTAACCAAGTGTTGAGTGTTCCTGATCTCTCTACCAATCTCCTATTGATTTACCAAATTACTCACCTTGGTGAAGGAATGTGAGTGGAATTTGGTCCTATCTCAGTGATTATTCGTGAGCTTAACAATGACACTATAGTGGCAGAGGGAAAGGCTGATCACCATTCATGGTTATATACCTTTTCCCACTTTACTTCTGATTCTATGCCCACTGCCTTGTTCACTCATGTAAATGAGGTTAGTAAGCTATGGCATGAGTGTTTTGGACATCTAAATTATCGCCACCTTGAATAATTGAGCCAAAATGAAATGGTCAACGGGTTGCCGCGTGTCAAGTTTTCTAAGGGTCTTTATGAGGGTTGTACCCTTGGAAAGCATCCTAACAAGAACTTTGACAAAGGAAAATCCTGGAGAGCCACTTGTCCTTTGGATCTTGTTCACAATGATGTTTCTGGTCCATTTCCTTCTCCTTCATTTACTAGAGCTCTTTATGTGCTAACCTTCATTGATGACTATTCGCGATATACTTGGGTATATTTTCTTAAGCTTAAGTCTGAAGTCTTTGAACATTTTCAGGACTTTAAGGCTCTTGCTGAGAAAAAGGCGGAACAGTCTATCAAGGTTCTTTGAACTGAAAATGGAGGTGAATATGTAAAAAATAGGTTCATGGATTTCTATACTTTTGAAGGGATCTCTTTGCAACATACATTTTCTTATAGCCCTTCGCAAAATGGATTCACAAAAAGAAAGAACCGTACTCTTAAGGAGATGGCCACTTATATGATTCACTCGAAGTCTCTTCCTCCACAGTATTGGGCTGAAGCAGTGAATTGTGTAAATTACATTCAGAACTGTGTTCCACACAAGGAAGTAAGAGGGATGACACCCTTTGAAGCCTGGTTTGGATGCAAGCCTGATGTTGAGCACTTTCGAGTCTTCAGATCCAGGGCTATGGCTCAGATTCCCAAGAAGAAACGCAAGGCCTTGGAACCACAATCCAAACCTTGTATCTTTATAGGTTATCCTGATGGCGTGAAGGGATATCATTTGATGAATCCTACTTCTCATGAGCTTTATATTGAGAGAAGTTTTAAGCTCGAAGAGTCTTCTTCGACTTCTACTTCTCCACCTATTGAGGTTCTTCAACTCATTAAATTGGATTCTGACTCATCAGATGATGATACTGTTGAGCGTACTCCTCTTCATGATCCTCCCGACCATCAGACCTATGAGTCTTCTAATTTTGATAGTAGTGATGATGAGGAATATGTCCCTTCTCACTCAAGTGAAGAATCTTCTGACTCTGAGCCTGATCCTCTTGGTCCTCTTTGGGTTAGGAAAAGTTTGCAAAGTGCTGGAGATTTAGTTGGAGATACTTCGGATATGAGATGTACTCGCTCAGATTTCATTGGACCCCAATCTTTATTCACCTCTGCTTCTGATCCACAGTCTTTCTGGGAGGCTTCCGGTATTCTTGAGTGGGGTTCTGCCATGGATGAGGAGTATTCCTCTCTCATAAAGAATGATACTTGGGATCTCACCCCTTTTCTAAAAGGAAGAAAAATCTTTCAGTGTAAGTGGGTGTTCCGAACAAAGTATGGAGTAGATGGAGACATCAAAAAGTTTAAAGTACAATTAGTAGCTAAGGGTTTCTCCCAGATAGCTGGGGTTG
Source organism: Taxus chinensis (assembly GCA_019776745.2). Lineage (NCBI taxonomy): Eukaryota > Viridiplantae > Streptophyta > Pinopsida > Cupressales > Taxaceae > Taxus > Taxus chinensis. The sequence goes on from CM034148.1 coordinate 652,942,256, forward strand.
ATTATACTAAAACCTTTGCTCCAGTTGTGAAGATGACTTCTATTCGACTGACCCTAGCAATTACTGCAGCAAACAGATGGAAAGTCCATCAAATGGACGTTAAGAGTGCCTTCCTTCATGGTGACCTAGAGGAAGAGATCTATATGGAACAACCTCCAAGTTATGTCCAATATCCCTCCCTCGTTTATAAGTTAAAGAAGTCTCTTTATGGCCTTAAACAAGCCTTTCGGGCTTGGTATGCCAAGATGGACTCCTTTTTACTTACATCAGGGTTTACTAGGTGTTACTCTGATTCAAATGTTTATATTCTACGATAAGATGATTCCATAATCATTATTGTTCTCTATGTTGATGACTTTTTGACCACAGGAAACTCTTCCTCTATTATTGATTCTGTGAAGATCGCCTTGGCCAACAGGTTTTCCATGACTGACTTAGGTCTGCTTCATTACTTCCTTGGGATCCATATTTCACAATCTGACTCGGGAATTTTGATTTCGCAACCTAAGTATGCTCTTGATTTGCTAGCTCATTTTCAGATGTCCGATTGCAAGTCTTTCCCTACTCCTTTTCTCTCCAGGGTTAAGTTGGTTTCAGATTGCTCTCTTCCCTTGGTTGATGGTACTCTTTATCGACAGTTGGTGGGGAGCTTGATTTACTTAACTCACACTTGATCGAATTTATCATATGTTGTTGGGATTGTGTCTAGATTCATGTAGGATCCACATGAGCTGCATTGGAAAGAAGATAAACGGATCCTTCATTATGTTCATGGCACTTATATTGATGGAATTCACTATCATGGAGGGGTAGATATTAAATTAATTGGATTCATAGATTCTGATTGGGCCAGTGACTTAGATCATCATAAATCTACTTCTAGCTAAAGTTTCTCTCTTGGTTTGGGTCCTATTAGTTGGTCTAGCAAGAAGTATAATGAAATTGTGATTTCTTCTACAAAGGTAGAATATAGAGGAGCAGTTAACACTGCCACAGAAGCTATTTGGCTATAGGGTATTATGACAGAGTTTGGCATCCACCTTCGGTGGCCTACCATTATCTACTGTGATAACATGAGCACTATCTCTATTTATAGAAATCTAGTTCAACATCAGTGGATGAAGCACATTGAGATTCATATGTACTTCATACGAGAGCTTATTCATGATGGTATCATCGACATTCAGTACATTCAGATAGCTAATTAGATTGCAGATTTATTTACCAAGCCCTTCACTGAGATGAAGTTTCTTCACTTACGGTCTCTTCTTGGGGTGAGGTCTTCTACAACTGCTCATCTTCTTCGGGCTATGTAGTCCTTCTCTTCATCTTCTTCTTCTTCTAGGAAGATTGTGTTTGTATATGGGCACCTTATCAGGCCTTTAGTTTCCAGACCCCATTGACACATCTTTCTTAGTTGTTTAGGCGTGTCTTCTCCTTCAGTTTGACTCGTCATAGCCGCTACCCCAACTTTGATGAAGGGGGTGTTGGTGTGAGTTATCCTATGTGTCCTCCTCACATATTGGAGGGTCATCTCACATGGGTTAGGTTTGGGGTTTACTATTGATTCATGCACTAGGGCTACTCAGAACCCTATATGTAATCCCCTTGTATTCATTTATGAGCATGCTAAGAAACTCCGCTATCTTTCCTTATGTGTAAGCTTTGTTTCTGTTGAGCAAGTTCTTCCATTATTGATTGATTCTTCCTTGCGATTATGCTGGATCTATCACGATTCCATTGGAGTGTAACTACTTCGTGGTGCATCGATTCCGATTCGATTCTAGCAAACTCTTTCACTTATGATATTAGGATATTAAAGGAATTTAAGCTTTAGAGGGTAGTGATTTATAATGGTCGGATAGATTCAAATTTCGAGACTTATGATATTAAGATACTAAAAACATTTAATAATTAAAGAGTGGTGATTTATTATGGTAGGTTAAATTCAAATTTCAAATTTTCAGTGCCATTTTTTAAAGGAAAATTTTCTTAGTCAATTACTTTATAAAAATATTTATTTTTAATGGCTAGGGTTTTGAATTTTTGCTTTCTTACAATCTAGTTTTTTTTTCTCTATCACAGTCAATTTTTTTCATTCAGATATTTTTTATGAGAAAGAATAAGTTATGTGAAAGGATTTGGGATGATTGACATAAAGATTATTGAAAAAGAAACTTGTTGCAATGGTAATAATAAAAGACACAAAGAAAAAGGTGGTATTGAGTTTATCAAATCATTTTGTCTTATGCAAAAGGATTTGGCCTAATTGGATACAAATATTATTGAAAAAGAAACTTGTTGTGGAGGCTATTAAAAAAGACACAAAAAGAGACAAGTGGTGTTTAATATATCTAATCATTTTTTTCATACCATAAATAGGTACGCATTTGAATGAAATAACTTTGATATTTATATTTGGTAGATGTTACGTTTACGACTGTAAAGAAATTGATTTCTGTATTTGTTTGCTTTTACGTTTATGAATGGAAATAAATCGATACATTTTATAGGCATAAAAATGAATGAGATATATGGAAAAATGTTTCACATAGTCTATTGTGAACTAAAATATATGTGTTTATACATTTTTAGGCTTTAGAAGTAAACATGGAAAAAATGAGATATAAAAACCTTAAATAGCCTCCTTTACGATTATTGTTTTCCCTTCGAGAAATCTTGAAAAGTCTCCCTGCAAAATGATTATATCTGTGGATATTTCTTCTTCTTTCTTCTACAAAATCTTTGTATCTTCGTATCTCTCTTGCTATCAACAACTATATCCTATTCTTTCTTCTTCAAAATATCTCTATCTTCATATTTCTCCAGCTACATCTATGTTCTTCGACTTTCTCCAACTAAATCTTTGAATGAAAAAATATCAGTCGTAATAGAGAAAAAATCAAAACTCGATTCATTGAAAATCAATATTTTTATAATGTAGTTGGCTAAAAAAAATTCCTCAAACCTACCATAATAAATGACCAAATCTAAATAAAGAGTGCCGAAAATTTACAAAATTTGAATCAAACATACCATTATAAATGACCATTAAGAGGCTCCCAAAAAGAAAGTGCCAAAAAGTTGAAATTTGATACAATTGTGCTCATATTATTAAAAATTAATTAATCAATAACAACGTGTTTGTATTATTAGAAATTAATTAATCAATAACAACAAGTAAGAATAGAATTCAAAGTGTTTCTAATCAAGATACAATATTAGTAATTAATAGTATTATAATTAATTAGTAAAAAAATATCCTATCAAATAATATTTAATAAAATAATTACTATTACCAATAAACTTACATTACTATATTAACTAGAAAAATATTAGTAACATCTATGTATTATCAAACGAAGAAGCAATATTTTTTAAAACAATTAAATAATATTATAAAAATCTAATTAAATTTTATAAAACTAATTAACCACTTAATCACCATTATTTATAATGCTTAATTAATTAACTACATAAAATGCATTATTTCAAAAAAATAGAAATCAATGAATATGTATTTAACATATGATATTAACATTAAATAAAATTAATTAATTAACAACATTAATTAATAATACTAATAAATAAATACAAGAATTATCATTGCCAAAATTTACATTACTATATTAACTAGAAACATATTAATAACATCTAATTATATTATCAAACGGATAAACAATATTTTCAAAACAATTAAATAATATTAAAAAATATAATTAAATTTTATAAAACTAGTTAACAACTTTATCACCATTATTTATAATGCTTAATTAATTATAGTGTATTTTAAAATTATGAAAAATATAATAAAAAATTTATAAAACTAATTAACGATAAACTCCATTATTTAAAAAAATTACAAATAAAATAATATGTATTTAACATATGATATTAGGACTAGAGAAAATTAATTAATTAACAATAATAATTAAATATAAGAATTAACATTGTATCATTAAATAATATTTCAAATAATATTTCAATTTGTATCAATATATGCCCATACTAATAATAGAATTCACAGAGAAAAAGTACATAAGGAAAACTTCATATGGACATCTGTCTACTCGAATGGGCATGACATGACGATGAAATGGATTGTACCCCATTTGGAAATGAAAGGAAAATGATATGTTATTATTCACATTGAGAAGAGTTAGAAATATTCATTTTTTGTTTTTCATGAAGAGAGAGAGAGAGAGAGAGAGAGAGAGAGAGAGAGAGAGAGAGAGAGAGAGAGAGAGAGTAAACATCAATTAGAGATAGGGGCTCTCCCCTAGGGATATTCCAACTAATATGATACAATTATTAACACTATAAAGGCTGTCAGAATGTTCCCATCCATTGCAATCGTCTTCCTTCCATCCAAAATGGGGAACAATCCAATAATAAATGTTTATTTGTTCAAGTATGGAAAAATGCCAATATTTCTAAATGCCTACAACTATTCCTAAAACAAAATAATAGAACTACATAATTCTTGATCCCACTTGAGATGGTATTTAAAAAAACGTGTTAATTAATCCTATATGATAATGGTCATTTGCCATTTCTAAATCAATTTAATACAACTATGAGAATGGGCATCTGCCCAAGGGTATGTAGTGAAACACTTGGCAGAGACAATATGCCCATTCCTAAAACAAAATAATAGAGCTACATAAGGCTTCATCCCCCTCGAGATGGTATTTAACAAAATATGCTAATTACTCCAATATGAGAATGGGTATCTGCCATTTCTACATCAAATTATTACAACTATGAGAATGGGCATCTTCTATTTCTAAATCAATTTAATACAACTATGAGAATGAGAATCTGTCATTTCTAAATCAAATTAATACAACTATGAGAATGGGCATCTTCCCAAGGGCATGTAGTACAACACTTGGCGGAGCCAAGATGCCCATTCCTAAAACAAAATAATAGAGCTACATAGGGCTTGATCCCCCTCGAGATGGTCTTTAACAAAATATGCAAATTACTCCAATATGAGCATGGGCATCTTCCATTTCTAAATCAAATTAATACAACTATGAGAATGGGAATTTTCCATTTCTAAATCAATTTAATACAACTATGAGCTATGAGAACGGACACTTGTCATTTCTAAATCAATTCAATACAACTATGAGAATGGGAAATTTTCCAAGGGTATGTAGTACAACACTTGGTGCCAATATGCCCATTCCTAAAACAAAATAATAGGGCTACATAAGGCTTGATCCCCCTCGAGATGGTCTTTAACAAAATATGCTAATTATTCCCATATGAGAATTGGAATATGTCATTTCTAAATCAATTTAATATAACTATGAGAATGGGCATCTGCCATTTCTAAATCAATTTAATAAAAACTATGAGAATGAGAATCTACCATTTCTAAATCAATGTAATAAAAATATGAGAATGAGCATCTTCCCAAGGGTATGTAGCGCAACACTTGGTGGAGCACAAATGCTCATTCCTAAAACAAAATAATAGAGCTACATAAGGCTTGATCCCCCTCAAGATGGTCTTTAACAAAATATGATAATTACTATGAGAATGGGCATCTACCATTTCTAAATCAAATTAATACAACTATGAGAATGGGAATCTTCTATTTCTAAATCAAATTAATAAAACTATGAGAATGGGCATCTGCCATTTCTAAATCAATTTAATACAACAATGGTAATGGGCATCTGCCATTTCTAAATCAATTTAATACAACTATGATAATGGGAATCTTCCATTTTAAAATCAAATTAATACAACTACGAGAATGAGCATCTCTCATTTCTAAATCAATTTAATAAAACTATGATAATGGGCATCTATCATTTCTAAATCAATTTAATACAACTATGAGAATGAACATTTTCCCAAGGGTATGTAGTGCAACACTTGGTGGAGCCAAGATGCCCATTCCTAAAACAAAAAAATATATCTATACAAGGCGTGATCCCCCTCGAGATGGTATTTAGAAAAATATGCTAATTACTCCAATATAAGTATGGGCATCTTCCATTTATAAATAAAATTAATAGAACTACATGAGGTTTGATCCCCCTCAAGGGTATGTAGTGCAACACTTGGCGGAGGCATAACATGTCTCCATTGGGGATAGTCCATCCTATACGATACAATTTTATTCAAGATAAAATGAAAACAATGTTTATTTTTTGTATGAAAGAATAAAAAATTGCCCATTCTTAAACAAAGGAAAACTAAATTAGTATCTCTCCAAGTTAGCATATTTAATTGTGGATTTAAATATGATTAAGTCTACAGAAGTGCTAAACCGACAATAATTTTCTTCTATTAATCATATTATAATTAAACTGATATCTTCCCATTAAATTCCTATCAATTTATTCTAATATATGTATTAGAAAAAAATCATTATATGCAAGATAAAATTAGAAAAATGTTTGTATCAATTTCTTATAGCATATTGATAATGGGCATATGTCCATTCTAATAATTTGTTTGTATGAAAGAATGGAAAACTGCCCATTCTTAATCAAAGGCAAAGTAAATTTTTATCTCTCCACTAGCATCTTTCATTTTGGATTTAGATATGATTAAGTCTATAGAAGTGCTAAACTCACAATAATTTTCTTCTATTACTCATGTTATAATTAGATGGACATTTACCCATTCAATTCATATCAAGTTATTCTAATATACGTTTTAGAAAAAATTCATTGTAACCAAGATAAAATTAGAAAAATGTTTGTATCAATTTCTTATATCATCTTGATAATGGGCATATGCCCATTCTAATAATAGGAATCACAAAAAAAAAATAGGCATAAGGAAAACTACATATGGGCATATGTCTACTTGAATGGGCAAGACATAAACATGAAGTTGATTATTCCCCATTTTGCAATGAAAGGAAAAGTAGATGTTATTCTTCACATTGAGAAGAGTTAGAAATATTCATTTTTGTTTTTCATGAAAAGATTGAGAGAACAAAAGCATATGGGCTATCCGTCAAGGATAGTCTAGCCAATATGATACAATTATTAACTCTATAAAGGCTATCATAATGTGTCCTTCCATTGCAATCATCCTCCTTTCATGTAAAATGGGGAACAATCAAACAATAAATATTTGTTTGTTCGAGGAAAGAGAAATTCCTTAAATATAACTATTCCTAAAACAAAACTATAGAACTACATAAGGCTTGATCCCTCTCGAGGTTATGTAGTGCAACTCTTGGCAGAGGCAGAACATGCCTCCGTCAGGGATAGTCAAGTCAAAATGATACAATTGTAATCAAGATAAAATGAAAAAAATGTTTCTTTGTTCATATGAAAGAATGGAAAACTCTAATGAGCATGACATGAAGATGAAGTGGGTTTGGCCTCATTTTTATTTTGAAGGAGAACAAAATCTTATCATTCACATTAAGAAGAGGTATAAATAGTCATTTTTATTTCTCAGAAATTTCCTTGTATTCTTCATGAAAAGAAAGATATCCCAAAAATAAAAGAATAAACAATAATTAGAGGTAGAGGTTTGATCCCCCTTTTATGGTATGTAGTGTAGCACTAGGTTCCGCTAGGGATAGTCCAACCAATATGATACAATTACTAACTCTATAAAGGTTGTCAAATTGTTTTTATAGTATCCTCCTTCTAATATGGTCCTCCTTTGATTGCAATGGTATTCCTTTTGATGAAAAATGGGGAACAACCCAAAAATTAATGTTTGTTTGTTAGAGGATGGAAAACTTCCCATATTTCTAAATAGTCCAATACAATTGACCAAAAATATGGCCAAAACAAAATGTTAGAATATCTAGAGAATAGTCTAATTCCTATTCTCAATATTACGAGTGGTCCAAGTCTTGTTTTAAAACAATTACCTTTAATTAATGAATACATGGTGGTAAAAAATATATTTTCATGTTAGTCTCGATATGCCATGGTCTTAAATAATATATATTAATTTCTCCTATATGAAAATGGGAAGAGAATAGGCATCTTCCATTTCTAAACCAAATTATTAAATAGAACTACATAATACAAGAATGGGCATCTGCCCAAGGGTATTTAGTGTAACACTTGGCGGAGCCAAGATGCCTTTTCTATAAAAAAATAATAGAACTACATAAGGATTGATCCCCCCTCGAGGGTATATAGTACAGAACTTGGTAGAGTCACAACATGTATCTGCCATGGTTAGTCCAGTTAAAACGATATAAATGTTTGGTAGCGTCGCAATATGACTAATTATAGTCGTAGTAAAAAACCCTATTTAAAAATATGGAGTGACATAAAAAAAACGTGAGACCAATATTTTTATAAAAAAGTTACCAACCATGTTTTAATGCTTTAATATCCTAATGTTTAGACCCCTTTAAATGTTTTAGAGAGTTATTAGAATACTAAAAAATAAATAATAATAAAATATTTTTTTCAAAACATTGATTGCATTAAAATGCTTAGAATGGGCATATGTCAATTCTCATATAAACAAAAATTTATGTCTTGTACTGAATTAATTTCATTTGAACATTCAGGATGGACATATGCTAATTCTCATGTTAAAAAAACCTTTTGTCTTGTATGGAATTGGGCAACCAGTTATTTTTCCTTGTATTGAATCAAAAGTTGCCCATTCTCACAGCTTTGATAGAGGTATAAATTCTTACAGTCTCTGGGAGACCATACATTTTTTTATTTTATTGAAGTGGAAGTTTCTCATTCTCATAGCCTATACAAAGGTATCAAAATGATTAAGTTATTGTACAAACTAAATTCTTATTCTCACATCCTTTATAGAGGTCTAAAAATTATTTAAGTTCAATATTTACTTGTATTGAATGGGTATATGTCCCTTCTCATGTATGAATCAAAGTAGAATAATTGAAATAAAATTTAGCTTGTTTAAGAATATTTAGAATTAAAATTTAGCTTGTTCCCATTATAAACATTCTAATACCCAATACTATACAATAGAAGACTTTTGTTCAACAAGGTAAGATCATAGTAAAGGAAGTGCACCATTTAATATCGAAGGATAAATCATGTGTACCTTGGACTTGCGTATGCGGTAAATCATTCGAAAATGCAAAGAGAAATATACAATATCAAGGATAATACATATGACATGATTCACTATTAATGCAAAGAAAAGTAGCAAATGATTCACTGTCAGGATAAAATGCTTTACTTGACATGATTCATGATTGGTACAAGACCAAATTGTAAATGATTCACATTCGGGATAAAATGATTTACTTTTATTAATATTATCTAACCTTGATGAACATTGATCATGAAAAAAAACATCATTTTATGGATGAAATAAGAATTATAGAATTATCATTTATTTTGTGATCAACTATCACACCCAAGTCAACAACTAAGCAATGCCTCACAGGTGGTAAGTCCACTCCGTACTTTGGTAAATACATAACAAATAACTCCCCATCTTAGCATGAAGGATTGGCAGTGGATTTCTTTGGTAACTCCCCATCTTACCAAGAAGGAGAATCATATTTTTTTTTTGCAAGGGAATGTGATCATGTTGAGACTCTGAAGCATGCATGTAATGGTCATATTTAGATGCAATCTATTATAGCTATGGAGAAAAAAACTATGTGAGTCTTACAAAATATTGAAGTGATATTTTAAAAACCCATATCAAAAATAAAAAAGATCTAAAATACGACATTAAATAATTTATCTTTATACCCAGAGACTCGGAATACAACAAAGAAGAGTTAGAAGTATCTCTGAAACTTATATTCAATTTAAAAAGGAAGTAACTCCCTATATTAGTAACTACGTTTAGGTCAACAACTACGTATGTATCATACAACACTGAAATGATATTCTTAATACCCAGATCAAAAAATATAGAATATCAAAAATAGGGAATTATCTTTAAACCGAGAACAAAATATAAGGGAAATAAAAAAAATGATATTCTACATCTCATAATAATTCAACAGAGAAGAGTTGAATAATCTATACCTCAAATTTTCTTAAAATATGGTTCTTCACAAGCCAAAACGGTCTTATGAAACAATGGGAGCCCAAAGCGGAGAGGGTCAACAAAAATTTAGCGGAGAGAAAAAATAATATCTCAGAAATATTGCTCAAATACTCCGCTTCACAAGATGAAACGGCCTACGGGAAGGTACTTTGTTTTATAATGGAAATATATACATTGTGACATCTTTTATAGAAGTTGTGCACGTTTATAATGGGCATAATCCCATTCTCATACAAATAAACAATGTTTGTTTTGTAATAATTAATAATTGTATTATATTAGCACCCTCTCCTAAAATCTTAGTTTGCCTGCACCCCCTCCTGAATGGTTAACTACACAAACAAAATGAGAAATCATTCAAAGTTGGTGAATCGTCTCCATGTGTGTGTGTGTGTGTCTTATACATACATACATACATACATACATACATACATACATACATACATACATACATATAATATACATATACATATACATATACATATACATATACATATATGTATATGTATATGTGTGTGTGTTAATTATCTATATATTTATGAAATATAGGAAGCCCAAAAAGTGGAAACTGGATGAAAAAGAAAATGGAAAGGATGAACAAGAAAGAGATAGATTCGCCGACCCATCATGAACCTTGTAATTTTCATGACTTGTAACAAAATAAAAAATAGTAACCTTTGTCAATCTCTCTACATTTCTAGGAATTGACATGAATTAATTGCCATTAATTTTGCCAATTTGCGTCCAACAGGCGGTCAAAAACGTGTTTGACCACCAATTACCTTCAATTAATAAATGGTGGTAAATAATTTATTTGTAAATTAATGGTCTCACTATGCAATGGTAAAAAAAATATAAATATTAAATAATATCATAGCCATGTTTTAGGTTTAATAATTAAACTTCTAAAACAAAGTCAATTTTATCTATATTCTTCATATATGATTCCTATATAACAATGGGAATCTTCCCATTCAATACAAGTAATATTGAACTTAAATTTTTTAATACCTCTATAGAAATGACTACCTAACAATTCAATGGCTAATAAACAGTTTTTTTTATGAGAATGGGTGTATGCCAATTCTAATCATTGTAATACAAGCAATATTGAACATATTCTTTTCAATAACTCTATGAAGGCTGTGAGAATGCGAAACTGTCCATTATAAAACAAGATAAATTTTATCTTTGTTATTATTTTATTATTCCAATTATGAGAACGGGCATTTTCTCATTAGATACATCATTTAATATTGCTTAGCTCGGCAGGTGAGCTCGCCTTCCATCTCGGGTGCCAGCTAAGCAGATCATCTCACCCGCCTAGCTCGGGATGTCAACTTTCCCACTGACCTTAGTTGGCGAGCTCAACTACCCAACTCATGTTGCACTGCTCGCCCACTCAACTAGGCTTGTGCAACTAGGCCACCCAACTCAAAAAATAAGTAACCCCGCTGAGGTCCTTCTACTTTGGGCTACCTGTATTTCGTAAAAATGTAGATAATTATATATATACACATGGACACGATTCACCTACATTGAATGATTTCCTATTTTTTCTATCTATTTATACATTTTTACAAGGGAATGATCTTGTTGAGACTTTGAAACATGCAAGAAACGGTCATCGTTAGATGCATCCTTTTATAACTATGGATGATAATACTATGCAAGTCTTACAAAAGATTGAAGTGATATTATTAAAAAAAATATCAAAAATAAAAAAGATTAAAAATATGGCATCATCTTTATAGACAGATCAAAATACAAAATAAAGAAAGATAGATGATATTCTTCATCTCATAATAACTCAACAGAGAAGAGTTATAAGTATATATGAAACTTATCTTCAATTTAAAAGAAATTAAATTCTTCTTCTATGATTCATTCTTCTTTCATGATTTATATATGTTGAATAGGATTTTTCTCAATTCTAAAACAAAGTAATATTTATCTTCCACATGCCTCTTTTAAACATCTATTGATATTCCATCTGCTGTTCTTCTATGTTTTATATGAGATAAAGAAAACCCACAATTCTTTTATGATCATTATTTGAGAATGGACATATGCCCATTCTAAACATTTATTCTTCTTTCGTCTGTTCCTCTACATTTTTTATACGAGAATGTGCATCTTCCCATTTAGAATGGGATTGACATGAAGATGAAGATTACTTTGTTTTACAATGGGTTGCTCCTCATTTACAATGGAAGACCTATTTCAAAAAAAATTTACCTTTAATTAAGAAATAAATTGTGTTATATATATATATATATATATATATATATAATTTTAATTATTTCTATATGAGAATAAGAATGGGCAATTGCTGACTCTAAAAATAAACAATTGAACAACATAATATGAGGATGGGTGGATGTCATGGTGGTAAACAATATAATTTAATGATTCTTATATGAGAATGGGCATCTACCGATTCTAAAAATATACCATAGCAGCCAAAATGCTTAGTCCAGCCAAAATGATTGAGTACAATATTTCCCACCCAGTCTAAAAATAAATAATAGAAATACATAAGGCTTGATCCCCCTTGAGGGTATGTAGTGCAGCACTTGGCAGCGCCAGCACTTGGCTCCATTAAGGTTAGTCCGACCAAGATGATAGTAACAATTATAAACAAAATAATAGAACTACATAAGGTTTATTTGGTTCATCTGTTGTCCACCACATGAATATAGATAAGGAATTGTGCCAAAAAAAATTACATTAAATATTTTTTACCATGCTCAGAAGAAAAAAATATGTTTACCATGCTCAAAAGACAAAAATTATCTATGCTGGAATAAGACATTTCATAATCACACTTTCAAGAGGTGAAATGATCTGCAAAAGAGAAATTATTATTAAAACAAGCTCAAAATTGATGAAAACATTCATCTTTTTTTATTTGATGAAAATTCATTCAAAATTTATATTGGTCGTTGCCATATATCTCCTGCAAAATACCAATACAGATCACTTGATTTAGCAATTGTCAGTTTCCTTGTCCACTCTATGCTATGCAACCTTGTACTTTTTCAGCAGGATGTAATTTGTTTTCCTTTCAAAAAATTTACCGGTTTTATTTTTAACATGGAGTTTGAGCATGAAGTTCATGACATTGAAACTCATTTCTATATTATTGATGGGAAACATACAATGGAAGCCCAAAAACAAATCCTTGTAAATCCTGATTTTTCATCTATTAGTTATATAAAAAAACCTACATGAGAATGGTAACTTCCCATGTTAAACTTAAATTTATCTATATTATTCTTTTAATAGTTATATAAAATAAACTACTTTAGAATGGATATATATATATATATATATATATATATATATACTATATATATATATATTGAGATAAGAACTACATAAGAATTGATCCCTCTCGGGGGTATGTAGTGTGGCACTTGGCTCTGCCAGGGATAGTCCATCTAGTATAATATAATTATTAATTACTTTAAAAAAATGTTTGTTTGAATGAGAATGGGCTTGTGCCCATTATAAAAATGTCCAACTTCTATAAATTATGTCACAATGCACATCTTCCCATTCCTTCCCATGTTAAAAGAAAGTAAATACAATATGTTGAACTTAAAGTTATATTTATTCTTAAGGTTTTAAAGAAGAAATGATTAACAAATAAAGTGGAGAGAGTAAAAATAGCATAAAATTTTTCTTCAAATCTTGTTAAAACTGTATAGTCCAACCAATATGATACAATTATAAACAATTATGAATTATGAATGAATAACTTGCATTTCAAGAGATGTCAGTTATTTTTTCCATATATGGTGTTCATAATTCAACTGGTACAGAGGTGGAAGATGTGATAGTGGATCCAGATTAGTAACATTCAGATCCCTTGGATATTATCAAACTGAATGAAATTGGAGTTGTCATCCCTAAACATTCTTTCAAATGATCGACATCAATGCATTTTTCAAAGCACATGATTGAGAGATGCAACTTTAATGCATCCCCTATATTAATATTATATGGTGGGACAAATTCATTAAATAAATAAGTCCTCACTTATCTTTATGGTGGAGAATTGGAAGTAGGAGATCATGATCCAAAAATATTATAAATGTCTAACTACGCCTCCAAGTGCATCCCCTCTACGATTTTTGTGTTCTTTTTATTATAGTCATTATGTATACATTATTTCTTAACAATGTTTACTTTGTTCAAATATTAAGATGTACATCCTTCATATAGTTTAATCCTAAAAGTTCTTTTCATGTTATAGAATATATGCAAATAGAAGTTAGAAGTTTAATTAGAAGAATAAAGTTAAAATTTCTCCATTCTCACAACTAGCTTGCTTAGAAAAATGTAGTTAAAATTTCTCCATTCTCACAACTTTTATAGATTTCTTAAAATGATTAAGTTCAATATTGCTTGGGTATATAACCATTCTCATATAGATATCATAGAAGATAAACACGAACAAAACTAAATATGTTGGGTATACGCTCATTCTCATATAGATATCATAAAAGACAAACAAAGAAAAAATTAAATATGATTCAAAATATTTAGAGGTATTAAAATGATTGAATTCAATATTGGTTGTAGTTGAATGTTTACAATGGGCACATGCCCATTCTCAGAAAAATAAACAATTTAATACCTCTAAATATTCACTTTGTTTTAGAATCGAAAGTAACAAACTGTCACTACCTTTGTACTGTATTGAATGGGTAGATGCCCATATTGAATCTACATCAAACCGTTCACCATCAATTATGAAAGTTTTCTCATGAACACTTATCAAGGATTTTTTAAAATTTAATATTCTTTTTTACTTGTCAATATTAGTTTGAATGAATTTGATAAATATATATTAATTTCATTTTTTTACCGATACCGCTGGAGAATATCCAAAAAATATATGTAAAGAAATAGGTAAAAATATTAAACCTTTTCATTTTTCAATATTATTTGGAACCAATTTGATAAATATATCCTAATTTTAATTTTTATGTGGAGATATAACTGGATAAAATATAGAAAATCTATAACTAATAAATATATGTAAAGAAATAGGTAAAAGTATTTTTGTAAAATATTATTATCATATTTGAAATACATACAAGTTAATAATGACATTTAACAAAAAATGCCTATTTACCAATTTCTAACTTCTGTATCTAAAGAGTTTTATAGAATTGCATTCTCGTGGTCTACATTGGATACTGTACGTACCCAAAATTATAGGGTACTGCACCACGTGAACAACATTACACATGCCCCAATGATGATACAGGTCTCCTCGCAAGGTGTTCGGGATCTGGAAAATCTCTCCAAGTATGCGTTAACATCCTGCATGTCCCACTTAGCCCTTGTGTGCTTTGTTTTTCTCTTCTTCCCTCTTTTTCCTTGCATTTTTGTCTTCAGTTACGAAACCGCCACCCTGCTCAGGGTGGCGGTCCTTCACGTGTTTTCCAGAATGTTCTTTTTAACGCGACTCGTGTAAAATTTCAACGTTTACCAGCTTTTTTGCACCTCCTTTTCTTGTATTTATGATTCTGGTTCCCTAGAATAGTGTTTTTGCATTATTTATGGTTAAAGAATTCAATTTGGTTTTCACCTTTGGGTAAATGGGAATTCTATAAATAGCTGGCTTGTGCTCAAGCAAATGGCCCCTCAAATTTGCCTCTCAATTTCTCATTTCAATAGCTTAGTCTTCCAGTTTTGCTTAGGAATCAATAGTTTTATTTGTTACATGTATAGTTAGTGTTGTTTTGGTGTTTTGAAGCCACATAATCTTCTTGTGCTAGTGTTGTTACTGTTTCATGCAATCAATTGGAGTAGGATAGTTTAATTTTTAGTAGGAAGCCATTAAAGTTGTAGGTTTTGTTTGTTAAAAAGGATAGTTTCAGGTTCTGGATGTTTTATGTTGTATGACTCATAATAAATCCCGCTAGGAATTGCATAAGCCAAGCTCTGTTCTCTTATGCTATCCCTCTCCTACTCACATTGTATTCAGTCTACATCCTAAGCTACCACTGTCCCACTATCTACTTCTGTTGATGCTAACATTACACGCTTTTCTGGATTCACGTGAGCACGAAGGAATGAGGAGATCACACTGAGGGGACAAAGCCACACACAACCGGATTCGCCACTATTCTACAAAATCTAGGTTCAAGCTATCAAAGTTGTAGTTAAAATATATCAAATAGAGTAGTCAATCATTTCATTTCAGTTAATCTCACTTTCGATATTGTCGGGGAAGCTGTGGGGATTGATAGTTTCTGAGAAACTATGATTCATTCCTCACTTCTGAGGTAGGATCGGGGGTCTTTCAAATAGATTATATTAGTTATCTGGTTATTTAGAATAGATTCACAACTGCACAGGCAAGTAGATATACTCGGCTGCTTTGTTTGTTTTAAATTTGTTATTATTAGTTGTCAATTTCTAGATATATTAAATAAGTGCTCTTTCAATTCTGTTCAAATAGTTTATCAAAAATACAAAATAGAGGAATATACATAGATATATCTTGCGTAGTTAGTTTATTCTGTCATTAGTTAGATTTATATCATTTCCTTTTGCATGACAATCATGGGACCTAGGGAGCCCAGAGAATACGTATTCGAGCCAATACGTGCCTCAGCCCAATCTTGTTGTAGCAATAACTGATATAGACCAGAATCTCAGAATCCAAGTCTTCCAAACAACAATAGACCTACAACAAATCAGTGCACAGTTAAGAGGACTAAACATAGAAGACGAAAAAGCACATATGTTTTGGTCAAACCAGCCAAACTACAGATTACCCTAGATAACTATCCGCATGACTGTAGAAGGGCCTGAAAGAGAGAAAATGTTCAGTTGTGATCCTTTGGTCCCATAGCCAGACGTAGGAGACATTCTCACTAACATAGACACTAGCTTAAGAATTCATGTTGCTTGAACACCTGTAAGGTACTCTGAGAAGATTGCACAACTTGTTAGTTCTAAATATAGAGGCCGAAAAGGCATATGACTACTAGATACTAGTAATTAGGGATTGATTATGCATATGACCATAGGAGGTCCACAACAACAACGAATCTACGGTTGTGATCCACAGGTCCCACAACCCAACGAGTCCACAGGTCAATCGGACATTGATGCTGGTTTACACACATCAGTATTTAGATCCACTCCACTTCCACCAACCATTATCACACAGTTATCCTTGTTAGACATAGCAGCTAACAAAGCTAAGGATTTTTGGACTAGACTAGAGAATCACCCATAGAATCCACCATATCCATCATCCACCTTATGACCCTATCTGGAGATATACACGAAACAATTCCAGGGAATTTTCCCCGTATTCCACAACCTATAGATCGAATCATGCACTAGAGCTTGATATTGATTGGATCCTTCGAGTAGTCATCCTCACCTACCAATCTATCACGCCAGTTCAGGTTAGGAGGGCCTTCTTTGCCTTAGATTCGTAGATTCCATTAGTGCGTGTCTAAGACATAAGATTTCCCAACTATTTTATCCATACCCCACGTATATTCCATCCCCACTTGCTGTCTCGGCACGACCTCAGGAGGTCGGGTGTGAGGAAGAGTTACTTGTAGATTCCCATGCTCGCTTGTCACTTTTCCATCGTACAAAATTGGGTGATTATCCTTCGACAAAATTGGTGAATCATGAAAACAGTTCTTCCTCTTTTATTCTTTTATTCCTTTCATCCCTTCGCTCTTTCCCATTATTCTTCGGGTATTCATATACCCCCCGAATATGTCAGGATTCGATGCATATGGCAGACCTCTCCTAGGTTCTTGAAGCATACTATGATCAACTGAATAGACAGCCATCACCCTCACTCTCAGAATGGGGTGACAACTATTCAACCAACCAATTTTCAACACAAACTCCACCTCAAAGGCCTAGATATAGTTCTTCTTTCCAAATAGAGGAGTTGGACCATCTCACTCAAACACAACAACCAGAGCCTTCAGGCTCGAACAACATGACGTTTACAGGAGAATCTGGTTCATCCCCTCAAGTGTTGCTTAGACCACAAATTAGTAGACAATCAGATCCATACATATTTTTAGATGATGAAAATTCAGTGCATTATGCCAGGAATGAACAACGCTCTCAGAGTATGTACCCGCCTATAGGAAGTTTACAAACACAACCCGAGGTCTCTGTTTCAAGAAAACACCTCCATGCCACTACCTATAGGAAATGCCCTCGGTGAAACTTGGCAGGGAAATGATTAGTTCATAGCAGGGTACCACATGCCTATACAACCTCAGAATATACAACAAATGCCACTAAGGAAAAATACTGTGACTTCACCAAATGAAGTCATTTCAACTTTAGTAGAAAAAGTTAGAGGGTTAGAACTTGCTTAAGTGAGTCAAAATTATCAATTCATGCAGGCAGGAATTTCCAATCCTCCACATCATCCTAGCCAAGTAGACCTCCTCACAGGAATAGGCACGTTGGGCATGCCTCCTCAGTATTCACAACAAACACCAACTAGAACCGCCATTTCTAACACCATTCCGGTGGAAAATATGATACCTCCTGGTCTAGTACAAAAAAATCCATTCCTAGGCAATACTCCTCCATACTTAAACATGTATTCCAAATCACCACAGGGAGATATGTTCTCCTCTCCCGGCATGTTTTCTCAACCATAGGGATTTCCTTATGTCCCTGCAAATGCATATGCTATGCCATATCAACAAACCATCCCACCTCCACCCCCTCAGTAGACACCATCGATGGTCGAAACCTATGTGATAGGGACTTATTCAAAATATTTGAAAGAGCCCTTAGACTTCACCATACGAAGCGTCATGCTTCCAAGACCTCTTCCTGATTTTACCCAAATACAAAGGGGAGGGAGACCCGAATGCACATATCAAGGCCTATGCCACAGCCATTCGAGAACTGCTCCCTTGGGATGGGGTTGTTACCAAAATATTCCCCAAAAATTTAGAGGGCATCACCCTCGATTGGTATTACAGAATACCCAAAGCTTCTATCCATTCATTTAAACAACTCATTTCAGAGTTCATCAAGGTGTTTGACATGAACAAACTGTTGAGAACAGGAATCAAGGAATTCTTGCACATTAAAGAAGAACACAATGAATCTGTTGCTCACTTCATCCAAAGATGGCGTACAGTCCTTTATTCTTCGGAAAGTGCTCCAAACATGGAACAAATGGAACTATGTGATTTATTCCTTCATTCTCTCATCAGAGAGGTAAAGGAAGAAGTCCAAAAGTTCCCACTAAGGACTTACGATGAAGTACTTGAGAGCACTCTCCGAATAGATCAAGCAGACAATAGATAGTGGTAGCAAGACGTATGGAAAAAATGGGAGGTTAATCACCCCCAACCAGAATACTACGACTTATCCTACTGCCAAAAATGTCAATCAAGGACCTAACATCCTTAACAAAAATCGCAGTGCAACAACCGATGGAGTAACTGACTAAGCTAAAAAGGAAAATGTTGTAAATACTCCACCACTAGTTAACAATCAACGAAGCAACAATTTTACCCCAACAATCAATTCAGTGGATTTTAATCATCCACAACAACAACAACAACAATGGCAAGGTCCAGACATTAGGGTCCAAGTCAAAATTCAACTGGATATCAAAACCAAAACCAAAGACCAACAAACAACAAAACTTTAATCCTAATAGTCAACGGTTTAATCAGAGTTTTAGACCACAATATGTGCCAAACCAACAACCTAGGAATTACAATCCCAACTCGTATTGTGGTTTCCACAAAATTTGAGGCCACGACACTAGGACTTGCCGCAATTACAATAAATTCATGCAACGTTTACCAGAGGAACAAAGACAACTTTTCATAGATATGTTCTTGGCAGATCCTGCAACACCTGTGCCAAATACTTTCACGGGAGCAGTCTCCCCTCAAAATGCACCCCTCAAGATCTTCAACGATCTGCTCCCAAATCACAATAACAACAAATTAAATCCAAATGGGACGAACAAGGGCGTAATGACAAGAAACAATGATCATGAAGCCTCAACTTCACTAAATCCACCTGTTGCACCACAATTAGGAAGTCAGCCACGACCCAAGATAGTCAGTTTAGTGGAGTTAGACATTGAGCTACCTGTGGAAGCTGTAACAAGGACACGAGAGTATTCCTCTCAGCCAAGTCCAAGTTACCCGCTAGAGACAGATAACATTCAACAACTATTAGTAAAACCTGTAGGTGCCTATGATTTAATTAATGACCTAACAAAGACCTTCTCTCACATCTCCTTTTTGGACTTATTGAAGAAATCTCTTGCCCATAGGGCTGCTCTTTTAGAAGCATTAGGTTTAGGTCATTTAATTAACATCACTCCACCTCCCAAAACACAGGTAAACCATATAGACTTTGATATCCACCCTCCGGGGCAGCCGGATAGGGATACCGAGTTTATATTCGAACATAAACAAAATGCCAACAGATGCTGAGATTGCACGCAGAGGTGATCCAGCCTTACATTTGTAAGTATGGGTTTATAACAATTACGTTAAACATGCAATGGTTGACGATGGGGCAGCAGTTAACATAGTTCCCTTCTCTTTCCTTCAAAAGCTAGGGTATGGAGAAACAAATTGTTCCATGACTCGGAATACGCTAAGAGGCTATGATAGCCTTAAGGCCACTTCGATTGGAACTATAATACTACTAGTCACCTTAGGACCCAAAACAATCCTAATTGTTTTATATTATAGATCGGGAAACCAACTATAATATGATCCTCGGCCGACCATGGATACACCGTATGAAGGCAATCCCTTCTACGTTATTTCAAGAAGTAAGATTCTTGCACTTAGGAAAGGTATTCATAGCAAAAGGTGATCTAAAACCATTCGATATACACCTAGCAGACCTGAAGAAAAGGCAAGGCATTCACTCTGAGTTTGAACTCCCAACAAACCAACTTAATAAACCAACCGACGTGAAACCAAAAGAAAAGTTGATACCTACAACAGAACTAGAAGTTACGAACCTAGTCAAGAATATCCCAGCCCTCAAGGATGAGGCTAACGTTGTTGAAACAGTATCATTAGGAACTACTGCAAAGATTTTCGAATTGCTAGAACATGATCTACCAATTTTCCTACCATTTGATTCTGTAGGCATGGGATATACCATAGGTGTTGGTTCTCTTCCAGCAGAGGATCTCTGTATGGTAGAAGTAACTGAAACTGAAGAAGTTGACGTAGCAAATGTCCCAGCGTCCATCTTCCCAACTAAATATTGGACTCTCCATTTCAATGGAGCTAGATGTCATTATGGGGCTGGGGTAGGTGTGATCTTTACTTTGCCCGAAGGAAATATCTTACCATTCACCTTTAAATTAAACTTTGAATGTACAAACAATGGCACTGAGTATGAAGCCCTCCTCCTTGGTCTCATCATAGCTAAGAGGCTTGGGATTGATAACATCAGAGTATTAGGAGACTCACAATTAGTAGCAAACCAAGTCTCTGAGGTGTATGAGACCAGAGCTGAACACTTACAGCTCTAAAAAACAGCAGTATTAAATTTGAGCAAAGAATTTGACTTCATATCCATTGAAGTAATCCCGCGAGAACAAAATCTTCTTGCAGATTCGATAGCAACCTCAGCTGTCGCGCTTCACTCCAAACAGTGAGTTGGAGGATACCCGTTTCATGGTATCCCTTCGTACTGAACCATTAGTGAAGAAAATGTCAAACCCTCTTTTAACAAACATAGCTGAGAATAAATCTACTATCTTAGATCACGTTGATAGTGATAGAGCCACTCTTGATTACTTAAATGCCTATGCAACATTACATCTCACCCATCATGTGGTAGATTTGTCCTTAATCCCACATTCATCTTCTTACTTTAAAAATCCCATGATAGAGCTTCCCTCACAAAAGGAATTCGATACATACACCGTAAAGCATGGAGAAGATCTAGAACTACCTCCAGCTCTGCCTGATTTTGAAGAAGGTAACACTTCTTTAATTGAAGAAACAATTGATATTAACATTGGAATAGAGGAAGAACAAAAGATCTTGAAACTAGGATCTTCGTTAACTCCAGAAGAAATAGAAATGCACACTCGAATCCTCAAAGAACATCAGAAGGATTTTGCATTTAATTATAAATAAATGAAAGGGGTTGCACCACACATCACGGTACATAACCTCGTCACCAAATCAGATGCAAAGCCAATTAAACAAAAATTGAGACCAATGAAACCCAAGGTAGCTATCATGGTGAAGGAAGAGGTAATGAAACTCCTCTAAGTAGGATTCATCAAATTGGTTGATTACTCTCAGTGGGTATCTAATATTGTTCCCATTCTCAAAAAGAATGGGAAGATATGCATCTGCATAGACTTCCGAGACATTAACAAGGTGTGTCCCAAGGAGGACTTCCCGTTACCATCCATTGATGTCATCATTGACGCAATAGTTGGGTTTGAGATTTTGTCTCTCATGGATGGATTCTCAGGATATAATCAAATCAGAATATCCAAACAAGACCAAGCCAAAACCACGTTTATAACACCTTGGGGAACCTATTGCTATGTTGTTATGCCATTCGGTCTCAATTATCTACATGCCATAATGTATATATTTCTTCTTTTATAAAATCATGATGTAGATATGTGCTAAAGCTAGGAAGTGTTGCAGTCTGCATCATTCTTTCATCTGATAAATACGGATCACAAACCTAGAAAATGTGTATGGTGTGACAGGAGGGAAAATACAGCATATCATCCCCGTATTACCCTCAGGTTGTTCTCAATGATCCCAGGCTGAAGTCAACAAACATCCCAGATTTAAGCTTTGACATACTAATAATAGTATTCTCTTTATGAAATGCAGTAAATTTGAAATAAACCATCAACATGTATTACCCTCAAGCTAATGGGCATGAAGCAACAAACAAGACATTGAAAGCTATTCTCCTTAAAATGGTAAAACAAAACAAACGAATTTAAAGTTATATCTAGCCTTGTGGGCTCACCGAACCTCAATAAGAACACCCACAGGAGTAACTCCTTTCTCATTGGTATTCAGAGCAAAAGTAGTTCTCCCACTTGAGGTTGAAATACCCAGTCTCTGCATCTCATTACAAGGGATTCTGGACGAAGAAGATTATAGAGAAGCACGTATCTCCCAGCTAGAAAGCCTAGATGAGGCCAGGTTAGATGTTGAATAGTGGCATAGAATCTATGCTGACCAGATGTGTCGGCATTATAACAAAAAGGTCTATGAATGAGATATATATGAAGGAGATCTGGTTCTAAGACTAGACAGCTCCGGATCGATAAAAAGACCGGTGAAGGAAGTAAATTCCAGCCCAAATGGTTGGGCCCATATCGAGTCACGAAAGACTATGGAAATGGTGCATATATCTTATGTACACTGGAAGGTGAGAAATTTGGTGAAACTAGTCAATTCCCTACACCTTAAACGATTCTACGCATAAGCAACCAGCACTTATTGTATAATTATATCTACATTGCATCTTCATGTAATTAGGTTCATTTTGTCCACTCGTCTCGTACAATTTTGTGATCAAGGAACTTATTCTCAAAGAAATGAATTACAAACTTCTGATAGTATTAGCATAATCCTTCCAATCATACTTCTTCATTTTCATAACATCATCAATTGTTTCAAAATCATTTCATCAAATAAAGCTAGATATGACAAATTCTTAACGGTAATCATACCAAGGTCTGCATGCTTGTTCTCACTTTTGGTTTCTTCCTAGGATAGGTGTCTTGCCTATGGTATGTTCTAGAAGCTTCATAGTGTCACATCTATCCCATATGTATATCTCTTTAGAAGTAAGAACATGCTGACATTATTGCTCAAATAAACAAGTCAGATATAGATCAAACAGAAAATTTTATTTTTACACATTTCCTTGCCCTACCAACCTTCAGTGATGAGCTTGCATCTCTTATTAGTGACGTAGGGTTGGGAAAGGATGGGAATGCCCTTACTCACCTATACATTGTCCATGGTGATAAGCCCATGCTTCTTACTAGTAGCATGAGGCAAGGTGTGGGGGGTCCTCTTGACAATAAACGTTGAAGGTCATAAGCAAACAGTTCAAATAAACCTTTGAAATCTTGAGTCAAAAAAAAATGAATCAGATGTCTAAAATTTCAAGAGAGCTCAAAACCCGAAAAACCAGATTTTGTCTACCATGTGGCCATCTACGGATCTAAGTCTAGATAAACTGCAAAGCAAGTAGCATTCTAAACTATGGAGTCACTTGAGTAGAGTAGGTTTGTAGCATCCTAATTTGGTTCCACCAAATCTTTTTCTATCTCTCATCACTACCATTCAACAAATTTCATAGCTTGTGCCCTTTCTAGCTCTCGGTGATGAGCCCTCCCATCTTACTAGTTGCGTGGAGTTAGGAGTGGGGAAAGTTCATCTGCTCATCATACCAATTTATCATCTCATTTTGTCAAAACAAATATGAAGTACCAAAAAATTGCTTATAGAAACTAAATTTCAAAATCACATTGTGTCTACATTATCATATATCAGCATCACGAAATACAAAAAGAAAGAAAGCATTTGTATCATTTGTTCTCCATTGCATACATTCTGAAAAGCATATAAAAACAACATTATAATTTACATGTGGAAACAAATCACAAGAATCATAGATACCAAGAGTCTGATCCAAAAAGAATATATATATATATATATATATATATATATATATATATATATAATCAAGTTTCCTGTACAATGCCATCATGCGCTAGGCATGGTCAAAACGCTCAATGAGCCCGGGAAATACAAAATAAATCATATAAAAAATCTAAGAGAGCCAAGCGGCCTCTCAACCCCTATGAGATCCCTCTGAAGGTGCACACCCATGTCTAGGACTCCGGCTATATCAGTGCTCTGAATCACACGGAGGGCTCACGATCCTGAGGAGCAGCTGCGACCTCTGCTATGAGAGTGACTCCTCATCAGGTGCTCTGTTGTCCTATATCCTGCCAACTTGGTACGGAGGGTAGTCACCATCTTGGCCACATGTCAGATAGGGGCAAAAACATCGGTATGCCTACCGGCTACTGAAGGCTCCCCTGCATCCACAGATAGCTCCATACAGGTCTTCTCCATGGGGATCATCAGGGTATCAGTGCATACCCGGCGAATCAGGTCTCACCACTCATCAACAGTATCTGCAAGCAAAGGAGAAAACAAATTAGAAATACTCAAAAGATAGAAACAAAAGTAAACAAAAGGAGAGATATCAACTAAGGCAATCCTAACTAGAAACAAACATTAAGAGAAGGATGATAACTCACTCGGATCTCCGGGCCTCCAAGATGGATCTCTAGGGTCAGCACCTGCCACAGATGCCACGCTGACTGAATGTCCTCCTCCTATGCCTGGGGCAACATAACATCTTACTACGGACTCATCCTCTCCACCCAAGTCTTGAGAAGGTGGCTCCTCTGAAACTAGAGTCACCCTCTCCGCACATCTACTCTACCCTCTCAGCCTGTAAGATATCCTGAGTGTCATGCCACTCAGGATCGTTGTCCTCCTCTCCACCCGACTCACTAACCTCAGCCTTGGTCTCCTCCTCTGTCTCTCCCCCTGTGAACTCCTCGGACTCAGAGTCTATATCAATGGGGTCGTCACTACTGTGGGTGGGACCAGTGGCAATCTGAAGTAAGGGTGCCTAAGGAGCACCGGCTCTCCCTCGAGCACGTACTACCCTCCTAGATGCAATAGGGACACCAGGAGTAACAACGGTCCAACCCCGGCCTCTAGGACCTCCCCTAGCCTCCCGAACTGATCTAAATACTGGCACCACTAGGGGAAGCATATTGACGTAAGGAAGGCCAAACTGCTGAGGCACTCGACCAAAAGGGTGTGTCTCCACCTTCCCTGTCCTATCCACAAGCTTCCCTGTGGTAGAGCAAGAGATCAAAGTGAGGGCCTCCTCACCCCATAACCCTACCATGGCCTGATAGGGTGTGGCCTCCATATCATCAGTAGTCAAGGAGGCGACTGGCTGGTGGGGTGCTCTGAGGACTGACATATCTATCCATCTAGCTGCCCTCACGGCTCTAGGATCCACCACCTCTACACCTCTCCCATAAGGGAATGAAACACTCATAGAACCAGCTCATAACTAGGGTCGGATGGCTCAATGACTGCCCCTGTAAGTGAACCACCTGGTACAAATCATGATAGGTGGTCCCAAGAATGTCAGCTCCCCAGGCATAAATCCGGCCATGTCCCTCAATCTGTGCAATAATGGGGGACCAGACAATATAGTAAAGTGTCTCCTCCCTTGTCCCCGATCAATCTCGAGGCAAGGATCCCCATAATGGCCTGATGAGATAAGAAGGCTAGGAATAGATCAGACCCTCACCCCCTTCTTTGAACCAGTGGAGATAACTGCATCTCCCATGTATGAAGCCCACTGTGCTATCTGATCCCGTGACCCTACTGTCTCAAGCGTAAGCCATCTCCCAATGATTGGGACCCCCAAGATACGATAGAAATCCTCCAAGGTGATAGTCCACTCACCCCTGACTCCTAGGAATTAGAAAGTGTTCCGATCAACATCCCAATATGAAAACAAGTCACAAAGTATGTGACTAGAAGGTGTAACATGCGGGACCCGTGATATACGCAATATGCCGGCCCTCTGAAGAGTGTCTTGCTCATCTTGAGAAAGTGCATCCAATACTATTGGAAGCCAATCACACACTCTCTCTCTCTTGGCTTCATCGGATATACTCCTCCTTTGCCTGTATACACCCAAAACATGTAAAAAGAAGTAAGTTAGTATTCAAATCACATTGGAAAAATCATTAAAGCAGGTAAGAATGTTAAAAATGCAAAAAGAAATTCAAACAAGTATTATTTTGGCATTCTGTGAAGAAACATCGCCCTGCTCAGGGCGGCGGTCGTGTCCCGAATTTCCGCACGGGTCACATGCCCTAAAAATGCCTAAAAATGCAAAACAAAGACCATTTTGAATAAAACAAATCCTACCCATTAGGCACCCCCCCTAAGTGACCCTATTAAAACTGACATTTTTAAAAATAATCCCCCCATGACAAAGATTTCATCATTTTAAACATTTTAGGGGTAAAAACGCTAAATCAAGAAGAACTAACCTGTGATCTCGCAGGCCGATGTTCCACTCGCGGAGGCATGATCACTATCTCGTCACAAAATTTTTGACTATATTCTCGTCAAAAACCATCACCATGGGTCCTAGAGCTCAAAATCAATCAAATTGACACGTGCAAATGAATAGGAAAATGGGCCCATTTTTACATATATAGCATCTTGACCTGTTTTGAATGCCCTTTTTCGTAGGTTTGGAGCATCGAAGAAGGTAAGTTCTTATCCCCGCATGAATGGTAAGTCCTCATTTCGTATTATTTTAGTGTTTATTTTTTGATTTATTTTATCTATCTACACTTAAGTCCTCTTTTCATTTTGTAGGTAGCGGGAATCTTGGAGGGCGTCATTTTGACACATGGACGTGTTAGGTATAAATTCTAACTTCCCATTTCGGGACCGCTATACTCGGGACCCACCATTTTACGCCTCTTCATGGCTAAAATGCTTCTCCAAGGGGGCAATATGTACGTACCTAAAATTGTAGGGTACTGCACTACCAGAACAACGTTACAAGTGACCTAATGATGATACAGGTCTCCTCGCAAGGTGTTCAAGATCCAGAAAATCTCTCCAAGTATGCGTTCACATCCCGCATGTCCTGCTTAGCCCCTATGTGCTTTTTTTTCCTCTTCTTCCCTCTTTTTCCTTACATTTTTGTCTTCAGTTACGAAACCGTCGCCCTGCCTGGGTGGCAGTCCTGTAACTGCCACCCTGCTTAGGGCGGCGGTCCTTCACAAATTTTCCAGAATGTTCTTTTTAACACAACTCATGTAAAATTTCAACGTTTACCAGCTTTTTTCACCACCTTTACTTGTATTTATGATTCTGGTTCCCTAGAATAGTGTTTTTGCATTGTTTATGGTTAAAGAGTTCAATTTGGTTTTCACCTTTGGGTAAATGGGAATTCTATAAATAGCTGGCTTGTGCTCAAGCATATGGCCCCTCAAATTTTCCTCTCAATTTCTCATTTCAATAGCTTAGTCTTCCAGTTTTGCTTAGGAATCAATAGTTTTATTTGTTGCATGCATAGTTAGTATTGTTTTGGTGTTTGGAAGCCACATAATCTTGTTGTGCTAGTGTTGTTACTATTTCATGTAATCAATTGGAGTAGGATAGTTTAATTTTTAGTAGGAAGCCATTAAAGTTGCAGGTTTTGTTCGTTAAACAAGATAGTTTCAGGTTCTGGACATTTTATGTTGTATGACTCACAATAAATCCTGCTAGGAATTGCATAAGCCAAGCTTTGTTCTCTTGCGCTATCCCTCTCCTACTCGCATTGTATTTATTATACATCCTAAGCTGCCACTATCCCAATAACTACTTCTGTTGATGCTAGCATTACATGCTTTTCTTGATTCACACGAGCACGAAGGAATGAGGAGATCACACTGAGGGGACAAAGCCACACACAACCGGATTCGCCACTATTCTGCAAAATATAGGTTCAAGCTATCAAAGTTATAGTTAAAATATATCAAATAGAGTAGTCAATCATTTCATTTCAGTTAATCTCACTTTCGATATTGCTAAGGAAGCTATGGGGATTGATAGTTTCTGAGAAACTATGATTCATTCCTCACTTCTGAGGTAGGATCGGGGGTCTTTCAAATAGATTAGATCAGTTATCTGGTTATTTAGAATAGATTCACAACTGCACAGGCAAGTAGCTATACTCAGTTGCTTTGTTGGTTTTAATTTTGTTATTAGTCGTCAATTTCTAGATATATTAAATAATTTCTCTTTCAATTCTATTCAATAGTTTATCAAAAATACAAAATAGAGGAATATACATAGATATATCTTGCTTAGTTAGTTTTTTCTACCATTAGTTATATTTATATCATTTCCTTTTGTATGAAAATCATGGGACCTAGGGAGCCCAGAGAATACGTGTTCGAGCCAATAGTGCCTCAGCCCAATCTTGTTGCAGCAATAACTGATATAGACTAGAATCTCAGAATTCAGGTCTTCCAAGTAACAATAGACCCTACAAGAAATTAGTGCACAGCTGAGAGGACTAAACATAGAAGATGACAAAGTGCATACGTTTTGGTCAAACTAGCCAAACTACATATTACTCTAGATAACTATCCACATGATTGTAGAAGGGTCTAAAAGAGAGAAAACACTCAGTTGTGATCCTTTGGTCCCACAACCAGACGTAGGAGACATTCTCACTGACATAGACACTAGCTTATGAATTCAGGTTTCTAGAATGCCTGTAAGGTACTCTGAGAAGATTACACGACTGTTAGTTCTCAATATAGATGTCGAAAAGGCATACAACTACTGGATATCAGGAATTAGGGATTGATTCTACATATGACCATTGGAGGTCCACAACAACCATGAATCTACAGTTGTGATCCACATGTCCCACAACCCAACGAGTCCATAGGTCAATTATACATAGATGCTGGTTTACTCACATTAGTATTTAGATCCACTCCACTTCTGCCAACCATTATCACACAGTTATCCTTGTTAGACATAGCAGCCAACGAAGCTAAAGAGTTCTGGACCAGACCAGATAATCACCCGTTAGAATCCACCATATCCATCATCCACCTTATGACCCTATCTGGAGATATACACGAAAAAATTCCAGGACATTTTCCTCGTATTCCACAACCTATAGATTGAATCACACTAGAGGTCGATATTGATTGGAGCCTTCGAGAAGTCATCCTCGCTAACTGATCTATCACGCCAGTTCAGGTTAAGAGGGCCTTTGTTGCCTTAGATTCATAGATTCCATTAGTGTGTGTCGAAGACATAAGATTTCCCAATTAGTTTATCCATACCCCACGTATATTCCATCCCACCAGCTGTCTCGGTATGACCTAAGGAGGTCGGGTACGAGGAAGAGTTACTTGTAGATTCCCATGCTCACTTTTCACTTTTCCATCGTACAGATACATATGCTAATGTAGAAAAACTAGTAGTGAAACTGTTACACATAGTTAAAGTGGATTTGCATCCTTTGTTTTGTTGTGGTATGGAGCATTGGGAAAAAGAGGGAGAAATATTTATTAAATAATCAGAAAAAAATTTGGAAAACAGAAGAATTTCCATACAAATGTGAAACTATGGTTGTAGTTATTGTAATCAACAAAGGAGTTCCTGAAGAAATTTTTTCAGTGTCTCCAAAGGTTTCTAAAAAAGACTTTAAAAATAATAAGTGGCTTATTTCATCATTGTTTACAAAACTATTCTTGGTAGGGGCTGCAGATGATATAAGAGACATCTTAAAGGGATGTTCTATATTTTAAACAACAGTGGAACAAATCAATATATAAAATTGTGTTTATTACATTTTTCTAGTTTTTTTTCCCTTTTCCATTTGAAGTGATGTTATTGACGGTTATTAGTATGCAGTGCTTAAAATGTATTTATTACAATTTTTTAGTTCTTCTTCACATTTCATCCAAATGATGTGATTAGTATATAATGCTCAAAACTAGCTTTGATTGGTTTATACAAAGATCTCGTTTTCCATGAAAAGAAGTTATTGGTTTTGAGGGTGGAAATTTGAATACATTATAGAAAAATTTTCACACTTAATATGTATATAGTTAAATCATGTGGGTTCACAACCAAATTTACGTCGGTCTTCAAAAACATTTTAAAAAAAAACACTTACTAAACTTGATTGAGTTTATATAGAGAAATTTAGCTTTTTTTGTTCTTTTTTCTGATCAAAATTCATTAATATTAGAATTATTACCATCATTTTATGCAAAAAAATTGTGACTTGTATTATTTCATAACAACACATATCCATGATTACTGAGCTTGATTGAGTTTACTTGTTACTATTGTAGGCTAGGAAAAATGCACTACTAACAAGGAAGTAAAATACCAATAATCATACCTCCTCCTTCGTGTTCCATAGCAAACCTCATAATGGGCTAGGAAACTTGGATTTAGCCCTGATTGTGTGATATGTAGGTCCTTTTTTTGAAGACGGAGCAAAACCTTCCTACAACAATGATCCTCTTACTTTGCACTAGATGGGGAAAATGATTATGAGGCTATTTGGGCATTAGGACGAGGCAAAAGGATGTTCTTTGCTCAAATGATGCAAGAACTTAGATATGGCATTCAAACTTATTCTCCATGTGTTTAGAGGGGAGGGGTAAGGTTGTATTTATAGCCTGGGGGAGTGATTAACTTAGATTAATTTAAGTAATCATGGTTTTAAAATGTGGGCAAGATTAAGTGAGTGGTTTGAAAATGTGGGCAAGATTAGGTGAGTGGTTTAAAAATGTGGGCAAGATTAGATGAGTGGTGGCCACGAAGAATGGGTGAGGATTTGAATTATATTTTTAATTCATAAGTGGAGGATTTTAGGTGAGTGGGGACCACAAAGGGTGGGTGAGGATTTGAATTTGAATTTTTAATTCAATAGTAGAAAAACATGGAGAATAATGACATGTGCTGAGGATTGGGTTATTTTTTAGATTTTGAAATGGATAATTAATCAAATTATATTTGATTAATTCGAAGTGTATTTTTGTGGGAAATGAGGAATGAAAATTAATTGATTTAGGACAGATGTGAAATTAGGGTGTCTACATTTGCCCCTCTTTGGAAGGGTACTATGAAAGTAGTGTCCTTTCAAAGAAAGTAGACTGTATGGGGGAAGAATTCAATCTAATTTTTTTAAAGTAAAAGGTAGAGTGAATGTTTTTTGGGGAGAATAGAAAGTGGTGAGTGACGGATTTCATAGTATCCTCCAAGACAAAAATGTCATGAGAAGATGTGATTATGGATAGATGTGGTGATGCCCCCTCGAGAGGAATGACGAGAATGGAATATTCGAAAAAACTCTTGAAAAGAAGAGAAATGAATTATGCAGAGAAGAGGACGATGATGGAGTGGAAGAGACTGGAATGACAGCACGACGTAAATGGAGAAAGGATTCAATCGGCCTTGAATGCTAGGTGTGAGGGTGTGTGGGAAAGAGAAAAGGGAATGGATAGGACTGGGGGTTGATTACGAGAAGAGTAAGGGAGATAGGGAAGGGGAAAAAAATAATGGAAGAGGTAGAAATAAGAGAGAGGGATGATAGGGGAAGAAGGGAATGATGAAGGACAAACAAGGAAAAAATAGGAAAATGACAGAGTAGAGGATGAAGGGATAAAATAGAGAGATGTGCAAAATAAAGGAAGCAACAGAGATAGTAAAGAGGGATGCACAAAAGTGAAATAGATGATAGAGCTGAGAAAAGCAGGAAACGAGAAAGGATAAAAAAGGAGAAAATGAGGTGGGATTAGGGGGTGAAATGGATGAAAATGGAAAGAGGACGAAAGAAGAAGTAGAACGAAGAAAAAAAGAAACTATGAGGGGCGAGGAAAGTGTGAAAAAGAAAAGAGAAAAGAAGAGAAACAGATACATAATGAACGAAAAGGTAGGGGTGGTAGAGAAAAGGAGAAGTGGTCAGAAAAAACGTGAAAATTAGGAGAGAGGAAAGGAAGATAGAGTGAATATAGGGAGAATATTAAAGGAATCGTGTCGTTGTGAGGAAGACCAAGGAAAATAATATGGAACAGACCGTATGGAGATGCATGTGGAGGGTGGTATGATAAAAAAGACAGGACAACACTGAAGAGCCAGGTTATCGATGGGGAAGTAAGGAGGAAACGTGATGGAAAAATGGGAAGAAGGCAATATAGGGGAAGGGAAATAAGATGAGGGGTGGGAGAGAGAAGAGGATAACAAAGAAAATGATGTAGAAGGAAGGGAATATAGAAAGGGGGTAATAAGTGGAAAGGGAACAATATAAGGAATGTTTAGAGAAGAAAGAGGGGAGGAATGACATCGATTGGAAAAGATGCGGAGATGCATGAAATGAGGATACTAGGATGATGAGAAAATAGAAAAAGGATGTATGATGAAGACAATAAAGATATTGAAGAGGGAAAAGAGGAGATTGAGAGATGGGTAAGAAGCGACAAGAAAGGGTGGGATTGAGGGAAAAGAATAGGAGAGAAAATAGAATGGGGGAGAGAAGAAGGAATGCCAATGAGGGGACGTTAGGGAAATCCCCTTTATAATGAGTGGTGGGGAAGGGTGAGAGAAAAAATGAAGAAAAGAAGAAAGCTAGTGAGGATTGGAAAGGGTAATGCCAACAAAGGGACATTAGGGAAAACCCTTTTACAATGAGTGGTGAGCTTAGAGGAGGGAAGGAATGAAGGAAAACTCTATAAGGTCCAAGGGAGTGAATGAGGTCATGCGGAATGAGGATTGATGATTTTTAGGGAAAACCCGTTTACAATTATTAGCACGGGAAGAGAAGATGACGATGAAAGAATGATATAGGAGTGTTAATAATAATGGTGAATGCATGTGTGGGTAGAAATGTGAGAAGATGAAGAGGAAAGAGTAAAGAAAATGGGAGGGATGAGTTGGGACTAGGTGAAAGTGAGGAGAGGATGTGGGTGATGAGGATGAATGAAGTGAGGATGAAAAACCAAGACATGAAAAGAATGGGAAGAAACAATATGAAGGATGATGGATCAAGAAGGGGAAAATGGGGGGAAAGAACGTGATTATAGGTGGAAGAGATTAGATGTATGTTGTGAGAGGATATGTGGAGAAATGATAATAGTAGGAGGAAAAAGTGGGTAGTAGGAGATACCAGGTGGAAGAAGTGATCAACAAAGTGAATGAAGAATGAGGTGGGGAAGAATTTTATGATGAAAAGTTAAGTGTATGGAGGACCTTGACATAATATTGTCATGTGACGGAAGTGGTTAAGTAAGATTTCCAAGTGAGCAAAACTAGATATGACAAGTGTTCAAGCAAGAAGTGGTGTTTGTGAGAATCGAAAAGGAGGTGAAAGGATGTGATAATGGGGAATGCTGAGAAAAAGTGAATGGTGAAGGGTGCGTAGTGATGGGGAAAGGCAAGGAGACAGATCATCCTTAAGAGGGACTCTTAAGTGAGATCGCCATGCTGGGTGAGTGGTTAAGTAAGATTTCCCAGCAGAGGAGGGTGATAGTGGTGGTAAATAGATGTGATGATGGGGAATGAAGAGGAAAGATAGATGGTGAGATTGTAGAGTGATGGGCGAGTGTAATATGACTTGTCATGCTTAAGAGAATCTCTTAAGTAAGATCGTCATGCTGCTAGAGAGGTTTCATAGGATCACCCAACTAACATGGATGATATGCAAGGAGAAAGACAAGATGATATTGGGGACGAGGGTGGAATGGTATGTTGAAGATGTCCTCTCTTCAGGGTTGACACCACGCTGAGTGGTGAAGCCCGCCTTGGAAGTCACCTTATGAGTCCTTGTTAGAAGGAATGACTAGCAGCGTAACCCTCCCATCTGTGGAGTAGGTTAAGATATTACTCCCTTGTATCCTATTGGATTTCCGGGCCTTACAAAATTAGATCTAGATATTGACTTCATCAGGGAATGAAATCCCTGTTGGATCCGAATGACCTAAATGAAGATCGTGATATAGGTTCTTCGTCTTGCACCCTCATTAGTGAACCCTTTTTGTCCCTCATAAATCAATGTCATGTCCTAGGCTTGGGAAAATTTAGTGCCTTGATCTTTCACGAAAGGATAATAGGGTAAATACCTTTTAACCTTAATCACACCTATAATAGAGATTGAAGCCCTAGGAGAAACTGGAATTAAGCTTAACCATGTGCTTCTTTATTATGTCAGACAACTACTTCTGTAACTCTTATGTTTAAAACGATAGTAATAATGAGATCCTAGTGCAACGCAAAAGTAAATCATAGGAGAGTAAAACCAAAATTTAAGGTTAGGAATAATGTCACTGGGAGTCCTTAAGACTTAATTTAAACATCTTCATGTGTTACAAAGAATATAAATTGCCTTGGTGCGACCAAACGTCGAGAAAACAAAAGATATAAATATAAAAATCAAATTTGGAATTCAAAAAATTACTAAACTATAATAATAATGGTAGTGAAATAACTACTCCGTGATCGATGGATGTTCTTAGGGAAAAAGCTATTTCAATCTATGTCTTTCTTAATCCCAAGATTTCATCCTAACATCACGTTAGGTTCACTTGTGTAGCAAGGTTAAATTCTAAACTTTGAATAAGAATTTTGGGAAGCCTAATCTTAACATAAGAATGAGAGAGTTAGAATTTTGTATAAAATTTGAAATATGGAAAATACTTATGTAAGTTATGAAGATTTGTCATAAGGGTAAAGAGCAAAGTAAATGGTTGAACAACAAGTGAACTGTGAAGAGAATTTTCAGAACATGTATGTGAAAAAAGGGAGAAAATCATGCTTACCTAATAATGACCTTGGAAAGTTAGCCATAACTAAAATACATTTAAAGTAATGATATGTCGTGGGTTCGTCGTTCCTTAAGTCACATTTCTTGTGGTTGGGTCTTTACTAGTAACCTTCCATTGGGAATAGTGTAGCGTCAACATGCTGATGTCGTCTACACGTGTCTATGTGAGTCGATGACTTATGTGATTTTCACATGTGTACCGAGTTCTGGACTTGGAGCCCTTACTGTGTTGTGTGTAGTGAGCAATATAAGTCAAAAAAAAAAATATCCTAGTATTTTACTGTTGTACTTGGGTGTGAAAAAGGTGGGTACTATAGACATATAAGGACATGTCAGGCCTGGACCCATCTCTTGTAGTACACCATCTTGTGGTAAATCTGGATGTGACACCTGTAAAGAAAAAACTACGCAAAATGCATCCCGAAGTTACATTGCTTGTCAAAGCCGAACTCGAGAAACTCTTGGAAGATGACTTTATCAAACCTATTGATTATTCGGCATGGATATCTAACATAGTTCCCATCACCAATAAAACCCCCGGCATTAGAATATGCACAGACTTCCGTGACATCAACAAGGCTTGTTCCAAAGATGACTTTCCCTTGGCAAATATAGACATGATTGTTGATTCTACGGCAGGCCATGAAATGCTCTCCTTAATGGATGGATTCTCTGGTTACAATCAAATACGTATTATTGAAGGAAATCAACATAAAACGAAATTTACTACACCATGGGGCACCTTTTATTATAAGGTCATGCCTTTCGGCTTGAAAAATGTTGGTGACCACCTATCAACGAGAAATGACTGTCATCTTCCATGACATGTTACGTGATATCATGGAAGATTATGCTGGTGATATATTAGCAAAATCTAAAACAATAATAGGGCATCCAAGTGTGTTGAGATGCATTTTCGTTAGATTACACAAATATAAGGTTCATCTTAACCCAAAGAAATATTTGTTCGGAGTAACCTCTGGTAAATTATTAGGGTTTATTGTCTCACAAAGAGGCATAGAAGTGGATCCTGCCAAAGTCAAAGCCATTATGGAAATGCCTCCTCCTCAAAACCTAAAACAATTATGTAGTCTTCAGGGAAAGATACAATCTATTCGGTGTTTCATATCACAGTTGGCTGACAAGTGCCATCACTTTAATCAGTTGCTCAAGAAAGATGCACACTTTCACTAGAACCATTATTGCCAAGACTCTTTTGCTAAGTTAAAAGAATACCTCTCTAGTCCGCCTATTCTTATGTCACCAATTGCCGATAAACCCATGTTGCTTTATACATCTGCCACTAAACATGCCATAGGATCTCTACTAGCACAACATAATGATCAAGGAAAAGAACAGGTTGTATATTACCTTAGTCAAACACTTATTGAGCACGAAGTACGTTATTCCCAAATCAAAAAAGTATGATTAGCGATCACCTTTGCATTCCATAAGTTACGTCATTACTTGCTCAATCACACAACTAAGTTGATTACCAAAATTGATCCTCTCAAGTATTTGTTGTCCAAACCCATTCTCACAGGAAGAATGTCTAGTTGGGTCGTATTACTTAGTGAATTTGATGTCAATTTTTTTTTGCAGAAAGCAATTAAAGGACAAGCCCTTACCGACCAACTTTCCGAGGCACCCCTTCCTAGCACAGAACCACTTTAGTTCTCTTTTCCTGATGAATATATTCTACACATAGACATCGTGCCAACTTGGACTCTATTTTTTATGGATCTTGTAATCTTCATGGCTCAGGGGCTGGTATTTTGCTTATCACACCCAACGGACATGTTATCCCCAAATCATTTCGCTTAGCATTCCCATGTACCAAAAATATCGCAGAATATGAAACTCTCATCACAGGATTAAAAATGGCTATATCTTGGAATCTTATAGAATTAGTTGTATTTGGTGATTCTTTACTTATCATCAAGCAAGTTACCGATGAATACCAGGTCAAGGACGAAAAACTTATCCTATATAAACACATGGTGGATAGTCTTCAAATCTATTTTTGATTAATTAGCTTTGATCAAATTCCCAGAATTCGTAATAAATCTGCCGATGCTATGGCAACCATCAGATCCCTATTAGAAATCACATCTAGTCAACCCCGGCATATTTTCTCGTTGAACATCTCTTAATTCTTGCCTATGATCTTCCTAAAAACACTATGGTATGTGAGATCATGGGTCCAAATAACCCTTGGTACCATGATCTTTATACCTTCATTCATGATAAAATATTTCCTGCCGACATGAAACCAATGCATAAACGTGCTTTAGCACAACATGCTTCTCATTACACCATTTTAGCATAAACTCTTTATAAACAAGGATATGATGGCAACCTTCTCTGATGTCTTAATCGGGAAGAATCCTCGAGTGTCTTAGTTGAAGTCCATTTTGGTATCTATTGAGCACACACGAATGGTATCGCCTTAGCCAAGAAAATCCTGCGAGTTGGATATTATTGGCCCACCATGGAAAGTGATGCATGTCATTTTGTCAAACATTATCAAGCATGTCAAAATCTTGGAAATCTTATCCACGCACCTTCCCAAGCATTACAATTGATAACCACACCATGGCCCTTCTCTTAATGGGGACTTGACCTCATTGGTAAAATCAGACCAACATCTTCCGATGGACATAAGTTCATCATTGCCACTATTGATTACTTCACTAAATGGGTGGAAGCTATGCCTCTCTCTTATGTTACTGATAACCAAATATCGAAATTAATTTTTAATAATCTCATCTGTCGATTTGGCATTCCATCCACTTTGGTTGCAGATAATGGCAAATCATTTTAAAACTAGGATGTAAAGGACCTAGCTAAACGTTTTTTTGCATCAAACTTAAGTGGTCCACTCCCTACTACCTTGAGGGTGAGCAGTCAAGTGGAAGCAACCAATAAGACCTTAAAATCCATCATGGAAAAGATTTTCAACACCCATGGATGTAATTGGAATACTCAAATTTACCCCACTCTTTGGGCTTACCGTACATCTTACCACATGCCTATCGGAGCCACCCCATTTTCCCTTATTTATGGTTGTGAATCCATTTTACCCATTGAGACAGAACTCCCATCCTTGAGGATCTCCCTTAAAGATGTAATCAATGAGGAAGTCACAGCTTCAAGAGCTTGAGCTTCTTGATGAAAAATGACCTAATGCTCTCAATCATCTTCAAGTCTATTAAAACCGACTACAATACAGTTATCATAAAAAGGTAAGACCCAAAGAATTTAAAACTGGTGACCTCGTTTTAAAAGAAAATCAAAAGAATACCACTAAAGAATGAGAAAAACAAGGAAAATTTGAGCCTAATTGGATAGGACCTTATGTAATCACAGCTAAATTTGGCTTTGGAGCCTATAAATTGGCCACTGAAGATGGTTAAGATCTTGATTAACCAAATAGTGTAGTTCATTTAAAGAAATTTTATCCTTGAGATGTTCACTATTCCAGGATATAATGTGTACATTGTTCCTTTTGTCTTGCTTATTTCTGAATAATTTAAATTTATTCATTTCCATTGGAAGATATTTTCTTTATCAAAATCACATCTTCATATTTATCATCATGAGACAAGTGCTAGTATAAATCCTATTTAGTTTGTGAGTTTCATACTTCTTCCATTTTCAGCTGCTTTTCTCTATGGTCATACCTAGAAGCTTACTGATGGTAATATATTCCCTTCAAATACATTCTCTTTTTCATAACAAAGCTCTAAACTTCATTACCCAATTCGTTTGGTCGTCCATCTCAGTCTTCGGTGTTGAACCCTCGTGTCCTACTAGTCATGTGGGGATGAGATTGGGGGCAGACGTTTCTTCCCAAATACAAAGCACTATTGTAAAAAATCAATCAATTCAATAACTTATGACTAATTCATTGTCACATCTTTCATCCTTCATAGTCTTTGGTGTTGATCCCACACTTCTTACTGGTAGTGTGAGACTGGGAATGGAGGAAGGTGCCCTTACTCGTCTACATCTTGTCTTCGGTGATAAAACCTTGC
The DNA here is from genome assembly GCA_019776745.2 of Taxus chinensis. NCBI lineage: Eukaryota > Viridiplantae > Streptophyta > Pinopsida > Cupressales > Taxaceae > Taxus > Taxus chinensis. The sequence goes on from CM034148.1 coordinate 652,981,792, forward strand.
CTCTTACAAGTGGCATGGGGCAAAGCATAGGGGGTCATTCTCATAAAAGCATAAAAACATTGCAAAATATTCAAACAAAACAAAACAAAACAAAACAAAACAAAAAAAAAAGATAAATTGGCATACTCGCTTATATTTTGCCTTCGGTGATGAGCCCTTGCTTCTCACTAGTAGCATGTGGAAAGGCATAGGGAATCATTTCAAAAATACAAAATCTTACAGTGCTTACAAATTATAGAATCCCCAAACACGTAATTTAGATGCCTAAGTGAAGAGAGAACTATCCCTTAACCTCATATCTTATCAATCAACATGCCACATAACTGTCTAAGTCTAGCATGTGACTCATAAAGTGAAAGCCATTTTTGAAACTGGTTCAGTACCGTTATGAAGAATGGAGTCACAATTTCCCAAAGGGATTGTTGTTATAATTTGTCTCTATATTCATTATCTACCTCCTACATCCTTCTTGATTATTGGTGATAAGCCCACACATCTTACTAGTTGTGTGGAGTCAAGAATGGAGTTAGAATTCTTTTCATCATATCATCACTACCATATATTGCCAATGGAAAGAGAATTTGTGTTATTCTGAGCATAAGTTACAACACGGAACACAGTACATACAGATAATATCCATGTTTATCACCTCTCAAAAATAAGTCTACACTCTGGTCCATAAATTATCTATCACACTGTAAAAATCTACAAACATTTGAAAATAGTCAAAAATCTAAAAACATTTGAAAATCATCAAAAATCCAAAAATAGTGTAAAAATCCAAAAATCCAAAAACATTTAAAAATTGTCAAAAATCCAAAAACAATGTAAAAATCTAAAAATCCAAAAACATTTGAAAATCATCAAAAATCCAAAAATAGTGTACAAATCTAAAAATCTAAAAACATTTGAAAATTGTCAAAAACCCAAAAACATTAGAAATAATCATCCAAAATCTAACAAAAAAATTAGAACCCGTCAAAAATTCAAAAACATTAGAAACACTCGTCAAAAATCTAAAAACATTACACAGAATCGTCAAAAATCCAAAAATATTTGAAAATTGTCAAAAAAGTCAAAAACATTTGAAAATCGTTAAAAAACCCAAAAACATTAGAAAATCTATATATATGTATATATATATGTATATATATATGTATATATATATATATATATATATATATATATATATATAATTAAAAAAAAATCTAAAATAACCAACACAGTTTAACCTTTGAACTATTATCCCCAACGAATGATCCAATCACCTTATGACTACCAAATTCAAGCCACTTCTCCTCACGTGAATCCTCACTTGGGGAAAATCCGGCTCTCATTGTTCCTTTTTTGAGGACAATGACCCAATACTTTACTATGTCCACATACCCCTACTTGGGGGCACATCCAATCAATCCTCACTGTGGAACACATTAGGGACATGTTTATTGGTTCTTGTGTTGCATTATTAGTTGTAAATTATTAATTGCTTTCTTGCATCTTGATATATTGCAGGGGGCATCTTGATTTTATGTATCCTGGTGTTCTCTCTAATATTCTTACGTTATTTGATTGCATGTCATATTGGGGCATCATACTTTCTTGATGGCCTCTATCTATGCTCTCTTCCATTTGCATATCGTATTGTGGCATCAAACCTTTTTGATTGCCCCTGTCTATGCTATCATGCATATTACATTCTAGTCATCCTGATCTTTTATATCACGATGCATCATGTCATGTGCTATATTAAAATTAAGATGCTTTTCGTCACGTGAGTATCTTCCTACATGATCAACATCTTACTTTGCACCCCATCCATTCACCCATACTAATACATTCCCCAATTTGGGAATCCTACTTGATCACCGTTGCAGTTTGCGAATCCTACTTGATGATCTTTCTCAAATAGCATTCTCTATCTAGCAACTCCTCCCCCCCACCATGCTCACCTTGCATTTGATTCATTCATCCTCACTCCTCATTTTTATTCCTCCGCCACTTATCCCCATATTACCCTTCTCACCATTCATGTGCCATCTCACCCATTTGTATTCTTTCCTTTCACCCTTTTACTTCCCGCTTGACAATCTTACTTAATAACCCCTTCTATATGGAATCCTCAGTGGAGGTTTACCCTCTCCCTAAGATCTTCCCGCTGTAGAAGATTCTTTACCACCTCCCCTCTCATCAAACAACAATCACCACCACACACATCTTCCTATTCCACCTCTTCTACTTCCCATTCTCGCATCATTACTCTCACCACGCAGGCATCCCAATTAAGGATTCCCCTCACACTCTCTACCCTCCACTACATATATTCCTTCATCCATTCATATTACACTCCTTTGTTTTCTTTTTTTCTTATTATCACCTCATCTCATATCATATACCACTCAGGCATACCTCCCTCACTCTTTTCTCATCCTTCCCCAAATCCGTCTTATGCCTGGTCATCCTACTTACATGCTTTCTTAGTATGAAAAATTCACTTGAGGGTTCCCCTTCAGTCCATTTTGGCATACCCTATTCCCACCAACTCTAACATCATCCTTCTTCTTCCTCAGTTTGGCGATCTTACTTAACCATTCCGGCCGTATGGAAATCTTACTTAAGACTTCCACTTAAGGTTGATCTGCCCTATGGCCTTCCCCCATCCCATCATATTTCCCCCCATCTTATTTCTCACTATTACCAAAACTAGAAGGAAACCGCATACTCTGGATAAAGTTGGGCCATGTCATTTCTAAAGTATGGGTTCATGACAATGTCACTAAACCAAATGACTATGACGGTAACTCCAACTAGGGGTTTTATTTACCTAACTTGGGAGGTCTCATCGAGTGCAAAGTTTAGGGTCGTCCTATGGTTTAAAATTTCTTATATGGTAAAAAGGAATCACACATGTAGGAAAACCATGCATGAATATTTTACTAAGGTTGAGTGTTCCCATTATACTCTTTATTATGTTTGCAAGGTAAGAAGATAACCCAATAAATTAATTTAATCATTTATTGAATACTGAGAAAATAATACAATATATTAACTTAAATTTCAATTTACTATATATAGATCAAACCCCCCCTTTTTTTGCCACACACAACTAAAAATCAAATTGAACTGGTGATTAGATGCACATTTTCTAAGTTATCCCTAAAACTAGCATCTTATGCATATTAACAAATTTCAATTATAACTTTTGTAACATGAGACTACATTAGACCAGTTATTCATTTTAAAATGACCTATAAAATTACAATTATAATAATTAAAATTACACATCGCCTTTTTTTTGTCGTTATTATTCCATCCTGCAAAACCCACGTGAGCAAGATATCAACGATAAATTGCTGGCATGGCATCCTCCCTAATCAATCATAATTATCATTTTTCAGTTTCCCATTTACATCTAACCATAATTACAATTTGCACTCGAAATAAAAAAGGGTCTAGAAACATGTATTTATTGCATTTCATTTTTCTTCATTTTACAAACCCAGGAGAGAAAGAGAAAGGAAGAGAGAGAAAACATCGTTTTGGTCAAAAATTATAATACACACAAAAAGTTTCATTATAGTGTTTTAAACAGTTATTTACATGTGTTTAAACATTTTCAGGGTGATTTGGCAACCCTACGAGGTCCGGCAACTTTCTATTCTTACATTTTCTCACTTGCTGCAAAACGTTTAAAACAAGTTCAGAGGCTAAGAAATTGCTTCCAAAGGTTATCTTCCGATGATCATGCACACCACAATTAACTTTCTACGTTTCCCCAGATATACCAAGAATTCATAGCATTTGACGGAATTGAAAAAGAGCGAACGGTTTACGTTTGGCGGCTAGTTTTCCGGGGCCACTGATTGTAGTTCACCCAGTTGTAAAATGAGAAAAGTTAGCTCGAGGGCCCAGAAAACTGCATCCAAAATGAACGTTCGATGGAGGATCATGCAATGAGACATCTCCTACTAGTTCCCATATATAAGGAGAATTCATCAGAGTTGACGGGACTGAGAACTAGTAAACCATTTTCAAATGGTGTCAAGTTCTTTGGAGTGACAAGACAAAATTTGTCCAGTTTGACCTCGTCAAATTGCAACCGGAGGCCTACAAAACAGCTTCACTAAACCATCCCAAAAATTTCTCTTTCCTATACTAAATGTTCCATGCATTTGTCTAATATAAACGCTAGAGGTTTGCGATGACAGAATGTGATTTCTCTTTCTGGTTTTCAAATGGTGGTCCAAAACGAAAGTCAACTTTCTAGTTTTAACAACTCTCTACTGTTGTAAACCGATGGAACATGGCTCCTATAAGGGTGTCAAAAGGATATCATATGATCATTTCGAGTCAAACCAAAAATCAAGGGGACTCCTCGTATACCAAGGTACACGAATGAAAATTCACATCTCGTTTCCAGAGTTGCGAAGGGTACTTGGCAAGTCTCCGAAAATTACAAAATTTAAATATTTTAAGCAGGAAGAAGGTCAACCTAATCAATGGAAATTCAAATTTATCTAGTCGATAAAACGATATTGAAGTGATCAAAAGGGTAAGAGTTTTCTAGACCATCTCGAAGCGAGGGTGATAGTTCATGGTTTTAAAGTAGGCGAGTTATAATGGGTTCGAGAGTTGCGACACAAAACTTTATTGTTTTACAATGAGTTGAAGAGACATTTAGCAGTATTAAAAATCTAATAACTTAACATTCTATTTAGTTTCAAAATAGAACTAAAACACGAGAGTTATGAGAGGTAAGGAAAGAAGAACCATGCATGGAGAATGAAGTCGGTCAAAGCCGCAGGCCTCGGTTCAACATCTTGCTTGGGCACTTCATCAACCAGTTCACGAGCATCCTCAGCTCCACCGCGTCACACAAATGTCCCGATCACTTGAAGTTTTCCAACAGAGTAAGTAGTTTCTTGTGTGTTTCTAAAACCTTTTAAACAGATCCATTAAGTGCATAACTTGCAATCCTTGCATTCCATGAGACAACGTTTCTTTCAGGCGTTTTGTCAAACAGTTGACTTTCCTTATGTAAGATTCCGCCATTTGCATACTTGTTTACTAGCACATTTGCAACTAAAAATCCTATAACATTATGCCTTGATGGTTTTTCGAGGCCTGCTCTAGAGCTCCCATTTTGACAGAGGCTGCGAGGATGTTAGGACGAGGTTGTGGAGTCTAGCTTTACACGTACCAATTGCATTTTCTTGAAAGTTTCCAAGGCCTTTTCAACAAACTCATTTTATTTTTTTATTTTTTTCACATCCTGCAATCATTGTAGGCCCTAAACCACATTCCTTTCAGGCATTGTCGAACAACTCGGATGCCTCCACATTTTGCATATGTATCTGGTCAGGGCACTTGTAACTAAAACACACAAAATAAAACCCTTCTCCACAATGCTTTGATGGACGTCCATACTTTGTTTCAAGAGCTCTATTTTTGCACAGGCGGTGAGAATGCTGGCAAAGGTTGTGGGGTGTGGTTTCAAACCTGCCAACCTTATTTTTCTTGGAATGTTCCAATGCAGTTTCAACAAAGCCATTTTGTGTATAAGCTGGAAGTATGCTGGCAAATGCAACTGATTGGGTTAGGCCTCTGCCTGCTGACAATGGTGAAACAATGTGCCTACCTTATGAGGTACCCACATCCTCTAAATGATGTAATACACACCTTTCCAGGGAACATGTCTCGTTCTTTCATTTGGTCAAGCACTGCAAATAGTGCCCCCTTCAACATTTTCAAACTACACATATGACAACATTCCTCTGTCCCCTTCTTTTTTCTTGACAGGTGTCCACGCAAGTTATGGGGGCTCTTTTTTTTGTTTGAACACGGGTTGGGAGAGTGTTGGCACAGGCTAGAAATGCACTAGTAAGGGAAGCTCGTCTAGGTTTGAGCTCTTCCTGCCCCCCCTTCTCTCCATGGTGGCGGCACCCTCTCCCTCTCTAACAAAACAAAATGATGGACAGTCCCCCAACCTGCCCTAAACCACGCCCACAACAAAAATCACGGGCTTTTTTTTTATTTTCTTTTAAAATTTGAATCCTTTTATTTTTATTTTATTTTATTATTTATTATTTATTTATTTATTTAAAAAAAATGTAGGCATTACATTCTCCTCCCCTTAAGAAAGCATTGTCCTCGATGCGACATACAATGAAGAAGGCGAAATGGTAAACAACAAGGAACAAATAAGGCAAAGGCACACGCTAAGGTTAAGATTTCATACCCAAAAGCATGGTCACAGGGTGGCCCTAGGAACAATTGGTAGAAATTTTAATTTTCAAGGCTCTGTGAAGATTGGTAGTTCTCTCTTATTCATTATTTCATTAATCTCTTTCCATTGACGTTATTCTTAATTCAATTCCTTTAGCATTTCATTGTTGCATAACTTTAGTTATTTCATTTCTGTGGGTTCCCATCATGAACTATAGTCACAACACCCTACCAGGGTCATACATAACACCAATTTTTCACAACATACTTTCACGACCGTACCGCATCACAAGGGTTTCACCAAACCATTGAATGACAACAAGTAGACCACATAGCAATTAATTTCCAACAATTACGTCCTAGACATAGATCTAGTGCATGCATATGATCAACAATAGAATCAACACATTGATACATATACATGGGTATCACAAGCCCCAAAAATCCATGACTGCACCAAAATAGTGCCAAAACAATACCCAATAGTCCATACCAACCAAGAGGAGGGTCAAGCCTCAAACATAACAAGGTATCAAAAGACTCATACAAGTACACATAACTGACTATACCAATCTCCACACATCACAAGGCCTCACAAAACAACTCCAGATATCTCCAAAAGAAACAGAATACAACTCCATATACCTCCCCAAAGCATCACCAAATAATCTCCATATACCTTCCAAGAGGAAGAAACATAGTGCCAGAACCAAGTCGGGTCACTCAACCATAGAGCCCGATCTAGAATAACAGGTTACTCAACCATAGAGTGCCATTAGAAATAATATCGGGTCTCTCAATCATAGAGGCCAATCTCCTTTCTCCTTTTAATGAGGCCGGGTCACCCTATTTCCTTGGACACATAGAGCCCCGTCACCACCAAACCCAAGTGACATAAAAAATTGTGGTTCAACAACCCGCTAGCTATCTGTAACTCCTTGGGGCATACCCCCATACAACGAAGTGGGTCCATAGGTTCAACTAATCCATGGTTAATCCCATGACCCTAACCCAACACATTACGACATTAGAACCAACATAACAATCCATTCAAATGCCAAGTGGCAAAACCAAAAGCCTTGGGCTAGGCTACAAAACTTTCAGATATGAAAAGAAAGTTTTAAAACCAAGAAAAACAAATGGCTAATTAGCCTTGGTTAGTGCAAAATCCAAATGTTAATGCAACAATCAAATAAATGCCCGAAATATAAGAACATGTCAATCAAGAAAACGACTGGTTCTAGCTAAAAGAGAAAAATTAATTTACGATTAAAATACGTAATGAGAACAATAACACATCATAATCACTATGTGGCCTCATACAACCACCAAAGGGGTACTCATCGAGTTGCTAGCATTTGGACATCAAGCCTTAGCTCGTAAAAATATACACATAACAAGAAATGAGTCTATCAAATAATGTAACTGTCATCATCTATGCCTGAACCATTCCTCCATACTCCCATAAGGATCAACATAGTCAAAATCACATAGGATTATTCAATGAACAATCCAATAGGAAAGAACAGGGGACACAAGGTTGCATAGGTTGAGCCTAAGGTGGTGCGCACCCACAATATACTGAGCAAGCTCGAAGTATACTAAACAGATAGAAGTGGATTTTTAGTCTATGTAAGACTCCACTTCCTCACTCGTACTCAGCTCAAGATTATGAAAACCTGGTCCACGCCTCCTCTCTCCACACATAGACTCTTGATAGTTTATCCCCTTAGGGTCGTCGAGTGTAGGGTCCATGACATACACATAAATACGTCACTAACATAATGGTAATTCACACACAACAACCATAACATATTACGCATGGTTTATATACAGGGTAGATCACAATCTTACATTCACCGGGTGTACTACATCACTTTACCACATTATGCACCTAAGGTGAAATCACTACACAATAGGGTTCATAAGATCACTGTATGCCCCTATATCACAACATGAACCATCACATATTACATAAATCATACATACAATGGACATAGTAACATCAAAACATAACATTCATTTGATACATACAAAGTGATACACACATTTCTTCAAAGCATGGTAAAACATCATGATACAATTCAATTCACTTTACATCAATCCAGTTATACAACATATCGACACACCCACATAACACAATATGTCACAGTGCTCCAACACCCCGTCATCCACATTAGAATTATTTTCGCACATTCCAAGCAGTAATCCACACGAAGGAGAGAGAAAACTCCCATCCCCAGCACATCAGCAGGATAACAAATGCGCAATAAGTGACATACACCTCATGTGCGTTCACACTATCACAATTATGACATAGATCAAATCACTCTTAAAACACATTACTCTTCCAATATTTATCACCATCATGAAGCATCATCACCATCATGCAACCCATCATGTAACATCATCCAATCATGCAAAGTCATCACCACTACAATCTGTCCTAGAGGTTCGAGAGCATGAACCTCGCTTTGATACCATATGTGGTGCCCACCTTTTTCACACCCAAGTACAACAGTAAAATACCAAGATAATTTTTTTTTGACATATATTGCTCACTACACACAACACAGTAAGGGCTCCAAGTACAGAACTCGGTACACATGCGACAATCACATAAGTCATCAACTCACATAGACACGTGTAGACGACATCATGTCGAGGCTACACTATTCCCAATGGAAGGTTACTAGTATTTGACCCAACCATAAGAAACATGACTTCAGGAATGGCGAACCCGCAACACATCATTTCTTTAATTAATTTTTTAGTTATGATTAACATTCCAAGAACATTAGTAGTGTAAGGATAAATTTCTCCGTTCGTTCCACCTACAAATTTTTTTAAAGTTCACTTCCACAGTTAAATTACAATTCGACCATATTATGTTGGCTTCTTATACCTTTATGAAAAATCTTCCATAACTAACATACTTATTTGGCATAAATCAAATTACATACAAAGTACTTAATTATCTTATTATTATGTTAAGAATTAGGCTTCTCCAAAACATTTATTCGATGTCTATAGAATTTACCCTTACAACTCAAGCAAAAGTGACATGATGCCCAAAACGTAATATAAGGATCTAACAGAGATTTAGATTGACAAGGTAGATTTTTACCTAAAAACATTCGTAAATCACGGAATAGTGATTTCCCTACCACAATTATTCTAATTCAATGACTTGTGGAATTCCAATTTTGATTTATATATGTATATCTTTTGTTTTCTTGACAGGTTGATCACACCAAGAAACAATTCAATATTATTTGTTACAAAAGAATATGTTTAAATTGAAGTCTATAAGGAATCTTCAAGGGTGTCATTATTCCAAACTTAAAATCTCTTGGTTTTACTCTTATATGCTTTATTTTCTGCGTCACATTATGTTCTTATTTTTTAGCTATTGTCTTGAACATAGGAGTTACGAAAGTAGTTCATCTAACATAATAAAGAAGCACATGGTATAAGCTTAGGAGACTTGCAATTTCTCCCAAGGCATGAATCCCTAAGTTATAGGTGTGATCCAAAGTCAACTAAGGTATTTACCCTATAATCCTTTCATGAAACTTCAAGGCACTAAGGGTTTCACAAGCCTCAGGACTATATATTGAGTTTTAAGTGAGAGGAAAAGTTTAGGGTTCACTAACCAGGGTTCTAGACAAAGAACAACTATATTGTGATCTTCATGTTGAGGTCATTTGAAACCAACAGAGATTTCAAACACTAATTTATTCAATAGCTAGATCTAAGGGGTTCATTAACAAGAGCTCATAAGATCCAATAGGATACAATGAAGTAATATCTTAACCTACTCCATCAGATGGGAGGGTCTACGCTGCTAGTCATTCCTTCTAACAAGGTTTTCACTTGATGAAGGTGACTTCCAAGGCGGGCTTTAAAATCTCAGTCTGGTGTCGGGGATGCAGAGAGGACATTCCTATAGCGATTACGAAGGACTAGATTTAGTTCTACACACTCCCAGATAAAGTTTGACCATGTGACATTTCATACAAGTACAGGTTTACGACAATGTCACTAAACCATACTGACTAAGACGAGTAAACTCCATTCTTGGGCTCTGATTTACTCTAAACTAGGAGGTTCTCATCGAGTGTAGAGTTTAATTTCACTCCAACGGTTTACAATGTCTTCTAGGGTAAAAAGTAATCACACATGTAGGAAAACAAGTTATGTCCACGAATATGTGATTACGAGGGTAGAGTGTTTCGATTTAATTCTCTTTATTATCATTTACAAAGTATGAAGATAGCCCAAGATGACTCATTTAATTATTTATTGAGCACTAAGAATATGCACTACAAGATATTAACTTTAAATTTCAATTTACCTTATATAAATATCAAACCCCCCCCTTGTTTTTTTCCACAGGTGTACTATACAATCAAATTGAACTGGTAAACTTAAATGCACATTTCCTAAGATGTCCTTAAAACCAACATCTCATACATATCAAAAAATTATCAAATATAACAGTCGGTAACATGAGACAACATTATACCATTTATTCACTTTAACTATGAACTGTATAAATTACAATTACAATAAATAAATGAATTACACATCGCCTTTTTTTAGTCGTCATTCTTTCATCCTGCAAAACCCACGTGAGCATGATATCAACGATAATTCGCTGGCTTGACATCCACCCTAATCTAATCATAATTATCATTTTTCACTTTCCTCATTTACATATAATAATACTTACAATTTGTAATCGAAATAAAAAAAGGGTTTAGATACATGTATTCCATTGACATTTCATTTTACTTCATTTTACAAACCTAGGAGAGATAAAAAGAAAGGAAGAGAGAGAAAACACCCATTTTCGTCAAAAGTGATAATACACACAACGAGTTACACTATAGAGTTTTCAACAACTATTTACATGTGTCCAGACATTTCGACGGTGGTCTGATAACCCGACGAGGGTCCCACAACTTTCTAATTCTTATCATTTTCTTACTCAGCTACAAAAACATTCAAAATGGGCTTAGAGGCTAAGAAACCGCTTCCAAAAGGTTATCTTCCAAAGAGAACGCACACCAGGATTAACTTTTTACATGTCCGAAGATATACCAAGAGTTCATAGCAACTGACAGAATTGGGAAAAAGAGAGAATGGTTTACGTTTGGTGGATAGTTAACTAAGGCCACTGGTCATAGTTCACCCAGTTGTAAAATGAACAAAAGTTAGCTTGAGGGCCCAGAAAACCACATCCATAACTGAACGTTCGATGGATGAGCACACAATGAGACACTCTCCTACAAGTTCCCCTATATAAGGAGAATTCATCAGAGTGGATGGAACTGAGAACTAGAAAACCATTTTCAAACGGCGTTACACGTTCTCTGCAGCGACAAGTCGAAATTGGTCCAGTTTGACCTCGTCAAACTACCACCGAAGGCCTACAAAATGGATTTGTCAAACTATCCAGAAAAGTTATCTTTCCCTAAACTAAATGTTCCATGCAATTTGTCTAGTATAAACACTAGAGGTTTGCGAGGACATGAATGTAATTTCTCGATCCTGGTTTTCAAATGGCGGTTCAAAATGAAAGCCAACTTTCTAGATTTAACAACTTTTCTACTACTACAAACCATAGTGTAACAAGGCTCCTATAAGAGCGTAAAAAATATCTCATATGTTAATTTGGGGTCAAATCCAAAGGTCAAGGCGAATCCTCGCATACCAAGGTACACAAATGAAGCTTAACATCTTGTTTTCAGAGTTACGAAGGGTACTTAATGAGCCTCCGAAAAATACAAAAATTGACTATTTTAACCCGGGAGATGATCAACGTTATTACTGGAAAGTCAAATTTCATCTGGTCGATAAAACAATGTTGTAGTGATCCAGTTGGGTAAGAAGTTTTCTAAATCACTCTCGATAATGAGGGTGGATAGTTCATGGTTTAATACAAGTAGGCGAGTTATTTTGACTTCGATGAGTTACGACACAATACTTTAAATGTTTTTTTGCAACGAGTTGAAATAGACATTTAGCAGTATTAAAAATCTAATAACTTAACATTCTATTTAGTTACAAAAGAGAACTAAAACATGAGAGTTATGAGAGGTAAGGAAAGAAGAACCATGCTTGGAGAACGAAGTCTGTCGAAAGCCCGCAGGCCTTGGTTCAACATCTTGCTTGGGCACTTCATCAACCAGTTCACGAGCATCCTCAACTCCACCGCATCACACCAATGTCCCGATCACTTGAAGTTTTCCAACAGAGTAAGTAGTTGCTTGTGCATTTCTAAAACCTTTTGAAAAGAATCTCATTAAGTGCAATAACTTGCAATCCTTGCATTCCATGAGACAACATTTCTTTGAGGCGTTTTGTCAAACAATTGACTTTCCTTGTGTAAGCTTCTGCCATTTGCATACTTGTCTACTAGCGCATTTGCAACTAAAAATCCTCTAACATTATGCCTTGATGGTTGTCTGAGGCCTACTCTAGAGCTCCCATTTTGATAGAGGCTGTGAGGATGCTAGGATGAGGTTGTGGAGTCTGGCTTTACATGTACCAATTGCATTTGCTTGAAAGTTTCCAAGGCCTTTTCAATGAACTCATTTTATTTTTTTATTTTGTTCACATCTTGCAATCATTGTAGCCCCTAAACCACATTCCTTTTAGGCATTGGTCTAATAGCCTTACATGCCTCCACATTTTTCATATGTATCTGGTCAGGGCACTTGCAACTAAAACACACTAAAGAAAACCCTTCTCCAAAATGCTTTAGATGGATGTCCCATACTCTATTTCAAGACCTCTATTTTGGCACAGGTAGTGAGAATGCTGGTAAAGGTTGTGGGGTGTGGTTTCAAACCTGCCAACCATATTTTGCTTGGAATGTTCCAATGCAGTTTCAACAAAACCATTTTGTGTATAATCTGGAAGTATGTTGGCAAATGTAACTGATTGGGTTGGGCCCCTGCCTATTGACAATGGTGAAATAGCGTGACTGTCTCCTTATGAGGTACCCACATACTCTAAATGCTGTAATACAAACCTTTCCAGGGAAGCTGTCTCATTCTTTCATTTGGTCAAGCACTGCAAACAATGCCCCCTTCAGCATTTGTAAACTACAAATATGACAACATTCCTTTTGTCCCCTTTTTTTTTACTTGAGAGGTGTCCACGTAGGTTATGGGGGCTCATTTTTTTATTTGGATGCGAGCTGGGAGAATGTTGGCACAAGCCAGAAATGTACTGGTAAGGGAAGCTTGTCCAGGTTGGAGCTCTTCCTGCCCCCCCCTTCTCTCCAATGGCGGTGGCACCCTCTTCCTCTCCAAAAAAACAAAATGATGGACAGTCCCCCAACTTGCCCTAGAAACCGCGCCCAGAACCGGCAAAAATCACGGGCTTTTTTTTTAATTTTCTTTTAAAATTTGAATCCTTTTATTTTATTATTGGTTATTTTTTATTTTTTTATTTTTAAAAACGTAGGCATTACAAATTCCATGCAAATATATCTTGGAATTCAATAAGGAGTGTTATGAATTCCGTGCATTCTTGGTCAGACAGACTAATGCCAAGTTGTAAAATTTTTGGTTGTTCAGTGGTGCCCATGTTTATGTCTTTTGTTTCTTCTACAAGCATTTTAGGTGTATCCTTTTCAGAGAATGATGTTAATGGTTGATGTAGGTCATCAGTGTCGGGTGTTTGTTGGAACTTTTTTGTTGACATGCTTGGTGGATAGGGTGGTAGTGAGGTTTTTGATTATGGGAAATCCTCTGTTTGCACTTTTGATCCAAATTTTTTGAGGCTAAAGGATCTGAATATTTTTTATCTCTTCACCAAAATAGGCGTATTCATTTAGATTGATTTCAAATCCTTTTCTATGGTCAGAAGTAGGGATTTAGTTGCGATTTCCAAGGAATTCTTCGATGGCTTCATCATTTTGGAATATGTCCATGGCTAGCATGATGTGGTTGGCCATGGTCTATGAGACTCTGGATGTGTAGGCTCAAAATTGATGACATTAATAGATAAATGTTCAAAGGAAAGATGTGTTTCAGTGAGGTCCTCAAAAAGACTACATGGAGACCTGATGTCATTATCATAACTGGTGTCATCATTGTCACTTGAAATTATTATGGGAGAAACATCAAACACCTTGAAACCTAGACCATGTTTATCGTGATGTTGTGTGTAATTTATTGGGTCTAAACAACCTTGTTCATTTAGACCGAATCCTTTACCCTTACATCGTATGTTTTTCATTATTCGGTGAGCTTTGGTAAATTAAGGGGACTCATAACATGGAGCAAAGTCAACATTATATAACCAAGATCCTGAAGAACTTGGAATATGTTCGTTGTCAAGATAGCCAAACTTTTTCCAAACTGACTGACCCCATTTGGTAAGTGGGATGGATTCTCAGATGTGGAGTGTTAGGTTTTCCATAGCTATGTGGGGATTTTGTGATATAAAAAGTGTTTGCCATCTTTTGAAATTGATATTCACCACATCTTGTGTCAATAATTTTAAATGTGTGAGATGGGGGACCAATAGGTACCTCATGTGGTGGGGAAGTTAGTTCGGTAGTCTTAAAAGATGAAGAGAATGGGTTATAAGAAGAAGGGGGTGGATTGAAGGATGAAGGCTGGTTATTCACAGGAGGAGCTATCTTAATAGAGGAGGTGTGGTTGGATGAAGAAGATTGGCTAGGTAAAGAAGAAGATGGTGTGGTGGAAGAATAATTGTTGCTGGAAGAAGAAGCTTGATTAGTGGAAGAAGATGATTGATTAGTGGGAGGAGGATTGGTGGAAGGTGGTTGATTAACGGATGATAATGGATTGGAAAATGTGTTTTGGTTATGAGAGGATTGTTTCAGATTATTGTTAGGGAGTGTATCGGGATCAATGCGTGTTTCATTAGGGATTATATGAGGTGGAGAATATTTATCTATTGATGGACAATAGTGATCATGTCGATACTGTCCTTTGAGGAATCTACAATACTCAAAAGTTTGGGGATCTGCACGTAATGTAAATTCCTTGTCCAAATGAGGAAACTTAATGCATTGGTGGAATATTGATGGGATGGCTTTCATGGCATGAATCCGTGGTCGGACCCGACAAGAATGTTATATGTAACTTCTACATCTACCACATGATAGACCATTTCTAAGGTGATGGGTCCAACTTGGAGAGGCAACGTGATTGTGCCTTCAGACTTTCTTTCGCTATTATCATACCCATGAATGGTTATGATATTGTTTTACAAATCATTTTCAGTGTAACCTAGACAACGTAAAAGTTTCATGGAACAAATATTTAATGTTGATCCATTGTCGATTAAGACATGATTGATTTTATGATGAGTTACATAACCCTTGACGTATAAAGAATGATTATTAGAAATGTTGGGGTTAAGCAGGTTAGTGGGACCAAAAGATAAAATAGGATTAGGGATTGTAAGATGTGTAATTAAAGCCTATAATTGTTGTGATTTGATGTCCTCAGGGACATGATCATTATTCAATGTTTGCATAAGGATGCATTGTAGTGTGGGAGAAGAATTAAGTAGTTCCATGATTGAAATTTGTGAAGCAGTCTTCTCTAATTGTTTGACAATATTAAATGATGGTGTAGGTTGTGGAGAGGAATTGATGGTGGAATTAGATGGTGGATTAGGAGGTGATGCTGGGGACAAAGTGGCAGATTTTTTTGTTGTAGGGACCCACATTTTTTTCTATCTAGTGGTGATCACACAGTTAGTTCTGATCTTTATAGTTGCCACTAAGTCTTGGTCATAATCTATGGTTGAGATGACTGAGTCATACTTGACATTGCTTGATGATTGACCCTTATCTTTTGAATTTTTATCATGGTTAGGGAACAAATTTTTGAACATGTGAAGTTTTTCATTAGGTGTTTTTGTCTCAGAAGTATTTTTAACTTCTATGTCTCCACATTCAATCAGGTCTTGGACGTAATGGCGGGAGTTGCATGCATCGATCTGTGGAGTGCCCTTTTATGCGATGGTAATCACAATATTTGTTGTCTTTATACCAATCTAGTTTTGGTTGTCCTTCTTGAAAGGGTCTGACAACGGGATATGTAATCATATTAGAATTTTTCAAATGACGAAAGACACTAGATAGACTTTCTCCGAGAGGAGTGAACTCTCTTCATTGATCCTGAGAAGGAAATTCCTTTCTAGGGATAATGATTGGTTTAGATTTTAATGTTTTGGTGGGATGGTTTCAGACATGTCAGACATGACGGGAATCACTAACGCCATCGTTAACGATATTTCAATTCCAGTTAAAGAATTTAGATTAGTCCTGGTTCTGAGGAGTGTCTCGATAAGGTTGGTCTCTAATGGTGCTTTAAGTAAGCCCTTAGAAATGAGGTATTTTTTGATTTGTGTCCCCTTTTTGATGACTTCTTCGAAACAATTCAGACAATGCATTTGCATGTGGAATGATAATTCAGCATTGAGATTAGGGACAAAAATACTAACTAGTTATCTCTTGGGTACTAAGTAGGGGAATCAACTTGCAATGCCACGCCATCATTGTAAAAAGGAGGAAAAATTTTCATTTGGCCTTTGCCTAGTGTTGCAGAGATCAAGCATGGTTATTTCTGAGTCTAGGTTATAGGAAAAATGTTTGACAAATTTCTCTGATAAGTCTGCAAATGTTGTGACCGACTCTTTGGGCAAATGGAAAAACAGTCTAAATCCTGTCCTCCTAAACTTTGGGGGAATAATTGTAAAAGGTACGTGTCTCGATAGGAAAACTTCCTGATATTGCATGTAAAATTCCTTGACATGTTCATGGGGGTCACCTTTGTTTTTGTATTCATCAAACTTAGCGATTTCGAAGGATGATATAAAATGGTAATCGTGATATCTCTATATCAAATGGATAAGGACACAATTCTTCAAAGTTGAATTGTTTCGATTATTTTTGTAGTCCCTGAATGGTGTCTTTCATAAGTTTCCATTCTTGTATGAATGCAGAAGCAGGGGATGGTTTATCAAACATGTCGTGAGTCTTAGAATCTAGATTGAGGTCTTTTAATCTTTCAGCTCTAGTCGTTGCTTCCTCAAGTTTCTTTGTTGAGTCTTGGATTTTAGTGAATAATTCTTCGGCTGAAGAACCATTTGGATTGTTTGGTATTTTTTTGTGATAACCTGATTCACCATTGTCGATGAGTTTGTTTGAATTTTCCATCCCGAAGTCAGGGGGTAGTTTTGCCCCCATGGCTAAGATGCGTACCAAATATTCATTATTGTTTTGTTCTATCACCCTATTGAATTGTTCTTATTCTTCATTGGTGAGTTCTGGTTGTCCAACTTCATCATCATCATTTTCATGATTGTGACTACGAGTGAATACCATGATGAAATGTGTCTGATTAAGCTGAAAAGTGGATAGGAATTTTGAACAGATGTGAGGAAATTAGAACTCAATTACTTTGGATTTATCGTGAATAAGCTCATGATGACTGATAAGGAGAGTAACTCAAACAAGCTATCTCAATATGATGATGATGTAACTCGAGACGAGTTACTAGAGGATTTTTTACATGTTGTGTAGATTTGGCTTAAACAAGCTCTAGAATATTGACAGAGAGAGTAACATGAATAGGTTAATTGCGATATGGTTGTGATATAACTCAAAATGAATTATGAAAGGATTTGCTGTTGGCTGTGATTTGGATAAATGCGATGGTGGATAGAATAATGAGTGAACTCAAAAAAGTCACTCAATATTAGTTTGATATAGCTGGAAACAAGCTATGAAGGATGTTTTGACAATTGACAATATGGGGAGTGATTGCTAGTCACTCAATATCAGCTGGATATAGCCAAAGACAAGCTATGACAGATGTATTGTTGGATGAGGCAAGCTAATGAAATTTGTGTAATGGTTTGGTTTGTGTTGTTAGATCGTTTATATTTTTTCACTTGGTATTGAATTGGTTGAGAACTGATTTTTTTTGGAACACAACTAAGGTCTAAAATTTTACAATGAACACATTGATATCAACCAATTTTTATGATAAAACAATGCTAAACTATTTTGTTTTCAAAAACAAGCAATCATGTGGATTTAATTGTTTTGGCGTATGAGGTAGCTTTCTTCAGGAATGATCATTGTTTCATGCAATCATAAAAGTATAATGTGAAATGGTGGATGCAGGCTCTTATTACTCCAAGAAGATGCATCCTCTGATATACCCTAGTTCTGATATACCTAATTTTGTACGGGGACAGAATTGGTATGGGGGACCCTTAGAGCACTGGAGGAGACTCACCAATTCTTACTTACCTATTTCGGAGTGAATCACCACGTCCAGAATAGGTTTTGTGAAAAGGTGGAAGGTGATGGAGGGATGAATGTGTATGGTGTCCTTATAACTCCCCGAAGATTTACAGGAACGATACCCAGGCTTTGTTGTTACAGCTATTTAGGCGTGACTCGCATGCACTACACGATAGCATTACCTGTAAGTGAAAAGCAGAGGCGAGGTAAATACCGAAACGTTGTGATGAGACTAGGTCTCAAAGTGCAATGCAGATGTAAATGTTGTTGGTGTATGGTAGTCAAGTCCACGTCACCAGTGTAGCTTTGGTGGTGATGAAATCCATCTCGTCTACATGTAAAAAAACATGATAAAGTGATTAAACGCAAGGTTCTTTCCAACTTGAAATAACACACTAGCAAAAAATAATTGCTGTACCTGAGTGTACTTTTTTTTTTGGTTTCAGCAATTTTCTTTGAATGGTGGTATTTTTGCGGGATTTTTGTTGTTTTTTTTTGTTTTTGTTTTTGACAATATTCCGGCAATGCAGTTCTACAGAAAATGAATTAGTAGTTATCCTGCAAACGAAATGTTAGAAAAGTGATCATGGTTGTTTTTGATTTTCCAAATCACTCGAAGGCGCAGGAAAAGAGCATACATAACCAACGACCAAAAAAATATTAATAATATGACAAAGGAAAATAATTATTGAAATGACAGTTGGAATACAAATTTAGAGGATCCTACAATTTTAGAACAAGAAACTAAAAAATTGTGACCGTTTCTGATTTTCCAGATCGCTCAAAGGCGCAAGAAAAGAGCATACACGGATACAATTGAAATAGATTTTTTTTTATTTTTTTAAATGTTAATAATTATTGCAATTAATTATGATTGCAAAATAGTGATAATGATTATTTTCACAAAAAAGAAAAACGATGAAAGAAGAGTGTGAAAACGTTACCTAGAAGTGTTGTCGTGGAAAATTGAAATGTAAGGCAAAAAATTAAAAATTTAAAAAATAAATAAATAAATAAATTGTTTTGAAGAGCCCGGGTGGCCTCATGTTTCTGATTTCTAAGATCACTTTTGAAGTGCGAGGAAAGAGTATACGTGTGAAGTTGTTACGTGAAATAAAATAAAAAAATAAAAAATAAAAATAAAAAACTATAATTTTGTTATTTTTTGTTAAAAAGACAGGTGTTAGAAGAAATGAAACCAATTTTTTTTTGTAAGTCTAAATCTAAAAAATTATTTTTTCATTGTATAGATCTTTTCGATACCTTTCCGTTAAAAAAAATGAAGTCATTTCAAGTTCAGGAGCAAAAGTTTTGGCTTCCGGAAGATGGGCTACGGTAGCACTCTGAATGAAAAATTTTAAATGTGAGGAAAACGTCTCGGGAGGTAGTTTTTTTTATTTTCTGACTTCTGTACTTCACCTAAGAAGCTAAAATTTTGACAGCCAAGGTTAAAAAAGAACAATAAATAGAAAATAAAGAGTTATATCACAAAATGATCAACTAAAATGAAAGGAAAAAAATTTGATTAACTTCCTACAAAGCAATTATTTTAGTAAAAGTAAATAAATAAATACATTTTCCGGATTGGTTTTCCCATGACAGTAAGATGATAAAACTAATGATTAGTTCATGTTGTTCTACAGATTATGAGTGAATAAGTAAAATTAGAATTAAGAACTAAACACTATGAACCAAGGAGATCAAAGACAGGATGAGTGTCATAGTTTCATTGTTGTTATAACTTGTAGATACACCACGAGACACCACACAACAAAAACACTACCCAAAGTGTGAAGGTTAACCAAAGAAGGCCATAAGGAACAGAAAAGGAAATAATAATGAATAATAATAAACAAAGAACAGATAAAACCACTAATATGGAAATTAATGGTAACAGATCGAAAGTAACTGGGCGTAGCCAGAATGTAAGCTAGAAAAAACACACTACCAACAAAGAAGTAAAATACAAATAATCGTACCTCCTCTTGCGCGTTCCGTAGAAAACCTCAGAATGGGATAGGAAACTTGGATTGAGCCTTGATTGTGTGATATGTAGGTGTTTTTCTTCAAGACGAAGCAAGACCTTCCTACAACAATGATCCTCTTACTTTGCACTAGATGGGGGAAATGATTATGAGGCTATTTGGGCATTAGGATGAGGCAAAAGGATGTTCTTTGCTCAAAGGATGCAAGAATTTAGATATGACATTCAAGCTTATTCTCCGTGTGGTTAGAGGGGAGGGGTAAGGTTATATTTATAGCTTGGGCGAGTGATTAACTTAGATTAATTTAAGTAATCATGGTTTGAAAATGTGGGCAAGATTAAGTGAGTGGTTTGAAAATGTGGGCAAGATTAGGTGAGTGGTTTGAAAATGTGGGCAAAATTAGATGAGTGGGGGCCACGAAGAATGGGTGAGGATTTGAATTATATTTTTAATTCATAAGTGGAGAATTTTAGGTGAGTGGGGACCACGAAGGGTGGGTGAGGATTTGAATTTAAATTTTTAATTCAATAGTAGAAAAACATGGAGAATAATGACATGTGGTGAGGATTGGGTTATTTTTTGGATTTTGAAATGGATAATTAATCAAATTATATATTTGATTAATTCGAAGTATATTTTGGTGGAAAATGAGGAAGGGGAATTAATTGATTTAGGACAGATGTGAAATTAGGGTGTCTACAACTATTATGTTGATTAATAAATATAAATTTATTGGCTTGTTTTTTGTAGTCTATCTCATAACAATATATTAAAATTGGGTTTTTAATAAACTATCTCTTAACAAGTCATTTATTACCATCATTTGATGTTGTAAATATCTCATAATACATTTCCTACCTTCATTCTATCCAAATAAATCCATGTTATAATTAAACATTTGTCATACAAATATATATGAACAAAATATGTAAAATATACAACATTCAAATGTGCATGACCCCATAGTTAAAATAAATCACATCTAAATTTTTATTTCTTTCTATATTGAGTCTATTTTTCTTCTATGATTCTTATATGAGAATGGGCATATGCCCACTCAATAAAAGATAGAAATTTTTGTTTGTATGAGAATGGACATATGCCCATTTAATACAAGATAAAAATGTTTGTTTGTATGAGAATGGACAATATAAGTATTTGTTATGAATTGGAATGTTATTAATGTATTGATTAATGCATTAAGTATTTATTAATCTTACTATTAAATTGTAAACTCCTAAAATGGAAATTCCTCATACATGATATATAATTCCAAACAATCTCTTTTTGGATTCCAATAATAACCAAATAAAATTCCAATATTTTGTATAAGAAAAATTAATATAGCTTATTTCAGTATTTAATCTAGATTGAAAAATGTATAAACTTAACGAAATTATGGTTCACACCATTGTGCGATGAAATATGCAAAAGATTCATCATCAAATTTTCTGATGTCATAGAGGCCTGTGATAGTGATCTTGCGTGATATTGATCAAAACGTTTTCTAGGAAAAATTGTAAGAGTTGAGTGAAGGAAAATAATGAATGTTGAGGAATTTCATTATACTAATCCAACGCGGGTCTGACTAACAACATGGAGAATATACGAAGCATAAGGTCTCGATCATGAGCAATGAGATAGCATGCGTTCCTAAAAGCACAAAGGTGTTGTTGTGGGTCCACCTTACTATTGAGCTTATAGAATTTTAGGAGATCCCAATAAGGGGGATAAGGGATTTATGGGAAATGATATGGATTGATAGGTTCATTACAAATCTATTCATATGAGAAGGTGGTCTTGGATCCCAAGGTAGCGACTTCAAGATTGGTCATTCTACTTAATAAATCTTGGATGGGATCATGTAGATGGATGGGGATGATATTTTGATGCATATAAACTAGATAGGTTAGGTTGGAGGTAAGGTTGATATGTTTGAGGATGACTAGGTGTTGGTGGAAGTGGTTGATAAGGGGGGAATGTAACTGAAGGGTTGTGATTGAACAGGTTGAGACAACGGTTGTTGTTGGGAAATGGGGATGTGATAAGATTGATGGGATTGAGTTGGTTGGTGAGTGATAGGGACATTAGATTGGTTTGATACAAGATGAGTTGGGATGTAAGTAATTGGTGGTTGGGATGCCCGAGTTGATTGATTGCAAAGTATGTAGAAAAAAGGACCTCGAAGAGGAGATTGATGGGTTTGGGTTGATATCATAAGGAATGGGGTTGTGAAGTGATCGCATTTGCATGAACATGGGAAGTAGAAAAAAGGGGTAAATTTAGATTATGTTGTTTTGGTGGAGGAAGAAGAAAATGAGACTCTTGTGATGATTAGATAGGACCACTAATAACCGTGGTGGATGATGAGGTGAGGATAGAAGAGGTGATAGTGTTAATGTGAAGCAAATTAGGGGGAATGGGGAGCACCAATTGAGTGGTTTGGTGATTGTCAAGAATTTTGGAAGAAGATTGGTGAGGATCAAGCCCATGTTGGGCTATGAAAAGTTCATTTATAGCCCTAGGGAAGTATATGGTGAGTTGTGATGTGAGGACTTGAGTGGAATCGGGATGTGAATGATGAGCATAAATTTGTTGATAGATGGGGGGTCCATCAAGATGGAGGTTGGTATATTTTACGAAGGAGGTAATCATGAAGAGAAAATGGAATAGCATAGAGAAGCTCTTGGAATTCTACACACCCACAAGGGATGGTAGGAGGCCTAAAAACTTCAATAGAGGTGGCATAAGGGGGTGTTGTTGGTCTAGATGGGATGGAATGATGATAAAGAAAGGGCTTTTTTTCAACATGGGTGTTAGGCTGGACGATTTGAGACTCTTGAAGAGGGGGAATGGAAACCATTGGTTGGGTAATTGTAGAAGAGGTTACCAAATGGGTGGAAGAATTGATAGAAAGGGTGGAAGTTTGTTGGGATTCAATAGTGGAAATAGAAATATTATTGGATGGCATGGTTTGTTCCATTTTTATTTCTTGGGAATGTGTAATAACGGGCATGAAACAAATAATAAAACAAAACTATGCTAATTTTTAATTTCTTCAAACAAGTCACACAACATAGTCTGATTATCTTGATTAGTAAATATGTGAAAAGAAATGAAAAATGGGCTTGAAGGGAGCCTAGGAAATGGCCAATATATGGATGGTTTTAGGTAGTTTTGGATGGAGTCCTCGATATACATGAAGGTACGTGAGGCCCGAATTTTTCTTAGTGTTGGTATAGGGCTTGGTATTGGGGCCTACCCCCTCACTTCACGGCACCCACAATGATAAGAGAGTGTTGGTTCTTAGCCAATATACCACCCACCAACTTAGTTTATACTCTGACTAGAACACCTGGCGGATTTCTTATTAGGTGATGAAATCCCAATAGTTCCACCTGGAAGGAGATGTTTAAAATGTGTAGTTTTGATGCGTGTGTATTGGATATGTGATAATGGTGTATGTAAAGAGTTAACCCCTAATTAGACTAGATTGTCAAGCAAATATGAAGGTTATTTTTAGATCCAAAATGAAATGTTATGTTCGATGAAGACAATCAAGCAAGAAAGGAAAGAACGATGCAAAAGGAGAAAATATAGAAAAAAGAGGAATACCTGGATAATGACTTTTCCTTTTTTATTATTTTTAATTTTAAAGAAAGCAAGAAAATCCAAGCAAAGCAACCCATGCACACTAGCAAGCAAGCAATGCTCCTTCCTCTGAGGTTAGTATAAGATGGATGGAAGAAAATAGAAATGAAAGACATGAAAAGACTCACCAAAGAAGGGTGGGGTCCCATCGATGTGCCAGAATGTTGAAAAATTTTCTCATACTTGTTTTAGATTAGTGAAATCATAACAAAAAAAATGACCAGCAGTAATTATGAGAGGGTTTAAGGTACCTCTAAATGGGATGTTGATGGATACAGGCACAAAAGAGAACTCCTTCTCACAGTGAGCTAGATGACCTGCAAAACAAAGAGAACTCAAAGGAAAATGATTAGTAGATAGATGGGTGGGTTTCCTGACAATGTCATTCCTGAGAAGTGAAAACTTCCTAGGATGGATGTCAACCCATGTTTTTTATAAAGATAAATAAATAGAAATTAATAAATTAGATGTAGCAGATAACTGAACTAAAAACATAAACCTAAAATGTACTAGATAGAGTAAAGATATGATATTTGATCTAAATAGATGCAAATTGAATCAAACCTGGGTGGGTTGAATGATGACCCAAGGATATAGAGAACAGATGAAGGGGACTGGGGCAGTGTAGGAAGAAAATGCAAAAAATGAACCTGCAGGGGATCTTTCGAAGCTTGATCTGAACTGAGGATGATGCTGAATTGGAACAGGAACACTGTAAGAAGATATGAACCTAGATCTAACAGAAAGGATGCAAGAAAAAAATGAAAGATGAAAACTTCTTCGATGGCGATAGGGTCAAATTTGATGAATGATATGAAGCTACTGCACAAAATGGATTGAAGGATTGCAAGCTCATAAAAATAGAGTGTAGAAGGGACTAGGTCTGATGACACATGTTAGGTCAACTGACAGGGATGAAATGAGGGTTTGACAAAAGGTGTGAAAAGAAATGAGCAAAGATTGAAATGAATGGAAAGGCTATAGGGACCTGCAAAGAAACTACTGATGGTCTAATGAAGGAAGCTAAAGAATGATTGAAGGATTTGAATCGGCTCAAAAAAAGAGTACAGAAGACATGTTACAGATAATAAGATGGATAGGCCAGGTCGATGGAGTCGATAGGGTGAATGAGAATGAAATGAGGGTTTGATGAAAGGAAATGGGCTAGAAACATGAAGATGAAGTAGGTTAAATGGATGATAGAATGAATGACAGGGTTCCGAGACAATTGATGACCTTGCAAAGAAACTGATGTAAAGATGATGAGATGGCCAAAAGAATTCAACAAACTTTAAATCTCCAAGATCTCTAATGGACACAATGCAAGGGTTCCAAAGCGACTTCAAGATGGTAATAACAAATCCAAAGAAGACAGAGAATCACAATGAAATTTGCAAGATTGCTTCAACTTTCAAAGATTGACATCCCTTAGAAAGAGAGGCGTATGGTCGTATTTATAGGGTCGACGGTGACCTAGATGGGTCACCGCCGATTGTGGAGGCCCATCCATTTGGGAAGTGGAAGGGTGACGATCTTGAGGCAATGAGCCCTTATGAGGTGGAATTAGGGTTTTGAGAGGTGAGGATGAGTTAGGGTTGCTTAGGATGGATAAATGGGTAGGTTGGAGGTGGAAAATATTTAAATAAAGGCATAAGGGGAGGTGAAATTATTAAATGATGACCTATGCAAGGATAAAATGGAGGACTTAGGGAGAATAAATTAATTATATCTGGGATTTAGGATTAATTAATGGTGATTAGGGATGATTAGGGTAGATTAATTTAAGGGTGTGATTAAGATGAGATTAAGGTGGGAAATTCCAATTAAATGGATAAATATATATTAGGAGGGAAAGAGGGATTTAAATGGGAGGAGTGGTATGTATCTGAAAAATGATGAAGAAGGGGATATTATGTGGGATGAGGGGTAGTGACTCCAAAAATTTGTATCTACAACATTTGATGAGGATGAGGATTTTAATTCTTAAAATGAAATCCATTTTTTCACAACTCTTAAAGACAGGGATGAATTTTATATAATCTATGTGTTGCTAAAACATAAGTTTGCTCCAAAATAATGTGACATAGCTGAAGGGTTTATATCTCTGGTATAAGAGGAACATGTGATTTCAGGAGAAGTTTTGGGACCCACACAATTTGGTGTTTTTTGTGGAAAATACTATAACTACATGTAATTTTATTTTTATCCAAGTCTATAACACAACAATTAAGTTGCCTGACCAATTGAAAATATAGTATATCTAAAAAAATAAATGCACTTCATGTTAATGGAAATTATGATCCTCACGAAACAAACCCCACATCAAACGTTGTCTTCAATTTGAATATCAAGGATGTTTCTGTGAAGTTGATCTACATTTTTGTTCAAAAGAAAAAAAGAAGTTTCATAAGATACAATTACAAATGTTTGTGAAGGAGACATGATGGATTTTGAAAATTAGATTGCAATACATTTAGGTTGCATATTGATAAAATAATCATGCCTTTTTGCAAGGGTTTTTAAGTATCGAAATGATATATCATCCAATGGTCTGCCATCCAAGTTGGCCCATCTAGATGGTTTTGTTATGGAAGTATGGATAAAATAAATTCCAAAAGATTTGTCTGTAAAAATGTGGAGTGCATTCGAAGATCCATTACCTCAACTGGTATATCCAAATTCATTTGAATCCTCGAATTGCGGTAGTAATGAAAAGTTGGTAAAATACCTTAAAACTCCAAAAAAATCCAAAAGGAAAATATTACTCCATCTAGTATACCAAAGGAAAGGAAAAATAAGAAAAAAAACAAGAGAAAAATTATTGTCTGAAGTTAAGAACAAACCTTGCTATAAGGAAGGATGTCTCTCTAATCTATCTCTCAATGCTTTCAATCAAATTTGAAATATAACTCTAGGGATGAATGAACTTGTCATCAATTTTTTTTAATTAATGCATTCACCACAAATGCTAACATTTGTAATGTAGGTCAAACTTCTGATAAAACTATAGATAAACTGAAGTTATGTGGAAGGGATGTATGTCAGAATGCATGGTACAGATATCATGGAATACCGAATAACACCTATTATGGATACAGACAATCTTGGATGAATGGAAAGAGGAGGGTAGTAAATGGAAAAATAAGAAAATAAAAACAAATGCCAAGAAATTTCATAACTATTGCATTGATATCGAGAATGGTGGAGAGAAATTATGATATATCACCACACATGTCTCATTCAGTGGGACAAGATAATACTAAAGTAACAATGAGTTTGTTGCATGCATGTTAGAGTTATGCTTATATCCTAAAAAATTGTAACAAAGACCTTTCACTATTGAAAATTCCTCCATCATCACAGTAAAACCTCAGAAAAATATGGAAAGAACATTTATCCCATGTTTCAATCATGAAGAACAACTTCTTCTCCAAATGTGACAAGTGCACATAGCTTAAGAACAAATGTGCAACTACCTCATGTCTAGAAACACTGACACTAGTAGATCAATGCTAGAAATGACACAATTATTATATTCAAATTTTTTGTGTAACTTACTATGCTCATAGAATGCAATAAGATGAAAATCCTAAAAGCTACTTGAGCATTTTGCATGAAAAAATGGACAAGATGAAAATAGGCATACCAAGGACGGGAAGAAAAGTAATGTCAATAAACAATGATATTAACCTCCCCATCACGTTTAATTGTATGCTGACACATGCGCATAAAACAAGGGGTTTTGGGCACTATGGTCATCCTTTTATTGAGCGAGGAGTAAACTTGACAATAACATCTTTAGAACTATGTATCACGAAGCTAGAATAACCACTTACAAATCACTATGGTGATTTGTTATACAGTAGTGGGACGTCAAAACACCCATTACATGATGCATTGTTGAAAAATGATGTGTATGAAAAGTGCAAAGAATAAAAGAAGAAAAATGAGTAGGCTCATACAACTTATATTGTAAACAAATGTACAAGTTCATTTAGAAAACAACCGCCAACTCTCTACTTACAACTACATAATGCTTCAAGTGACAACAAAAATTGCACATTGTTTGAGTTTACATCCATGCTGACATCCAAAAGGGTTTTCAACCTAGTGTACATGAGATTCCTTCCAGTGGGGCACACACTTGAGGATATATGTGGGAAATTTGAGTGATTATCAACATCATTGTGCAAATTGGAAACATTCTTTTTTCCATAAATAATGGAAACTTATTTAACATGCCAAGAGGGGTCTAACACATTCAATCCATACCTTATTTAGGAATTCTATGAATTTAAGGACTTTGTGGAACCTCACCTGTTAGATGGAAACCACAAGATTATGGGTATCATCAAACAAAACATGTTTAAATTTCATGTCTTCAACAACATTGTCGTCAATGTCATGGAGTACAAAACATAAATCATGGATTCCTTATGGTAGCTGTTGGTCATTCCAACATGTGCCCGTGTCTCCGATCTTGGAAGGAATGAACTGTTTGAGACAATAATGGAACCATCCCCAAGTTCTGGGACCTTGCAAGCTTGGGACAGATCTCAAGAAAAGGTAGTTCCCTCTATCTATTTCTACTGCTACTTCTACTCCTAGTGCTGGAAGGGGAAACTAATCTAAAAATTCCAAGGGACTAAGGATAGAAGGATAACATGAAAGGAAACCTACACTAAAAGGTGATAGCACCAGAAAAGAGGGATGAAATCTATCTGTTCTGAGAGGGAATTAAAGAAAATGCGTGAAAGGAGGCTAGACATGAGTAACATAGATAAACACATATTTACCAGATCGTTCTCATGGAACACAACTAAATAAAGAACTACAAGGGATGTGAAATGGCACAACCATCACACAACACAAAATAAAAGGCAAGGAGGAGGAATGCAAACACATTAGGATAGAGACTAGTCACAAAATGATGTTTTTATTACTTCCAGAAATGTACAGAGCTGTTACAATGGTGAAGGAGGCCGATATCCACATGCAAGAGCTAGATCTAGAGGTCTGTAACTCAAAATATAGAAAATATGAAGTCCTTAGCAAAATGTGTACTGATCCAAAATCCAACGTTAATAATGAGCCCAAATCTTACATTTATAGATGAATATGTAGATGGAGAAGAGAAGGAGGGAAAACCCAAATTTGAAATACAACCACCAAAAAGAGGCATTCAATGTCTGTAAATCCACATGCTAATCTGTTAGATGCACTTCCCCAAACTTATTTGGCATGTTGAAGAGGGAATAAAGTTGAATCGGATTAAATTGGGTGGTTGGAGCAATCAGATCTTCTCATCAATGCTCAGAGAGACATTTTCCCATTTTTCACCTATCAGATCCGCCAAGAATTTGAATTTCAATGTCTAGCACTATAGCTGATGTTAGAAAATCTCTGACAAGGTCAGGCATGCACCGATCGAAGCTTTGTAGTAAAAGATATGGTTGCCATAAGATGTTAGAGCCACCTGCGTACGCAAGACACATGGCGCATGTGGATTGGCTGAAATGATGGCCAACTATGTAAATATTTGTCATTTCTGCCACATGTCAGTCATTGATTTGTTGCAAGGATTCGGTTCCTTGTTGAAGTGCTTTGATAGGTTACGTGTGGCACACTCAAGCATGCCAGAAGATGACCTGGCATAGAAGGGCGCAAAGGATGGCATGAGGGAAGGGTGCACAGAGGAAAATAGATAAAGACATAGAGAGATGAGCACGCGACGCGTGTGGGGAAATGAGGAAAAATGATGATCATAGAATGCATGGTCAAGGCACAACTATTATAAAGTAATGGGCACGTCACGTGAGAGGGCCAAGTACTTAGCTGATTGAATCAAGTACAAGGTGTGCATGCAGGGAAGAACTACTTAAGAAGAAAGTGAATGTGTAGAAGGTAGGCGCAAGGGAGGAGTAGAAAAAAGAGGAAAAGGAAATCGAAAGGAGGGAACAAAAAGTGTGCAAGGACCTGTAAGGAAAAGAAGGGGCACCTAGGGAAAGATAATATAAAGGAATTGTGCTAACTGAACCTGAGCATGCACAAACTGCAAAGAGGATATGAGAGCCAAAATATGTATACAAGTTACCCAAATAACTAGGAGAGTTATTTATATAACAATTTTGGTGACTTTCGAGGCCATCTACCTGCTAGATGAAGGAGATCAATAGCCTAGAGCATCCATTGGCTGTGGAGTCTGCTATGTAATCATGAAACTACCCATATAGTCACTAGAAAGATTATGTATTGACTCTATTATGACTCTTGCAACTACTGGGATAAGATCTGCATTTTGTAAGCAAAATAAGAGCACACGTAGGAAACACTTGAAAGGAAAGAATTATGCACAAAAAAACAATGTGAACGCAACACACTTAGAGGAATTGAAACTACTCTAACATTTATAGAATGATTCATCAAACTTAATGGAATGGTTTAAGATAGAAACCATTTACTGGGATCTACAATGCGCTTCCATCAAGATGAATTGACTCAAAAGAGTTAGCCTCTTTGCACGAACTGATGATGTATGGGCCACTCCAAAGTGCATCAAAATTTGAATGGAATCTTCGTTTAGCTTTGTCATCATCCCATTTTAGGACTAAGTCCCCAACTTTGAAAGCTTGGGCGCGTGCAACATTGGCAAAATGATATTGACTATGAGGCATGTTGCAAGGGAAGCACCATTCTGACTCATACGCTAAATTTTTCTAAACTGGAACAAGCACTCGACTCGCATTGGGTGTTGGAAGAGAAGGTGCTAAAGGAGCAACTTACAAGGGTAGATGTACATTGGGATGTCATCTATCATTCTATTAGTTGGGCGTGTATCTTTGATTTCCATAATGATTCCGCCAAGGCTGATTGGTTTGGCCATGTGCCTAATTAGAACTACCTATATAGGCTTATGCATGTTGTTTCTTTAATGATACAACCTTGTTTGAAAAGTTTATAATCAGGGCCTTCAACTCTTCATCTTCATTTTACTGCATTGGACAGTAGGATGTTGAGGCAACTGGTTACGTGCTTTGCTCAGGAATAGGAATAGGGGCAACAGAAGGCTGGGGTGCTTGTGACATTTATGGGAATAAGGGCATAGGTGGTCTAAGAGCCATCTTTCCCACCTAAATAAGACTATTTTCTACCCTTACTGCAATACTATAAGCAACTGGCAAAGTCCTACCTCCCATGGATTGGATCATGATTGAGATATCGCTATTGAGCGCCTTTAGATAATATAGGAAATCCTGTCGGGTTGTAGCTCTTACCACAATAGGGATTCTATCCCAAGTCTTCTGAAATCTATTGTTGAAATCAGTCATCTGCTTGTTGGGTGCCCTTTTTGTTGTTGTTAGTTGCTCCACCAGAGATAGGTGATTTGACTTATCTTTAAAGTAATTGCAAAGAGTTGTTCCTAGCTCATCCCAAGTTATAATAGATCCAATTATTAAGCCTTAGTACCAAGGTGAGTGCACCAAGTTGGGGGGGAAAAAGGGGATCTTAAGTGGACGCATTTTTCTGAAAAAAAAAAAAAATCAACTTGTACGAGTTTTTTGAAATAGTTACACTCAAAATTGGAAGATGTTGTAGAAATATGAATCATAAAATTTTGAGTCTAGTTTCTAAGATACTAAATTTTATTGAAAACGAATAAGTTTAAGTGGGTCAAACAACTAAAATACCAAAAAATTCTCCTGATTTTGTTAAAAAACATAATAGAGTGACTTTCGTGCCCCCCACCATTTTTTGAGCACCATTTAGTATTTTTGAAAACCCTTTGGTAGAAAGATAGGTAGGAGCATCTAGTTTGGGATCCATTTTTTTAAAGATTTTTTTAGCAAATATTTTTTTATTTATGATTTTTCTAGTACAAAAATTTTATGTTTTGAAAAATAACGGAGCTTTGACTGTGCCCCCCCTAACTACCTCAAAAATATCGAAAATTAGAATTTTTTTAATATGTATAAAATTATGCCTAGTTTGGGCTAGTATAATTTTTTTTTTAAATTTCAATCACAAAAAAAAAAAGATACACCATGAAAGATAGACATATTTACACTTCAAAAAATAGCTATAAAAAGGCATAGTTAGAAAATAAAATAATATGGAATTCTTATATTAGTCAGAAAATTTGAAAAACTATATTTTTAGAAAGAAGAGGCTCTGCTCTACATCACGGTATAATTTTTTTAAAAATGGATTGATTGTTTTATTTTGATTTATCATAGAGGAAGTGTCATTTTTACATTTTCTTGTAAAAACTCAGTATTTGCTATGTTTGTGCAGGTCCATGTCTCATGCTTGGGGGTCTAAGCCTTGAGGCATGGATTGGGAAAAGAGAAAAAAAAAACGCGTACGTGTTATTCTTTGTTTTATATTTTGTGGCCCCCCAACGTCCCTTTCATCTCTTTCACAGGAATTCTGCAAACATTCTATTTTTTTTTGCAATATTCTCTACATTATTGCGTGATTTTTTAGTATTTCATTTTGTCCCCTACCCCACTAGTTGATTTTTTATAATCATGGGCAATAAACGTCGAGCTAAGGACAAGAGAAAAGTCAAGAATAAGACACCAAAGCAATTGGAAGAGAAGAGAATAAAGGAATTTAAGAGAATGCCAAAAATTCAAGCAAGGAAAGGTACATCCACTATATCAAATGTAGCTAATGTATTAGAAAATGGGGATGAAATGCATAATGAAAATGTAGAGAATAATGATTTTGTAATGAATAATGATTTTACAGTGAATAATGATATTGAATTGAATGATAATGTTGGTATGGATGAAGAAATTGATATGAATCCAATTGTTGAACCCTTAATTGATGAAAACATTATAAAACCAGTGCCTAACAAAATGTCTGAAAGAAATGCAAGAAGAAAAGCTAGTGGAATTTGGGATAATTACTTTGAGAATTTAAATGACACACAAAGATGTCAATTATTTGTTTCATTGATTAAATTAATTAAGATGAGACCTATAATGAAGACCCTGGGGTTAAGAACATCTAATGTTGTTGATAAAAATGCGTCAATTGTTGAAAATATACATAAAGCATACCAAACTGTAGGTGGAAAAATATGCTCCAAAGATAGTAATGTTACACGACGTGTACTAACTAATTATATAGTAAGTGATAAAATAGTTAATAAACGCTTGATTAGAAAAACAAGCATTGCTTTGAAGCTAAACAGAAAAACACTAATGAAAGCAATAGACAGACGTAAATGTCTTGAGTTATTCAATAACAATGACTATTGGGCTTTTTCTAGCAGACTTCCACAAAAATACAAGAATACATATGATATTCTAAAATAATTAATTGTAAAATTTTGGAATGAGAACACAAGGGTGTCAACGAATAGAAGAGATACAGTAAAAAGAAGAATAGGTTCTCGTAATTGTGAATTGTGTGCAAAACATTTCTTAGATATGACTCAAATAGAATTGTTCTCTAAGTTTAAAAATGAAAATCCAAAAATTAACATTAGCCAAATATTTTTTGAAATGAGAAAACCCTTTTATGTGAAAATCAATCACTCACGTACCACTTGTTGTTGCAGGCATCATGTTGAATTTTCAATGCATCATGATGTTTTTTGTCAAATACGTAGTGTTTTGCATACTGACATCATGTTGCATGAGTGTGGAATAAATGTCCCACAAAAATCTTAAAGGGAATTTATTCTGACAATATTTTGTGAAAAATCAACAAGACAATCTTTTATAACAAAACATGTTTGGATGGAACGCGCAATGTATGCGGTGGCTCGCCAAATCTGAAAAGTTGTACCCATGAAAAGAGTACATATTCAATAGGAAAATAATTGGTTTATTTCATCAAATATAAATCAGTGGCATATCAATTAAAAGATGGAAAAGAATCTAAGAGGTGTGAGCTTGTTACAAAACAATTACCTGTATAAGAATATATGGTCAAATTTAGAGAGGAATTTTTTTATGAGTATGCAAGGCACACACATAGAGATTGATGGTTGGATGAACAATTCAAGTTAAGCAAGGACACATTCCCACTTGGTACTATTTTTTAAGTAGTTGAATTCATAGAGAATTACACATTGTAGCCACAAATAGAGGTTCAGTCTCAATATTATAACTCAGTGCAAGTTTATATTTTCGTGCATATAACATTCATGCACTCTCCTAAAAGCATTGAGCAAGATCAAAAAATATTAAGAGAGTATCATTTCTACATCAGTAATGATCAGACACATTCTACAAAATATGTACAAGGGTGTTTCTAGGTGTTTTTGAAGGAGAGGAACATTATTTTCAATGAACATTATATTTGGTCGGACAACTACACATCACAATTCAAGAATGCACAAATATTTTATTGGCTAAGTAGGATGCACAAAGAAACAATTGTACAACATATCTAGAGTTTTACTGAGGTAGGACATGGAAAATGAGAGCATGATGGTGCAAGAGCATGTGTGAAAAGAGCACTTGTAAGAGAAGAGTTAAAGTTCAAGGATGGTGCTGAATTTATATATGCAAAAAGCATTGTTGATTGGTGTGTTAAGAATATAGGCCATGAATCTCAAGATAGATCAACGGTTTGTAGATATTTTTGGTTGATAGAGAAACAACATTTGACAAACTTTGAAGATTGTATGACAGTTGCAGGATCAAGTGATATGCACTCATTTCGTAGTTTAGATGCAAATGCTTGGACTATTTATACTAGGTGCATGACATGTTTGTGTATATCATGCATTGATTTTGCGTGGAATGAATGTGAGTCACAATAGAGGGTGGATGAGTGGACTTGTATACCTCTAATTCCACTCGATACACATCAAGTTCCATGAGCATTACAACTTGTAGGGTCTTTAGATCAAATGACAACATCACCTGACTTTGACCAAGTCTCTGATTTAGTGCAACAAGGTATATACATATATGTACATGCCATGTTTTCAATATTAAATGGTCAACTCTTAATGTATTTATAAATTGATTGAACAATTTTACTTTGTGATACATAGGGAACGTTTTTGCAATTATTGTGATGGAATTTAACGAAGAGGGAACAAACTACTTCTTATCTCGTTGTGTAGAGGGAAAAAAAATTGACTTCCATGATCATTGATGGTGAAGACCTTGAGTATCCCACTAGATCAGTGGTAGTCACTTGAACTTGGCTTTGATGATATCCTACCAAAAGATCAAACATTTGGTTGTTTGAAGACTATGAAGTACATCAGAAGATACTTCACTATTCACATTTGGTCCTTACAACAAATATGTAATTGATCAAATATTGAGGTCAGCCATAAAAAAAATGTGGAAGGTTCGTGAATCAGATCATGAAGCAATTCTTACTATTGTCAAGAATAGAGTTGATCCTTGCGGTTCATTGGATTGAATTTGCAAAGGTATGTTCTTCATGAATTTAATTTGAATATTTATGTAAATGATTTTGTTTAAACTTTTTATGATTTAAAATTCTGTGTAATTACTTACTAACATGTTTATGTAGGTTAGTGGTGCCAAAAAAACTTCCACCTTCACGTGGTTGGCACTATCAGTAGAGAATTTATTATTCTCAAAGCCAAGTGAAGCTAAGAAAAATTAAATATTAGAAAGGAACAACAAACAGAAATTCTCATTTCACCACCTATATTGTAAAAATATCTTATTAAAATTCTCATTTCACCACCTATATTGTATGAACCACCTTATATTATTCAGGTGATTAGCAATGGACAACCTTACACTGACTCAGTCTGAATGGAGATGGAGAAAACCATAAGAGTATTTTGTAGAGGGCCCTGACGTGGAGATCTCAAATTTGACGCAATGTCTCTAGGTGCCATAGAGTCTGCGAAATCACCCATCGAAGATATGGCGTGTTTTGGTCTCAGGACTCTTAAGCGACTACACCCGAACGAGGTAGCCCGAAAGCATGGGGAGACTAGGGAATAAAAATGAAGCCTCCACTAGTGTTCACCAGGCCACCCCGCTGTGTTGGCGTAATTGGTTCAGTCCCATGAACCTCCGTTTGCAAACTACGGCCTTTGGCAACCCTATACTAACTCAGACTGCACTATTTTGTGCCTTTGCAAAAAATAGGACATCGAGAGAACCAAATAGAGATGGTGAAAACCAAAAGAGGCTTTCGTATATTACCCTGATGTGGAGCTCTTGGATCTGATGAGACATCTCTAGGTGCCACGGAGTCAGAGAAATCACCCGTTGAAGATATGACATGTTTGGGTCTCAGGGCTCTTAAGAGACTACACCCGAACGAGGTAGCCTGAAAGCACGAGGAGCATAGGGATCTAAAAAAAAGCCTCCAATAGTGTTCACCAATCCACCTTAACATGTTGGCATATTTGGTTCGGTCCCACACGCTACCATTTGCAAAATACAACATCTAGCAGCCCTATATTGACTTAGACTACATTACTTCACGCATTTGCAAACAATACGACAACGAGAGAACATAATAGAGATGGAAATAACCACGAGATAATTTTATAGAGTACCTCGACATGGATCTCTTGGATCTGATGAGATGTCTCTAGGTGCCACGGAGTCTGAGAAATCACCCGTCGAACATATGACGTGTTTGGGTCTCAGGGCTCTTAAGATATTACGCCCAAACGAGGTAGAGCAAAAGCACGGGGAGTGTAAGGAACAAAAAAAAAGCCTCCAATAGCATTCAAAAAACCACCCTGACATGTTGGCATAGTTGGTTTGGTCCCATGAGATTTCATTTACAAACTACAACCTCTGGCAGCCCTATACTGACTCAAACTAAACTATTTATTTTGTTTGCAAACAATAACACTGCGAGAGAAGTGGATGGATACGGAGAAAACCATGAGAGAATTTTGTATAGGTCCCCAATGTGGAGCTCTTGTATATGATGAGACATCTCTAGGTGCCATGGAGTCTAAAAAATCACTCGTCAAAGATATGGGATGTTTGGGCGTCAGGGCTCTTAAGGAATTATACCCGGACGGGGTAGCTTGAAAGCACAGGGAGTGTAGGGAACCAAAAAAAATCCTCCACTAA
Source organism: Taxus chinensis (assembly GCA_019776745.2). Taxonomy (NCBI): domain Eukaryota; kingdom Viridiplantae; phylum Streptophyta; class Pinopsida; order Cupressales; family Taxaceae; genus Taxus; species Taxus chinensis. Next base: position 653,019,018 of record CM034148.1, read on the forward strand.
TGTTCACTAGGCCACCCCAATGTATTGGTGTAGTTTCTTTGGTCCCACATACTACCGTTTACATAATACAACATCTAGCAGCCCTACATTGACTCAAACTGCACTATTTTACACGTTTGCAAACAATAGGACAGCGAGAGAACCGGATGGAGATAGAAAAAACCACAAGATGCTTTCTTATAGTTCCTTGACATGGAGCTCTCAGATTTGACGAAACGTCTTTAGGTGCAACGGAGTCCGAGAAATCACTCATCAAAGATATGACGTGTTTGGCTCTTAGTGCTCTTAAGCGACTGCGCCCGAACATGGTAGCCCGAAAGCACGAGGAGCGTAGGGAACCAAAATCAAGCCTCCAATAGTGTTCACTAGGCCACGCTAATGTATTGGCATAGTTGGTTCGGTCCCACGATCTTTCATTTACAAATTACAGCCTTTGGCAGCCCTATACTGACTCAAACTGCATTATTTCTCACTTTTGCAAACAATAGCACAGTGAGAGAACCAGATGGAGACAGAGAAAACCACGAGAGAATTTCATAGAGGGATTTAACATGGAGCTCTTAGATCTGATGAGACATCTCTAGGTACCACGGAGTCTAATAAATCACATGTCGAAGATAGATATTGATTGGGTCTCAGGGCTCTTAAGTGACTACGCCCGGACAGGGTAGCCCGAAAGCACAGGAAGTGTAGGGAACCAAAAAAAATCCTCCATTAGCATTCACCAGGACACCCTGATGTGTTGGCATAGTTAGTTCAGTCCCACGAGCTTCCGTTTGCAAACTACAGCCCTACACTGACTCAAACTGCACTATTTCTCACATTTGTAAACAATAGCACAGCGAGAGAACCAGATGGATACAGAGAAAACCTTGAGAGGATTTTTTAGAGGGATTTAATTTAGAGCTCTTGGATCAGATGATACATCTCTAGGTACTACAAAGTCTGAGAAATTACATGTCGAAGATAGCTATTGATTGGGCCTCAGGGCTCTTAAGCGACTACACTAGGACGGGGTAGCCCGAAAGCACGGGTAGCATAGGGAACCAAAAGGAAGCCTCCAATAGTGTTCACCAAGCCACCTTGATGGGTTGGTGTAGTTGATTTAGTCCCATGAGCTTCTGTTTGCAAACTACAGCCTTTAACAACCCTAAACTGACTCAAATTGCACTATTTCTCACGTTTGCAAACAAAACTATAGCAAGAGAACTGGATGGAGATAGAGAAAACAATGAGATAATTTCATAGAGGGCTTCAACGTGGAGCTCTTGGATCTGATGAGACATCTCTAAGTGCCACAGAGTCCGAGAAATCACCCGTCGAAGATATGACGTGTTTGGGTATCATGGCTCTTAAGCGACTACGTCTGGACGGGGTAGCCCGAAAGCACGAGGAGCGTATGGAACCAAAATGAATCCTCTGCTAATGTTCACCAGGCCACCCCAATGTGTTCGCATAGTTGGTTCAGTCCCACGACCTTCTGTTTGTAAACTATAGCCTCTGGTAGCCCTACACTGACTCAAAGTGCACTAGTTCTCGTGTTTGTAAATAATAACACAACAAGAGAACTGGATGGAGACAAAGAAAACCATTAGATAATTTCATAGAGGGCTTTAACATAGAGCTCTCATATCCAATGAGACGTCTCTAGGTGCCATTGATTCTGAGAAATCACATATCGAAGATAGCTATTGATTGGGCCTTAGAGCTCTTAAGCGACTAGGCCCGGACGGGGTAGCCCGAAAGCACGGGTAGCATAGGGAACCAAAGAGAAGTATTCACTAGTATTCACTAGGCCACTTTGACATGTTGGCGTAGTTGATTTGGTCCCACGAGCTTCCATTTGTAAACTACAACCTTTGGCAGCCCTAGATTGACTCAAACTGCACTTTTTATCATGTTCTCAAACAATAGCACAATGAGAGAACCTGATAGAGATAGAGAAAACCGCAAGAGGATTTTGTAGAGGGATTCAAGATGGATTTCTCAAATCTAACAAGATGTCTCTAGGTGCCACGGAGTCTAAGAAATCACATGTTGAAGATAGTTATTGATTGGGCCTCAAGGCTCTTAAGCGGCTACGCCCGGATGGGGTAGCCCGAAAGCACGGGGAGCGTACATAACCAAAACAAAGCATCCACTAGCACTTACCAGGCCACCCCAATGTTTTGGCATAGTTGGTTTGGTCCCATGAGATTCTATTTACAAACTACTACCTCTGACAGCCCTACACTGACTCAAACTGCACTATTTCTCACGTTTGCATACATTAGCATAGTGAGAGAACTGGATGGAGACAGAGAGAACCACAAGAGGTTTTCATAGAGGGCTTCAACATGGAGCTCTCATATCTAACGATACATCTCTAGGTGCCACGAAGTCTGAGAAATCACATGTCGAAGATAGCTATTGATTGGGCCTCAGGGCTCTTAAGCAACAATGCCTGGACGGGGTAGTCCAAAAGCACGGGGAGCATAGGGAACTAAAATGAAGCCTCCGACTAGCATTCACGAAGCCACCCCGATGAGTTGACATAGTTGGTTTGGTCCCATGAGCTTTCGTTTGCAAACTACAACCTCTGACAGCTCTACACTGACTCAAACTGCACTATTTCTTGCATTTGTAAACAATAGCACAGCGAGAGAACCAGATGGATACGGAGAAAACCGCGAGAGGATTTTGTAGAGGGCTTCAATATGGAGTTCTCAAATCTGACGATACATCTCTAGGTGCTACGGAGTCTAAGAAATTACATGTCAAAGATAGCTATTAATTGGACCTTAGGGCTCTTAAGTGACTATACCTGAAAGCACGGGCAACGTAGGGAACCAAAATAGAGCCTCCAATAGAGTTCACAAGGCCACCCCGATGTGTTTGCATAGTTGGTTCAGTCCCACGAGCTTCCATTTGCAAACTACAGCATCTGGCAGCCCTACACTGACTCAAACTGCACTATTTATTGTATTTGCAAATAATAGCACAGCGAGAGAACTGGATGGAGACGAAGAAAACCACGAGAGGCTTTTGTAGAGGGCTTCAACATGGAGCACTTGGATTTGAAAAAATGTCTCTAGGTGCCACGGAGTCCAAGAAATCACATGTCGAAGATAGCTATTGATTGGGCCTCAGGGCTCTGAAGCAACTACGCCCAAATGAGGTAGCCCGAAAGCACGGGGAGCATAGGGAACAAAAACAAAGCCTCCACTAGCATTCACCAAGCCACCCTGATGTTTTGGAGTAGTTGGTTCTGTCCCACGAGCCTCCGTTTACAAACTATTGCTACCATTTACAAACTACAGCAGTGGGGATTAATAAAAAATAATCAACTTGGCAAGTTGTCCTTAAGATTATCCATGATTCCATCAACAACATCACGTGGATCTTCCATTCTAATTAAGTTGTGATCCTTCCACGCTTCCCATTGTTCCTTTTCTTCTGCTTGTATCTTCTCTTCAAGTTCTCCCAGATGTTTTTGGGTAATGAAATTGAGTCTTTATGACTTTCAGGAGGCATTTCTTCTTAAATCATAGTGACATTTTCACCTAATTATTTTTCTTCACAATGTTCATTGTCATTTAAGGTTGAATACTGAATATTTATATGGCCTTCGGCTTCTTTTTGGGCACAAACAACCTTTTTAACGTCCAAAAAAATTCAAGCTCTTCATTCTTTGTTTGATTGAAGATATTCATTCTTTCAAAATGAACATTTGGAACACTAGTGGTCTCCACAAAAAAACTAAGTTCATAGTCTACATAGTTGCATCCTATGGAAAAATCATTGAACATTGGTGGTTTCCTCCACACATGCTTTTGGGCTACCCCGTCTTGGAGTAGTTGCTTAAGAGCCCTGAGGCCCAATCACGCCATATCTTCGATGGGTAATTTCACGGAATCCATGGCACCAAGATATGTCTCGTCAAATCCAAGATCTCCACATTGGGGACCTATATGAAATCCTCTCGTGGTTTTCTCCGTCTCCATCCGGTTCTCTCGTTGTGCTATTGTTTGCAAACGTGAGAAATAATGCAGTTTGAGTCAGTATAGGGCTGCTAGAGGTTGTAGTTTTTAAACGAAAGCTCGTGGGATTGAACCAACTATGAAAAAACATTGGGGTGGCCTGATGAATGCTACTCAAGGATTATTTTTGGTTCCCTACTCTCCCCATGCTTTTGGGCTACCTCGTCTGGGCATAGTTGTGTAAGATCCCTAATACCTAAACACGTCATATCTTTGACATTTGATTTCTTAGACTCCGTGGCACCTAGAGATTTCTTTTTAGATCCGAGAGCTCCATGTTGGGGACCTCTATGAAAGCCTCTCATGGATTTCTCCTTCTCCATCCGGTTCTCTCACTGTGCTATTGTTTGCAAACGTGAGAAATAGTGCAGTCTAAGTCAGTGTAGGGCTGCCAAAGGCTATAGTTTGAATAAGAAATCTCATGGGACCAAACCAGCTATGCCAACATGTCGAGGTGTCCTAGTGAATGCTATTGGAGGCTTCTTTTTGGTTCCCTACGCTCCCCGTGATTTCGGGTTACCCCATATGGGTGTAGTCCCTCAAGAGCCCTAAGGCCCAAACACAACATATCTTCAACGGGTGATTTCTCAGACTCCGTGGCACCTAGAGATGTCTCGTTAGATTTAAGAGCTCCATGTTAGGGTACTCTACAAAATTATCTCACAATTTTTTCTATCTCCATTCGGTTCTCTCGTTGTCCTATTGTTTGCAAACACATGAAATAGTGCAGTCTAAGTCAGTGTAGGGCTGCTAGATGTTGTATTTTGCAAACGGTAGTGTGTGGAACCAATCCAACAATGCCAACACATCGGGGTGGCCTAGTGAACACTAGTGGAGGATTATTTTTGGTTCCCTACACTCCTTGTGCTTTCGAGCTACCCCGTCCAGGCGTAGTCCCTTAAGAGCCCTGAGTCCCAAACACACCATATCTTCGACGGGTGATTTCTCAAACTTCGTGGCACCTAAAGATGACTCATAAGATCTGAGAAATCCATGTTGGAGACCTGTACAAAAGTCTCTCATGGTTTTCTATCTCTATCCAGTTCTCTCGTTGTGCTATTGTTTGAAAACGTGAGAAATAGTGCAGTTTGAGTCAGTGTAGGATTGTTAGAGGTTGTAGTTTTCAAACGGAAGCTCGTGGGACCAAAACAACTACGCCAACACATCAGGGTGGTTTGGTGAATGCTATTGGAGGCTTCATGTTGGTTCCATACGCTGTCTGTGCTTTCGCGCTACCTCGTTCGGGCGTAGTCTCTTAAGAGCCCTGAGACCCAAACACGTCATATCTTCGACGGGTGATTTCTCAGACTTCGTGACACGTAGAGATGTCTCTTTAGATCAAAAATATCCAATTTTGGGACCTCTACAAAATCATCTCGTGGTTTCTCCATCTCCATCTGGTTCTCTCGTTATCATATTGTTTGCAAATGTGTGAAATAGTGTAGTCTAAGTCAGTGTAGGGCTGACAGACGTTTTAGTTTGCAAACGGAAGCTCGTGGGACCAAACCAACTACACCAACAGATTGGGGTGGCTAGGTGAATGCTATTGGAGGCTTCATTTTGGTTCCCTACGCTCCTCATGATTTCAGGCTACCCCGTCCAGGTGTAGTTGCTTAAGAGCCCTAAGGTCCAAACACGCCATATCTTTGACATGTGATTCCTCAAACTCTGTGGCACCTAGAGATGTGTCATTAGATCCAAAACCTCCATGTTGAATCCCTCTACAAAATCATCTCGCGGTTTTCTCTGTCTCCATCTAGTTATTTTGTTGTCTTATTATTTCCAAATGTGCGAAATGGTGCAGCCATAGTTAGTGTAGGGCTGGCAGACGCTGTAGTTTGTAAATGGAAGCTCGTGGGACTGAACCAACTACGTCAACATATTGGGGTGGTTGGGTGAATGCTAGTGGAGGATTTGTTTTGGTTGCCTACGCTCCCTGTGCTTTCGGGCTACCTCGTCTGGGTGTAGTCGCTTAAGAGCCCTGAGGCCCTAACACGCCATATATTCAACGAGTGATTTCTCATACTCCATTGTACCTAGAGATGTCTCGTTAGATCTGAGACCTCCATGTTGAGGCCCTCTACGAAAGCCTCTTGTAGTTTTCTCTGTCTCCATCCAGTTTTCTCGGTGTGTTATTGTTTGTAAACACGTGAAATAGTGCAGTTTGAGTCAATGTAGGGCTACCTTGTCTGGGCATAGTCACTTAAGATCCCTGAATGACTAGATTAGCTTAAGAATGAATTTGATAGGGGTATGTCTAAGAACACCCGAGAGTTATCAATCACCTAGTAAATCTTTCTTGTTTAGTTCTGGATGGGAGTTAGCTGGCCTATGGCTTAGTGATCTTCCATTCATTGATAATTTATGTTATGATAAACCCATGGATGATTTCAAAAGTTCCTTAAAAAGGATAGGGGTAGTCATCAAGCCTAGTGAAGGGTGTGATGTGATTTCCAAATAACTTGAAATTCCTATAAATTTAAAGGTAGTAACATGAATTGGATAGGATTACAACAATTAAGAATCTTTGAGTGTCTAAATCAGAATGTCATTGCATCTGGAGACATTCTCAAGCATTGGAGTAATGTATATGGAGATACATTATCAAAATATCAATAGATGAAAGGCATCAAATTGTGATGACTGTCGGGTGTTTTAACAGGGGATAAGACTACGAAGCATAGAAGAATGTAGTAAGTGCATGATAAGATAGGAACTAATACAAAGAGACCATGAGTAAGAAGACGCGCAAGTAAGATAAATACACATATACATATTAATAAATTGAATGAATAATTACTCAGATTAGGTAACTCTTTATATACATATATTATATAAATATTAATTTCCAAAGTTTGATGCATATTATACATTGAAAATCCTAATACATGTACATCACCAATAAATGAAAAAATAATCCATAATGTCTTAAATATTGTCAAGTGCACATCATATTAGATTCATGCCAAAATAATCTCATAAATGTAAGGTTTCATACAAAATTATCAAGTTCCAAATAGTATTTTAATGTGGATAATAAATACAAAAATGCCCAAATAGGTCATATACCATCAAGTTCAAATGCCATATAGGCTTACATACAATGCCATGCACATAAGAATACATAAACAATGTCATGTAAGACATATATATTTAGTATTCATTAAAATCTATCCCTCTCTTGGCATTGCTCGAAGAAGGCCCTCCCTTAGGAAAAGATGGAGATCCATGAGATGACTTTGGATCGTCCGAGCCCATGCTTCGAGTCCTCTTCCACTGAATACTCGCTTGTAGATGAGCCTGTAAATGTAAACAATGTTTTTTTTTGTCAAAACTTAATTTATATATGTTTTCAACATGTATTTAAGACCATGCTAGAATGAAAGTATTTAAATAAATACACAAACTTACCGCAATTTGTCGATCACGCCGAATTTTTATCTCACACTCAGATGAGTCATTAGGAGCTCCTGCAATACAAACGGGGGTACGAAGAGGACGAGATGGAGGAGTCTATGCCCTTGAAGTCAAAATGGAGGGGGTTGAAGTTCCCTACATACACATAAGATTAGAAAATATAACATCAGAATTAGCAAAATAGAGCTAACTACATGTATCTACATAATGACAATATTTTAACTAATTTTGTCAGTATAGAAATATAGTTTTTACCCCGCCACACCTATGAATCAAATGAACAGGGTTGCGCCTTGTCGCAGGTAACTCTTGCATACACACAATGAAGGAAATTATTAACATAATTTAATAATTTTACAATGAAAGACATTACTAACATGTAATTTAATATAATATGAATTACATGAGAGATTAATAACAAAATTTACGTGTTGTTTGAATACCTCAGTGAGTTCCTGCGCAGATGAAATCGCAGTGGCAACACCTTTATCTACTTGTCAAAGAGATGGTGGGGTGTCTAGTGAAGTCAACATCTTTATCAAACATGTATATCACGTGAGTTGGAAATACAAGAACATACATATATTTGACTTCAAAACTAATATAGATATGTGTGTGTGTGTGTGTGTGTGTGTGTGTGTGTGTGTGTGTGTGTGTGTGTGTGTGTGTATGTATATATACATACACACACACACACACACACACACACACACACACACACACACACACACACACACACACACACACACACACACACACACATGTATGTGAAAATTTTACATAATTAACATTCTAAATTACCTATGTGAATGTGTGTGTATGCATGGTGCTTGCCACCTGTGGTCAGGATAAAGATACGCCTCCTACGTACTGTAATATCAATGCATGTACATGTATAAATACAATTATTTCAAAAATTTAACATATATAATTAAATCAGGTACTCCAAACTTCTTGTAACACACATAACAAAACATAACAAATTTACCTGTGAAGGTGACACCGATGAATGTAATCCAAATGTCTCACTCAAAAGGAAATCTGACATAGTGACATTATTGTGTTCATCCCTAGAACTAGGTGCACCAAAATCAGTACGCATGAAAGTATTTTCCTCCTCGGGCCCCAAACATATGCTACCACATGACGAGCAAAAATGTGGCCTCATACTAGTACTCCCTGAGGGAATACTCTGTGTACCTCTGTGAGCATCTGGCTCAAAAATCTCCCTCGTATGTCAAATAAGGGTTGTAGATAGCCCCTAAAGTGCATGGAGTGTATCAATCTCTACTGTCTCCTTCATTGCTTGAGGGACAATCTCAGGGTGAGGGGGCTTCTGTGTGGGGAATCTATCTTGATGAATAGGTGCAAGTTGTGAACCTAGTCAATCCTATGTAGATCCTTTTCCTCGGCCCTGGAAATCTCAGAAATCAATATAATTTGGGATCTTGTTGAGGATAAAATCACAATAGAGTTTCCTAAGAAAGTATAGTGGCATCTCATTGTTATTACAAGGTGGAAAATCAAACACCATCCACCATCGGTCCCAAAAATTATTTTTAATCAAATTATTATTGCACCAATGGATGGAAAATAGTTTACATGGCAATGAAACAGTAAGATTAGTGTGGGGGTCCATGAATAAGGCACATATGAGTTCTTTTGAAATTTCTTTTTTCTTTACGTCCACATATGACAATTTGTTGGAATAATAAACCCTACAACCCTCTCTGTAAGTTTTCCAATGATCAATTTTCCCTGTTGCCGTGTCAATTTTAACAAGTAATGCCTCTAATGTGTTTGCAAGAGATGTGCAGTGGGGGTTTGTAGATTGTGTATCCCTCATTTTTTTGATTAAATCCTCAATTTCAATTTTTTTTCAACTATTTGGGCTACTAAATATTATTGACTACCTGAGGGATGTTGAGCAATTATGGGAGTGTCGGGAGGGATGTTTGGAATAATAGGGTTTGGTTGTAGTTGATTCCCTCGACCTCTAACTGTAACAATAAAAAATATGTATTCAATTCAAATTTTAATCTATAATTATCATATTTCAAAGAAATTTTGAGAAAAGAATAGAGGTAACTCCCTAGCACCATCGTCGATTCAGATCTTCCTGGTGATCTAGAAACGATCATTTGAGCTTGAGATCTAGCTGAATGAAAAAATGTGAGGGCATGAACAAGATTTGAAACTCACGTTTGAGGGAAGGAAAAATGATAGAGGCTTGGGACTCTTTTTTTTTTTGTTTATAGTCGGCATAACGCATACGCATTACATAATGCGTACGTGTTATGCTTTGGTGAATCCTGAGCCAAAAAAACTAAAACATGAGCATGTTTTAACAAAACGAGTACCCATTTTTCTTTTTTTTCAGATTCTTGTCCGCTTTTTGGCCCCCCAAATTTGTGCACTTACCTACCATTGAAGTTCTTTACCTTTGAAAGAGGATGAAATTATCCTAACTGTTACATCATCATGTGTGATCTAATATAGTGAACATACGTTTTCTATATTGTGGATATGTTCCTAAGGGGTGACTTGATTCTCACCGGTAAAGTAAGGAATACTCTTGAGCGTGTCATTTGGCATATCATGTTGCATAGCTAGAACCAAGGGACTTCCTCCAGTAAATTTTGCAAAGTTTCTAAGTGGAGGAAGTGGCTGATGCGCCATTGCAAGGTGCACAAGTTTCCTATTTTGAGGCAGAGTTGAATGGGGGTGGCGCGTTGGAGACAAAGATGCACGTGTGGAATTTTTGTATTGGACTCTTCTCAGGGATAACTAGAGGCATTCGAAATAATGTTAAGCTTTTGTACTTCTTCTTGTATGCACTTTTCTCATAAAAGGCACTCAGGACTACTAAAACAGAGATTTGGAAATGTTAAGAGTCGCTAGATGTGTTTAAATGAGCCTCCAAAGGCTGAAATACTAAGTTGACACACCAGAACTTAGAGGTATAAAAATTAACCTTTCATTGTTGGTCCCACCAGGCATGCCAGAAACTGTTGGTCATTCAAATGTGTACCTGCATCTCAGATCTTGAAAGGACCTAGCTATTTGAGATAATAATGGAACCGTCCCCAAGTTGTGGGACCTTGCATGCTTGGAACGGATCTTCGGAGAAGGATGGTTCCTTTATCTATTTCTACTACTACTGTTACTCCTAGTGTTGAAAGGGGAAACTAAGCTAACAATGTCAAGGGACAAGGGATAGAAGGATAACATGAAACTAAACCTACACTAGAAGGTCATAGCACTAGAAAAGAGGGATGAACACTATCTATTTTGAGCTTGAATGAAAGGAAATGCATGAAAGGAGGATAGACATGAGTAGCATAGCTAAAAACGTATTTACCAAATTGTATTCATGGAACACAACTAAATAAGGAACTACAAGGGATGTGAAATCAAACAATGAACACACAACACAAAAGAAAATGTAAGAAGAAGGAATTAAAACATGTTAGGATATAGAATAGTCACAAAATGATGCTTCTATTACTTCTGAAAATGTAAAGAGCTGTTATAAAGGTGAAGGAGGCCGATATCCACATGTAAAGAGCCAGATGTAGAGGTCTGCAACTCAAAATACAGAAAATATGAATTTCTTAGTAGAATGCATAAGGATCCAAAGTGTCTAATGTTAATAATGATCCCAACTCTTACATTTATAGATGAATCTGTAGAAATAGAAGAGAAGGAGGGAAAAACTAAATTTGAAACATAACCACCAACAAGAGGCATTCAATGTCTGCAAATCTACACCCTAATCTGTCAAATGCGCTTCCCCAAACTTGTTTAGCGTGTTGAAGAGGGAAGAAGGGTGAATCAGATTAAATCAGGTGGTTGCAGCAATTAGATGTCCTCATCAATTCTTAGAGATACATTTTCCCATTTCTCACCTACCAGATCTACTAAGAATTTGAGTTTGAATGTCTAACACTCTAGTTGATGTCATCAGCTCTCTTACAAGTCCAGGCATGTGCCGACTAGAGCTATGTTGTAAAAGATATTGTTGTTAGAAGATGTTAGAGCCCCCTGTGTACAAAAGACACGTGACGTGCGCGGATTGGCTGAAATGATGGCCAACTGTGTAAATATTTATTATTTCTACCACATGTCAGTCATTGATGTGTTGCAAGGATTTGGTGCCCTGTTGGTGAGCTTTAATAGGTTACATGTGGCACAGTCAAGCATGTCAGAAGATGACTTGGCACAGAAGGGTGCAAAGAAGGGTGCGAACAAAGGGCGTGCGAAGGAAAACAAAGGAAGGTGCATAGAGATGCACACAAGTAAATGGCGTAAACTAGTGAGAAAAGAATGCATGGTCAAGGCACAACTATTATAAAGTAATGGGTACAGCGCATGAGAGGGCCAAGGACTTAGCTGATTGAAGCAAGTGCAAGGCATGCGCGTAGGGAAGAACTGCTTAGGAAAAAATCAAAGGCGCAAAAGGTGGGCGCAAGGGAGGAGTAGAACAAAGAGGAAAATAAAATCAGAAGGAGGGAACATAAATCCCACAAGGATGCGTGAGGAAATGAAGGGGCGCCAAGGGAATTGTGCTAACTAAACCTGAGTGCGTGCAACCTTCAAAGAGGATATGCGAGCTAGAATATGTATACAAGGTACCCAAATAACTAGGAGAGTTATTTCGATAACAATATCAGCCAATTGAAATTTGGAAAATAATGGGTGGGAAACCTTACTTTCCTGAAGGGAATCCTCTATTGGCACCGTTTAAAGAACTAAAAGAAATGACAGACCTACAAAGATGTATTCAGGCATACATCACATAATGGGAAAAGAGTTCAACAGATGGTGGAGAAGCATTATGAGTTCCAAAGATTAAATATTGGAAAAATGTTCTCCATTCCCTAGAAAATCCCTTTGTCAATTATAACATAACGAGGAGAGATTGTTTTTAGCCAAAAATAATTCAGGATGATGCAATGTATGATCAGATGTACTGTGTGCAACACATCTTGACATGGATAACTATTATAGTCAAAATGTCCTTTCAAATAAGGATATATATGTTGGGCTTACTTTTGATAGATCTCAAGATGAATTCAACTGAGTAGTGGATGTGAGTGATGGGAAGATGACAATAGTAAGACCAATTGATGTTAACACACCTATATGGGTGGGAAGGGTAGAATGCATTCCAATACATGATTTTCACACAAAGGTGCAAAATATAAGGGTAAGTTTGTGGGAACCCACAGGAAAATAAAATATAGAAAAATAAAATTACCAAGAATGCTTACAGAAAAATCAATGGTGGCAAAAATCAAGGGAAACATAAAATATTGATATAGACATCGTCATCTGGGAATGGACATTGAGAAAAATATGGAAAGGAGATCAAATTAAAATATTGAATTGGGGACATGATTCTATTCAGGCATACCTTTCAAAACTTCAGAAACAATAATTGATGCATTGTAGTTAAAATTTGTTGGACTAGAAACCCATGAGAGGGATCAATCCTTATGTAATTTTCAATATAATTAACCTGAAGAAATTGATTTCCTATGGAAATAAACTATCAAATCCATGTTTCAGAACAACGTGTTTAATGTAATTCTTAACTCTTTTTTGTTTTTTATGATTTATAGAATGGAAAAGCATAAATGTAGTTCACATTATTTGGATTATATTCTATTTTGAAATGCCTGACAAAAACTAAGTTTTGTTACAATTATTTCCATTTTACAAATTGATCAAATAAATGTTAAAAATATGTATCTTCACGGTCATTAAGCTTATATGTCTTAGTAGAAACTAGGCATATGTAACTTAGTGACCACTATGCTTGTGTAACTTAGCTCCTGCAAGGATTATGTAACTTAGCATCCGCTAGGATTATGTATATTAGTGGCCGCTAGGCTTATGTAACTTATATCCGCTAGACTTATGTAGATTTGTGGCCACTAGGATTATGTAACTTAGCAGTTGTTAGGCTTATGTAGCCTAGCCATTACTAGGATTATGTAATTTTCAGCCATTAGGCTGATGTAACTTTTCCATAGCTAGTCTTATTTCACCTAGCGGATGATATTATTATGTAAGTTAGCGGTCATTAGGATTATCTAAGTTACCAGACACTAGGCTTATGTAACTTAGCGGTCATTAGGCTTACGTGTGGGAATCCAATAATAACAAAATAGAAATCATAAAATAGTGAAATTGACATCTAAAAATTAGAATTTAGAAATTGGATTCCGATAGCGGAGAAATTGGAATCCAATAATAGAAATATTGGAATCTAGTAATAGAAAAATTGGAATCCAATAATAGCGATATTGGAATCTAATAATAGTGAAATTGGAACTCCAACGAGTTCAAAAATGACAATATTGGAATCCAATATTACTACTAATGTAATTCAATAACAGTAATAATGGAATCTGGTATAAACAAAAAAGAAATCCAATATACACTAAAATGGTGATAGATTTCTTCCAAAAGTTGTAATACTTGAGTCTGGATTCATTGGAATATGTCTAAATTTACTGAAATAATCATTTTATGGTGGATAAGCTCACAAAAGTAGCACATTTAATACCTTTGAATTTGAAAGACGATTCACTAGTATTGGAAGGAAAACTTGTTCAAGAAATCTTTAAAACGCATGGAATACTAGAGATGATCATATTAGATAGAGATCTTAGGATGACTTCCATATTTTAGTAGACATTTAATGCAACCTTATCAACAAAAAATAATTTTAGTTTAACTTACCACCCAGAAATCGATGGACAAACAGAAAGGGTAAATAAAGTCTTGGAGGATATGTTAAGAATGTATTGCATGGATCGGAAATACAATTGGGAAGAATATCTTCCCCTGGTTGAGTTTGCACACAAAAATACATATCACTCATCGCTAAAAATGGCTCCTTTCGAAGCCTTGTATGGAAGAAGGTGTAGAACACCTATCACCTGGGATATCATTGAAGATGGGGAAGTTGCATGACTTCAAATGTTAACTAAAATGGGAGGAAGTGAAATCGGTTCGTGAGAGGTTAAAGGAAGTAACAAACAAACAAAAGAGTTATTTAGACTTAAAAATAATAGAAGAGAAATTTAATGTGGGTGATAAAAAAATTTTGAGGGTAAAACCCAAAAGAGAGGTCTTTTACTTTTAGCAAGGCTACCAAGTTGTCACCTAGGTTTGTGGAAACCTTTGAAACCTTAGAGGTTATAGGTCATGTAGCATACAGGTTGGCTTTACTTCCCACATTGTCCAAAATGCACGATTTCTTCCATGTATCCTTGCTAAAAAAATATGTTGCTGAATTGAATCATATAATAAATTGGAGTTCATTATAGATGCAGGATCCTAGGATCATCACAGTTGAACCTGTAAGAATTTATGAAACTCGCAAGTTGCAACTTAGAAATCATGAGATTTCATAATGCAATGTCCAATGGGACCAGTATTTTGAAGAAAGTGCAACTTAGGAAAATATGGATGAGATGCTAGATGCTTTTCCATTTCTGTTTGATCAAGTTTAAAAAGAGTAACCTAATGTTATTGTTGCTCCTAAATTTTGGGTTGGCTGTATTAATTACCATCTGAGTCATGAATATTTATGAAGTTATGAATTACCATCTTTATCAAAACTATTACAGCTTGAAGAAAATTACGAAGTGAAAAATTTCTGAAAATATTGCTTGATGTATTGGTTAAGTGTTTATCTTTCTTAAATGCATGAAAAATTTAATCGAGGCGACGAATCTTTTTAGGGGAAATATTTAACATCCCACCCTTACGAGTCTTCAAATTGATGACCATATAGATGGCTAATAGATCGTCAGATGGTTTAAACAAATTTAACAACCATGAGTCTTAGCTCGTACCAAAATTTTATGTCAAACATATGTTTTATCTTATTTTTGATAATGAATATATATATATTAACATGTTTTATTAGGCTTTAGTTGTATATTAAGTGGGTGGTATGCATTGAAAACTCACTTGGATTTCGCAACATGTATCGATGATGTTAGCTGTGGCATATGAGCATGGATTAATACATGGGTTTTAATTATAAATATGAATCTTGGCATTTTAAACCACTTAATATAAGTTAGTGTTTTATTTGGGCCCTCATTGCATATAATGTTGGTGACATGTATTAGTATTTTTGTTTAAAATTGTAGCATGTTTGAATAGGACATTGTGAACTTAACCAAAGTCTATGCAATGCTATGTGAACCAAATTTGTTAATATGGAGATAAATTAAAATGAATGATTGGCATGTTAAAGTGGTATGGAGGGGTTTATGCTTTAATGGCATTTATTACAAGCATTAATCCTCGTGAATGGTTATCTTTCCTGAGAATCCAACCAAAACTTGGTCACACTCCTTTTTTTCTCATTTGGTCATTTGATTTGTTTAATTTAATGATCTATTTTTGGGGGTTTTGAGTTTGTGGAATCCTTTCCAATATGTTTGATTTTCAGCAATGAATGTAGTTTACTAATGGATAAATAACATTTTGGTTGCAAAAATAAATTCTTGAGTAAGAGTATTGTTAATTTTAATTTATAAAGGATATTTTGGGAGAAAGAAAGAAGAGTTGAGCAATATCAAGTGTATCACAAGCATGAGCTTTTCACTCATATTATAAATCGTAATATTTAAATTTAATTGTAATCGTGAGTGCTTGTATTTCTGGTTTTTTTTAAATATTTTTTTTTTAATTTTGTCCATCTGTGGGGTTTGCATGTCGAACTGTGTACATATTTATGAGTTTTAACGTTAAATACTAGATGGGTTTGCATATTTTGTGGGTTGAAATGATGTTTTAGTTTCTTGGTTAGTGTATGTTGTACACAGATCAAGTTCTTGATTTTATTTTGAGATATGGGGTTGTGTTTTATTGGGGTATGAGTATTTTTATATGGAATAAGTATGAGATTCATATTGTGTTGTAATTATGATTTGCGTATTTTTATAAGGAATATAAATGAACATGTTGGGATGGGAATGCATATATATGATTGTAAATGCTCATTTTAGGCAATGACTTTAAATACCTGTAAGGGTTTGTGTGATATTTGTTTAGTTACAGAAGTACGTGAACGTTTATGGGGCATGATAGTGTATTTTTTACTATTTTCTTGCGAACAATGGTTATTTGGGTATGTGTACCAAGAATGCATGTAGGTGTTTAAATTATGTCCTTTACCAGATATTAAGGTTGTATTTTGTCTTTTGGGTTTGTATATATATATATATATATATATATATATATATATATATATATATATATATATATGAGATATTATAGCTTCAAATATACCCATAACGAGTCTGTGTGTAAATGATTTGTTGTAAACATATATGTGCATATTCTAATACACGTAGCAATTATTTTTTTGTCTCCTTTTTGAGGGTTTTTTTCACAATATTAGGTATGCAAAGTTTGGAAAATATGAAGCAGTGTGTTACCTGTTTGTTTTTTCAGATTTGAGTCCATATGCAGGGTATGAGGAATGTTATTTGTCCTTTGATGTTAAGTATCTATAATACATTTAGTTAGATATTTGTTTTCTCTCTAGGGAATATAAATACTTTACAGAAGAATGGGTACTTAGTTGTATGATAATGTAGCCAAATTCTTACCAACTTGATTTCCTACAAATAATATGAACTCCAAAGAAAATAGATCCCCTTCTTCATTATTCAATAATGAATTACAATGTTTTCTAAATAGGAAAACAACTCCCAACTCGAGTTTCCAAGTAAACTTTAACTAACTTTGACTAAATCTACTCTAGGTGGCGGAAATTACTATTTTTAGCAGTTTACTAAAACCTGCTATTCTTAGTAAGTTTACATGCTTATTCCTACGGGAACAGAAATTTCCATGCATCTTCTACATCCCTAAATTAGAGGAATTTCCAACTTTCTAACTCATGATGCAACTAATAGACTAGAATTAACTAATGCCCAAAAATAGGAAAAAACTGAACTATAACTTAAATCCTAATTTTTGGCTTCAAGATGGCAGATTTAGGGCCCGAAAACATGTCAAAAACTTTCCCCAACTGGTATGGCTGGTTTCCACTGCGTTTGTCTCATCGAAACATGTGGTTTCAAAAAAAGAACGGACTCAAATGGACACCCGGAGCTCAAGTTATGACCTTGTCAAGTTCCCGCTAATTCTGGCACATCATATGATGTTATGGCTAAATAATTTCTGTAGTTTGTGTTGGAATATGTATTTACATTTATTTTGTGGAAAAGTAAACTTGTTAGAAATGATTTAAATAATATAGTTACAAGAAAATGATTTGGATTATAGATAATAATGTGTTTTATTTTCAAAGTCTTGACTGCAGGGTTTATAGAAAATATGGACTGTAGGTATAAGTTTATTATAGAGGAATGGAATGGATGTCATGTTTTGTAAGTTGAAGATCATTATTCTATGACTAACTATGATTCTTTATGAAATACAAATATAATTCAATAAAGATGAGTTATTTTGGACTATTGTAAAAGTGATGATATTATATTTGTTGACTTCGTTTGTTTATTTCATTTGATAAAATGATTTGATTAGCTTATGGTCAAACCTTGACTATTATTATCATTATATAATGATTATGGTGTCAGAAATGAGTGAGTTGACTCATGCTAATTATATTGAAATGGCATATGTATATTTTTCTCTCCTAACTTATGTATGCATAAATAGGAGAAACTATGAAGTGAATATCTTGATCGATTTAGTACTTTTGTTGATTTCAACCTTGTGGTCATATGTAAAAGGATCATTTCAATAAGTATCTTGTATGTATTTATAAATGATTTATAAAGAAATTATAAATTGAAAGGATTGGCATAATACCCGAATGTATAATCCTAATTATGGATTTTGATAAGTTTATAATGAGTAAAGATGATTTTGCAACTTTGTGTGATTTTGTGTTAGTAAAGGAATGAATGACTTATTCAATCGACTATGATGTGAATATGAATAGATATTAGTTGCGTTCCTATTTTAATGTCCAAGTCTTCATACAATTGTTGTTGATCTATTAATTAAATAAATTATCAAAAGACCTTTAGATGAATTTTAAATTATTACTTAATCTAAATCTTTTACTTAACTAATCTTATGATTTAAATGAGAACAATAAAAAGCATGTTGATTGAACATGATGTTTATTATGGAATTACCCATATTGACCATTAATAAGGTTATAAAGTAAAATGTATATTGACTATGAATAATAATGATATCATCTATAATTTGTATTAAGAATATAAGATAATAGTGAACGTGGCTAATAAAATTCTAGTTGAGAATAAAACGTGTATAGATAATGCAAAATGATTATTCGTAATCAATGTTTCCTTATGAAATATTAAGGCAACCATCATAAGTGAATGATATTATCATCTCTATAATAAGGCAGCGGTAAGTAAACTACACTAACCTTTGACACATGGTAACTTATAACTTCAACAAGATGACCTTATAGGATGGTAAGAAATAATTAACTCCATAACACAAATAAGTTATACATTTGTGGGAAACACAATCGAATGACCTTAATAAGTCTTAAATAAGACTTCACGACTATGAATTAGATAAACAAAACGTAACTTAAGTCTTGTAGAAATTGTCACAAGATGAACTATGTTGTGGTAAACAACCTTAAATACGACGTAGATTGGATGTAATCTTACGTCATCATGCAAGTACCTTGACGTAGTGCTAACGAGGGGTAGTTACGAAAGAGGGAAAGAGGATGTAATAGTAGCAATTTCATTATGTGGTCTCTCCCTATTCCATAAATACCCAGAGTAAGTCGTGGTTCTTTTTGTTTATTGAGATGGTCCTATAAAAAACACTCAGTTTCCTCTTTCTTAATAGGTTCACCTTCTTAAACAAAAAGATCCAAATATTTGTGTGAGATAATTGTTTGGTGACGGAAGACCATATCCCTAGGCTTTTGTGTGGTCTTGGAATAAATTGTTTAAGAACAACTAGAAACTTTGGAAAAAGTAATGCAAGTAGTTGATTGCATTGTCTGTTCAGTGTATCCTTTATATATATGCTAGATACCAAAATACAAAGTTAAGTAATTGAATTTCATGGTAGACATTTAAGGATGGAAGAAAAGTTTATGTCAACCTATATAAAGGTAAACCCGAACATACTAAAAATTGTATGATTGCTCACTTAGAGTGGAATGAAGGAGTTGTAGATGCACCCTTCTTAGTTGCACAAGGTTTAAACACGAAAGAATGATCGGATGGATCAAACTTAACTTAATAAGCATAATGTTTAAAAAAATGTTAACTAATTGAATGCAAAAATAACTTTACTTCAATTATGGGCATATAAATTGAGGTGTCATAATAGTGAAATCAAAGAATCAGAAGGTGAACAAAGCCATGAGTTTCACTTACAGATGAAAAAATCATAAGAACAATGGCGTGTTGTGTGTTGAAACATTGGCAATAACAACACTAACACCAGAAAAGTTATCTTTAGCATTGGGAGTTTTGAACGACGAGGACTCACTTTCAAAGCTATCTCAAAAGTATATTTCCTCAAGAACTTGCATCTCGTATTCCCTTTCTCCTTCAATCAATTCATACAAATAACATGTGATACCCATTCTTCATGCTATGTTTTTCATTAGCTCCTCCCTATCGACATTTCCATTGCACAGCTCATATGCTATTGCTAGTTACAACACAATCATATATTATTTTATAGTTTATTAAAAGTAATTGAAAATTTTCCACTCAATAAATTGGATTGTTAAAATCTTGCTAGAATCTTGGTTGTTATGGATACTTTTGTTGAATTCCTTGCCACCATTGAACTCAAAGTTGAGGATATAATATGGATTCAAAATCTGGACTATGAAGGTTTTCCTTTTAGGTGTAGAACATGTTTTTCTCTTGGCCATCTAGCCTCTGATTGTCATATGGTAAGAAAACATGTCAGAGGAAGAAATTCTTGGTGGAAGAATTCTAATCCTAAACATTTAGTTGCGAATGACCCACTTGATTGTGTTTCCGGCACCGATTCAAAAAAATCCGCTGATCCAGAAGAGGTGGAAGTGCAACAAGTTGGAAAGAACGATGCGGATGCCTTGTCTAGATCCCAAAATCTAATGGATATGATTGAAGTTTTGAATCCCATCCATAATATCGAAAATGAAAATCCAAACACAGATGGGGATAAGAAAGTTGTGAGCAGGAAGAAGAAAGGGACTATCTCCCCCCTCCGGATGTAGTTAAGATCCAAGGGAAAGGGAACTTTCGGTTGAGATAGTTTATCGTTTCTCCACTTTTGTACGGGGTAGGGTCCCCTTAACCCTCTTTTACCCAATATCAAAAAATATTAGATTGTTAAATTTTCTGTGCATAATTTAAAGTAATTTCAAGATGAGTTGCATCAGCCGAGTAAGAAACGGTTAGGAAGACAGCGGAATAGTAAGAGAATCGTCTTTAGCTAATTTGATTCGGATTCTTTGCCCCGGGTTGTGTGTACGCCAACATTGACAGTAGAGCAAGATAGTGCATCTGGGAGCAGGGATTCCTCCACTTACACTCTTCACAAGGACGAGGACGTGCAAACCCATCACTCGCTCTGCTCTTCCTTTTATTAATATTTTTTAATTTGGAAGCCGTATAAACGTCCCCGTGACATTTCCTTTTTAAGACAATATCAGAGATTATGAAACTATCCTTAATAATAAACAAATCTCCTTCTTCAATATCGAGTTACGACTGCAAAATGAAATTGAAACTGAACACGACACGACGAAAGTAGTTGTACAACTGGCTTTAATACTTGAACAGACTTATAAATCTTGGACACCGTGAAATTTAATATATTTATGTTTAGTGATGGGGCCTGGGTAGTCTTGAATGGCCATCACTTTCTGTCGTCGTCATTTGCCCCACATTTCACACCAGTTGATGGATTAGTGCCAGTGCGCAACAAAGTAATAGTGGACCCACGGGTCCAGATATTCTTCCACGAAAACTAATGTTAATCTTTTCTTAGCATCTACTTTCCTGTTGAATAATATCTCCACCTCTATTAGCGCATCAGGCACCGCTTCTCGGATATTTTCTTCCAAGTTGTTTTCGTGGTCCATGACTGCGAAATCTCGAAGATTTGAAGCCATAACATTGAAAGTTTTTTACCATAAAAGCTGATTGCTCATAAAAGGAATAGATCGGGAGGGAGGAAGGGAAGGAATAGAAGCATGCTTGGAAAGAGGCCAAGACCCGGTGGTCTGCAGAGAAGCACGAGCACTTCTCATGTGATTGAAATGGCGGCCAACGCCAACGCCACTGTATGTCCTCCAAAAGAGAGGGCAAGACCTCCAGAAGTTACAATCCCTCGCTGGAATTATCATATTCAGAGCAATAATGATATTCAGTGCGATAAAATGGCGTCTCCTCGGTCTCCCCTCTCGGTTCTCCAGTGTCTGCTAACTAGTTATTTTAGTCGAAAGGCAGAAGCTGGAGAGCCCAAGACTAGCGTTGGGCTCAGTATAGTTATAGATAAGTTTAGCGATACTAATAATTATATCCTTACGTCTCCTTCTTGTGTGAGCAAGATGCAGATCTTGAATAAACGCCCGCAGTGTGAAGAGTCGGGACTCTACAAGCAGAAAACTAGTACGGCTTCTTACAATGATCATGCTTTTCTTTCGCCACTCCCTGCCATTGACTTTCTGGACGCCTGCTATCTCTGCAAGCGATCCCTCGGTCCTGGAAAAGATATCTACATGTACAGGTAACCGTTAATTATATTCCCTTCTTTTCTGTTTATTTACTGTGAATGCAACTAAATCCGCTAATACTGTCTGAGAGACAACTTCTCTAACTTCCCGTACAGTCAAAGTCTAGCTATAATCCCCTGGCAGCGTTAAATTTGACGGCCGTTTAGATGTTTTTTTGTGATTTTAGACGTAATATACTTGCAAATATTTTATGGAATTACCAACTTGTATATTTAATATTGTGAGCGTCAATTTTTATAGATATTTATATGCAATTTCTGTTAGTATATATTAAGCATGGTTCAATAAATATGGAATACTCATTGTAAATTTTATAAATAGTATATAAATACTATTATTTTGTATTTTTGACAGAGAATATTAAAAATTTACCTTCACCTAAAAATTCTTTTATAAACATTGGTGGTCATCAAATTTAACTTCAGAACCCCTCACCTTCCAAAAGTAATAACACTTCTAATTTTTTAATATTATTTTATATATTTAATCTTTTTTTAAAATAAGAAATTTAAATTGAAACTCCTCATGCCGAGAATCCTTTATAATCTAAGAATATTCTTTCGAATTTTTTCCCAATCAAAGCTTAGATTTTGGGAGCTTAACTCTCAGCAATGTAAAGTCCAGGTTATTTAGCTTATTTTTCATGAGGACCGGGAGTTTATTTGAGGGGGATTTTCCCAAGCTTCTTCATAACTATGACTTCCCCTAATTTTGTCTCAAAACCGTTGTATTTTTAGAGCGAGGAGCCTATCCATCATGCAGGTTCGCAGTCAACGTGAACCTGCACTAAACTTTGACCAGTGCTATCCTTGCACCCAGCTGGCCTTGAACTCGGGACCTCCGCGCCCTATTTCTCGTGCCCCACCATCCTGTTGCGCACTCACATATGAAACCATACGGCGACTGTTCTTTTTAAAAAACCACAAACGGAAATTTGACGGAAAAGGAAACAACGTATTACGTTGTTACCTATAACAACGTAATACGTTGTTTCCTTTTCCGTCAAAACTAACGGCAACGCGACAAAACTAACGGCGACGTGACGGAAAATACTTTTTCCCTATTGTGCGAACTTGCGTGAGAGATAGGCCTATCCCTTTTAGAGAACTACGCTTACCAGTTTCTTCTTCCACTTATACAGTGTTGATTTTTTAATTTTTTACTCGACTTCTTCTCTGTTCACTTTTAGAATTCACTGAATATTGATGGAAAGTTGTACTGATTGTTAAAAGGTTTTCCTTTGCTTTAAATTAATTATTAGTTTCATCTTCTTGTGCATATTTTGTTTATTCTCAGACTTCTTATCTGTTCACTCTTAAAATTCTGTGAATATTGCAATTTGTGGTAACGATAGGTATGGGTGGGCTTCGCCTCCGATTTTAAAACAAAATGGAAAGTTGTATTGATTGTACAAAAAAAATTCTTTGCTTTAAATTTTTTTTTTGTGGTGAAAAACTTCATAAGGCGAATATTATTAATAATAAGACTGTTTTGAAGGTTTTTTTATGAAATTGTTGATTGACTGTTAGTTTATTGGTGAAATTAGGTTTATAGAGAATCCACTAAAAATTAATTTAATGATCTAGATAAAAAATGAGATCAGGATAGTACCCTAAATGACTTCACCAAAACAGATACCCTTCAAACCTTGACACTTAAACCATTGAAGGCCAGAAAGAATCTAATCCTTCTCAAAACAAAAATCTCTATAAAATTGATGAGATGGATATCTGCCATACCTCAAAACTAAGCATGAAATAATTCTGTAATGAAAAGCTAAAACAGTGTTTGTATTGGTGTGCAGGGGCGATAGAGCGTTCTGCAGCGTAGAGTGCCGATGGCAACAGATCTTGGCGGACGAGCAAAATGAAAAGTGCTCATCTGCAGCCATTAAACCTGTGAGGGCCTCGTCATCTCGTCGTTCTGGAGGGCATGGGTATGGACACGGGCATCGAACCCGCGACCCTGGCACGGCTATGGCCACCGTTGGATAGAAAAGATATACTAGACAAATCATGCCGCTTCAGGGATATGGCGTACTCGGCTCTTCCTCTTTCTGTGTGGTATATTGAGGTGTTGTTAGATAAGTAATGGGTGAGCAATTAGTAGCTTGAATTGTAGGCTACTAGGGCCCTACATCGTATATCTTAACCTAAGGATAAACATGAATTTTATTAGTGACTCTGCGCCTGTCATGAATTAATGAAAGCCACACGATCAAACCCATCCAAAGGTTTACACAGTTGGAAGATATCCTTTTTCAAATCTTCCGTTAAGCTCAAAACAAGTGTGTGGGATGTCTTTTTTTGTCTACAATCTCTCATGGACGTCGATGAAAGAAAGCATACGAAGCCCATCAGGTTATTGTAACTTTATAATATAGTTTTTGCACGGCGCTATGTATTACATATAAATCTGCATTGTTTGTGTGCACCGGACGAGTTATTTCTTATAAATTTCCATTGTTTATAAGTAGTGTGCTAATTATGTGTTTGTCAATTATTGGTCTATTAGACTCTTATGTGTCCTTTTATCATTTGGTTTTGTTTTCTGTTTTTTTAAAATGTTTTTATCTTTTACATTTTCTAATGTTTTGCAATTTTTCTTAAAAGGGAAGGAATATGGTTATGATTTTTTTTTAGGCTTTTTGATTAATTTTATACAATTTATTATAACTTTTATATACTTTTTGTACGATGGTATGTATGTCTTATAAATTTGTATTGTTTGTGTGCATGGGACGATTTATTGTTTATAAATTTGCATTGTTTATAGTGTGATAGTTATGTGTTCCTCAATTATTGGTTCTTATGAGTCCATCATTTCATCATGTTTCTTTTCTTTTTTTGTTTTCTCTCTCTTCCACATTTTCCTAATTTTCTAGTGCTTTTCCTAAAAGAGAGAGAATATAGTCATGGTGTATTTTCCTGTAGACTCTTCGACTAACCCTTATTTTGGAATGGTTTAATCAATTTAAGTGATAATAAAACATCCCATACGAAATAAAATTATAAACATTTACAAAAGCATTAGTATTAAAGGAATTTTGAAGAGTGTTCATATATATTGTTGCAATCAAAGTGATAAAGGTTAGGTACTTGTAGTACATTATTATACATCTTCATTTTTATTATTCATGGTATCCTAGATTCAACAATCTCTAATAATGAATGAATAACATTGTCCCTCAAAACATACCTCATTTTAAATGCACTTTTGTAAAGTGTTGCTATCACATTAAGATTCCAAGGAAGGAGATCAATTTTATAGATATCTTTGCAGATCTTTGTAAAAGTGAGTGATATTTCTACAGTCATGAAACAAACAAATAACGTTGTGTAACAAAGTTCATTATGAGTGATATATGTTAGAAATGTATTTTAACGGTACTGATCAAGGAGTTAAACTATTCAAAACAAGGTTCTCTATCCACACTAAGTTTGTGAGTGTTCTTCACCTTAATATCTAGATGTGCACAATAATTAATTATTTTGATGCATGTCTCCAAAACTAGGATTGATCATATATTTCTCTACAAGTCTACATATGAACTATAATTCCTTCAATAATAATTTACATCCTAACTACAATGTATTTAATTAGATATATTGCATTGTTAACGTAGAATGACTTCCCACATCTATTATATAATTGGTCACTGGTGAGCTCACCTTGTATTGCATATTCTTTCTCCTTCTAGGATTACATATTTATTGTATTGGTGATAGATGTTATTTATTATGGAATGTTTCATTTTTTCAAAAGCTTGTTCTCCATTTTTGCCCTTAGGAAAAATGGACAACAAGGAAGGAGTTGAGCCTCAAGCATTAGACAGGTCTTTCATAGGAGAATTTGGGGTTCACAGGTAAATTTTTCATGTTTAGAGAACATTACAGTGATTTAGGGAAGGTGTGGAATCATTCTAAACATGTTTTTTCCTATTTTGGGTTTTGAAAAGGCACAGAGTTTACTTAAGGATAAAACAGACTCCGACGAGCCCACACTTAGTAAAAACGAGCAAAAATGGGTAAAAATGGAAAGAACGGAAAATCAACCTCAGAGTGCCCTAATGCATTCCTTAGCCCCCTTGGAAATCCAAAAAACTCTTAAAAATCTAACAGTTCAGGGTAAAAATTTGCCAAAATGGCCCAAAGGGGCCTTGAGCTAAAAATAGCTTAGTGAGTTGAAGTGATGCATTAAGGGTTGAGCTTCAAAGTAGCTTGGGTGAGCTAGCCAGATGTACATGAGGAGAAAGCAAGGTCAGGCCAAGATTATAGCTCACCGAGCCAACTTGTCAATCCTATGGTTAATAATAATGTCGGCATGAGCTAGGGGACCGAGAAACTCAATGTAAGCATGACGAGGTCAATGTTTGGTTGGCTTAGTACAAGAACAAACATGAGCGAGTTGAGGCTAGCCATCTCAACAGTGGACATGTTGACCTCCAGGAAAACAAGCTCTACAATGGAGCCTGGTTGGGTCAGAGATCAGAACATGAGGTGAATGGGACGGTGTGGACTTGACGCATAGCTCAGAGAGGGGTATGTGAGTTGAGGGCAAGATGATTGCCGAAGCCACGTGAGGGTTAACATGTCAAGATGGAGGGCTCACCGGGTTAGCTCATTGAGCCAAGGGGAAATGCATGGGTTTGTCGTCGTTGGTCCATGTGGTAGGGTAGGATTTTGGAACTCGCCAGGTGCATCAGGGTTTTGCGATGTGGGGATTTAGAAATGGGGGGCACATTGCATGCAAGAAGGACTAAGATATTTGATGCATCACAGAGTTTGAACTCTGATGTGCTATTTTGAAGTCAACGCACAATTCAGAGGTCAATGGGGCAGGATTTCAGAGACCGCAGTGAGTGGTGAGGGGTGAGATGTCTAATGAGTTTAGATTTTGAAATACAAAGGAGGAGATGACAAGTTGGCATTAGAATTCGCAAGTGAATTTGGGGTCGGGGTTTGAGCTGGCGAGTGTGATGCAAATGGAAACATGAACTTCACAGTCAACCAAGCTATAAACCCAAAGTCTGAAATGATCCCACCGAGCCACATTGGTATCTAAGCTAGAAGGTGAAGTAGGTGGAAATTTAAGAGGCATGTAGGTCAGGTAGGTAGAAGAGAAGGCACAAGAAGTGGCATAAACATATTTTCCCATAAATTTCTCTATACGAAGCCAATTTAAAAAAAATTATACTTGTTGGAAAGAGAATTCAGAGGTCCATCTAATGGAGGGATTAAGTTTTGGAGATTAGGGATTTAGGCGAGATAAAAATGAAGGTGAATTTGCAAGACATAAAGGCCATACCCAAGTACCCAGAAAGATACAAATGAAGTATGAAGGTCATTCCTTCTTCATAAGCCAAGGTACAATCAAGCATGGGCTATGCAGGTCCTCCCATACCCATAATAAGGAAAATTATTAATTGTTGTGCATTTTTAGAGAAATTTTGGAACTCCCTTCTCTCTACTCTCATCATCCTTTCTTCCTATAAATTATTAGGAGGTCCATTTTTATAAAGGTTGGAAATTATTGTATCTTCCCCTCCCTTCTTTCTCAAATGTGGGATATTTTTGGAATCTCAATACTCCATTTTTGGAGCTTTGTAATAGAAACCTTGCCTCTTGCCTCAGTAATGAAGTATTTTGTAAAATCAATTGGATCAATAAAGATTAGATCTTGTGATTATTTTCTATCCTAATTTAGTTTTTTTTGCTTCAACTTACCTTTATTCATGCTTGTGAGTATATTATGGATCTCATTGTGTCTATTGCAGGTTCAAATTTGATTGTGCTTAATGGAAATGGGTTTGTTACATGTGTTGTGACCTGTGATGCTAGACCATCCTTTCATTTTCGCTTTCTCCCATTTTCATGTAAATGAGACTCTTCAATGCCCCTTTTCTTGGTGCCATCACCACCCATTAGTATAGGCTTTATTTTTGCATGCAATCTCTCTTTATCCTTTTCCCCTTGGAAGTGTTTTGGTAGGATTAGATTAAGTGTTTTTATACATTTAAGAGTAGTGTAGTGATAGGTTTAAGAAGAGGAAACCAATCTTCTCTAGAGATTTATCCTAATTGCAAGGTCCCACACTTCAGGGTAACTTCGTGTTACATAGTCACACCGAATACCTCAGTCAAAAGCTAGCGATTTGAGGGGTGCTGTGATTTGGTGATAATAGTTTTGGCACGCCCAGTGGGACAAAATTCAATTCAGATTATTCAAAACAATTTGGTGTACTCTTATTAAAATTCATTGCCCTTGGAGGCACTTCTAAGAAAATTCATAAGTTCAAGGTTTCTTTGCATTTCGGATTTTAGAGATTTCAGATTTTAGAGATTTTAGATTTCAAAGATTGCACTGCATTTTGCATTTCATATTTCGGAGGTTGCATTGCATGCCCCAATTTTGAAAATGGATTTTTTGGTGGTTTCACATGTGTAAGACATGTCTTAAGTTACGAAAAGAGTAGATCAAAGGTCATAGGTTGCAAAGGTCATCTTAAATTATGAAAATTGCATTTTGGATTTCGGAGGTCCCATTGCATTTCAGATTTCGTATTTTAGAGATTGCACTGCATTATGCATTTCAAATTTTGGATATCGGAGATTCCATTGCACTTTACATTTAAGACTTTAGATGTTGTTGTGCATGAGCCCAGTTATGAATTTTGGATTTCAGAGATTGAAAAATACAAAAGAAGGTCCTACTTCCGAAATCAGGTTTTGTGCCCTTCAAAGTTAACATTTACATTTTATCACGATCAGATGTGTGTCTTGGTAAAACTCTAGCCTTCATAGGATGATTCTCAACACATCTGGCGAGTCTTAGGAGCAGAACTTAGTGGTGTAGCAACCAAAGTCCCTCAAGTTCATGAGAAGAATCCAAACTCGGTTAAGGATAAGAGAAGAAAGCATCTTTGAGTATTTATAGCTATCTCTAGGTAGAGGAAGGAGAGGAAGAAGAGTACAATGAGGCCCCATATCTATCTAATAGAACATTATCAACACCTTCACTTGGTGGAAATTTCTCTAATCCAATAGGGGTCCTTAGGCCAATCGGAATGGCTCAACAAGCACAACCAAATACCTTTTTCAATTTCACGAGAAGTAGCCCACTTGCCCTTAATGCCCAAAATCCAATCCCATTTACAACATTGAAGAACATCCCTTATTTCACCAGAGAAAACCATACAACTCCTAGTGACCATGTTCAAGACATTGCAAATGTTTGTGTCATTCATGAGATCAATGAAAAGGATGTCGCAGTTAGGCTACTTTCCTCCTCTCGTAAAGGAAACGTCTTGCAGTGGTTTAGGGGCCTAACACCTGGGTCAATAAACAATTGGAATGAGTTATGTTCAAGACTCTGCAATTGTTTCAGAGAAAGCGCAGACAACCTATCAGTTTTGGAGCAATTGACTACAATTAAGAGGGCTCCAACCAAACTGATGGCTAATTTCAATTTCTGATTTCAACAGACATGGGACCAGATTCTGATTCTCGTAAGGCCAATAACGAAAGGTGTATTCTTATAATTTTTGAAATCTCTAAATACAGACATCTCTGTAATGATCTAGTATATGTGGGAAGTAGCCCTACCCTGATCTTATGCCATTGTTATTAGGGCTGAGAATTGCTTAATTCAGGTCGCTAAGCTTGCATGTAGGCCACCTATGCCTCTTTATCTAGAA
Source organism: Taxus chinensis (assembly GCA_019776745.2). Classification (NCBI taxonomy): domain Eukaryota; kingdom Viridiplantae; phylum Streptophyta; class Pinopsida; order Cupressales; family Taxaceae; genus Taxus; species Taxus chinensis. The sequence continues at coordinate 653,048,958 of CM034148.1, forward strand.
ATGGGAAACCCCGCTATTGGTCAAGCCCCTGAATTGAGTCCCATTAAATCCCCTAGAAATCAAAGTTCTAGTGAGGCCTCCACTTCTTCGAGCACATTTAAGGAACTCCAAGAGGTCATGAAGTAACTACAGAATTTAGGAAATGAGTTGGTGACTATTAAAAGGAAACAAGTCCATAACTTTAGACCATATCGGCCTTAAACCCAAACAAATAGGCCTTCATATCAGCCAAATAGACCTCCAGCTCAAGCTTTAAGCCAAAAGCATAATCATGGACAAGCCCCAACTGCTAGTCCATTTCAACCATACAATCCTAATACAACTTCAACATCCATGGCCTTGGTTCTAGTACAAAATAAAATTACACAGGAATATGAATGGTATTTCCCTTGTAGTCAACCTCAAAATCAAGTAACACGATTCAAATGTGCACTGAATCAGGATTTGATGGTGCAAACTACCAATGTATCTCAAAAAGTAAGCAAAGAAGAAAATCAGTAGCAAGAAAGTCCAAAGGAAGCACCTCTAAGTGATACCACACTGGTCAATTAGAAAATGGAAGAATTTTATGGAGTTAATCAACCTCCTTTCCAAGGTTTAGAAGCCAACACAAGGTCAAAAAAGAGGAATATAGAGGAAGGGAAATCATTTAACCCAATTGTTTCTTAGCCTGTTATCACTCCATAGGGAGCTAGGAATACAAGAGCAGCCTCGAATGCACAAAATCATCCTAAGGTACTTGTTACATAAACTCATGTGCCAATTTAGGTATAGGAAAATATTGTGCCAAGTAAGGGGCAGGAAAAGGACAATCCATCCCCTTTCAATATTATTGACCAAATGAAGAAGAAAAACATAAGCATTTCTATGTGGGATTCACTGGCAATTCCAACACAACAAGATTTATTGCAGATAGCCATGGCCAATTGGTTTGCTTCAACTGGGTCATCCAAGGATTAGGAGATGGTTCTCACCAATGCAGCACAACAAGAAGGGGTCAACTAAGATTTTTTTTGAAGCCGCCATAGTTTTACATATCTCTAGTAATTGGAGATATCTTAGTACAAAAATGTATGATTGACTCATGTACGAGCAACTTAGTGATGCATACACAAGTTGTGGATCAAATGGGTTTGAAATATGAAACTATCTCTAAAGGAGTGGTGTTTCACTGTTTTCTCTACATTTTCGAAATGATGAAATAGATAAAGGTAAGGGCCAAGGAGGAATACATGTTAGATGTTGGTCAGTTGATGGTTGTTGCACGCATTTTGACTTCTTGTTCTAATGTTGATTGTGAGAGCTTCCTTTTGGCTAGGAGGAACTACCTAAAATAGAAAATAAGACCACAAAAGATAGTTAAATGATATGTGATAGTGGACTACCTAGCGTATGTTAGTTCCAAGAAGTATGATACTTCCTAGATGGCTGTCAATCTAATGTTTAAAATAAGTTAATGCGAAAAATAAACAAAGTCCTATTGTAGTTGATATGATTTAGGTATCTCATTCAAGAACAATAAGAAAATATTAACATAATAGGCTAGGCTATGGTTAGATCAAAAAGGTAGGTAGTTCTCATGGTGTTGGAACTGGTCAGGGTCAGATTTAGGGTTGTTTAGGGCAACTGGTGAGATGATTATTGGGTCTATTCTTCATCAAGGTGAAAAACACAAAGACTGTTGTCGGTTAGGTATGAACGATGACATTTTAGGTAGAACTGATGGTGGTTGTGGATAACCAGCGTCGGTATGGTCAAGGTAAAAGAAACTCAAATAGATCAAATGGTAGGGGCTGATCCGAGGTCAAATGAGGTTGGGAGAGTGGATTAGAAGGTTTATGGAGATCTCAGGTATACTCAAAAATGGATATTAGGTCAGAATGGTGATTTGATGGTGTGGGTAAGAGAAATGGTAGGATTACAAGCTAATAAGTAATGGAGGAATGAACATGCAAAGTGTACACTAATGAAAGGAATGAAAAAAGTTAACTATGGTGAAATAGACAATGTTGGTAGAGATGTACTTACTGTAATGTAGATTTAGATGGCTGAATGGAGGTGGCTGTTGATCAGAACAATAGTGTTGGATATCATAACAGTGGTTCCCAGAATGATTCCATGAGTGCAATGAAATAGTACCAGGTTGAAGAGCATGCAAAGTCTACATCATATAAGGTTGATAGGTTTATCCAAACAAGGTTGAGGTGATTATGATATCCAAGGTATATGATATGGTCAGAAACACATTACAGGGCAGTTGCAGGACCATTTAGGTATGTTCCGGTACACCAAAGGTTGGGTTAGGATAAACGGCACAATAGGAAATGTAAGGTGATTAGGTCAAACAACGCGGGTAACAGTGTTACAAGGTATCATGAGCACATGAGGTCATAGGTCAGTAACAATGTTCCAGGTCTAGGTAGTTAGGTCATGGCAATAGGAAAGGTAAGGTCACTAGGTCAAACAACATGGGTAACAATGTCACAAGGTATATCGAGCACATGAGGTCATAGGTCAGTAAAAATGTTCCAGGCTAGGTAGCTAGGTCATGGCACCGGTAAGGCCGAGGTATGAGTAAAATAACAAGTCCCAAAATGTAATTAATGATAGGTATAGGTAAGCTAGGCATGGAGGTTGGTTGCAATAAGGGTGGGTCAGGTCAAACAGTGGCTGGTTTGGTTAAGTGTGGGTTACAAATGGGGAAAGGGTATGGGCAAGAGTATGATGCATAATCGATGCCAGTCATACGTAACCGGTGACAGTCTAGGTAATTCGATCACAATTTATTAGGGCAGATGACCGATGTCGGTTTAGGTATAACCGACCATGGTGTGCTAGGGCACATGACCAATGATGGGTGGTGAGATTCTAGCTGGACATCATATGGGGGCAGTGGAGGAGGAGGAGATAGGTGAGATAGATATGGAGAATATCCAACATGGTGATGTCTGATAGCCATATATACCTCTTGTTTTGTATAGTTGTGTATTTTTTATATATATTAGCCTATGTGTCGAAGAGAGTGAGGATGTACATGAGAGTTCTTGAGATTTTTGATGATATACTAGCGTGCGTGCTAAAGATGGTGAGGCTGTATATGAGAGATTTTGAGGAATTATGATTATTATTTGTATCTATGTTCACATGTAAGTTTACACAAACTATCTGATTTATAGATGATGGTGTTTATGGTATGGATGGTGTACATGTTTTAATTTTCATTATTTTATATATAGGTCAAAATCAAGTGGATCAGGCATGCTAGAGTCAAGGTCGTGTAGGCATGGTGGAGGAAGGTTGGTTCAGGCATGATGGAGTCAGGTCATAGGCATGGACTGAGTTAGGTTGAATTATGCATGGGTGGAGTTAGGTTGACTTAGGCACGATTGAGTTTAGGTTATAATTATTGTTGAGGTAGGTTGGTTTAGGCATGGTTGAGCTAGGTTGGTTTAGGTATGGTTTAGTTTCTAATTCATTAATTTGTGTAATTAATGATGATGTGGATCGTGTTAAGATATTTTGTAGGAAAATATATGATAATGGTAAAGAAATGGTAGACAAAATGAAATGTATGTATGAGTGATGATGGTAAATATGTTAAACAATTGTTGTTTGTGTGATTTAATTTCTAATTATTGATATAAAAGGAAACTAACTAGGGTAGAATGTGAATAGGAAAGGGGGTAGAGGGGATTGGTTAGGGTAGAGAGTGGCTGAACTAACCTCGAAGGGCCCCATGCCCTTGGAGTTCTGCCTACATAGTCCCGACAAGAAGGGACCTCAGGCCGATGTAGTTCTCCCTTAAGCTAGGGAAGATTAGGGTGAAATAGTGGAATTGGTTGATAGGTGTTAGGCATGGGTGATGTAGGTCATATGCATGATTGAGTTTAAGTGGTAGGTGTGGTTGAGTGATTTTTAAGTATAGGTGTCAAGGATCTGGTCCTATTATAGGAGAATTAATAGGTGATAAAAGAAGATAGAAAGGTAAGAGGTGGCAAAAAAATTGCCTAATTGATAAGAACCCTAATGGGTCTACCATACCTTGAATAGGCTTATGAACGTAAGACCCTACAAGCCTTGTTTAAGGGGCTACTCTAAGGGAGAATAAAAATCACATGATCACGAAATGTCACATTTGTGGCAAGTCCCTTTAGTAGAGAGGAATTTAGGTGAAAAAGGGCAAGGAGGTGAGAATGGGAGGTTTAGCATAAATTAGTGTACGACAATGTGTATTTCGGAACAAGAAACCCAAAATCCAAAATAGGAAAGTCCATGACAAAAAATTTCATCTTTTTCTTTATTTGTTTGTTTTTTATAGATTGATCGATGTGGGAAGTCTATATGGGATGGGTACATTATATCCTTAAGGTATTTGTGAAGTTGATCGATGTGGGGAGCTTCTGAATATTTATTATATGTTTGTAATGACTGTATATAGCTATCCTTCAAGGGAGCAGTCTATTGATAGTGGTAGAATATAAAGAAGAGATGTCCCTTTTGAGGGAGTCATATTTTGTCTGGAAGTTTGACTCAAGGAGTTGTATCCCTTTTTATTTTTAGAAGTTTAAGTCATGGACAAGACTATAGAGGAAGATTACGTTCTTGTTCAGAAGAAAAGATCATAGCAAATAGAGATTAACTGTGGAGGAGGTGGTTTTGAGTGATGAACGACCATGGGATTCCATCTTAAAGAAGAAAAAAAGTATCCATGAGAATCATAATAATGAGTAGAGTCGTGGTACTCATATTGAAGACGAGGCTAAAAGGTGACAGGTAATCACATGATTCTTGGTTAGTGGTGGATCCTCAAAATGGGTAATATGGAAGGTGAACAATGCTCAAGGGATGAGAAACCAAATGACAGAAATTGATATAGGACTTGATATCAACAATAAAATGGTCAAAGATGTAAGGCATAAAGGGGCTCAGGCTCGGGTTTACCTTCGAGTGAAGACAAATGATAAGTACGTGATCCATAGGCATGAGTAACGATATAGGGTCCAAGAAAATTAGGAGAAAATTTTCCTCGTTTACTTTTCTGCCTCTTTGGTTATATGTTGATTTTCCTTCAGGACGAGGTCACCGACCTTAAAGGTCCGCTCATGAACACATTTTTCATAGGAATGTTTGATACATTTTTGGTAGATTTGTATATGGTCAAAAGCATAGAGACAACATTCATCTAATAATTCAAGTTGCACCAAACGATCCTGGTGAAAGTCATCATCATTGAGCATGTCTTGTAGTGAGATGCAGAGATATGGAATCTAGACTTCGAGAGGTAATACAACCTCAACACCGTAGACCAGAGAAAAGGGGGGTGGTAGCAGTCAAAGTGCGAATACTAGTGCAATAAGCCCATAAGGCGAAAGGAATGTGTGTATGCCAATCCTTCCCAGTATCGTTGATTGCATTCATAAGAATTTTGTTTAAGGTTTTATTGGTTGATTCAAATTGACCATTGTTTTACGGGTAATAAGGTGATGAGAAACTAAGTTGGATGCTGAAAGCATCCCATAGTTTGCATAGGGTTTTTTTTTTTTTGAATTTTTTTCCGTTATCAGTGATAATGTGGTTAGGGGACACCAAAACAAAAAAATGATGTGATGGTTGATGAATATCACATATTTTCTCAGATTTGGTGGAAATGAGGGGAATGGCTTCTACCCATTTAATGTAATATTCAGTAGTGTGGTTATGATCCATTGGTGGAATTGTGAAGAATGGGGGTTGATCTCACCGACAAGATCCAAACCCCATTCAGAAAAAGGCCAAGGGTCTTGCGCGACTTGTAAGGCATAACAAGAGGCTGTGATGGAGATTAGCATGTTGCTAGCATTTCACGCAGTGATTTGACATAATCACAACAGTCATGGTTTAAGGTTGGCCAATAATAGCCTAGGAAAAGAATGTGCTTTGCGATAGCTAAACCACTAAAGTGACCTCCGCAAACTCGATCGTGGACTTCCTTAATGGTGTAGGGAATTTCAGAACTCGTAAGGAATTGTAAGAGAATGCCATCGAAGCCACACTTGTAAAGAAGACCACCCATGAGGAAATAAGGAGAGACAATTTTGAGAAAGGCACGTTGTCCATTTTGAGTGAGATCAGCGAGTAGAATGGAAATGGAAAGATAGTCTGCATATTGCTTATACCAAAGGTCACGTGGGTCAGTGGCAACAGTTCTGAAGGATTAAAGTTCATGAGGTAAATAAGAGGGTGATTGTAGCCTTTGTATAGTGAAAAATATTTTAGAGTCATTGGGTGAAGCAGGTATTTGTGAAGCAAAATAGGCCATGGTATTTACAAATTTATTAGTAGAACGTGGGATGGTTTGAAGTGCATAATGATCAAAGGTGGTCAAAAGTATGTCTACGTGATGTTTATACTATTGAAGTATCTCATTACGACACTAGTATATACCATTGACTTGGTTTATGACCAATTGAGAATCACCAAAGATGTTAATTGACTTAACATTTAAGGCATAAACAACCTAGAGACCCAATATGCGTGCTTTGTATTTAGTAATATTGTTTGTACAATCAAAATAGAGTTTAAAAGACAAAGGAATATGTTCACCATCAAGTGGAATGAGGATAACACCAGCCCCACCCACCCCCACACTAACACTTGGAGCCATCGAAGAAGAGTTTCATTTGGTAAGCGGTTTCATCCAAGGAAAGGGTAGCAATAGATTTGTCTGGGAAGTCGAAGTTAGAGGGTTGATTCCCAGAAATAGGTGCGTCGGCCAATTGGTTGGTGATAGCCTATCCCTTGATGGCCTTTTGATGGATGAATTTGAGGTCGAGGTCGGCCAGAAGCATAAGCCAACGTGTGGCACATTGATTTTGATAAGGTTTGACATATATATAGTGTAATGGGCCAGTATCAGTAATGACGAAGGTTTTATGGTTGAGTAGGTAATGGCGTAGTTTGGTGCCGATGAAAACTAAGACTAGGCAAAGTTTTTTGGCATGGGTATATCTAGTTTTGTAGTCAAGAAGGATATGGCTTATGTAATAAACTGCTTGCTCTCATGGTGTTGGTCATCGCGATGAGTGAGCATGGCACCTAGAGAATGGTCAATGGTGGAAATATATAGGTAAAAGGGTTGTTCATCCTTAGGAGGAATGAGCACTGGTGGTTGAAGGAAGTATTGTTTTAATTCTTCGAAAAATTTATGGCATTCATCATCCCATTTGAATGAAATGTATTTCTTGAGAAGATGATGAAATGGTTGACAGTGATCAGAAAGTTGCGAGATAAAACGATGAATTGATTACAAATTTCCTTGTAGGCTGCGAAGTTGATAGAGATTAGTGGGTGGCGGCATTTCAAGAATAGCCTTGACTTTAGCAAGGATCAACTTCTATGCCATGCACAGATAAATGATGAAGCCTAGGAGTTTTCCAGAAAGTAATGTAAAGATGCACTTCTTTGGTTAAAGACAAACACAATACTTGATGAGGCGGTCAAAGATGAATTTAAGAATAGGAAGGTGTTTGGTTCGATGCTTGGATTTGGAAAGTAGATCATCTATGTAATCCTCTAATATGCGATGCATGATGTCATGGAAGATGTAAGTCATGACCCGCTGATATGTAGCACCAGTGTTTTTGAGGCCAAAGGGCATCACTCGATAGCAGAAATTTCCCCAAGGGGTGATGAATCCATGGTCTTGTGTTGATCCTCAGGAGCTAGTAATAATTCGATTGTAGCCCTGAGAAACCATCCATGAACGATAACATTTCATGGCCAGTAGTGAGATAAACTAGTTGGTCAATGCCTGGTAGTGGGGAAATCATCTTTGGGACAAGTAAGGTTGAGGTCACAGAAATATGTGCAAATGCTGGAGTCCCCCTATTGCTTTCATGACAGGAACAATGTTAGAAATCGATTGGGGATAATCAATGGGTAGAATAAAGGAAACTGAGAGAAGGCATTGAAGCTCTTCTTTGACCAAAAGAGAAATGTGAGGATGCATTTTCTGCAGATTTTTGTTTGATGGGTTTGGCATCAGGAATGGTTACGATATTGTGAACCATAGTTTTTGGGTCAATACCAGGCATATCGGCATAAGACCAGGCAAATGAGTTGTTATGGTCCCGAAGGAAATATGTGAAGGCTTCCTATTTAGTAGCATCTAAGGATTGGCCGATCTTTAGATTGCACGGGTTGTCCTGAGTATTAATGTTGATTTCAATGGTCGACTCATTCAATATGGTTTACATCTTAGAGGGTAATGACCGATGAATATAAGAGTCTTCTACACCAAGGTAGATGAGGATTGACTCATTGTACTGACATTTAATGACATTAATTGAAGGCGTATCATTATCGATCATGTCATGATACAGGAATGGGAGAGAGGAGGGAGCCTTGCATCATCATGTTGATAGGTCAGTGGTCCTAGGGAAATGGTGTTTACAAAAAAAAAACCAGGAGGAATAGATTCAGGATCTATGGACTCTGTGAGTGAAGATGGTAATTTGGGTGAATGAGAGGGGGGATTTTTCTCATCCTGGATAAGGTCAACATGAACCTTCTTAGAGGGCGGATCATCACAACCAATGCCACTATGGTCATTGTGTTTATGAGAGGTAAAAGATATGACAATGTGGTAGCCTTGTTCATAAAAAATAAAACCAAATCCTTTCCACGCGCACTGGTGGAGGAAGGTGTGAGCGAAGCAGCGGCTAGTGAGGGATTGTAGGTCAGAATAAAATGGTTGGGCTTGGGATGGAGGTTTGGGTTTATAGGTGGAAATATCAAGTCCCCCATGCATTAGGTTGGTGCGAAGGTTGGGGAGGGCCATAAGGGAAAAGGTCACTGATGTAGATATAGTAGTTAGGGTGTTGACACAGATTCCCATACTGTTGTGGGGTGAGGAAGGTATCGATATTATATAGGTGGTATTCCCTAGAGTGAGGCATTGAAAAACACCTTCTAAGGGATCAGTAGCTGGTATGTGGGTAGTGGGTATGGAAGGCTCGCTAGATGATGGGGAAACAGGGGTTCCAACAGTAGAGGCTACAGCTGCAGTAGGGATAACAAGGTTAGATGCAACAGAAGTAGTGGAAATTTTGGTGGATGGGCTCGTGGGTGAAGGTGAAGTGGTGATGGTGGCGGATGCCTTAACTGGTACAAGCACATCATTGGGTCCATATAGCATGTTATAAGCCTTAAAAGGTGAGGGTTTGGTAGGGATGGTGTAATTATGTCCCTAGTATTCAAATTTGAGGCAATGATGTAAAGTTGAAGGGACACAACCCATATCTTTGATCCAAGGTCAGCCAAGTAGCAAGTTATACTAAAATTCCCTTTCTATGACATAAAAAATTTCTGGAACGGTGCGGAGACCTACACGGACATGGAGAACAATGGTACCTAGTGTAGAGGTCATGACATCATTGAAGGAATGCAACATAACTTGGTTACCATGCATGTAATTGGTAAGTATTTGCATTTGGTCATAAGCATGGGAGGATATGATGTTAATACTAACACCACCATCGATTATAACACGTCGTATGCATATATTATCGATAAAGGCGGAGATAAAAAGAGTGGAGTTGGGGTCGTCAGACTAGAAGGGAGAAATATCTTTATCTGAAAAGCTGAGGGCTGCCACTTGGTGAGTAGGTGGAGGTGTAGAGGAAGGTGAAGACCTAGTAAGAGAGGCCATGTGGTTGTCATCACCAATCCGGCACTATGATAATTCTTCACCGGGAACTCCTCGTGCTATGATTATTTACTAATGCACAGCCTTTAGTTTGGTGGATGGAATCTGGAAACAAAACAACAACATAACACAAGAATACCATCGACTATGATAAGACGGAATGATGAAAAATCTGAAATATCAAAGTAAATTATGATATTAACATGAAATTGTTACAATCTCACCCATGAGGTAATTCAACAAGACTATGGGAGAAACTTTACAATTACACCTCTTGATGGCTTCTTCAACACACCTTTAAACTGATGGCTTCCTTTGCACACTTCCTACAATATTTCTCACTACTTCCTTCTATGCTAAATGAGGGGGGTGGCCTCTCTATTTATAGCACTTCCAGGCTTATCCATCTTATCTCTAAGATAGGATAAGAAATCCACTCTGACGAATCATATTCCATACCTTAACTCTTATCTGTACATGTAAGCTTATCTTTTAAGATAAGATAAACCTTATCATTTTACATGGGTTCCACATTTTTAGACTTTTTACAAATAAAATACACAAAATATTTATGACCTCACTCCTTGTCCTTATTACCAATATAATATTTCTAATTCCTAATCACGTAGACCCTACTTCTCTAATTACCCAAACTTTGACATTTTAACATTACCGGACCACTTACGACAAATATTTACTTTTTACAACATTCCTTCCTATTGTATTTTGACTGTTACCATACTCCACATTATTGGCGGCACCGTACTAACGGCGCCGTTATCTTCTATCAGACGCTACTACTAATTATACTTAACAACATCCTATTCCTAATACATACATTAATGAAATAGAAATTATGGAGGAAAATTTTAGTGTCGACAGGGTAATGATGGAAGCGACGGGTGTGGGGTCATTTGGTAAGACTTCGATAGATTGAAGGACTTCCATGAGGGATTCACGATGTGATTTTAAGGTTTGGATGATGTCATCTAAAGAAATTTTGAGGGGGGATTGGTGTAGTTGTTTTAGCATTGTCCAATGTGTGAGCCCATTGGAAATAGGATTTGCAAGACCTCGAATGATGACTTTGGGTATCAGAGTGGATGGTATTTTGGGTACATGGTTAATTGATGGGCCAGTTCCTTTTTCCTTGCCCTTGTCTTTCTAAGCACGGGTGACAATGTTGATCATGTTAATCTGAGGAGAGGTGGATGAAGAGGGTGTCTCATGGAAGGTATAGTGGTAAGAGGGACAAAACCCTAGTGGTGGATACGAGCCTTGTGAGTTGAGTAGGGCACATTGGGATTTAGGTGGTGGTTTAGCCAACTCTCTTATACGAACCACATTAATCTCAAATCTCGGGGATGGATCAAAGAGTTTTGGGGGTGGATATTTTCGTCACTAAGTAGGTAATGGGAGAAGATATGTGGAAATTGGTGAAGGTGAAATGGAGTCCTCATCAAGAAGATCATCATCATCAAAATTTTCTTTGGGAGGACATAGTTGGACTAAAGCAGTTTTTAAATCCTTAAAATTCTCTACATCATGTCCTGGCACACGATGGTAGGCACAATTTTTTTTGTCAAACCCTTTTGGTTTGGGTTTGATTGGATCATAAGGTCGAAGAGGTGGTGTTGGGCCCCTAATTTAGATTCCAAATCTTAAGGGTGCGTAGGCATGCATGGCCAGAGGAAGCTTGCAAGTGTAGGTGCGCAAGGCAGAGTTCAAAAGGATTCTTGAAGAACCTAGGATGCGCGCACCGCATGAAGAAAAATTTAGGACTTAGCCATTTTTGGACTTTGGGATAGAACACATGAAGAACGTGTTCCGTTCGAATAAGGTTCCATCCTAGCGATAGGGTGTCCTAGAGGGAATATACCTTGCGATAGAAAAATCTAAAAAGTTAATCATGACATGGAGAGGCATGCGCCCGGGGCAACCCACACCTTAACACTTGGGGCCAGATCTGAGGCTGCAGAGGAGTTTGTTAGATCTCAGAGGCATATTTATATGCGCACCCTTGGAAAAGAAGGAGAGAGAAAAAATAAGGTAGTGGAGCTCTATAGAATTACTGCAAGAACTATGGGATGAAAATGCGTACAAAATTCAAGTAAGGATGTAATGGGGAAATGGGGAATGAAATTTTTGTCTTGTGAGAATACATGTATGGATCCACACATGGAGCATGACCACGGTCTTCCTTCTGTAATATTTTGTAAGTAACACTATGAATGAATGTGATAAGGTTACCATGACAAATGTGTTAAAAATATTTCCCTGTATTACCTACATATTTCTATTGTACTTCTGTTCTTATATAATCGTGAATCTTACTTGAATGGTTAAGTATAGTAGTAGATTTACAACTCTTAGTTCTATTATTTCTGTTGTGCACTTTGGTTCTAATATGACTGAAGGGGTGTAGAAGCCATCCTAAGCTCTATAGCTCTTCATGTCTGTTAAATCACTAAGTCAAGATCATGAACTATGCCTTCCACTAGACTCACATAAAAGAGAGACTCGGCTCCCTCTCATGCGCCTTAGGTGAGCGCCCAACGCCACTAGGTGATAAGCCAAAATGAATGAGGTTCCCTTGTTCTTAGTGGGTGTAAAAGTGACTACATCTTGGTTCTGTTGCCGGGACCTCTTTTCAAAGTTGTAGGGAAACATGACATATATCATGATCTCTGTAAAAAGTGATGGCGGAATGCTTAACACTTGAAGGTATTGAATATTGGTTTAAAAGCACAGACGATGAATTCGCTCAGAGATTTATTATTGGATCCAGGTTTGATACATGAAGGTGGGTGGAAGACACTCTTTACCTTGAGTTGTACGAAACCTTCTTCTGCTGTTTCCCAGTAGAGTTATTCAAATGGCTTTCAACTTATACATCTAGATCGGGGTGGCATTATAGATCACACCCTTAGACCCAAGAAACATATAAGAACCTGTAAGATGCTGATCTAACATGGACTCGTGCTATAGATCATTGGTGGAAGGGAGTATTGACTAGCTACACTCTAGAATACGCCATTTCCATGTATTCCTATCTAGAAGTTGCTGAGTTTGAGTTCTTGTGAGAACCTAGGGGATCATTTCTTCGTGTTATTCCCCTTGCGATCAAAATATTGATGGTAACCATGGGTTTAGAGGAATTCCCTATGGTTGGCTAAAACACCTTGAGTGCTAGGCGAGAAAGCCAGGTTGGGGAAGGATGGCTGATCTGACGAATGAACAGGAAAGGGAGGAGAGGTGGCTCAAGTATAATGAAGCGCATGAAAAGGAGATTGATAGAAAGTGTGGAATTACAAGTGAGTTCTGGAGCTAGACATGGTGGAAAGGAGTTGAGGTTCACATGGAGGATGTCAAAGCCAAACAGTCTGTGGTACCCCATCTTGGTAAGCATGGAAGAGAAAACCTTGCGGATTTTGATGAGAGTCTATCGCGTAGAGAGAGAAGAGTCATTGGCGCGCATCTGACCCCACCTAGCGATTGGACCTTGGCACTTGGTTTATTTGAACGAGGGAAGAGTATAGTTGATCCATTAGATATCAGTGGAAGCAATCGATTGGTGCCTAGAACATACAATTTCTCATTTGGGACTTCTATGGCTTCACACACTATTCCGGTATTTGGTGGAATGTTTGGGAAAGGCACGTATATGGCTGGTTTTGGAAGTGTGTTCGGAGGTAATGGAGAAACTAAAACTGGGAGTGGTACTAGTTCACAAACTATCGGTGTGTAATTTATTGGAATGATGGGAGTGCTAGGCACAACAAACACAGGCCCTGTACCTAACACAGGAGGATTTGGAGGTAGAAGTGGTGGAGCTGGTGGCTCAGGATCCAGTGAATCCACTAGAGGAGGAAACACCGGAGGAAACCAAGGGACTAGATTGGGAGGGCAAGGGCCTCAGCCACCTCCTCAATTATTTTTCAAGATGTCTCTACACTTGCCAGATTATAGTGGAATAGAAGATGCCATAGAGCATGCACATAAGTGTGAGCTGATATGGCACGCGAAGGGAATCATGACCCAAGATCAAAAGGCCAGTCAATTTGTGATGAACTTGCAAGGATGTGCACATGGTATAGAAAGTATGACCCTCATCATACTGTTTTGGATTATACCGCATTGAGAAATGCTTTCTTGGCAGAATTCCACATACTTGAGTTTGAACAGAAGAGAATTAGCTCTCTCAAAGAAATCTAGTAGGGAATGGTAGAGAGCATGCAGGAATATGATGCACACTTTAAAACTCTTTTATCTAAGTTGTCATGATATCCACCCTTCATAACATGCTCAGTGGTTTGTCAGAGGGTTGATCACATCCTTTAGGAGGGCCTTATCTCATAAAACATTCACGGACCCGCGTGAAGAATTGGAAGTTACTTTACATACTGAAGCAGTTGGTAGTGTTGACACTAGTGTTAGCCCATTTCTGGAGGCTTAGATTGCTGCCATGGCTAAGAAATTGGAGAAATTGTCTGCCAACATAGTTCCAGAGATTCACGAAGGGATGTGGTGCATGGATTGTAACATAGAAAGACACACAAAGGATAATCATGGGATATGTAATTGGAAGGTGGTACATTCCATGGTGGTAAACTGCAAAATATGTCACGAAGACCATGATGCAAGTAGATGTCCCCTGTTGTAGCAAGTGATCCGTAAAAATGTATCTTGTTATTACAAAATATGTACCTCAACCACACATGACACCAAGGATTTTAGATTGATTGACCAGATTCATGAGGCAATTGATCTTAGTGTGCGCCAAACTAGCATAACCAGCAGTCCAAAGGAGATGAATTTCGGTATGAGTAGCGCAGAGATGGAGATGTGCGTGGAAGAGGGTTTCGCAGAGGATTTCGTGGTCGTGGTAACCACGAAGGAAGAAGTGAGTTCCCATGTGGGATGTGTTTTAATTGTGGAGCCACATACCATTATAAGTGCAAATTTCCAAATCTTCTACAATGCTCCTGGTGTGGAAAAAAACATAAGTACGAAGAACGCCTAGAGTTGTACAAACATATGAGTCAATAGTACCAGAAGGATAAGGGTGCTTCCATGGTGAGTATTAAGAAGGCTGATGTGCAATAGCTTCCACGAGTAATAAGAGAATCAGAACTAGAGCTTGTTATGGTAACAATGAGGGCAGAATCCACGCGCGTAAGGGAAGCGCCTAGGTAGAGACCTCTGGTTTTGAAAGAAGAAGTAGTATATGGGAAGTATCCAAACCCGGATAACCAGAAAGAAGTTTACCAGGAAACCAAGGGCATAATTCAAAGTTTACAAGGGGAGATCCAATTCTTAAAAGAGCAGACTAGAAAGGATGAGCAAAGGAGAACCGTAGAAGCACCAAGGGCTGACTTGAATGAGGTTAAGGAGGTGTGTAAACTGCTGAGGAAGGAGAATATTATTCCCCTGTTAGGGGCATGGTTGAGAGAAAAGGTGCCACGTGTTGGGGAAGAACATAAAAGTTAGATCTTGCATGCAAAACTCCCACCTCACAACCCTGATTATGACAAAGAGATTACCCTGAATGCAGTAGTGGATGGATAGTTTCTTAGCAACATCCTCATTGACACAAGTGTGGAGGTTAATGTTCTCACTCTGGATGCCTGGCATCAAATGGGAAGACCCACACTACAGCCATCTTCAAATGTGTTGTATATGGAAAATAAGACAAAGGTGATGCACATAGGTGTCTTGAAGGATGTAACCATTACAATTTAGGGGACTAGGTTCATTGGGGATTTTGAAGTCTTGGCGCTTGTCGAGAAAGATAATTTCCTAGCTCTACTTGGGTGCCCGTGGTGTTATAAGAATAATGCAGATCTCCAGTTTAAAAAAGGGTACATAAGCTTTGAAAATAAAGAAGAGTGGGTAGTTATACCACTGGTTGATGGGAAGTCCACCCCCTATACTAAACCCCTTGGGTAGGAAGTCCTGGATAGAATATATGTGCGATCCATAAGAGATCTAGAGACCATCCACCTTATAGAAGGAGTCATTCAATTTGATGCTGCTTAATCTATCAGTGATACTACCAGTATAGCATGCGATAATTGGGTGCATGTGACTTATGAATTGATTGGGAAACATCTGAAAGGATCAGGAACGAAGGTAACAATAGCGCGTATAGTTTGGTGCCTAGGAGGGAAGACAATAACAAAGTATTTTGGGGATGCATACCCTGAGGTATTTTTGAGAGAGATGGAAGCTTGTTGGAGGGAGGATGAGTGACGAAGTATGCTAGGTTATGTTTTGATAGGCATAGCAGCAAGATGGTGGGCCGCACATAGTGAGAAATTTTTGGAATGGTGCGAAGTTCGAATTGTGCTCACTTTCTG
This sequence comes from Taxus chinensis, assembly GCA_019776745.2. NCBI lineage: Eukaryota > Viridiplantae > Streptophyta > Pinopsida > Cupressales > Taxaceae > Taxus > Taxus chinensis. Next base: position 653,065,002 of record CM034148.1, read on the forward strand.
ATTCTCGAAAAGCAACATACCCACCACTATTAGAAATTACAGTGGCAATGGACCCACCTCTTCCCACATATAGGCATGTGAGAGGGTCTGGGGAGAAGGCGCAGAAGCTTTACCACCCTCTCTTTGGGTGCATAAGCTATATTCAACACTACAAAGTTGTGCGCACGTGTGGTATATCCATTCTGAAACCCACCTCCAAACGGAAAGTTGGTAGGAATTAATGGCTGACTTGGTCCATACATTCGAGTACCAAAGTACCAAGCAACCAGTTGATGAGGCATTGTAGACTATCAAGTGCCTCACTTTGGGGGAATTGTGCCATGGTGGAAGATAGGTTAGTAAACTTACTCAGTGGACCTAGCTTAGAAGTGCAGTTCGAAGAGGAGGAACCAGAAGATAGTTAATTCAAGCGCGCATGTGCTGAAAAGGAGAAAGAAAAGATAATATAACTTATTGATGGAGAGTAGATAGAAAGCTTGAATTTCAACATTTCTGTTGGGGCACGCGAAGTAGTTGATAGTGTGGATGCATGTGCACACACATATCATGAACGACTCAAAACCAAGAAAGTTAATATCAGCTCGAAAAAGGAGCCCAAGGAGGCTATCATTGGGGACTATTGGTCGGACAAGGAAGTATCAAATATCATCGATCTCTTATGTGAATTTGAGGATTTATTCCCGTGCAGATACCATGAGTTGAAAGGCATCCATCATTCATTGGGGGAAATGAGGATAAATTTGAAGGATGGTGCGCACCCGGTCAGGAAGAGGTCTTACAAGATGAATCCCAACATACGTTCATAAGGGTTAAAGAAGAGCTAGAAAAAATGATAGCATCCGGTATCATTGAGGCTGTGGAGGAATCAGAATGGATAAGTCCAATGTTGATCAGCATAAAGAAGGATGGTGTGGATTAGGATATGTGTGCATTACAAGGCATTGAACGCTATTTGTATAATAGATCCTTTTCCCACCCCCTTCATTGAAGAGATTTTGGAAGGAGTTTGTTGGGTGTGAGGTCTATTCCTTTATAGAATGGATTCTCGGGATATCACCAAGTAAGGATTGCTAAGGAAGAAAAAGATAAGACAAATTTCACCACCGAGTGGGGAATTTTTGCATATATGGTCATGCCCTTTTGGATTGAGGAATATGCACCCACTATATTTTCGCGCATAGTGGTACAAGCATTTAAGGACTTCATCCACAAGTTCCTTCAGGTATATTTGGATGATTGGACAGTGTATGGAGTTGGTCAGGGGACCATTGTGATAACTTGAGATTGATGTTTGAAAGATGTCGGTAGTTGAGGATTTCCCTCAACATCAAGAAATGTATCTTTGCAACTCCTTTTGGAACGTTGTTGGGGCATATCATATGAAAAGAGGGCTTACTGGTGGATCCCGTGAAAGTTGCAGTTATTGTGGATTAGGGGAGCCTACCAGCCAAAGCATTGTGCACGGATTTCTTGGACACACTGGGTACTATAGAAAGTTCATTAAGGGATATGCCAAGATCACCGTGCCTTTGGAAATATTTCTCAGACATAAGAGTGCCTTTTAGTGGGGAGAGGCATAGCAGAGGGCATTTGACACTCTAAAAGAAAGGCTTATCACCGCACCTATTCTATGATTCCCATCATGGGATAAACCTTTCCATGTCCATGTGGATGCCTCTAATATAGCAATGGGAGCCATTCTTGCTCAACCAGGAGATGGGATTGTTGATCATCCCTTGTGTTTTGCAAGTAGAAAGTTGACACTAAGCAGAACAAAATTATACAATGACCGAGCGCGAGGCATTGTCAATGATCTACGTACTCCACAAATTTAGAAAATATCTGCTGGTAACTCCCTTCATATTCTACACTGACCATATGGCCTTGAAGTATCTAGTAAACAAAGAAGTGTTGCAAGGGTGCATATGCCGTTGGGTACTTTTATTTCAAGAATTTGAATTCAAAGTGGTGGTAAAACTAGGAAAGAACAATTGTGGGCTAGATCATTTATCAAGGATTGATTCGGGAGAGGACGTGCAAAGTATCAAGGAAACAATGCCAGATGCGCAACTATTTCAGGTTACAGAGTGTGCCCTCAAGACTAGAAGACATTGTCTATTTTTCTCAAGGAAGGTGTGGCGCCTCTGAAGGGATGAATGCTCTGGAAAGGAAAAGGTTAGCCATACGCACCATGCCCTTCATGTTGATTAATGGGGATTTGTATAAAATGGGCCACGATGAGGTTTTGCACTGGTGTGTATTAGAACATGAATGCATTTAGCTATAATAGAAGAAGCCCATGGTGGGATTTCTGGAGGACACTATGTGAGGAATGCAACCACGCATAAGATCCTAGTCACCGGACTATGGTGGGAGACGATTCACCAGGATTACATTGAGTTTTACAAGGCCTGTGACCACTGCCAACACCTTAGAAAAACTTGGAAAAATGGATGAGATGCCCTTGTGCCCCATCGCCAGCACGGAACCTTTTGAAAAGTGGGAAATAGATTTTGTTGGACAAATCTCACCAGTTGTGTGAAGGACTAACTCACGATATATCATTACCTGTACTAATTATCTGACAAGGTGGGCAGAGGCCGCACCCACTAAGGGATTACACCATAGCCATGGCTGCTAGATTTTTGTGGGAGAACATTATCAACAAGTATGGGTGCCCATTAAGTTTAACAAGTGATAGGGGCACTCACTTATTAAATTAAATGATCAGGATTCTATTGGCAGAATTCATGGTAGCCCATCATAAGACTACCCCTTATCACCCTCAGGAAAATGGGACTGCAGAGGCATTCAACAAAATCCTTAGTCACACATTGACTAAGATATGTGATGTGGGTAGGATAGGATTGGGATGACAAGGTGTCAGCGGTTCCTTTGGGCATACAAAACAACGTATAAAAGGTTGAACAAGGCCACACCATTTCAACTGGTGTTTAGCACGAAGGCTGTTTTTCTAGTTGAATTTATGCTACCATCGCTGCGTATAGTGCGCACAGGAGGGTCGGACAATGAACAAGTGCTGGAAGAAAGAATTTATGAATTGATAAAGTTGGATGAAAGGCGCTCACTAGCAAGATGGAGCCAAACAACTAAAAAAACTAAACAAAAGGCATGGCATGACCACCACATTAAGAAGTAAATAGTTTGAGGTTGGCCAGATGGTATTGCTATATGATTCAAAATTTCTACACCATCCTGGAAAGTTGAAGGTGCATTGGTTGGGTCCTTATGTAATTTCATACATCCTTGATTCAGGCACGTGCCAGTTACAAGCGCTAGATGGAACAAAATTACTTGGACACTTCAATGGGAGTAGGTTGAAGCCCTACTATAAATAATGCTTCTTGGTGTTTGTAAATAAGGTAGTTTTGCCAGTTAGTTTAGAATTTCCTTTTATGCTTTTCCTTTCTTGTTTTCCCTTTCACGTTGTTGTCTTGTTTTTCACCTTGGGCGCTAGTAACCTTATTACTTTTTAAACTTATGAATGTGCATAGAGGACCGCACATCGATTTTAGTGTGGGGTGAGGTGATTAAGAGAGGCATGAAATTATTCTACAGGAAGATTGAGTTGGTAGACCATTCGAACTGGCCCTGTTGAAAAGATGCATTAGGAAGGCAAATGGATGGAAAAATAAGAGTTCCATTGGAAATCCACGTACAAAGGAGAAAAAGTGCAAAAATACATGAGGTAGGAAAAAGCAAGAATCATGAGGATGGAAGAGTTGCCTTTGGTTGCTGGTAACACATGTGCAAGAGTCTTCTATCAAGATGGATTGTCTATGCATGCCAGAAGGTTGGAAAAAATTTCTTGTAAGGGTTGGGCGTGGGTGAAAAACATTTCACCCAAGGATTGGGCGCACGAGGAAAATCGCTGAAGTCAGGTTTTGTTTGAAAATGCCACATTAAATATTTTCGTACGGTGGTAGGTAGCCTAGCCTTTAATGCGTAAAAGTGCAGGAAAAGCTATAAATACAAGGATGGGCAGTTCATTATTTTACTTTGCGAAAACAAGGAGAAAAATTTTCTTTCAAGAGCTAGGGTTTGAGAGCTGACTCGTGCGAAGGAAAATCTCAGAAACTTGTGTGCAATCAGTCCGGTTGATCTAAAAACTAGAGCAGAAGTGATTCATGGGTGTGAGGAACATTGGGAACGAGCACCATGATCAGAGGAGGAAAATCAAAAATTAGGGTTTATGTTCTAGGGCACGGAGCGTGCGAAGAAAACTCTCAGACAACTTGAAAGTTAACCAGGGAATGAAAGCAAAGGGTAAAATGACGGCCATGAAACCAGTTGATAAGCCTACAGTACAATCCAAGAAGGGAAAGGGTAAGGGAAAAGGAAAGAAGAAAGAAGAAGAAATCCCCTTGGATACCAATGAGGAATGGTACTCACAGATGCAATACCTAGATGGGGTTTTGCTAGGGCAAAAGTGGGAGTCCCACATAAGACAAATGAACATGATCGACTACAATCACCGGTCAAGTATAATTGTGAAGGAAATGGGCATTGGAGCTGGTGCTCCCCACAAATAAATGAACACCTGACGGGATGCTGATCTACAGTGATGTAGTCAAGGTGAAAATGGAGAAGGCAGGGCTTCTCCACCTTTACGAGTTTCCATATTTCGGGAAGCCTGAGCGCTTGTACCAATGGTTGATGATGCGTGTGCACAAATGTTTCTTCTAATTCGTAGGGCGTAAAATGCACATAACCCCATAATTAATCTCACACTTTACAGGCCTAAGCTGTAAAGGGGACGCACTCTTAGATGACCTCCAGGATGAGGAGGCAATTAAAGAAACCATCGCATCCCAGGATTATAAGAAGGGATCAAGGTACTACGACATCATCAGATATCAGTGATCTGATGATGAAGATGACTGCACACCTTGTCTCCAAGCTGAAATGTACAAGAAAGGTGGACCCAGGTGAGAAAGCCCTAGTTGAATGTCTGCAGGAAGGTTGCAAAGGGCACCATGTACAATATCTCTCAGTACATAGTAGATGAGATCATAAGCAACACTAAGGACAGAGGAAAGATCCTTGTTTGGAAAAAATTCTATTAACCATTGTGTTCTCAGAAATTGGGGTGCCAGATGCATCTGATAAGTTCATATGGGAGTACCCCGATGAAGACCCTTCGTCTATAGACAGATTCCAGAAATACACTTGTGAATCAATGACATGGGGGTACACAAGGTGTGCTTAGATAAATGGTATACAGTGCCTTAGGAACGCATTCAGGGCTGAATGGTAGATCCCATAACAACTCCCCATGGCAAATGAAGGAGAAGTAGAGTTCACGGGTGTACCAGCACTTCTACATCGGTAGATTCATCTTGGTGGATGGCAGTTGGAGTCCCTGGTGTAAACTCCCCTTCTCATTTACTGCCCAATTATTCCAAGCAGGGAGAAAACAAATATAAGGAGTCAAAGAAATTAAAACTTGACTTGTCCACCCTTGACAGTGAACACAGAGAAATGAGAAAGAATTTGGTCTACCTAGGGAAGCACATGCACATACATTGAAAGGTATGTGTCGCAGGATGTGCACATCGTAAGGCCATTTAACCTTACCGATTGCTGAGAGTGCTGCTGCCCGGATCTACCTATGTATAAGGCCAAATTTAGAAAAGGGAATGTATGTGGAGAATGAGATATCCATCCCAGATGAACCCATGGGAATGAAAGAAGCCATCGCCAAAGCGACAAGGAGAAAGAAGAAGAAGAGGAAGAACAAGGGGTGGTGGTAAGGCAGGATGTAGGTACCACGGGGCTGAGTACCTATGTCTGGAAGAAGAGAAGATCGATGGTCAAGGAAAAGACCCCGGAGCTTGTGAAGCCACCATCCCCTGAAGAACCTTCAGATGAAGAAAAGGAAACATCCCCCACTCTAGAGTTTTCTACAAAAGAAGAAGAAAAAGGGAATGAAGGAACAAGGGTAATGAAGATATAGATGACCTAAACACCTATATAGGTGAAAAGGATGATGATGAAGGGGAAGAGCTGGAGGTGGATCAAGAATCCAATTGATGTCCATGATTCGGAGGGAGAGGAAGCTAGAGAATGCAAATGATGCTTTCATCTTTGTAAGGAGGAAAAGCACCTGAAGGGAGGAAGGTGTGTGCAGTGAAGAGGGGAGCGAAGGGGCTAGTACCAAGGAGCTAGATATGCCCAAGCTCACTCAAGAGGAGGTTAATGAAAAGGCAACAAGGGAGGCAAAGAAGATAATTGATGCCTTGGTTAATGAGGAGTTGGAGTGCAGCTTGGAGCTCAGTGCTCGGTGAATTCAAGAAGGAGCAGAGGGAGAAGAGTGCAAGTAGCACAAAAGGCCCAACTCTTTCTGTAACTATTCCCAAGGGTGTGTGCATGGGAAGTAAACATGCGGAAGGGGAAAGAAATACGATGGGTTACATTGATGACCCCAAGAAAAGTTTTGCACGCGTGTTTCCAAAGTACTATGCCCACTAAGGAGCTCACCACCATGGAGTCCTTTGATCCTGAGGGTGGATACCCTGCGAATAAGGAAGATGCTATCATGGGCATTTGACTCCCACCTCGATGAGCCTAAATTTGAGATTAACCATGGAGCGGTATTGAAGCTATCTAAAGGAAAGGGGGAATGTCATCACCAATCCGGCACTATGATAATTCTTCACCGGGAACTCCTTCGTGCTATGATTATTTACTAATGCACAGCCTTTAGTTTGGTGGATGTAATCTGGAAACAAAACAACAAACATAACACAAGAATACCATCGACTATGATAAGACGGAATGATGACAAATCTGAAATATCAAAGTAAATTATAATATTAACATGAAATTGTTACAATCTCACCCATGAGGTACTTCAAGTGTTATTGACTTCACTTGCCTTTCACCAAGACTATGGGAGAAACTTTACAATTACACCTCTTAATGGCTTCTTCAACACACCTTTAAACTGATGGCTTCCTTTGCACACTTCCTACAATATTTCTCACTACTTCCTTCTATGCTAAATGAGGGGGGTGGCCTCTTTATTTATAGAACTTCCAGGATTATCCATCTTATCTCTAAGATAGGATAAGAAATCCACTCTGACGAATCATATTCCATACCTTAACTCTTATCTGTACATGTAAGCTTATCTTTTAAGATAAGATAAACCTTATCATTTTACATGGGTTCCACATTTTTAGACTTTTTACAAATAAAATACACAAAATATTTATGACCTCACTCCTTGTCCTTATTACCAATATAATATTTCTAATTCCTAATCATGTAGACCCTACTTCTCTAATTACCCAAACTTTGACATTTTAACATTACCTAGACCACTTACGACAAATATTTACTTTTTACAACATTCCTATTGTACTTTGACCGTTACCGTACTCCACATTATTGGCGGCACTGTACTGACGGTGCCGTTATCTTCTATCAGACGCTACTACTAATTATACTTAACAACATCATATTCCTAATACATACATTAATGAAATAGAAATTATGGAGGAAAATTTTAGTGTCGACATCTTCCCCCTTCCTAGCTTCTACTCCGTCCTCGGAGTAGACTATTCTGGTGCTTGGAAAATCTTCAACTTGTTGTGGTTGACCCATTTCATAATGGGAGTGCCATCCAATTCCTCCAGTCGGTACGTACCATTTTCATGCACAGCTGCTATTTTGTAGGGCCCCATCCATTTTGGAAGAAATTTTCTCTATCTTCTTTTTTTGTATCTGGAATCATATACTAGAATCTAGTCATTCACATGAAATGGAGACCAATGGATCTTTTGATCAAAGTATTCCTTCTGCTTCATTTTCTTCTTATGGCTTGTATCCTTTGCTATTTCCTTCATTTCCTCTAGCAAATGAAGATGTACCAACCTTTCTTTTACCTAATCACTTCCATCCATCCTTTCATTTTTCATAACTCTCATAGTGGAAATATCAAACTCAATAGGAAGAAATGGATCAATGCCATAGGACAACTAAAATGGGGAGTATCCGGTTGCTGAATTTGATGTTGCCCTATATGCCCACAATGCTGCATGAATCCTTTTATCCCAGTTATGTACCTGCAAGGCTGCATCTTTTGCTAGAATTTGACACAACACAAAATTTGTTCATTCCACCTGTCCATTTGTACTTGGCTTGTATGTTGTTTCCTTCCTGTGCTTAATAGAAAATTTATTGACTAGGGCTTCTACTACCTCATTAATGAAGTGGCTTCCTTGATCTATTACAATTTCTAATGGACAACCAAATCTGGTGATAATGCATTCATATATGAACCTTGCCACTTCATCCATGGAAGCTGTTTTCAATGGCCTAGCTTCAACCCACTTGGTTAAATAATCTGTGGCAACTACAATATACTTATTTTGGTGTGATGTAGTTAGAAGTGGACCTACAATGTCTATTCCCAACTTTTCAAAGGGACCAAGTGGAAGAATAGGGCATAATGGAGCTGATGAAGTCTTACGGTTACCATGTGTTTGACAAATATCACATGTCTTACAATAATTATAACAATATTTAAAAAAAGTGGGCCAGTGATAACCTGCATCCAAGATCCTTCTTGCTGTAAGTTGTCCAGAGAAGTTCCTTCCACATGTACCATTGTGGAATTCTTCTAGCAGTTCCTTCCCTTGATCACGTCCAACTGCCCTCTTGTACTGTCCATCAGGTCCTATTCGAAATAATACTCCATGCAGAATAGAATATGGACGACTGGCTTGAGTAATATTTCTTTTAGTCTTTACATTGGCACCATCAAGAAACTTGAATTCATTCAGATAATTCCAAATATCTGTGTATTCACCAGGGATTGTGTCAAGGGATAACAATGCTACATCGGAGAAATCATCATCATCACAAGATGATCCTAAACCATCATAGGCTCGAGAGACTGCATCTGCATTGACATGCTTCTTTCCTAGCATATCTATAATATCAAATTCAAATTCTTATAGCAAAATTATCCATCTTGCTATCCTCCCTGATGGGTTAGGCTTATTTACAATATATTTTAGAGCCTGATGATCTGTTACAACTAGAAATTTTTGCCTTAGCAAGTAATTTCTAAACTTCTTTATAGCAAAAATGATAGCCAGAGCCTCTTTTTCAGTTACAGTATAATTTACATTAGCACTTCTCATTTGTCTACTCCCAAAGTAAATTGGATGTTCATTCCCATTTTCATCCTTTTGGCTCAAAGTACTTCCTAGTGCTGCATCTGAGGCATCAGTGTACACAATGAATGACTTGCTCCAATCTGGATTCTTCAAAACAGGTGAAGACACCAAGGCTTCCTTCAGTTATCCAAGAGCTTCATGCGCCTTATTTCCTGGTTCATAAGTAATATCCTTCTTCAAGAACTGGGTTAGTGGCTGTGCAATCTTTGAGAAATTCTTGATGAACCTTCTATAGTAACCCACATGGCCTAAAAATGATCTCAACTTACTTCTATTCATAGGAAATTGTAAATATTTGATTTTTGAAACTTTATCAGGATCAGTACCAATACCATCTCTGGATACAACATGCCCTAACAAAACGCCTTTAGAACATCCAAAGACACACTTTGTAGGGTTTAGTGAGGCTTGTGCTTCATCTAACCTTTGAAATGATGTCTCCATCTGGTGCAGGTGGTCCAAATTGCTCTCATAGATGCAAAAATCATCCAGAAATACTCTGATGAAGGTCCTAACGTAGGGTTCGAACACCCTATTCATCAAACACTGGAATGTTGCTGGAGCATTACACAACCCAAAAGGAATAACTCTATAAGCAAACGTTCCCCAAGGAGTGGTGAACGTGGTCTTCAGTTGATCTTTCTCTGCTATACAAACTTGGTTGTAGCCACTATATCCATCAGCAAAACTATAGCACTCTTGGCCAGCTACTTCGTCCAAGATCTGATCTGAAAATGGAAGAGGGTAATGATCCTTCTTTGTTGCCTTATTGAGTTTGCTGTAATCAACAAAAATGCGTAGCTTCCCATTATTTTTTATTGAGATCACAATGGGAGAAACCCATTCTAAATTCTCCACAGCAAATATGAATCCTGCATCAAGCAACTTATCTATTTCTTCTTTTATAGTCTTGGAAAAATTAGGATTCATTGTATATGGCATTTGCTTTATGGGCTTAGCACCATCTACCAACTCAATAGAATGTTCTACCCAACTTACTTGACGGAGTTCCTTGTAATCAAAAGTGAATATGTGTATGTACCTTTGAAAGAGCTGGAGGTAGGATTCCTTCTCACTCTCCATCACAACATCACCAATCTTTATTTGTTGGAGACGATCATCAACTTCTTCTTCAGATAATTTTATGGGGTCATGAGTTGGTGTGACTAGAAGGATATCCATGACTGAAACATCAACCTCACTTTCTTCATCTTCAGTGTCCACTTCACTGGTACTAGAGTAATCAGAGGATGTCCAATCATCAGTTTCATCACTTGAATCGACAGGTTCTACCTTATGATGCCGAGGGATCACGTTTATTTTCATCCTCTCTCTACTACATCCAAGTGTCATGAAGCCTTCATTCCAGTAGTTTCTTGCATGAACTTTCCTTAGCCATGGTCTTCCCAGCAACATTGGGCACACAACAGTACCATTTTTCATCACCTGAAAGTCTACCACACATACAACACCCATAACAGATATTCCCACATTTGAAACTACACCTTCTGGTTTAGTTTTTCCCTTATTTAATGACCTTAACATAAGTGTTGAAGGGTGATAAATTTTTAAACCCAACATATTCATTACAGACTCGGTCATTACATTAACTGCAGCACCTCCATCAACTAAGACATCATGAATTGAAATACCATTACATAATACCTCAGCTTGTGGACCATAGGGATCCGCCTCTGCCTCGAAAATAGGGACCTCAACCTCCTTCCTTCGTCAAGCATTGAGTCCACTTCACAGCTCCCGCCTCTTCTCAGAAGACATAGCCAAGAGTTGACCATATGTAATATTTGCAGGCCTTTTGGATAGATCTTCCAGGATGGAGTATGGTCCTTGCCCCTGTGAAATCAGAAAATCCTGCACACCTAGCTTTCTTCTCCTATGTTTCTTATTAGTTTCTCCTTTCATCTTCTTAGGATCATTTCCATCTTGATTATCTTTTTCTTTCTTTCTTTTTGTTACAAACACATCTACTTCATTATTTCTACTCTTATCTACTACATCAAAAGAATTCACAGGTGCTTTTCCTTTATCATTATCTCCTTTACCAGATGTAGAAGCTATATCTGGACAATTATACTTATAATGACCCTTTTTATGACAACCATAACATACAACTTCAGAAATGTTTCTTTTTGGACCTCTATCTCCTCCTTGAGAACTAAATTCTTTTCCTTGAAGAAGATTAATAGTTAACTGACCCATCTTTTTGAGCAGATCTTCATACTCAGTAAATGTACTAGGAGAAATATTTGTGCTCACCGGGAGTGGTTGTGGATTCTAGACCAAAGGTGCTGGTGTAGGCTCTACTTTAGCAACATTTTCTTTGGGCTCCTCTTCCATGCTTTCTTCTTGCCTTCTTGCAATCTCCTTTGATTGTTCAATGGTAGCCGGGTGGTCATACTTCACTCGTTGTCTAATCTCTGGCTTCATCCCAAGAATGAAGTGATTACAGAGGAGATTATCCATGCCATTCATCAACCCATCCGCTAATCCTTCCTTCCAGATCTGGGCATCGAGCTTCCTCCTTAGCTCTAGAACACGAGCATGATAATCCCTTATCTTCTCCTTCTCTCCTTGGGATAGCTTTGTGATCTCGATAATGAGATTTGCATATTTCTGTTGTTCACCAAATTCTTCAAGAAAACTTTTAGTTAATAAATCCCATGAATTTTTCACATTATCACCTAGTGTTTCAAACCACCTAAGTGCTGAACCATCCAAAAAGGTAGGAAAAAATTCAGTCCATTGTTCCCTTCTTATAAGGCCATTACAAATACAAGATCATTTAAACTCTTGAATGAAAGAAGAAGCATCTTCATTAGATTGAGCTGAAAAAACAGGAATCTTTCCCATTTTCAAAAGTAACCACTGTGAAATACCAACCCACAAGTACAATCAACAAGACTTATGTGCACAAATAATTGGAATCACTATACTAAAAGTGACTTTACACCTTTCTATAGTAAAATAGAAATGACCATGGTAAACTATGGTAAAACTTGACTTACTGCGGTAAAAACTGACTTTACTGTGGTAAACACTATTCACGGTAAAAAGTGAAGTTACTGCGGTAAATACTATTCATGGTAAAAAGTGACTTTACTGCGGTAAATACTATTCCTAGCAAAAATGACTTTTACTAGGGTAACTACTATTCACTGGCAGTAATGACTTTACCATGGTAACTACTATGCACAGTAAAAACAAGGTTACCCTCCAATTGATTTTCTGACTAAGTGGGAATATCTCTCCAGAAAATCCACCAATGAGGAATGGTCCCGGCAACAGAACCAAAATGTCATCACCAATCCGGCACTATGATAATTCTTCACCGGGAACTCCTCGTGCTATAATTATTTACTAATGCACAACCTTTAGTTTGGTGGATGTAATCTGGAAACAAAACAACAAACATAACACAAGAATACCATCGACTATGATAAGACGGAATGATGACAAATCTGAAATATCAAAGTAAATTATAATATTAACATGAAATTGTTATAATCTCACCCATGAAGTACTTCAAGTGTTATTGACTTCACTTGCCTTTCACCAAGACTATGGGAGAAACTTTACAATTACACCTCTTAATGGCTTCTTCAACACACCTTTAAACTGATGGCTTCCTTTGCACACTTCCTACAATATTTCTCACTACTTCCTTCTATGCTAAATGAGGGGGGTGGCCTCTCTATTTATAGAACTTCTAGGATTATCCATCTTATCTCTAAGATAGGATAAGAAATCCACTCTGACGAATCATATTCCATACCTTAACTCTTATCTGTACATGTAAGCTTATCTTTTAAGATAAGATAAACCTTATCATTTTATATGGGTTCCACATTTTTAGACTTTTTACAAATAAAATACACAAAATATTTATGACCTCACTCCTTTTCCTTATTACCAATATAATATTTCTAATTCCTAATCACGTAGACCCTACTTCTCTAATTACCCAAACTTTGACATTTTAATATTACCGGACCACTTACGACAAATATTTACTTTTTATAACATTCCTATTGTACTTTGACTGTTACCGTACTCCCACATTATTGGCGGCACCGTACTGACGGCGCCGTTATCTTCTATCAGACGCTACTACTAATTATACTTAACAACATCCTATTCCTAATACATACATTAATGAAATAGAAATTATGGAGGAAAATTTTAGTGTCGACAGGACAACCCCATTATAAACCACACATCAACTATCAGATGAGAAAGTGTGCAACGCGTTGAACAAAGTATCTGTGGAAATCGAGGCTAGGCTCTTCGGTAGAAATGACAAGGTTAGAGTCCTGGAGGACCTGTTGGAAAAGAGGAAGGAAGAAATGTTGAAGCTGAAAAAGGATCTCAGCCTGGAGAAATTAATCAGTGCTTAGCTGCAGAGTGAGCTTCAGGAGGAAAAGGCCAGGGTACGCAAAGTTTCCAAGAAGGTGGAGCTCATCTCCCAATCAATTATCACGAAGCACCCAGACCTTAACCCTCCTGCAAAAAAGTATAGATCCTCCTTGGAGTGCCTAGAGGACTTGACTCAGATCCTCACCATGGAGAGGAAACCCTTGGCATTAGAGTTGGCAGAAGAGGGTAGCAGTGTGCTTGGAGAAAGAAGACAAGTTAAAGGTCGTCGTGCTCATGGCTGAATACAAACAAGGTGCTCACTGACGTAAGAACAGCTACACAAACCATGGGGGTTTCTTACGACCACTACGTAGATCAAGACAAAGTGACAAGCATACTGCTTGCTAGTGACGAGGCCGAGTTGAAGGAATTCAGAGAAAAGAATAAGGGCAATAGAGACGAGCAGGAAAGGATCATGGCTGAAGTAGAAAAGAAATCTGAAGCCATTGAGAACCGGAGAGTCTCAATCAAAACATGGCTAAAAGAGCTCTACAAATTCATCACAAGGAATATGGATGCCCTAGAATATCACGCTAAAGAATTGGAGACTATGGTGGAAACCATTACTACACAAGGGGAGGGGCTAACTTACGACGAGGTCAGCACCTTGGCTGGTGACATCTGCACTAAAGCACAAAAGGAAGTCAGCACTTGGAGTACACTAGAGGCCGACCTCCAACAAAACTTTCCCATCCTTCTTTAGGAAAATTTCCCCCTATTCTTTCTCTTCCCTTTTCTTTATTCTTTCACCCCATTCTTTTCCAAGGCAAGGCCTTGCATTCTTTTGTACTGCATTATTTGAGAAGGTTCCCAAGGGCGGAGAACAGGTGAAGTATGGGGTAATGTTGGGCCCCTAATTTAGCTTCCAAATATTTAGGGCGCATAGTCGCGCATGGGCCGGAGGAAGTGCACAAGTGTAATCATGTAAGGCAGAGTTCAAAAGGCTTCTTGAAGAACCCAATATGTGCGTGCCATGTGAAGAATAATTTGGGACTTAGCCATTTTTGGCCTTTGGGATAGAACACATGTAGAACGTGTTCTGTTTGGATAAGGTTCCAGCCTGGCGACAGGGTGTCCTAGAGGGAATATACCTTGCGATAGAAAGATCCAAAAAGTTAATCGTGACATGGAGAGGCATGCGCCTGAGGTGACCCACACCTTGACACTTGGGGCTAGATCTGAGGCTACAGAGGAGTTTGTTAGAGCTCAGAGGCCTATTTATACGTGCGCCCTTGGCAAAGAATTAGAGAGGAAAAATGAGGGTAGCGGAGCTCTGTAGAATTACTGTGAGAACTATGGGATGAAAATGGGTACAAAATTCAAGTAAGGATGTAATGGGGAAATGGGGAATGAAATTTTCATCTTATGATAATACATGTATGGATCCACACATGGTGCATGACCATGGTCAGCCTTCTGTAATCTTTTATAAGTAACACTATGAATGAATGTGATAAGGTTACCATGACGAATGTGTTAAGAATCTTTCCCTGTATTACTTGCATATTTCTATTTTACTTCTATTCTTATATAATTGTGAATCTTACTTGAATGGTTAAGTATAGTAGTAGATTTACAACTCTTAGTTCTATTATTTCTATTGCATGCTTTGGTTCTAATATGACTGAAGGGGTGTAGAAGCCATCCTGAGCTCTATAGCTCTTCGGGTCTGTTAAATCACTAAGTCAGGATCATGAATTATGCCTTTTACTAGACTCACATAAAAGAGAGACTCGTCTCCCTCTCGCGCGCCTCAGGTGAGTGCCCAGTGCCATTGGGTGATAGGCCGATGCACATGAGGTTCCCTTGTTATTAGTGGGTGCAAAAGTGACTATAGGTGGTAATGTGATGACAGAAGTCTCGAGGAGATTGGTTAAAATTCTAGCATAGGACCCTACTAGTGGATCACAATGGGAGGTGAATGTGGGTTTGGGTAAAAGTACATATGATTATGGAGAAGAGGCTTGACAGGAGAGGGAATGGGTTGGTTCACTAGTTGGGTGTGTGGACTGGTCTTAGGTCTTGGTTGCATTTTCTTGGGTAGGTGCAACATAGAAGAACTGGCGATGGAAGGTTTGTCTGGTTTAACTATCTTATCGGAGGGTAACTAATTTTTAGCTTTAGGTTGCATATTTTTGGCAAAGGTGACACATGTGTATGAGATGTAGAGGGAAAAATAGATGGTGGAAGAGGATGGGTTACCCACAGGCGTAATCGAGGTGTTGTGGGGGTAGGTGGTGTAGGTTGGGCAAGAGGCATGAGTGAAAGAGAAGAAAATGTCATGGATAGTGAGATAGTTATGGACGATAGTGGTGGTATGGGTGGTAAGAAGGTTATGGGTGATGGTAGAGGTTGTGCAAGTCTCTTGGGTACATTAGAGGTTCATGATGAGGAGGTGGGTTGTTGCATTCTTGGTTTATCAGTGGATAGGGGTTGTTTTACTTGGGTTGAGGGTTGAGGTCCTAGGATGGATGGTAGGGGTGAAGGTGATGATGGTGTGGTAGGAGAGGTTGGTGTATGAAGTCTAGGAGGTTGGGTCTTCTTTTTAGGGGTCAAGGTGAGTATAGTGTCAGTTTTGGAGGATGTTGATAAATCTAATTTGGTGGGTGGGTGTGTAAGGATAGCTATTAGTATGACACCTAAGGTAGTGATAGGTTTAGGTCAGGAAGATGAAATAGGCGTGGGTAGGTATTTGGGTATAGATGTATGTTGGGATATGGGTAGAGGTGTGATTTGGGCTAGGGTTGGTGACATAGAAGATGTTGCAATAGTTGTGATTGTGTTTGGTTTGGTTGCTGAAAACACTTTTGGATAGATAGTGGAGGTATCAGCGAGTGATAGCTGCATTTGTGTTGAAACAAGAAATATAAGGCATCCCAAAAGTAAGGCTCTATTGACATAGTCCAAGAAATCAGCCAAGCATGAGAATGGTACTAATGTAGGTTGGGTCAACGTGGATCGAGTGGCAATCCTTGTAAAATGTGTTTGAGATACAGGGAAATGGCTGGCCTCGGACTCTGTGGGTAAGAGAGCTGAAAGAAGATCAGCATGATCTTGAAAGTCTAATGGTGACTGGTCATATAAAGGTAGTGGTATTTCTATAGGATCCTCTATGGGTAGAGGAGAGGATGGACTAGCTAAAGTGGACTCTCCTTGTGCTGGTGTAGGTGGTGGACCTACATCAACTATGAGTAGGAGAGGCACCACTGACAATTGCTCAGAATTTTGAGGTATCCAAGGAAACATGCTAATTATAGGCTATTCCATGGGTGAATAAGAAAATGAAGGGGGTGTCTTTGTGGGTGGGGGAGTAGATGACCTTGGTTATTATGCAGGTAGGGGAGCTCGGGCTAAGATCTCATCTATGGAAGGAACATGAGGCAGTTGGGGAAGCAACGAGTATGTCATCAAAAATAGCATGGACCTCACAAACATTGCTATCATTGTTATCACCAACTTGGTTGGAAGATGGGGCTTGATTAGGGAAAGGCTTCTTGAAGATATGCAGGTTTTGGTTTCCAGGTGTGTTTAGGCTATCCAAGACTAGATATTTGTTGTCTAACATTTCTTGGACAATATTCTTGAAGGTGATGTAGTTATTCTCACTATGACCTTTGACACAATGATAGTTACAAAAGTCATATTACTTAAACCATGAGGTTAAGGGTCGCTTAGGGTCAAAACTAGAATGTGGTTTTATAGGTTAAAGGGTAATGACACCAGCCTTAACAAGATTTTCCAAAACAAAAGAGTAATATTATCCTATCAAAGAGTAATTTCATTGTTCTCATCTGAACTAGAAAGCTTGGACAGGGGAGAGATTGGAAAGGGGTTTGGTTGGGTTTGATTGATAAGGGGGACTAGCCTTGAGAACTACCACATTGGTAGATCCTTTGGGTTTCGAATAGTTGTTTTGGTATTTCGAAGATGAAGAAGCATCATTGGATTTGAATGCATTGTTCTTGTTACAAAGCTGAATTTTATTTTCTTCGATAACACAAATTTCTAATTTCTGTGTCATGGTGAATGCATCGTCAAAATTACGGAAGGTATTCACCTATAGGGTTGGTGAGATGTGTCTAGCAAAAGCTTGAGTAAACAACTCTATAAGTTGATTCTGACGTAATTGGAATGTGAGTTGGTTAATGAGGCTAGGCCAGCGAGCGATGAAGTCAGCGATAGACTCATCGTCATATTGTCATGTGGAATAAAGATCAGTCATGGTAACCTTCTTAACAATGTTGATGAAGGCGTGATCTAGGAAGGCTTGGGCTACTTGATTAAATGAGAAAATAGATTATTTTAGTAGTCCACTCTACCAGTCTAATGCAGGTCCTATCAGGGACATTGGGAAAGTCCTCAAAAGTAAAGTATCATCTCGGGCAATTAGGTATCACCCATGTTTAAAGGACCGCAAATGTTTTTGTGGATCTTTGTTGCTATTGAAGTGGTTAAATTTTGGCATTTCCCAATGTATGGGGTATGGTCTATTAGGAATGGATGGGTGAATAGGCTCATTAAAAATTTCATCATAGGTGAGAGAATTACATGAGCCAGAAAATGATACTTCCAGTGTCTTCATCTTTTCCATCATCAACTTGATGAGGTCATTAGTAGATTGTAATGGGGAGACACCTCTTGTGGCATAAGGGGGGTGGATACTAAACCTGATAGGGAGGTTGAGAATAGGGCACTGACATAGAAGGGGCATATCCCGAATGGGTGACAGATGAGATAGGGAGTGGTTGATAGTATTTGTATGTAGGTGGGACGGTCGTGGTGACTTTAGTAGCGATTAAGGGTAGTGTTTTTGGGATGAAGAGGAAAAGATTCTGGAATGAATTAGGCATCACTAACACCATGGGTGGTTGTGCTATGATGGGTATTTTTGAGACAATGGGTGTGGAATGGGATATGGCCTGGGTCTTTGATAAGAGGACAATAGAGATAATAGGCGTGAGTGATACTGTAGACACAGTTGTCATGACGGGTATGGGTCCTAGCTATGAATCTACTAGGGGTGAAGCATGTGAGGATAACGTCACATTATTAGGGGTTGATGCCAAATTAGGAACAAGGGAAGGAGAGATGGATACATGCATGTTGTTTATCAACTAACCTGAGGAGTCTCGAGTGGAAGAGTGGGAAAGGTAGAACTGTAAGGTCATGGGATTCTGATCAAGGAGTCATGCAAACTCTTCGTTGCCTACAACAATGTTGGTAGGTAATGTTGGATCCATGGGTGACAAGATGGAATGTGGTGAGGGACTAGGTGGAAGTGGTTGAAAACTAGTGTGGAATATAAGGGAATTAGTCTGGTTGCGAGTTAGCACCATGTGAACAAGTGCTGACCTGGTAAGACTGTATTCTGTAGATGACACAAAAAATAATAGAAACATAGAATAATGGGGTCCAGGATGTGAATCTAGTCAATGGATAGATTTTGAAAATCAAAAATAGGTAACTGATGATGATCAGGTAGACCAGTGATGGTTGAGGGCCAACCGATGATACTTACTGAAACCGATACTAGTCACTATGGAAGAAAACTAGTCTCAAAGAATGTAACAAGAATGTTGGATATGTATTGAGAAAAATACATATAACAATAGGTATCAACAGGGGAGAAATATGATGATTCTCTGAGGGCCAGAAACAGAACAAAAAGAGTGATGAAGGCTATTCTAGGTAAATTAACTAGAAAGCTAGAAGCCGACATCAATTAGGGTTTAACCGATGACGGTCAGATGTGAACTGATGATGGTCACTGGACTGACATCGGTGACTATGAAATTAGAAATAAATGAAGAAAAAGGGTTTTGTGAATTAAATTAAGTGAAGAATCAAACTCAAAACCCTGAGAATGAGGAGATGGGGCCCTGACACACTCAAACAAAGTTAGAATACTCCAAATATAATGGTGAAATGTGTAAGGAAGAAGAAAATTGGAGATTTGTACTCTCACACCTAAAAACACAAGTGAAGAAAAATGGTAAGAAAAAGCACGATCCTAACAGTGATTATCTTATGTTTATTTAGCTTATGCTATTTAGGACTGACTGTGTGTATTTAGAACAATTATTTTTGGTTAGGAAGGCATCCTACGAAGAAGGATATCTAAAAGGAGAGGTTTTAGGTATGTTATGGTGGGGGCGGGCCATCCTCTGAGATGATGAATCGACAGAGGCAATGAGTTGGGGAGTACATGCCAACTAGATCATGTGATCACTAAAATATTTTCCCAGTTAAGATGTTTAAGAAAGATGTGTATATTTTGATTTTGTGCAAATTTGGTAAGACACAAAGAGAGAAAAATGTGCTTTCTACGATTCTTTGTGGCAACCATCAACTAGGCATGACTTCCAACATAAAGGTTTCCCTCATTTTTAATGTGAGATAATAATGCAACAAATCAGAATGTAATGCAAGTGTTTTAAACCCAAATCTAAGTGTGATATTCGATGTAGCTAGTGATGAATAGGAAGAGGGATGCTCTTTCACTAATGCAATGCAAAAGAAAGGAAGATGTGTTCCTTTTAAAGCACAAAAAATATGATTGTTTTTAGACAATAGAAATACGGAGAATGATTCCAAAGAAGAAAATTAATGTGAAAGATTTTAGAAGGGAAACAAACACAAAAATTTCACCTAGGAATGAATAAATGCAAAAGAATCCTTGATGGGTTCCACTGGGTGTGCCAAAAATATTTCACCGTTTTCTCTACATTTTTCGAAATGATGAAACAGATAAGGGTAAGGGCAAGGAGGAATACCTATTAAATTTCGGTCAGTTGATGGTTGTTGTGCACATTCTAAATTCTTGATCTAATGCCAATTGTGATATATTTAAATGATATCAAGACAGTGGACTGCCTAGTGTATGTTAGTTCTGGGAAGTGTGATACTTCCTAGATGGTTGTCAATCCACTGTTTAAAACAAGTTAATGTGAGAAATAAACAAAATCTTACTATAGTTGATATTATTTAGGTATCTCATTTAAGCACAATAAGCAAATCTTAATATAATAGGCTAGGCTATGGTCAGATTAGAGAGGTAGGTAGTTGTCATGGTGTTAGAACTGGTCAGGGTAAGATTCTGGGTTATTTAGGGCAACTGGTGAGATGATTGTTGGGCAAGTTCTTAGTCAAGGTGAAAAACACAGAGACTGACACCCGGTCAGGTATGACCGATGATGATTTAGGTAGAACCCATGGTGGTTGTGGATAACCGGCATTGGTATGGTCGAGGTAAAAGAAACTGAAATAGATCAAATGGTAGGGGCTGATCCGAGGTCAAATGAGGTTGGTAGAGTGGATGAGAAGGTTTGTGGAGATCTCAGGTATACTCAAAAATAGATATTAGGTTAGAATGGTGATTTGGTGGTGTGGGTAAGAGAAATGGTGGGATTACAAGCTAATAAGTAATGGAGGAATGAACATGCAAAGTGTAAACTAATGATAGGAATGAAAAAAGTTAACTATGCTGAAATAGACAATGCTGGTAGATATGTACTTACTATAATGGAGATTTAGATGGATGAATGGAGGTGGCTATTGATCATAGGAATAGTGTTGGATATCGTACCAATGGTTTCCAAAATGATTCCATGAGTGCAATGCTTCAATATCTATCTTGGTGATGGCTCTGGATGTCTGGATACGTGAAAGGATGCTGGTTTTGTTTGCATGTAACTCTGATCTCTTTTCCTCTTGCACTCAGAATGTGCCAACCCAAAAAAAAGGTTTTTTTGGGTGAATAAATGATATCGATGATGGTTCTGGGTTAACCAATGTCAGTTAGGTTTGACTAGCGTTGATTAAGGTGGGATCCCCTAGGTTTACTAAAATTGGTAGATCTTGCCTCTTTTAGCTCAAGTTCGTTCCTTGATCCACAGATTTGGAACGAACGTTGCATTTTTATGAGTCAGAAGGTGGTTAGGGATATTTTAGGGATTTATTTTAGGGTAAGACCAAATCTTAGCTCATTAAGGAAGGTAAGAATTAGTTATTGTTAGTTATGGAAACATGCTAAGAATAGGTCTAGGGTGAGGTGGCTAGGTGAGGTGTCTAGGTGAGGTGGTGGGGTATAAATTACAGTATTTAGATATTCGATAGTATGAGGATATATATTAATTTAATTTAATTAATAGCAGTGTGGGGTGGAAGGGGCCATGGTTAGATGAGTATATATTGAGTTGGTTATTTGACGAGGGACCAAGGGGAGTGTGACCCAATTTTGGTGTCTACAAGTGGTACAATTGGATGGAACAACAATGTAAATAGTTGGAATCATCAAAGGATTAAGCCTTACACTACATGCTTATCCCAATGTCACAGTTTGCAAGATGTATTAGTAATTGATGTACCACAACTTTTTGCCTTCTGTTTGTCAAGGGACTTCATGGCTATTATTGGTGGGTACCTATCCATTGATTGGTTCCATATGATTTTTAGGATAAGGTATGGAGCCAAATATACAATTTGGTTGCAGCAAATTTAAAACTTCTATATTGAGCCCCATATACCGAGTCCAATCAATGCCAATTACTTGGAATTTGATCAATAAGATTTCCTAAGCACTCCAGAAATAGGTACTAAATTTGGAGGAATTATAGATTTCACATTAGATGAATGGGAAAACAAAAGGGATTACTATGATCCATACAAAGAAATGGAAGAAGTTGAGTTTGGTATCTATTGCTTACATGAAGAAAACCCAAATCTCCCTAGCATCACCAAACCAGATGATAAAGATGAAAATGACGTTTGGAAGCTATTTTTGATGGTTCAGAAAGCAAAAAAGGTGCTAGAGGAGGTGCAATGCTTATATCACCTCAAGGTATAAAGTACTACTTAGCTTTCCATTTTTCAGTTTTCTTATTCTAACAACACAACTAAATATGAGGCATTAATCCATGGATTACGCTAGGCAAGGAGAAGAGGTATTAAAAAATTGTAGGTGTTCGGAGATACCAAGATGATTGTAAATCAAGTTAGAGGACTGAATGATGGTAAAAATGACCTTCTTAAGAGCTATAAAAATTGGGTATGGGATCTCATTGAAGACTTTGAATCTTTTAACATTATTTCCATCTCAAGGAAGAATAATGAGGTTGCAGATAGAATTGTAAAAATTGGAGCAATATTTGATGTTGTTGAGAGCATCAAAAAAGATTAAAATTAGTCTCATATCAAATTGGTGGTGAGAACAGATGCTCTGGAAAACAATACTAGCTGGCGGGACTGATCAACAAATCATCAATTTATCGTATGGAGAATCTGAGTTCTCTTTGAGGAATCTAGATAAAGAGTAGCAGTATGGTGATCAAGTGGTTCAATCTTCAATCCTAATAACAAGTTTTAGAGAGAGAAAGAAAACATTTAGGTGAAAGGGGAAGATTTCAAACCCAATTTGGTTGGAGAGGGTAAATTACTCCAAATTGGAAAAGTAATTACTAATCAGGATAAAACTTATTTCATATAGATTTTTCAAGAGTTACTGGGTGTCTTTTCTTGGACCTATAAGGACTTGAGAAGATTTAATCCAAGGTTAGCACAACAAACTATGTAACTGGATCTAGAAGCTAAGCCTATTAGACAAAAACAAAGACTAATCAACCCTCATATCGAGCCTCTCATGAAGAAGGAAATGCACAAGCTCATTGAGGAAAGCATTATTTTTCCAATCAAGCACTCTTCATGGGTTGCTAATATGATGATAGTTAGGAAAATAAACAAAGAAATTATATTGTGTGTGGAATTATGGGACTTGAACATGGTTTCTCTCAAAGACCACTATGTACTTACTTTTATGGAGAAAATCTTGCAGGTAGTAGCTGGATCAAATATATTCTCTCTCCTAAATGGCTACTTGGGTTACAATCAACTTATGGTGAAAAAATAAGACCAATTCAAGACATCCTTCACCACAAAATGGGTCACTTAGGCCTATAAGAAGATGTCATTTAGGTTGTCCAACAACGGAGCTACATTCCAAATGGCTATTAATGAGGCCAGATTATGTCTGATTAATGTATAATATATGATCTCATCTTACTCTCCTTTTTATTGCATTGTGTGATTTTTAGTTGATCTGATATGAGGTAGAATGTAATTGTATGTCTTTTGATTGAATGTGATTCTAATGTTAAAATATCTAGAATTCCTAACGAAGTGTGTGTTTGAATTCAGTTCTGTAATAAGGTAGGTCTATTCAGTTGAGAAAATGAAGTAGGAAGTGTTCAGTATGTTTTTAGCAACATTTGTTCCCACACAGCTTAGTTCTGGAACTTCCAAGCTAGTTCCAGAACTCCATCACATAGTCATCATTTAGTTTCAGAACTTTAAGACTTAATTTTGAAATTCCAGTATTTAGTTCTAGAATTTTCAGACTTAGTTCTGGAACTCTTGGGGATAGCTCCAGAACTCTCACGGTTTTGGTCCTTAACAATTTCCTATCGTTCTGGAACTTCTCCAAAGTTTTGGAACCGATGAGAGTTATCTATTCTAACCATATCCAGAGATTTTGCAGCTACGAACCTTTCAATCAGGAAATGATGAGAAGATTTTTGAATTTAGATCCAAGGAGAGTTATCGTATAACTATCTGATCAACCACAATCTGAATCAACATCTATTCTAGGCATGATTCGATTTCATCATAATCGTTGAGATAGCTGTGATTGTAAAATGTATATAAAATTAGACCTATAGTAGATAGATAGAGATAGAGATATAGACTATGATATGAGATAGATATAGAACAGAGAAGAAATAGACTAAGTACTCAGATCCAATACGTTTGTAATACTAAATGTTTTATCAATAAAATAGCCATTCTTATTTAAGAGAATTATGTGTTGTTAAATCCTTATTCGAGGAGAGGTAAGGGCCCAATCCCCCAAGGATCAACATATTTGTTTATTTGGTATTTATATTTCTTCAGTAAATATATTAGATCTATTAATTATGTATTTTTTTTAATTCTTTCAGTTCAAATCTGTTGTATACTTGTTCCTACAGGTGTTTAGATAGATTCTTATATTTCTTGCAATTGTTTTCAAGCATTCTAAATTGAGTGTGTTTATTTCCAACAACAAGTGTGTTTACTTTCAGAAGCAAGTGTGTTTCCATTCTGCAGAGTGTGTTTCCTTTCAAAAAATCTTTCAGTTTGTTTACTTTCAGTAAGTTTTCATAGTTTGATTTAAAAAAGGTTTTACCAAGAAGTCCTTAAGACATTGAAGAAATCCCCCATAAAATACAAAAATAACTACACAACTACTAGATCGATAAAATTACTCTTGTTGCATATAACTTTAGACACACCCCCTGGTTTGATATGAAATCAACAAGAAGTTGATTAAATGAAGGGAATAACAACACCCATCATTTTTAGCACTGTTACCAGGGATAAATAGTTGGAACTTTCTAATTAAGTGTTAGCAAGAGTAATAAAACATACATCTAGTAGTTGAAGGATCTTCCCTACTATATCACAAAATATATGAGTAGACCAAGAGACTCACAGGGTATATTCCTCCCAAAAACATCTTCACAAGAATTCATAACATCCTCTAGTCAAAGTAAGGAAATTGATCAAGAATTGGAAGCACCACCATCCCCTGTCAGACAAGAAACAAAATTGCCATTTTTGGAATTATTAGGTCAGTCACCTGAAGGAAGTGGAACTTTTAGGACAAGGCTTATCACTCAAGATCCATTTAGGTTGAGTTTTTATTCTTAATTGAGTAGTCAACCTCCCACTCTTGATTTTTCACCTTCCCCAAGGCATACCACTTACCACATTGATTGGGAGGACAATTCAGAAAATATTTTTAAAATGGCACGAGAAGTTGAGAGAGAACCTGATAGGACCTTTACCTATCCAATCCAATTGGGAGATGATGATAGATCAATGAAAAATATATCACCTACACATTTACCCACATTTAGAGGGATTTCATCTGAAGATCTTGACTAATTTATGTTTGAGTTCAAGGTACTATGTCAGATCTATGATTATAAAACAGATAATCAAAAACTCAAGTTGTTTCCATTCACTTTAAAGGATGCAACAATGAGGTGGTTCATGGGATTACTATCCAACTCTATTAACAATTGGGCACAAATGGATACTGCCTTCCTAGATAAATACCAAGATTATTGTAGAGGGAGAAATAGGAAGGAAGAATTCTTCAAAATCAAGCAGGAGGATGATGAAAACATAGAAGACTATTTAGATAGATTCCTCTTTGTTAGCAAAAGATGTGGATGTGTGCTTTCTGAGGAGATAAGTAAAACCATATTTCTTAAACATTTGGATGACAAATCTAAAGAAGCCCTTAACTTGCTAGGAGCTAGAGACATTGATCAAATAATAATGAATGTAATTAAAGAGATTTTTAGAAGTTATCCCAGAATGAGGCAGACCTAGAAAAGGAAAATCAGTGAAAATTTTGAATCCAGATATGAACAAACTAAAGGATGAGTTAGAAACCTTTAAAACAGACATTTTAGTGCAATTAACCTCTACTATGGATGGATTACAAACTAAAGCAAACTCCAAAACTGAACCATTGGCTATGTATTGTCCTAGATGTAGGAATAAGCATGCATTAAGAGACTGTCCTTTCAATAAAACAGAAATGTGTCTTATCCGTGAATCTAAAGAACATGATACTGATGTTTGTTCTTTACTTCCCGTTATTAATGTGTTCAGAGAAAAGTTGTTGAAATCCATGGATTTGGGGTAAGAATTCCTAAAGAATCCCCAAAGGCTTCAAGCAACAAATCAGTGGACCATCTGATAAGAAATGAGCAAGATTTTCTAACTAGCATGCATTATGAAGTAAACACTCAAACTTAAGCTAATTAAACTACCTCTATTCTTTGAAGCTTAAAATAATGAACCTAGTAAGCCCTAAGAAATCAATTTTAGTGATGAAGAGAAAGAGATCTCCCCATTATAGGCCTTTGAGCCAATGGTTCTTCTCCTTTACCCTATAAATTGGATTAGTAATACAAAAAGGAAGTAAATAACTCAATATCTAAAATAGAAATGAAATCTAGAAACTAGATGCAAAATACTATAATCTATGCTTAGGAAGAAGGGATGAATTCTTTAAAATGAGAGAGGGGGTATAGCCCTATATATATTTTTTCATTTAGGAAAATGTGAAACTTGAGTGCATGTGGGACAAACACTAAATTCCAAAAAACACTTTTAGCAAGTCAAAGATTACTTTGACTAGATTTTAGGGAGTGACAAACCATGTTTAAGCTTAATTAAACATGCTTAGGAGGTGATTAGCGTTTGGAGAGAGTTTTAAAGGGTCAGATCAATCCAATGGAATGGATTGAGAGGCCAGGAAGGTGGTAGAAGTTGATTGGAAGAGAGTAAGAAGCTAATGTAGTTAGAATGAAGCTATTATAGCTTGTTTAAATGGTTTACAAGAGGAAACACAACAAAATAGATGTCGTAGGAAGAAAGTTAGATAGGTCGAACCGGCGGTGTATCATTGGTTTGCAGGGAGAAACACAACTAGCACAATATTAGTCGTAATAGTGCATTGGCCAAACTACATGTGTTTACATTTTCCCCTCTTTGAGGTGATGTAAGTTACATCACTTCGAAGAAAGTAGACAAATATAACAGAGAAGAAAAAATTGGAGGGATAGAAGAAAAATTTGGAGGGATAGAAGAAAAATTAATAGGATGAAAGATGCCCCCTCAAGTGTCGACGGGGGTGATGAAAGAAGTCGATCGATGCTCAAAAAAGGTGAGATATAGATATAAAAAAGGGGAAGTGTTAAGAGAAGAAGATGAGAAACAAGAAAAGATATAAATCAAATGTATTCCACTTTTAAATCATCCTTTTGCTTAGAGACATCCTCATCAGTGCTTATTAAAAATGGGAGCATACAACAGAAGCATATAGTGACATGAAAATCCAAGATACAAAATAACTGTCTATTGCTAAAATGCCAACTCCGCACAACATACAAACATGTAATCCAATACGAGAAGTAAACAAACTCATGTAATAGGGAAATAAGTACTGTCACACACATTTAAACCAACAACATTTAAGAAGGTTGCACAAATATTTTGTTATCAAGCTGAAGTCCCAAATGTTCTGATAAATGACAAGGGTAAGAACGATGCCCCAAGAAAAATGCACATGCAAGGGAAATGACGAAGGATTCTTGGGTCCAAAAAAAAAGAAACATGCACAACGAAGTAGTACCAGGAAACTAATAGTGCCCCAGAGTATAGACGAAGTAAGCAACGGTCTTTTCTAAATGATTGTAGATTAGGGTGATTCATAAGTCATTGTTTCAAAACATGTGAAAAATGTTAGTAGGATATGGGATGAGCGTCATGCAAAAGACACAGATTTCAGCCAAAAAATGAGTTGGTTACCAATTTTAGATCATTTTCAAAGCTTTATACTATTTTTGTTTTTTTTTAATCATTTTTACAATTTAAAAAAAAAATTGAATTTTTTTTAATTGGTTAGAAGAATTCAAAAGATGAAAGATCTTCTAAAAAGTACATGCAAAGGCGAATGGGGGAAGGTAAGGCCGCCAAAGAGCCAAAATGGTATCCCTATGGAAAGAAAGACATGGTGATAATAATTATTTTAAATAATTATTTTTCATGACTGGAGGTAGATAGATGAAAAATAGGAATCAAGACAGAGGAAAATTCCTGTAAGGTTCGTAAATAATGCCAGGGTTAAGAGGAAGTGTCCGCGGGGTAGTAAAAAGTGCCCAGTGTGTGAAAATTAATAAAAATAATTATTTTAATAATAAAATAATTATCATAGTGGGTAGAAGAATATTAGAATTACCACGATGGAGAAAATATGCCCCAGGGGCATCGCAATGAGTTAATATACCCACCAGGGGGTAAAAACAATCATGATCAATTCATTTGTACCAGAGCCCTTGCAAATTTTTACCATGAGGTGTCAGTGAGAGAGCCTGGAATGTGATGGAGAGGTTATCGACAAGGCAGAGGCGAGTAGACTAGATCCAAGAGTACCAGTGAGACCACGCGGATGGACCCTTCGTGAGTGGTCTATCCCTTCTCTCTTAAATTACGCATTTAATGCTTTTTAGGTCGTTTCTAGGGTAGGTAGGTGGGTAAAAGATGCATGTGCACATGCACATGTGTTGAAAATGTGGAGACACACACGCGTACATGTCAAAAAAGTGGATACATGTGTGCGTATGTGTTGAAAAAATGTGTACGCACATGCATATTCGTCGAAGGGGGAAAAATAGGGACGACCGTGTGCACGTCGAACCAAGCGTGTAGGTGCTAGGGGAAATTTTTGATGAAGGCCTGATTTTGAACGATGTAGATACTTTTGTTATGTACCGTCACACCTCTGTATGTAGGCTTAGTATCTGTTCCCTAGCCCTTTTATATGGCAGATGGACAGAGCATTTTGTATATACTGGACTTTTGACACAGAGATTTTTTATTATACATGTACCATATGGACACTTTCTTGTATATCTTGTCATGCAGTGATATATTGTCATGGTAATTATGTTTCATTGATGTTCATGTTGTATCTTTTCCTCTTCATGTATGTGACATATGTTTAGATGTATATATGTACATGTCTTTCTTTCATAGGGATGATATAAGTTCGTGTATTTGATATCATGTGTTTTTAATTTATGAGATGTTTGATTCCATATGGATAGTATTTTGGGATGATACTAGATCATATTGGTGTGTGGGGGGATAGATTAGTGATTATGTGCAACCCCTCTTGCCCCCATTGATGATACGATACGTGATGATTAGCTTAGCATACATACATGCTGTAGTACTTAGCATTTTTGTATATATGATGTGGTAAATGATGTGATAAATGTGATGAAATGATAGATGATAGATGTGATAACAAAAAAGTATGCTAAACAAACACACAAGCAAAAGTTAACAAAAATAAACCAACACACACACATGCAACATGATGTAATGAAACTAACAATGAAGATTAACCTAACATTTTAATCTAAGCAAGTAAAAATGATCCCTAACAAATTGACATAGCAATCAAAGAAACATACAACAATTACTTGCAAGCATAAAAGTCTGTAACAATGAATGCAGCACAACACACAATTTAAACCTAACAAGATCTAATATAATGTAAGCAAAGAATAATTCAAAGAACAAACAATACAACAAGCTAAGTACACCAAAAATATACAAACCAACAACTAAAAGAAATCTAACTACTCTGTTTTTTGTGGGACAATATTGACATATTTTCTAATGTGTTTGAGTTTATCTCGAAGGATAAGTTTTCATAGCTGCATTCGTCATTGTTGTCTAGGTTTCCCTAAGATGACATTGTGAGACTAGTATAGCTACATCCCTAAGAAAGGAACTTTTCTAGATGTTTTAGGCTTTTGTGTACCCTTTTCAAATGTTTTTGTATTTTCAAGGTCATGTTTTGAAAGCAATGTAGAAGATTTTAAAGAAACATGGAATGCCCCCAACGGGATGTGGGAATATACAAAGGGTAGAATTTCATGCATTAATGTATGATGAAGTGAAATGTGAATGTTCCCCTAGCATGATGTGGGAATATACAAATAGGCCACATACTTCACGCATATATAGCGTAACTAAACCAGATCATAGGTCCTGGAAGGGAGCTCGAGGTTGGATTCCTAGACCTAGCTAGGGTGCTGCGAAATTTAGCAAGTGGCAAGAGTTAACCATCCTACCACAAGAGGTAATTGTGTACAAGAAACCTTCCTTGAGCGCCAGAAATTGGTTTTCACAAAAGGACATGCCCACTGTGCCATAATTGTGTAGTTTTCACATGAGGATGACCTGTTTTTTCTTTACTTTTTTCCAATTTTTCAATTTTTTACTTTTTTTCTTTGTTTTCTACTTTTAATTTTCTTATCTCAATATTCCACCCATGCCTAAGCATAGAAGTGCTTGAGGTTAATGGAATTCATGGGCTCTGGAAGCTCTTTACCATTTGAATAGGTGACTCTATATGCCCCTGATCCATATTTAGCAGTCACCACATAGGGACCGAGCCAATTGGCCTCAAATTTACCTTTCTTTTCCCTATATTTGGTGGTATTCTTTTGATTTTCTTTTAGTACGAGATCACCTACATCAAATTCCCTATAAATGATGCATTTTTTGTATCCTCTGGATACTCTATTTTGATATACTTTAAGGTGATTAAGTGCTCTGATACGCCATTCATCTAACAGTTCCAACTCTGCCAAGCAAGCAACTCTATAGTATTCATATTTGTCGAGGTAGTCCCTGAGATATATTCTCAGGGAGGGAAGATCCACTTCCAAAGTTATGATGGCTTCAGTGCCATAGACAAGTGAATACGGGGTCACACTAGTATGGGTGTGGATGCAGGTTCAATAAGCCCAGAGGGCGGGGGATGGATCTGCAAGTGCCAATTATGACCAGTTTTACTAACCATTTTCTCCATAATGTGCACAAGGGTTTTGTTTGTAGCCTTTGCTTGCCCATTACCTTGAGGGTAATAGGGGGTTGAAAATTTGAGTTAGATACAAAAGCATTGACACAAGTATTTTACCATCTTATTTTTGAAATATTTACCATTATCAGTGACAATGGCTGAGGGGATACCGTAACGACATATAAGATGGTTCATCATAAATTTGGATATTTGTGTACTAGTGACATAGGTAAGAGGAAAAAACTCCACCCAGTTAGTGAAATACTCAGTGGCAATTATGATATGTGTATAACCATCTGATGAAGA
Organism: Taxus chinensis; assembly: GCA_019776745.2. NCBI lineage: Eukaryota > Viridiplantae > Streptophyta > Pinopsida > Cupressales > Taxaceae > Taxus > Taxus chinensis. The sequence continues at coordinate 653,096,442 of CM034148.1, forward strand.
AGGGCAGAGCTTCCCTATGAGATCTAAACCCCACTTTGAAAAAGGCCAAGGCATTGCAATAGGCTGAAAAGCCTGTGCTGGTGCATGTATGAGATTAATGTACTTTTGAAAAAGTTTAAATTTCTTCACGAAGTTGCAGAAATTGGATTCCATGGTAGGCGAATAGTAGCCTACTCTCAACAATTTTCTTAGCTAGCACCATGCCACTAGTGTGTGCCCCACAAATAACACTATGTACCTCTTTAATCATGTGAACTGAATCAGTAACATTTAGATAGAGAAGCAATTTTCCTCGTCGTATCCACGATGATAAAGATTTCCTCCTAGGAGGGGTATAATGTGTAATGCGACAAATAAGGGATTTTTTCTCTGAATGGGTAATGTCAGGTGGGAAGGTTCCATCTTGTAGGTATTGGTAAATAGGGTCATACCATGGGGAATAGGGGGACCAACAACTTCACATGCTAAGCAGGATTCAAGAATATCATATGCCGGCATCTGTAAGTGTTATACAAAGAAAGGCATCTTACTTTTCTTCATGTGGGATGTGCAAGAGAGAGCCGATGGTAGCCATGGCATCCACATATCTATTATGAGATCGAGGTTTTTTTTTCAAATATGACACGTGAAAAAATATTCCTTCAGGGTTTTGTTGGTCGTCAAATAGGACTTCATGAAGAGGCAACAGTCAGGGGATAAGAAGTCCCTCCTCTTTAATGGGAGAGGTTCCCTTATTCAGAAACGAACCTATTTACACATATACAAAACATGATTTTCTTGTGGAACTTGGATATTTACGAAAGTGTTTTCTATAAGGATCATTCAATTACAAAAGGGACTGAGGAATGAGAAAATGAGAACGAGCAGAAAGGCACCATTTATAATTATAGATGACAGAGTAATTCTTTATGCATGCGAAGGTACAGTGAATTGAAACAAGATCATTTGTATCATACTAATAAGATGAAATTTGAAAGACACAAAGTTCTATCAATAACATCTACAAGAATACAAAGCTTCTTAATATAATATAGACAAATGATCTTAACAAGATTAAATGAAAAGCTTAGGGATAAAAGAGATCAGATAGACAAAGAATGAAAATCCCTTCTATATTGATTTCTTTATGATTTATTTACACTTTCAGAAAATAAGCCAAGTTCTTCCTCTTTCAAAATGGCAAGGAGAGGCCATTATATAGTTTACAATTCAGTTACTCTCGGTAACTACTTATTTTAACTAAAGATTAGTTAAGGATTGCCAATCGCAATACCTCAACTTATTACATTAAATCCAAGAAAAATAATTGGAAGAGAAGAGAGGAATAAGGAGAAGAAGACATGTGCTTATGACTGGGAGGGGACCCAATGACTTCAAATTCTGCTTCCTGAATCTCTTCAATGCCTCGGCTATGTCTCTGCCACGTGTATATTGGTCAATTCGCTTGAATCAGGGTTGAAATGAGCTCCGCATGAAAGCACTGTATCTACACATTGCACAGAGATTGGGAAACCACCAGCGAAAGCCAAACCACTATCATGAATCATCTGTGCCATTAGCATAGGGTTTGCATCTATCATCCTTGACCAAAAATCACTAAAGTCAAGATGGCAAACTTCACTGTCCCCCGATATCGGGGAACGACAGACTCTAGTGGCGAGATTTGTTCTTGCCCCTAAAATTTGATCTTCATGTTTGTAGTAATTCGGAGGGTGAAGCTGCAAGCTAGACTTGGGAAGGAATTGTAGAGAAAAATGGATACTGTGAGCGAGAATTTTAGATTGCAAAGTTTCGAGCAAAAAGATAGCAAGAAAGCAGTGTGCAAAACGCATAGGGGGTTCACTCATTATATAGCCGTTTAGGAGAGAGAAAAGTAATGAATGCGTATTAATATGTATAACCTACCAATTTGAAAAGAAAGATATTTGGGTAGAGTGGGAAAAAATTAGCACGAATGGCACTTGGTTCATTTGGGACATGTGGGGACATGAAAGCGCGTAGGATGTGGCTCAGCCGATTCGGGGTGAAGCAGGGAAAAGACACATAAATGCTCTTAGAACACGCGGGGACAAAAGTACGCAAAGTACGCGGCTCGGCCCGAATCGGGCGAAGCGGGGAAAAGACACACAAATGCTCTTGGAACACATGGAACAAAAGTACGCGAAGTACGCGGCTCAGCTGAATCAGACGAAAATGGAACAATTGGTCTAGGTGAACTTGGGACATTTGGGACAAAAAGTTTCGGTGGGCCCAAAAAGAATAGTCTTCGAGTGAACCGGCCGAATCGGGGAACAAAGGGCCCAACTGAACTTGGGACATGCGGGACAAAAAATATCCAACAGGCCTGAAAAACACACAAAATGACCCAAAAACCCAGATTTTCTCAATTTCACGACTTTTAACATTACCAGGACAACAGAGAAAACACTTAAACTCAAAATTTTAAATTTTCACTGTCTTAAGAGCAGGGGAATTTTGAGTGGACAACAACTGGCTCCTTCTGGGGATGACTTGGCATAAATTCAAGGAATGAGACAAGGTAAGAACTTAGAAAAACTTAGGGAAGTATACCAGTACCTTATCGATTGGGCAACGGAGTCAAAAAGGAAACCAATACAGAGGAAAACACACCAAAAGGGAAAGAAAAATAGAACGCTGTACAGAATATACAAAGGACTCCCTAATCACCTATGACTTGAAAAATTTTAGGTACTGCCCACTATAAGGAAGTGGGAGAGAAGAACCATCTATATAATCAAGGTAAAAAGAATTCTTACCAGCAAAGTGCCTGATCTTGAAAGGTCCGAGCCAAAGGGAATCAAACTTGCCATGGCTGCCATGAGGTTCATGCCTTTTATCCCACAACAAAACAATGTCTCCAACTTGGAAATCTCTGAACCTGTCTTTCTTATCAAATAGGACCTTAATTTTCTGTTGATGGCTAGATATCTTATTGGCAACTTCCAATCTATCCTCATTCAATTTATGAAGGTACATTATCCTCTTATCCAAAGCATCATTGAAACTGGTATCTTCAATGGCCTTGATTAGAATGCAAGGATGGCAGCTCCACTGTTAATTGGCAATTGAGCTTCTAGTCCATATACCACTTGAAAAGGAGACATTTCCAATGGCTCTCTTAGGTGTGATCCTGTCTGCCCAAAGAGCATCATAGAGTTTATTGTGCCAGTTTCGTTGAGACTCATTGACTAATTTCCTTATTATGGTCACCAGATTTTTATTAGTGGATTCTGCTTGTCCATTTCCCTAAGGATAGTAATCTGAGGAGTGAGCCAAAGAGATGCCATATCCATAACAAAAATCCATCATCTCAGTTGAAGCAAAATTTGAAGCATTATCTGTCAAACTTGTTTGGTACACCATACCTTACCAAGATGTTTTCTTTGATGAAACTGCACACCCACTTCAGAAGTAGTACTTTTTATTGGAATGGCTTCTACCCATTTTGTGAAATAATCTGTAGCAGTTAATACATGAGTATGACCAGCACTAGAAGAGGGATTGAGTGTTCCAATGAAGTCCCAAACCCCACTGTTGAAAAGGTTCTTCAATTACAACTGGCTTAAGAGGCAAAGAGGCCAATTTGGGGTCTACCCACGAAAGTCTGACAAGCCTCACATTTATCAACCCACTTGGATGCATCTCTGAATAAGGTAGGCCAGTAATATCCTCCACGAAGTATCTTATGAGAAGTGATGGTTGATGAGTAGTTCCCTTCGCATGCTTGATCATGAAAAGCTGAGAGTAGATTTTTCTGTCGTTCCCTTGTCCACACATTTCAAAAACCTTCCATCTAACCCACGTTTAAACAAGGCGTTTTCCCCACAACACATATTGCACTAACCTTAGTTTAACAGTCCTCTTTTCTTTGGTAGTCAAATGAGAGGGGCATTCTCCATAGGTGAGAAAATGGGTGATATCAGCATACCATTCGTCAATTGAGCTAAGAAACAGAACGGTAGGAAGACCAACTTTATCTTCCAGTAACTCATGTCTAGCTCCTTCAGCAATGAGTTCACAAAGGCCTTTTCCACGGATGAGCTTGGTCAGTTTGATGTCAATATCATATTATTGAACCTTAGCCACCCATTTCCCTCTCTTGGATCCAAATTCCTGCTGTGTAAGAATTGAATTAACAGTTGTATCTGGTACCAACACCATGGAGTGAGAGTTAAGAATGTAAAAACGAAACTTCTTAACAGCTTTTAACAAACTGCAAAAGCATGTTTTTCCATCATGGTATATTCTAACTCATGATCTTTCAGAATATAGCTCATAAATGCAATTGGGATTTCGTGCTCATTAGAATCTTCTTGAGTCAAAACCGCAGCCAAGGTGTTATCTGTTGGCGTAGCAATAGATAATAAAATCTTTTCTAAAATTTGGACATGCTAAAACAGGAGTTTTAGCAATGGCTCTTTTAATATCTTCAAAGGATTCTTTCCCTTTAGGAGACCAACCAAACGTTTTTTTTTCCTTTCATCATTTGGGAGATATTCAGAGTTAGTTCTGCAAAATCATGGATGAATCTTCTCAAAAAATTGATCTTACCAAAGAAAGAGTGCACGCCCTTTTTGCTGGTTGGGAGAGGAATTTGCTGAATAACTTGAACTCACTCAGGATCAATTTTAATACCATCTTTGGAGACGATGTGCCCTAATAATTTCCCCTCTATGACACAAAAAAATGGATTTTTTAGGATTCAAAGAGATCCCATGTTCTCTACATCTTAGCAGAACTTTCTCCAGGTGCTGAAAATGATCTGCCCTTGTTTTAGAATACACCGTCCAAGTCATCAAGGTATACAATAATACACTTCCCTTTCAAACTTCCAAAGGCCAGATCCATAGCTCTCTGAAAAGTGGCACCAACATTAATGAGCCCAAAAGGCATTCTTTTGTAAGAAAAGGTACCCCAAGGGGTAGTGAAAGTTGTTTTGTGTTGATCTGTAGTATTAACTTCTACCTGATTATATCCTGAGAATCCATCAAGCATAGACAACATTTTAGATCCTGTTACTGCTTGTAAGACCTAATCCAACATAGGTAAAGGGATAATTATCTTTCAAGGAAACCTGATTCAGATTCCTGAAGTCAACACATATACTAATCTCGCCATTTTTCTTTCTAACAGGTACACTATTGGCAATCCATGTTGAATGATGGATAGGAAAAAATGATTTTGGCTTTTAAAAAATTCTGTATTTCTTAAAAAATGGTGTCAGCTATTTTAGGATTGTATTTCCTCTGCTTCTGTTTAAAAGGATTAATTCCAAGTTTGAGAGGAAATAAATTGTTGCATCTCTTTTGGTTGGAAAGCTTTTAAATCTTCATAAGAGTAGGCAAGAACATCCTTATACCTCTTTAATAGATCAATTGATTTCTTCCTCTCATCTTCTGTGCAACATTTTCCAATCTTCACAAGCTTAGGGTCAGTAGAACTCCCAATATTAATTTTTTCATATTCAACTGATTGTTGAGGTCCAGTAGAAGCTCTAGACTTTACATACCTGTCGTGTTTATCAAACCGTTCCTCTAAACTTACCAATCCTTTAGGGATCTTTTTTCCCTTGAGTTTGATACATACATCCTGATCCATTTCTTCTCCTCGAGTGGCTACTTTGTCCAAAGGACACACTTTCACGAGGTAAGTTATCACTTCCTTCAAAGTATAGCTGTTCAAAATTATCTTTGAGTTCTAAGAAAGAAAGCAAATGTTGATCATTATTGAAACTTGCTAGTTATTTGTATTATCAGGTACACTAGGTCGATGGATCATCTCAATGGTGAACTTATCTTGAGAGAAGTCAGGATGAGGAATCAGCAGTGACCCCAGAGGACTGTTAATGAATCAGCCCTGGTATTCTTCTCCCTAGGTATTGCTTCAATGGAGAAAGCATCAAGAAATTCAATGGAATCCCACACCTGATTCATGTAATGTTTCAACCTTCCATTTTTTCACCTAGAAGAGGTTTCTAACTTGCTTTACAATCAATTCCACATCGCCACGAGCTAGAATATTCTTCACACCTTGTTCTTTTTCCACCTGTAGTCCAAGAATGAGAGGCCTCATACTTTGCTATATTATTGGTATTTTCAAATTGCAACTTGAATGAGAAAGGATGAAGGCTTCCTTCAGGTGACACCAGTATGACACCAGATCCAGAACTAGCTGAGGAACAACTTCCATCAAACTCTAAAATCCAAACACCATTAGGATCTTTAGGTGATACTTTGGGGAGTTGGATTTCTTCAGGAGACATAATCATGTAGTTTGTCATGCCCTATATCCTCATAGAGTATTTGTGCTTTAGGATCATCCGTTTTTTGTACAATATACTCAAATTGCTTCTTAGGCAACAACTTATTCATTTGTCCATTAATAGGTATGAGGGCATGTGACCAATCCATTTGAATTTCTCCACCCACATCCTTGCAGAAGTTTCTACTTAGCAACATCCCGTATGAAGGAGGAATATCTACTACTAAGATGGTAGCCAAAACTTTCTTCTCAGGCAAAGTAGCAAAAGCCACTTGTGCATATTTAATTCTTCTAACTAGGGGGCACTTCCTTACTCTCCATAGAGTAATAAGATCCATAAGTGCGTGGTGAGAGTCAAGCCTAAGGCATGAGCTACTTTAGCAGGAATCACATTATCTGATGCTCCTGAGTCTATGACACAATTACTGAGCCTATGGCTAGCTATAAGAAGTGTCACATAGAATGGTTTGATTTTGTCATTGGGCGAGGTGACAGTGGCTACCAGATTAGGCTGCGGTACAGAAGGAGGAGTGGGTAAAAGGCCTTTAGAAGTAGTTTTAGAATGGGAATTGACAAAGTGAATCATTTTAGCCAAGGCCTTGGGATGGGTTTGATAATACTCAGCCTCTGAGATTTGAACCTTAGTCTTTTTTAGGTGGTCAATAATATCAAAAGACCCAGAAGTGGATGGGCTATCATCATTTGAAATCTTAGGTTTATCAACTTTAGGAGAAACAGAAATAACTTTAGTAGCAGAATTGACAGGACTCACCTTTGGTGTAGATGAAACAGGGATAGGAGATCCTCTTTTTGCAATTACGGGGATAGTTGTCGGCTGTTATTTAGATTTCTTGGTGGGCTACATCACTTTCTCCCTCTGATTTGTCTACTCTTAGGTCATGATAGCATATGATTCACTATTCATGTCTGCTACTATTTCATCATAATCATCCTCATTATCAATGCCCTCAGTGGTGAAGAAATTAACTCAAGATCCCTCAAATTCGTCTGCTTCATCATCAAACTCTTCAACAAATTCCTCACTATCTTCATTAACCTCTTCATCTTCAGGTTCCTCAACTTCACAGGTTGTATTGATGGGAACTTTAATAGGAGGTCCTTCAAGCACTAGCCTTGTTTGAGCAGCAGACAAAACGATTTCTGGGCTGAAAATTCCTCCTTGGAACGTCTGCATAGGGAGCATGCTGAGCCAATTGTTTCTTAATGGAAATGAGATCATTTGCAAGTTTTTGTACCAATGGATCAGTATTAGGTCTAGGGGTGGAAGAGGAGGAAGAAGCAGATTTAGATTTAGAAGGGTCTCTCCTCAACTTCCCTAACATGATTAAATCATCTTCGACACTAACAGCAAGAGTTTGATCTTCAGCCAATGTTGCGAGATTATCCCTTCTTAGTGCATAGCTAACTTCAGGTGATTGAGCATTTAGGAAAAAAAAATTTTGAATTTGATCTAGAGGTCAATTATTTGGTAGAATTTTGTTAACCAACCTGTTGAATCGGGCCACAAATTCTCTCATGAGTTCTTGTGAATCTTTCTTTATTTGAGAGATTTGGGCTAGCAAGGGCATGCACGTCTTCTACTGGTTTGAACTGATTTTCAAACCTAGTTCTCATTGTATCCCAACTGGTGATAGCACCGGCCGGAAGGTGATAGAACCAATCAGTAGCATTATCTTGTAAAGTCTCAACGAAAAGTGTTACGGAGACATCTTCATGTTCAACTTCCAGAACTCCACATGAAAACTATAAAGGCTGCGATGTGTTCATCAGGATGCACTTTACCATCACCTTTGAATTTAGGGAAGTTATTCTAGTTACCTCTGGGTAACTCGTGCAAAGGTTGAGGAAGGGAAAGGGGCCTGACACAATGACCCTAGGGCAGTGGTACCGCCATTCTTAGAAAAATGGCTTGAAGAGGAACTGCAACACCAGCAAGAATCAAAGATCGAAGATTAGGACTGATTGACTCTGAAGGAATACCACCCGTAGGGATTCTATCTTGGACAGGTGGAGTACTTGTTGAACGAGTCTTTCTATTTCTTGTTGAAGGGAAAGGAAAACCCTGCTGCTCCAAAAGCTGAAATTGAGAATCTTCAATACCAAGGGCCCTTCTCCCTCGAGTAAAACATGGAGTCGCCAGATCAAAGGATGATCAATAATTACAGAACTAGAATATGATTTCCCCAGTGGAGTTGCCAAAAACTGTTGGTTGTCAAATAGGACTTCACGAAGATCAACAGTCAGGGGACAAGAAGTCCCTCCTCTTTAATGGGAGAGGTTCCCTTATTTAGAAACGAACCTATTTACACATATACAAAACATGATTTTCTTGTGGAACTTGTATATTTACGAAAGTGTTTTCTATAAGGATCATCAATTACAAAAGGACTGAGGAATGAGAAAACGAGAATGAGTAGAAAGGCACCATTTAGAATTATAGATGATAGAGTAATTCTTTATGCATGTGAAGGTATAGTGAATTGAAACAAGATAATTTGTATCATACTAATAAGATGAAATTTGAAAGACACAAAGTTCTTTCAATAACATCTAGAAGGATACAAAGCTTCTTAATATAATATAGACAAATGATCTTAACAAGATTAAATGAAAATCTTAGGGATAAAAGAGATCAGATAGACGAAGAATGAAAAGCCCTTCTATATTGATTTCTTTATGATTTATTTACACTTTTAGAAAATAAGCCAAGTTCTTCCTCTTTCAAAATGGTGAGGAGAGGCCATTATATAGTTTACAATTTAGTTACTCTCGGTAACTACTTCTTTTAACTAAAGATTAGTTAAGGATTGCCAATCGCAATACCTCAACTTATTACAATAAATCTGAGAAAAAGAATTGGAAGAGAAGAGAGGAATAAGGAGAAGAAGACAAGTGCTTATGAATGGGAGGGACCCACTGACTTCAAAATCTACTGCCTGAATCTCTTCAATGCCTCGGCTATGTCTCTGCCACGTGTATATTGGTCAATTCGCTCAAATCAGGGTTGAAATGAGCTCCGCATGAAAGCACTGTATCTACACATTGCATAGAGATTGGGAAACCACTAGCGAAAGCCAAACCACTGTCATGAAAATCATCTGTGCCATTGGCGTAGGGTTTGCATCTATCATCCTCGACCAAAAATCACTAAAGTTAAGATGGCGAACTTCACTGTCCCCGATATCGGGAACGGCAGACTCTAGTGGCAAGATTTGTTCTTGCCCCTGAAATTTGATCTTCATGTTGGTAGTAATTCGGAGGGCGAAGCTGCAAGCTAGACTTGGGAAGGAATTGCCAAAGAAAAAATGGATACGCGCGTGGGAATTTAGATTGCAAAGGTTCGAGCACAAATATTGCAGGAAAGCAGTGTGTAAAATGCATAGGGGGTTCACTCGTTATATAGCCGTTTAGGAGAGAGAAAAGAAATGAATGCGTATTAAATGTATACCTACCCATTTGAAAAGCAAGATATTCAGGTAGAGTGGGGAAAAATTAGCACGAATGGCAATTGGTTCATTTGGGACATGTGGGACGTGAAAGCGTGAAGTACGCGGCTTGGACGATTTGGGCAAAGCAGGGAAAAGATGCACAAATGCTCTTTGGAACACGTGGGATAAAAGTACGTGAAGTACCCAGCTCGGCCAAATTAGGCGAAGCAGGGAAAAGATGCACAAATGCTCTTGGAACATGCAGGACAAAAGTACGCAAAGTACGTGGCTCGGCCAAATCGGACGAAAAATGGAACAATTGGTCCAGGTGAACTTGGGACATTTGGGACAAAAAAGTTCCGATGGGCCTGAAAAGAATAGTCTCTCGGGTGAACCCGGCCGATCAGGGAACAGAGGGCTCAACTGAACTTGGGACACGCAGGACAAAAATACCCCGACAGGACCCCAAAAAACACACAAAATGACCCAAAAAAGTAGATTTTCCTCAATTTCACGACTTTTAACATTACCAGGGACAACAGAGAAAAACACTTAAACTCAAAATTTTAAATTTTCACTTTCTTAAGAGCAGGGGAGAATTTTGAGTGGGACAACAGGTTTCAACCAACTTCTTTATAGGGAATAAGTTTTTCATCTTTAAACCTTGTATTCATCATTGACCTGCTTAATGATGAGCTGAGAATCTCCAACAACTCGTAGTTGTTTGATGTTCTAAGCGATAGCTAGCTTGAGGCTAGCAATGAGTGCTTCATACTCTTCAATTTTATTGGTACACAGGAAACCCCAACCGGAATGCTTTGGATTTAATATCTCCTGTGGGAGTAAAAAGCACCACTCCTACTCCTGATCCATGAAAAGTAAATGATCCATCGAAATGGACCTGCCATTCCACGGATTCTTTGATATACATCATAGATGTATCTGGGAGATCTAGACACAAAGGCTCTCTTCCTAGTAAAGGTGCTTCTAGCAAACTGATCTATCCAATACCTATCCTTTTAAGGACTTCTGATTTACATACTCTATCTCAAATTCACTCAAAAGAATGATCCAATTAGCCATTCGACCTATTAAGGCTGGTTTAGATAAGAGGTACTTAAGAGGGTCAACCTTGGAAATAAGTTTAGTTTTATTGTTAAGGAGGTAATGGTGGAGTTTCTGAAATGTAAAGATGACTTTGCCAAGTAGGAATTTTCAATATATGAGTAGTTTAATTCATAGGAAATCAATGTATGAATAAGGTAATAAACTAGCTCTCTCCTTATGGCCAAGGTCATATTGGGCAAGCAGTTGCACCAATAGCAAATTGGGTAGTAGAAATATATAAAAGGAGAGGCTCTTTAGGAGTAGGGGGGCATCAACACATGTGGATTTACACAGGTACTATTTGAGAAAAGAAAATGCCTTCTGACATCCAAGCCCCCACTTGAAATCAATATCTTTCTTCAAAAGATGTGTAAATGGATGACATTTATCCGCAAGCTGAGAAATAAAACGGTGAATAGCCCTAGATCTTTCCTTTTAGACTTATGAGTTGTTTAAGAGTGGTGGGTGGAGGCATGTCCATAATAGTAGTGACCTTGGCAGGATCCACTTCTATCCCTCTCTGTGATACTATAAATCCCAATAGTTTTCCTGATATTACACCGAAGACACAGTTCTTAGGATTAAGATGCTAACCTTGTATTCCCCTAAGGCACCAAAAGATAAGTCTTAAGCACTTCTAGGTGCTCTTCTCTACTCTTCGATTTAACTAATATGTCATCCACATAGTCCTCCATAATATCATTCATCATATCATGAAAAATGACAGTTATAACACGTTTATAAGTAGCCCCCGACATTTTTGAGTCCGAACGACATGACTTGATGTAACAAAAGTTTTCCCCATGGAGTGATGAAGGTAGTTGTGTGCTGATCCTCTTCTGTAATCCTTATCTGATTATACCCGAGAAGCCATCCATTAAGGATAGAATCTTATAGCTAGTGGTAGAGTCTACAATCATATCTATATTTGGGCAAAGGAAAATCATCTTTAGGACATGCTTTATTGATGTCACATAAGTTAGTATAGATCCTAATGCCAACGGGTTTCTTTTGTACCAGAACTATATTAGAGATCCAATCTGAGTAATCAATAGGTTTGATAAAATCCATAGCCAAGAGTTTCTCCAGATTCTTCTTTGAAAAGAAGTGTAACTGTAGGATGCATCTTCCTCAGCTTCTGTTTAATGGGCTTGGCATCTGGGTTCACAACAAGGTTGTACACAACTAGTGTTCGATCCAAACCAGGCATATCTGAATATGTCCATGTGAAAATATCAACATATTCTCTTAATATTTCCATAAAGGTTTTATGTTCCTGAGCTGAGAGTGAAGCCCCTAACTTGATCATCTTGGGTAAATCCTTTGAACCAATGTTAACACTGATGGTTTCCTCAATGAGCATCTTAGATGCGTCCTCCATTCTGGCAGGATCAGGAGGGAGGGTGAGATCAACCTATTGAGTGTAGCTCTTTATCATCTTCAAATGGATAAGTTATTTTATCCACGTGTTTTTTATTTTGTTCTTCTATAAGTGTCTCAAAGAGTTTGTCACTGTGAGATTTCCATTTATTCTTTGTACTAGGTTGCTCTGAAGTATTTCTAATTTTATTCACAACATTCTTACCCAAGCGACTGCACATTATCTACCTCTTCTCTGAAGTATGCACATTTGTTTAACTGAATTTGGAATCCTTTCTTGTGGTCCTGTCGACACTAAAATTTTCCTCCATAATTTCTATTTCATTAATGTATGTATTAGGAATAGGATGTTGTTACGTATGATTAGCAGTAGCGTCTGGTAGAAGATAACGGTGTTATCAGTACGGTGTCGCCAATAATGTGGAGTACGGTAATAGTCAAAGTACAATAGGAATGTTGTAAAAAGTAAATATTTGTCGTAAGTGGTCCGGTAATGTTAAAATGTCAGAGTTTGGGTAATTAGAGAAGTAGGGTCTACATGATTAGGAATTAGAAATATTATATTGGTAATAAAGACAAGGAGTGAGGTCATAAATATTTTGTGTATTTTATTTGTAAAAAGTCTAAAAATGTGGAACCCATGTAAAATGATAAGGTTTATCTTATCTTAACAGATAAGCTTACATGTACAGATAAGAGTTAAGGTATGGAATATGATTCGTCAGAGTGGATTTCTTATCTTATCTTAGAGATAAGATGGATAAGCCTGGAAGTTCTATAAATAGAGAGGCCAACCCCCCTCATTTAGCATAGAAAGAAGTAGTGAGAAATATTGTAGGAAGTGTGCAAAGGAAGCCATCAGTTAAAGGTGTGTTGAAGAAGCCATCAAGAGGTGTAATTGTAAAGTTTCTCCCATAGTCTTGTTGAAGTACCTCATGGGTAAGATTGTAACAATTTCGTGTTAATATTATAATTTACTTTGATATTTCAGATTTGTCATCATTTTGTCTTATCATAGTTGATGGTATTCTTGTGTTCGGTTGTTGTTTTGTTTCCAGATTACATCCACCAAACTACAGGCTGTGCATTAGTAAATAATTATAGCACGAGGAGTTCCCGGTGAAGAATTATCATAGTTCCAGATTGGTGATGACATTTTGGTTCCGTTGCTGGGACCATTCCTCGTTGGTGGATTTTCTGGAGAGATATTCCCACTTAGTCAAAAATCAATTAGAGGGTAACCTTGTTTTTACTGTGCATAGTAGTTACCATGGTAAAGTCATTTTTACCGTGAATAGTAGTTACCATGATAAAGTCATTTTTGCTGTGAATAGTATTTATCACAGTAAAGTCACTTTTTACCGTGAATAGTATTTACCGCAGTAACTTCACTTTTTATCGTGAATAGTGTTTACCACAGTAAAATCAGTTTTTACCGCAGTAAGTCAAGTTTTACCATAGTTTACCGTGGTCATTTCTATAGTAATTCCAATTATTTGTGCACATAAGTCTTGTTGATTGTACTTGTGGGTTGGTATTTCACGGTGGTTACTTTTGAAAATGGGAAAGATTCCTGTTTTTTCAGCTCAATCTAATGAAGATGCTTCTTCTTTCATTCAAGAGTTTAAGCGATCTTGTATTTGTAATGGCCTTATAAGAAGGGAACAATGGACTGAATTTTTTCCTACCTTTTTGGATGGTTCAGCACTTAGGTGGTTTGAAACACTAGGTGATAATGTGAAAAATTCATGGGATTTATTAACTGAAAGTTTTCTTGAAGAATTTGGTGAACAACAGAAATATGCAGATCTCATGATCGAGATCACAAAGCTATCCCAAGGAGAGAAGGAGAAGATAAGGGATTATCATGCTCATGTTCTAGAGCTAAGGAGGAAGCTCGATGCCCAGATCCGGAAGGAAGGACTAGCAGATGGGTTGATGAATGGCATGGATAATCTCCTCTGTAAGCACTTCATTCTTGGGATGAAGCCAGAGATCAGACAATGAGTGAAGTATGACCGCCCAGCTACCATTGAACAAGCAAAGGAGATTGCAAGAAGGCAAGAAGAAAGCATGGAAGAGGAGCCCAAAGAAATTGTTGCTAAAGTAGAGCCTACACCAGCACCTTTGGTCCAGAATCCACAACCACTCCCGGTGAGCACAAATATTTCTCCTAGTACATCTACTGAGTATGAAGATCTGCTCAAAAAGATGGGTCAGTTAACTATTAATCTTCTTCAAGGAAAGGAATTTAGTTCTCAGGGAGGAGATAGAGGTCCAAAAAGAAATATTTCTGAAGTTGTTTGTTATGGTTGTTATAAAAAGGGTCATTATAAGTATAATTGTCCAGATAGAGCTTCTACATCTAGTACAAGAGATAATGATAAAGGAAAAGCACCTGTGAATTCTCTTGATGTAGTAGATAAGAGCAGAAATAATGAAGTAGATGTGTTTGTAACAAAAAGAAAGAAAGAAAAAGATAATCAAGATGGAAATGATCCTAAGAAGATGAAAGAAGAAACTAGTAAGAAACATAGGAGAAGAAAGTTGGGTGTGTAGGATTTTCTGATTTCACAGGGGCAAGGACCATACTCCATCTTGGAAGATCTGTCCAAAAGGCCTGCAAATATTACATATGGTCAACTCTTGGCTATGTCTTCTGAGAAGAGGCGGGAGTTGCGAGGTGGACTCAATGCTCGAAGAAGGAAGGAGGTTGAGGTCCCTGTTTTGGAGGCAGAGGCAGATCCCTATGCTCCACAAGCTGAGGTATTATGTAATGGTATTTCAATTCATGATGTCTTAGTTGATGGAGGTGCTGCAGTTAATGTAATGACCGAGTCTGTAATGAATATGTTGGGTTTAAAAATTGATCACCCTTCAACACTTATGTTAAGGTCATTAAATAAAGGAAAAACTAAACCAGAAGGTGTAGTTTCAAATGTGGCAATATCTGTTATGGGTGTTGTATGTGTGGTAGACTTTCAGGTGATGAAAAATGGTACTGTTGCGTACCCAATGCTGCTGGGAAGACCATGGCTAAGGAGAGTTCATGCAAGAAACTACTGGAATGAAGGTTTCATGACACTTGGACGTGGTAGAGAGAGGGTGAAGATAAACGTGATCCCTCGACATCATAAGGCAGAACCTGTGGATTCAAGTGATGAAACTGATGATTGGACATCCTCTGATTACTCTAGTACCAGTGAAGTGGACACTGAAGATGAAGAAAGTGAGGTTGATGTTTCAGTCATGGATATCCTTCCAGTCACACCAACTCATGACCCCATAAAATTATCTGAAGAAGAAGTTGATGATCGTCTCCAACAAATAAAGATTGGTGATGCTGTGATGGAGAGTGAGAAGGAATCCTACCTCCAGCTCTTTCGAAGGTACATACACCTATTCACTTTTGATTACAAGGAACTCCGTCAAGTAAATTGGGTAGAACATTGTATTGAGCTGGTAGATGGTGCTAAGCCCATAAAGCAAATGCCATATAGAATGAATCCTAATTTTTCCAAGACTGTAAAAGAAGAAATAGATAAGTTGCTTGATGCAAGGATTCATATTTGCTGTGGAGAATTCAAAATGGGTTTCTCCCATTGTGATCTCAATAAAAAAGAATGGGAAGCTACGCATTTGTGTTGATTACAGGAAGCTCAATAAGGCAACAAAGAAGGATCATTACCCTCTTCCATTTTCAGATCAGATCTTGGACGAAGTAGCTGGCCAGGAGTGCTATAGTTTTGCTGATGGATATAGCGGCTACAACCAAGTTCGTATAGCAGAGAAAGATCAGCTGAAGACCACGTTCACCACTCCTTGGGGAATGTTTGCTTATAGAGTTATGCCTTTTGGGTTGTGTAATGCTCCAGCAACATTCCAGCGTTTGATGAATAGGGTGTTCGAACCCTACATTGGGACCTTCATCAGAGTATTTCTGGATGATTTTTGCATCTATGGGAGCAAGTTGGACCACCTGCACCAAATGGAGACAACATTTCAAAGGTTAGATGAAGCACAAGCCTCACTAAACCCTACAAAGTGTGTCTTTGGATGTTCTAAAGGCGTTTTGTTAGGGCATGTTGTATCCAGAGATGGTATTGGTACTGATCCTGATAAAGTTTCAAAAATCAAAGATTTACCATTTCCTCTTAATAGAAGTAAGTTGAGATCATTTTTAGGCCATGTGGGTTACTATAGAAGGTTCATCAAGAATTTCTCAAAGATTGCACAGCCACTAACCCAGTTCTTGAAGAAGGATGTTACTTATGAACCAGGAAATAAGGCGCATGAAGCTTTTGGACAACTGAAGGAAGCCCTGGTGTCTTCACCTGTTTTGAAGAATCCAGATTGGAGCAAGCCATTCATTGTGTACACTGATGCCTCAGATGCAGCACTAGGAAGTACTTTGAGCCAAAAGGATGAAAATGGGAATGAACATCCAATTTACTTTGGGAGCAGACAAATGAGCAGTGCTGAGGTAAATTATACTGTAACTGAAAAAGAGGCTCTGGCTATCATTTTTGCTGTAAAGAAGTTTAGAAATTACTTGCTAGGGCAAAAATTTCTAGTTGTAACAGATCATCAGGCTCTAAAATATATTGTGAATAAGCCTAACCCATCAGGGAGGATAGCAAGATGGATAATTTTGCTACAAGAATTTGAATTTGATATTATAGATAGGCCAGGAAAGAAGCATGTCAATGCAGATGCACTCTCTCGAGCCTATGATGGTTTAGGATCATCTTGTGATGATGATGATTTTCCCAGATGCAGCATTGTTATCCCTTGACACAATCCCTAGTGAATACATAGATATTTGGAATTATCTGAATGAATTCAAGTTTCCTGATGGTGCCAATGCAAAGACTAAGAGAAAGATTACTCAAGCCAGTCGTCCATATTCTATTCTGCATGGATTATTATTTTGAATAGGACCTGATGGACAGTACAAGAGGGCAGTTGGACGTGATCAAGGAAAGGAACTGCTAGAAGAATTCCACAATGGTACATGTGGAGGGCACTTCTCTGGACAACTTACAGCAAGAAGGATCTTGGATGCAGGTTATCACTGGCCCACTCTTTTTAAAGATTGTTATAATTATTGTAAGACATGTGATATTTGTCAAACACATGGTAACCGTAAGACTTCATCAGCTCCATTATGTCCTATTCTTCCCCTTGGTCCCTTTGAAAAGTGGGGAATAGACATTGTAGGTCCACTTCCAACTACATCACGTCAAAATAAGTATATTGTAGTTGCCACAGATTATTTAACCAAGTGGGTTGAAGCTAGGCCATTGAAAACAGCTTCCATGGATGAAGTGGCAAGGTTCATATATGAACGCATTGTCACCAGATTTGGTTGTCCATTAGAAATTGTAACAGATCAAGGAAGCCACTTCATTAATGAGGTGGTAGAAGCCCTAGTCAATAAGTTTTCTATTAAGCACAGGAAGGCAACAACATACAAGCCAAGCACAAATGGACAGGTGGAACGAACAAATTTTGTGCTGTGTCAAATTCTAGCAAAAGATGCAGCCTTGCAGGTACATAAATGGGATAAAAGGATTCATGCAGCATTGTGGGCATATAGGGCAACATCAAAGTTAGCAACAGGATACTCCCCATTTCAGTTGGCCTATGGCATTGATCCAGTTCTTCCTATTGAGTTTGATATTCCCACTGTGAGAGTTATGAAAAATGAAAGGATGGATGAAAGTGATTCAGTAAAAGAAAGGTTGGTACATCTTCATTTGCTAGAGGAAATGAGGGAAATAGCAAAGGATACAAGCCATAAGAAGAAAATGAAGCAGAAGGAATACTTTGATCAAAAGATCTAGTGGTCTCCATTTCATGTGAATGACTTGGTTCTTAGTATATGATTCCAGATACAAAAAAAGAAGACAGAGAAAATTTCTTCCAAAATGGATGGGGCCCTACAAAATAGCAGCTGTGCATGAAAATGGTACGTATCGACTGGAGGAATTGGATGGCACTCCCATTACGAAATGGGTCAACCACAACAAGTTGAAGATTTTCCAAGCACCAGAATAGTCTACTCCGAGGACGGAGTAGAAGCTAGGAAGGGGGAAGATGTCGACACTAAAATTTTCCTCCATAATTTCTATTTCATTAATGTATGTATTAGGAATAGGATGTTGTTAAGTATAATTAGTAGTAGCGTCTGATAGAAGATAACGGCGCCGTCAGTACGGTGTTGCCAATAATGTGGAGTATGGTAACAGTCAAAGTACAATAGGAATGTTGTAAAAAGTAAATATTTGTCGTAAGTGGTCCGGTAATGTTAAAATGTCAAAGTTTGGGTAATTAGAGAAGTAGGGTCTACATGATTAGGAATTAGAAATATTATATTGGTAATAAAGACAAGGAGTGAGGTCATAAATATTTTGTGTAGGGTAAGTGCAGGAAGTTGATGGACAAATATAGGGTCGTCCATGGACATCATATTACAAATAAAAACATAATATCAACTTGTACAGGATTATTAGCAATACATACACTCAAAATTAGAAAAAATTATAGTAATATAAATCGTAGAATCACCGGAATCTAGTTTCTAAAATACTAATTTTTGTAAAAATTGGATAAGATTAGCTATATTAAACACTCAAAAATTCAATGAATTGGTATTTTTTTTAAAAACGTCCGATAAGATTATAGTCTGTTTGCCCACAATTTGGATAACCAAAAAATTGATATATATATTTTTCCTTTGGTGAGAAGTTATATGCCACTATCTATCTTGGGATAGATTTTATTTTATATTTTTTTGAGTAAGTATTTTATTTTTTATGATTTTTTCCGTGAAAGTGGTATGAAAATATGAAGAAAACAGAGCACTTTCCGTTTACCCACCATAACTTCATCAAAAAATATTGAAATCAAATATTTTTTTTTTTCGAACATGTATATAATTTCACCATGGTTGGGATAGTATAATTTCTATCACATTCTGATAAGTGAAACAAATTTTGCAGTTTTAAACATAGACAAACATTCACAGGAAAAAGTGTCTTAAAGACCTACTATTAGTAAAAAATTATAAAATGATATTATCCTCTTCTATTCACTTTAAAATCAATATTTATACAAAGCTAATAGTCTCCCCTATGCAATGGTACCATTTTTATGACATATTTTTTTACTTTTCGGCATGGTTCAAGTCCGTGGAAGAACTAAATTTGATGTTTTGTTGTTTTTAATGTAAAATTCAGGATTTGATGTCCACTTAATTGTCCCCCAACTTGGTGCACTTACCCTGTATTTTATTTGTAAAAAGTCTAAAAATGTGGAACCCATGTAAAATGATAAGGTTTATCTTATCTTAACAGATAAGCTTACATGTACAGATAAGAGTTAAGGTATGGAATATGATTCATCAGAGTGGATTTCTTATCCTATCTTAGAGATAAGCTGGATAAGCCTGGAAGTTCTATAAATAGAGAGGCCACCCCCCTCATTTAGCATAGGAAGAAGTAGTGAGAAATATTGTAGGAAGTGTGCAAAGGAAGCCATCAGTTAAAGGTGTGTTGAAGAAGCCATCAAGAGGTGTAATTGTAAAGTTTCTCCCATAGTCTTGTTGAAGTACCTCATGGGTGAGATTGTAACAATTTCATGTTAATATTATAATTTACTTTGATATTTCAGATTTGTCATCATTTCGTCTTATCATAGTCGATGGTATTCTTGTGTTCGGTTGTTGTTTTATTTCCAGATTACATCCACCAAACTAAAGGTTGTGCATTAGTAAATAATCATAGCACGAGGAGTTCCCGGTGAAGAATTATCATAGTGCTGGATTGGTGATGACAGTCCCCAGTAGGAAGAAAATCCCTAAGTCCCATGAATTTTGTGATATGCTTCATCATTCTTGAAGATATCAAGTGGTACGTAAAGTTCTTGGTCCCAATCTACAAGTTCAGGGTAAACTAGGGTGACTTGATAATCGGTTGAAGGGATGGATTCAGATAGGGTAAGGATGGCTCACTTCAGGAATAGGTTCATGGAAGCCAAATCTTTGTAGAGGCTACATTGGGAATGTGTATCACTATCCACATTATACAAAACATCCTGGATTTTAGGAAAGGCAACATCAACCTCAACGGGTTGAGCATCTTGGTTTTTTAACCCAAGACCATGCTTTTCAGATTTGAAACAGTGAGTAGGAATAGGTTCTAAACGGCCTTATGCATTGGCTCCACATACGTATCCTTTATAACCCATGGCAAACATCATGCGGTGTCCTTTTGTATACTGAGGCGCTTGATGACATGAGGCCATGATTCCTTCTGGCACCTTACTAATGGGATCCTCCAACATCTTTTCTTTGGACAAGAGGCCACTATGAAAAAATTTATCCAATGGTTCTGAACATGGTTCTCATGTACTTTTGAACTGAAAATAGAGCTTACCCCATGTCCTGGGTGACATTGATAAGTTTGAAATTAATAATGCTTGTTTAAGAGTAAATGGCTCTCTTGGGCCATATTTTGCCGATGTAGCCTCCCAAGATGCAAAAGGATTGACCAAAGAAGGGAAGTCCTGATTATAAGGTGTGAGCGATTTTGAGTCCACCTGATTCTTCATAGCTTCCGTTTTAAGAGGGATGACAACATCCACAGAAGGGAACTCATAGGCTGCATGAGAGAAACTATGAAACACCTGACAATGAGTGAACAACTCAGGATCACCCGAGATGGTGATTATATGCCCTTGATGGCATAGCTTGATACACTGATGAAATAGTCAAAGGGATAGCCTACATGGCATGAATCCACAGATGCCCCAAGAGCATGTTATATAGGAGATCTAAATCCAGGACATGGAAGGTCATATCATGACAAGTTGGACCTACTTCCTTGGGCACTATGATAGTACCTATGTATTCTCTCTCCTCATTATCATACGCTATGATGGTGATGGTCTTAGCTCCCAAATCCATTTATGAAAGGCCTAGCTACCTAACCAGCTTCAATGTGCATATGTTTGGACCAGATCCCCGTCCACAAGTACTCTTTTAATCTTACGATGGGTAACCACCACTTCTAAATAGAGAGGTAAATTATGATCAGGGTTGTTATGCGGGATAATGCTAGGATCAAAAGTGATATGATTAGTGAGTTCAAGGTGGGTGACCATAGCTTGCAAGTGTGTAGGATCTACCTCATTAGAGGCTCTGGAATTCTGTAATGTTTTGTACAATATATCCTTGTTTGAGCAGTAGAGATTTTAAGAAGGTCAAAAATGGATATTTTATCTGGTGTTTTCTTGAGTTGGTCTAGTAAATTCTTAGCTGGATTTGGGGTAGTTGGTATTGGATTAGGTATGATTAAGTGAGTGCGTCACGTTTCCAACTGCACAACTCTTTTCGAGAATTTAGATTGTGTTCACTCATTCATCAAGTGAATGGATGTAACCTATAAGGGAAAATTCGAATGGAATTGTCATCACTAGGGTAAACATAGGTAGGGAGGGTGATAGTCATTAGAGGCTTGCTTGTGATCTAGTTTTCCTTTTCTTTTTATCTGTGTGATTGGGAAAAGGTTCTTTGTATATGCCCATTTTTTCATTAGGACCCCTGTCCTGAATTAGGAGGTGATTCTACAATAATCTTTCCCTCTACAATGAGGTCTTGTATGAAAAGTTTTAGGACATAGACATGGTATGCTATCTTATGTGTCGTGTTGACATGAAAGAAATCATGAAAAATACATGAAATCTTTATATCATGACCAAGCTTATGGTGGTCAAATTTCTAGCAATGATCACTATGCTTACTAAGATACTCTAAGATTTTAGATATTATTGACCTACTCTATTTCAGGATACTCAAAAGTCAGGGTAGATAAATGTAACATTGTGTTAACGTATGTTTTGGTAGACCTCAATTGGGATGTGCTTCCTCTTCGGCATATGGCTATTCAAAAGTAGACCATTCTGCAATAGTGGGGTTTAGACTCTGTTAGGTGTACAGTAATGCCATCATTCCATGACATAGTTTGTTCTTATTAAAAAACTTAGGTATGTCTACAGCTTTGGACTCATATACTGTCTTTCACTAAATGGGTTTGAGTGTTCCATTGGTAATCAAGCAGTCTTTAAACTTTGGATACCTTAATATACAACTTCCTCGAAGTTATATCCACAATGAATCTGAATATGGAAGGCTATCTTTGAGTTTAAATTAGGAACAAAAATGCTCACTAATTATTTTTTAGGTAAAGCACAAGGGAAACAACTAGCTAACACTCTCCATCATTGTAAGAAACTTGCGAAGGTCTCATTAGGTTTTTGCTTTGCATTGTAAAGGTCATTCATTGTGACATCATTTTCAATATTGAAAGAATAGTGCCACACAAATTTTTCTGCCAGTGTCGGCCACATTGTTATAAATCCTTTAGGTATGCTACAAAACCATTCAATTGCCAAAGCTCCCAAACTACAGGAAAGAGTCATATTAGAAAATTATCATTGTAGGTGACCTCTTGAAAAGCCATGTAAAATTTATTGATGTGATCGTGGGGATCACCTTTTCCTTTTTACTTGTTGATCTTTGGAATAGTGAAATGTTTAGGAAAGGGATGCAGTAGCATGTCTTTATCGAAGGGATAAGGACATAGTTCTTTGTAGAGATACTTTCTGTTTTGGCCTATATTTCCCTGCTGTAATGTTGTGATCGTATCTTTCATAGATTTCAATTCATCTTGAATGAGTAGCTCCTTAGTAGGCGATATTGAACTTTGAGCCCGAGTTTCCTTAAAGGTATAGTCTGTATGTGGATAAAATTGAAACTTGTTAAGTTTATTTCTATCTTTGTTTTTACCTATGTTTCTTTTTAAAGCACCTGGGGTCACTAATTTCTGACTCAACTTCATGATCTATTTTTGGAGGGTCTCCTCCTCAACCAAGGGATCCTCATCTTCATCAAATTTTAGAGGAGGGGAGGCCTTTCACTCAGTTTTTACTTTACGTGAAGCCTTAAAGTGAGGTTTACGTGATTTTTCACCTTCAACAGTGGCCTTATGTTACCCATAAGTGGATGCATATCCCACATCGAAAGGATTATCTGTGTCTAAGATGAATCTTGACTCTCCTAAGTTAGGGTGAATGACCTTTGTTTCTTATTTTCACTCGTGCGGAATTTTAGCTCCTAATGCCAAGACTCCCCAAGTACTTGATCTTTGTTATAATATAAGAGCTCATCAAATATGTTTAGGTCTAACCTTTGTTTCTCTCCCGAAGAGTCCAACTCTTCTCCACTATGATTGATTAACGTCTCTATATCTTTGACTTGAGAGAAGAGTGGTCCTAAATTTTTCCCACTAAAGGGGAAATCATCGAAAGGATTAGCTCCTGCATTAAGCTCACTGGATTTTGTTGCCATTTTGAAAATTCTAGGCATTACTAGCCAATACTCAAATGCAACACTATGTTTACTAGTTTTCAAAGGATATTGATATAGACAGATGCAAATGTATCACTCACCTAAGTTGTGTTATGTCAAATCTATACTTAAAAGGCCAAAATGAATGACAATGTTGTACCAGATATGTGGGCCGAAGTTAGAAATCTAACAAGGCTTGAATATCAACACAATACTGACAAAGTTCTCTAACAAGGTATACCTAGAATTGACTCAAGTACTGATAATAAGCCAAATTTATTGAAAAGTGGAAGTCACAATTAGATATAACACAACAACGCTGTCAAGATATCTCAACCAAGCAAGAAAGGTGTCGATATCAAGACAACATCATGAAAATATATATAATGTGTTATCAACACTTGTCAAAAAACCTAGATGACATCAGAAATAAAACCAAGTAGAAGGTATAACAAGAAATCTATGATGGTGTGAGCAACGTAACCATGCAATAGAGGGATTTATACTACGTACCCAAAGAATGGGAGACACAATGTAAATGCCAATACTAAATGAATAAAATGCAAGAAAAAATTGACAAACTAGGAAGAGATAGAATGACAAAGCTGACCCATAACAATGATGAAGATCTTGAAGTCAAGATCGTAGGACTGCTAAAGACGTGAAAATATACCCACCTACTTTAGTCATTTAACACTCCAGCCGCAAACATGGATGAGTGTAAGAGTACAAAAAAGTGTCTAGCACTATCTCTGACATGACACGTAAAGTATGCCTCTGTTCGACTTCCAACGTGGAAAGTATGAATGCATGGGTGTAGATCAAGAACATGTGAAAATAGACTTACTTTCACTTTGGGTAGAGCTTCACCTCGTTTGAAAAATGAGAAGGAAGCTAAGCTATGTAATACGTTTGTCTAAATTCGTGATGAAAACACTTAGATCTAACTTAGAATGGGTTCGTTACCATGTTTGACAAACAAGGTGCTGAATCCAAACAAGTTATCACTTCATGATGGTAAATGATGTGAATGGAATAGTTAAGTTGGCCTCTAGACAAAATGGTATCCTTAATAAGTTCTCTGAACTAGGTGTTACAAGGTTGTCTTAAGTGAGTGTGATTTACCCAAAAAGTCGCACTGACTAGTTTGGGAGTATCTCAGCTTTACTTTACCCCCTTCAAGAAAAGTAGGCAACTAGTGCATCTACGTGTATTATCACTGGATTTGCCACATGGAAAACTAGTAACACTATCTCACAAGGTGTACTAGTCAAGTGGGTAAGTGAGGCACTTCCCATTTTGTTCATGAGGTTACTCAGTGGTGGAGTACTTTGGGGTTCCTAGAACCACCCCCATTGTCATAGCTTAAGGCGTTATGCCAAAGGGGTTATGTTCCAGTTAAGCGGAGAGGGACTTACACTTTTCTGAAACTTGCAATACAGTTTGTTGAATATGGTGTGTTTTTTATTGTTTTTAATCTTAATGTGGTTTCAAAAGTGGCACACCATTTGGTAATCTACAAACACACGTGTATTAGAAGTTTTTGCTTCATTCTAACACCTTTCTTCGACCAACGTTAGGTCCTGTAGACAACAAGTTGGTTAGTAGTTATCTCGTTTGCTGATTAAGGTAAAAGAGAACTCACACTTGCTTTTGATTCCTAAGATTGCCCAAGGGAGCGAAGGAAGAGCATATGCAAAGTGGAAGTCCTACTAAAAGAACATAAAAATGTTACTTTATCCTTTAAAAAAGCAAGTGTTTTTAACATATAAAATATATTTTTTGTAAGTTCTTTTGATCTCCAAGATCACTTTGGAAAGTGCAAGGAGAGAGCATATGCACATTTCAAAAATCCTAATTTAAGCTAAGGAATGAAAAACACTTAATCATGCAAACTAAAATTTTAAAGAGTTAGCCCTATTTTTAAACCTGTCAACCTTTAGAAACCTACATCAAAAATGTTAGAGAAACAACTAAAAAAAACTTTAATTTTTTTAAATTTTGACACTAACACCTGCACGCCTTAACCAACATGTACATGCCCTAGCTAATGGGTACGCACCTATACCAACAGCTATGCGGGTTTATTAAGATTAGAACAGTCACCAATGCCTACGAGCCCTGATCCAACAAGTATGTTAGGAATTCAACGCGTGCGTGCTCCTTCCAATGGATACGCAACCCAAGTAAAAAGAAGTCTATAAAATTTTTACATAGTGGCATTAATTACATAAACGTGTCCAGAGAGAAAGAGACGTGGACAGATCAACAGAGACGCAGATGCGTCCCTGTAGAGAAAAATTTCATAAACACAGAGGAAACCCTGACGGGTACATGGCCTTTCTGACGGAGATGCATGTATCTCAATAGGTACGCACTACCTTAAAACACCTATGCGTGCCCTATAAAAAAAGCTACAAAACACATGGATTTTCTAAATTCTAAAAGCAAATAGGTTATTGGTTAGTCAAATCTTCCTATTTCTATGTTAAACCCACAAATGCATGTAAATAGAGTTCATTAATCCAAGGATTAAAAAAAAATGAGGAAATAACAAGTTATTTAAACTAAATAACTTGAAAATGGACTTTGAAGAACTGAAAGGCCTCCATTAATGGAGGATGGACATAAGTGTCCCACCGGGTGTGCCAAATGTGTTCAAAGAAAATTTGTTGAAAGCCATGGATTTGTGGTAAGAATTCCTAAAGAATCCCCAAAGGATTCAAGCAACAAATTAGTGGACCATCTGATAAGAAATGAGCAAGATTTTCTAACTAGCGTGCATTATGAAGTAAACACTCAAACTTAAGCTAATTAAACTACCTATATTCTTTGAAATCTTAAAATAATGAACTTAGTAAGCCCTAAGCAATCAATTTTAGTGATTAAGAGAAAGTGATATCCCCATTATAGGCCTTTGACCCAATGGTTCTTATCCTTTACCCTATAAATTGGATTAGTAATACAAAAAGGAAGTAAATAACTCAATATCTAAACTAGAAATGAAATCTAGAACCTAGATGAAAAATACTATAATCTATGCTTAGGAAGAAGGGAGGAATTCTTTAAAATGAGAGAGGGGGTATAGCCCTATATATAGTTTTTCATATGGGAAAATGGGAAACTTGAGTGCATGTGGGACAAAAACTAAACTCCAAAAAACACTTTTAGCAAGTCAAAGCTTACTTTGACTAGGTTTTAGGGAGTGAAAAATCATGTTTAAGCTTAATTAAACATGCTTAGGAGGTGATTAGGGCTTGGAGAGAGTTTTGAAGGGTCAGATCAATCTAATGGAATGGATTGAGAGGCTAGGAAGGTGGTAGAAGTGGATTGGAAGAGAGTAAGAAGCTAATGTAGTTAGAACGAAGCTATTATAGCTTGTTTAAATGGTTTACAAGAGGAAAATGACAAAAGGGATGTTGTAGGAAGAAAGTTAGATAGGTCGAACCGACAGTGTATCATCATTTTGTAGGGAGAAACACAACTAGTGTAATATTAGTTGTAATAGTGCATTGGCCAAACTACAGGTGTCTATAATTAAGAATCATCTTAAACACACCAGTGCCTCTTCTACAATAGAAGAATTGAATTTTGTTTAGAGATAAGCTAACCAAGGGCATTTTATGCCAAGATCAGCTCCTAATCCCTGGATGATGCCATGGACTGATCAGTCAATACCATAAAATTGGGGACAACCACCTTGGGTACCTCAACTAACTTGGAACTCTCAAGATTGGGAAAATCAAGCTTTGCATTCTCAGGGACATCAACAACCATGGGTTGGTCAAGGAAATCCTTATGCTTGGTCACAACCTAGAAGGAACCTTGGTAATTATTATCAAGGAAGAACATATCCAAATCAGAACCAACAGACCATCATGGGATCTCCTGCACAGAATTCACAACCTGGAAATGTAGTCCAAATGTAAATGCCAGCACAACTAGTAACAAATCCAAGAAACAAACAAACAACTCCTATTTATGGAACAGAACCAGAAAAGTTAGTTGATTTACATGCTATGGATTGCAAGGATATTCAAGCTAGATCTGGGAAAATCATTAACAGTCCACCCCTTATAATCACTAAAATGACAGAAGAAAATGAAATCCCTAGTACTGTTGTTCCAAAAGAGGATATAGAAAGAAAAGAAAAGGATTCAAATGGCAACACTATTGAGACTCCATTTCTAGAAAGATTCAAATAAGCTATCGAAATCAAGGAGTCTAAATTGGTACAGGAACTAAGGAAACTAAATATTGAAATACCACTGTTACAAGTAAGTAAAGATATTCTAGAATTGAAAAAATTAATCAAAATGTTATGTATGAAAAATCCTAGAAGGAAGAAACAGTACCCCAAGACTATCAAATTAGATGGGAAACTTATTGATTTATTTGGAGGAAAACTTTTACTTCCCAAATACAGAGATCCTGTAAGTCCTGTTATTTTTGTCTCTATAGGAATTAAGTATGTGCATAATGTTTTGATAGATTTGGGACCTGCTATCAATGTAATGATAGTGGATACTCTGAAAACATTACCATTAATGGGTTTACAACCTACTAATACCATAGTGTAGATGACAGACCAGTCTATAGAAAAATCAGAAGGAATTATTGAAGACATGGTAGTTATGGTGGAGTCATGGGAATATCCATTTGACTTCCTTATACTACAGCCAAAAGGTAAAATGTTGGGTTATCCCATTATTTTGGGTAGATCATGGTTAGCTACAGTTGTTACTTTAATAGATTGTAGGTCAGGTGATATGATAATATCGAATGGTAAGAACTCTAAACAAATTTCCTTATATCCTACTGCACGACCTTTTACTGACAATCATGAACAATTGTGGGTTGATTCTCCTGAAATTTATAAGAAAAATTTGTCTTCTTTGGCTATGATCACATTGCAAGATCATGTAAGAGAAGTAGAAGAGATGATTAATCCACCATTGGATGAGAACTTGTTGTCCTCGAAGTAGTTAGAAATAGTTCTAGAACCTACGAACTTAGTTCTGGAACCCGTGAACTTAGTTCTAGAATCCGTAAAATTAGTTCTAGAACCTACGAACTTAGTTCCAGAACCCATGAAATTAGTTCTAGAACCCATGAACTTAGTTCTATAACCCGCGAACTTAGTTCCAAAACCCACAAAGTTAGTTACGGAACCTACGGCTATAGTTCCGGAACCACCACATTTAGTTCTGAAACCACAACAATAGCAGTTCTCTTTGATTGAAAATGATTTCATTCTGGAGGAATGAGATTTCTTATGGGGAGAGGATGAATCGGTAGCTTCAGTTTCAAGTACATCAGGAAGTGGTGAAGAATTTCTGGAAAGTAGCAGCGATGAATAATTTTTCCTGCAAAGAGATAAGTATCATAATTCTCATTACTATCCTTTTTCTAGTATTTTGTCTCAATGAAATTTTGGATATGTTTCTACATACCATATTCTATTACCACATGCATGTCCATTAAATAATTTAATGAAACCCTTCCCACAAATCAGTTCATCACATATTAGAACCAAGCATGTTGAAATTCAACTAGGAAAAAATTTAAACATTAACAGTTTGTTGAAGGATGATGAAGAAGCTAAATTGTTTAATGTTATAAAAAATCATACTAAAGATTTTTCTTGGGATTAAAAAGACATAAAGGGGATTCATAAGTATCTGCACTCATCACATCTATACTGAAAACACTAAACTAGGTAGGCAACCTCAAAGAAGGATTAACACAGCTTTAAGGGATATAGTCAAACAAGAAATTGAAAAACTATTACAAGTAGGTTTCATCAACCCTATCTTAGATAGCTAGTGGGTATCTCCTCTTGCAATTTTTCCCAAAAAGAATGGAAAATGGATAATATGTGTTGACTATAAGGAACTGAACAAAGCCACAATGAGAGATTATTTTTCCTTACCATTCATAGATCAAGTCCTAGATAACCTTTCAGGTAAACAATACTTTTCTTTATTGGATGGCTTTAGTGGGTACAATCAGATCAGAGTTGCTGTTGAAGATCAGGATAAAACTACATTTACATGTCCATGGGGAAACTTTTCCTATAGGGTGTTACCATTTGGTTTATGCAATACTCCTGCAACTTTCCAGAGAACTATACTTGTAATCTTTGCTAATCTAAAAAATTATTGTGTTGAGGTATATATGGATAACTTCACTGTACACAGAGATACATTTGAATATGCTTTAAGAAATATGGATAGAGTGTTAACAATATGTGAACACCACAACCTATTTCTTAGTGATGAAAAGTGTTTGACGATGGTGGATGAGGGGATTGTATTAGGACACCATATTTTAAAAAAAAAGAATTCAAGTGGATCAAAACAAAATTAGGATCATTTTAGATTTACCTATTCCTCAAACCTTCCTCCTGAGCATACAAGTGTTGATATGTGATTTCTTATAAAAGGATGTGTTCCTCGATTTAGAAATCATGCTTGATATGTACTGTAATTTCTTTGCAGATCCTTGACTGAGTCAGAATATGATTAGACTCTTTTATTTATTTCATTTTGCATCTGAGTTTAATCTGATCTCGGAATGAATTATAGAGTTATCCATCTATAAGATCTAATCTTGGATCAGTGGAATTGATCCAAGTATTGCTCTAAGTCTGTTCGTGATGAATTAAAATCACAGACCTTGAACAGGTTGCAAGGTCTAGAAGCATTGAATAAGCTGGTCCGGAGTATGACTCAGGCTGATCATGTGAAATGGATTGGTTCCCGATATGGAAGTATATCTGGAAGGTCTCGATCGTGGACCAGGTAATAATTCGGTTACATACGATTCTGCAGCCTGAGGCAGAACAGGAGCTAACCCTGTTCAAGAAGGTATGATGTAGGTCTTTTTCTGAGTGTACAGAATGTAGACCTAACTGGAATTATTAATGGTTAGTAACCTAAAACTAAACCTAACCTAGGGGTTAGATTAGTGTTAATCTAACCTAGACCTAGGCTAAGTGCTAATGTCCTAAGTTAGTATCTATGTGTAATGTGGTTAGAATAAGTATTATCCTAAATTCTAACCTAAGATACTAACCTAACTATTGAACAAAATGTATGGGGGCCTATGGAGGGGTGCGAACCATGGGCGGCATTTTCTATGTCATTAAATGCTAAGGATAAGTATGAGGGACAGGTCTTGGCGGAGGTTTTAGGAACGGCTAACTTGTGTCGACGTGGCAGGTCGCCAAAACTGAAAATGAACTGGAAATTTTATTTGACTGTCGCCAATTTTGGCGGTCGGTGGCAGTGGAGTTTGAGCGGGAAAGTTGGTGTAAATGCATTCAATGTGCTCGGTAGTCGAGCTCGGAACTCGCGTGAAGGCATGCAAACTGGGAAGTTGTTGGTTTGTTTGGCTTGTCGCGAATTTCGGTTTTCCTTCTGCCTGTTCACTGGTTCTTCACACCAGTCTTCTTTGTGTTGCATGGCGAACATGAGAATATCTAACTCTTTTCTCTGGCAAGGGAAATATATATGTTATGGAGATAGCAAAATTTTGTTGGTCGCTCTAACTTGGAAAAGGAAAAGGAAGTCTGAGCTCTTCCAGTGGTCTGCTTCGGAATTTTGAGTAAAAATCCAGGCATGTTAGGCCCTAACCTTTAAATATCTTGCTGTCTTTCAAGTGATTTCATTAGAACAACTCTGTTCAAATGATTTATGGAAATAGATGATTTTTCCTTGGTGGTCTTGTGTGATTTTTGGTACTGTATCTCTTCTGGTTCGATTTTTCGTTTATCCCTTGATGGGTGTTGATATAATCGAACGGTTGCTATATATTTCTGAGTGTTTTGCATTCTGGCTTTTATATGCGAAAATATGGCAAGATTTTGTGCTAGGCCTGCTCTGTGTGAGTCCATGAATTGTCCTCCCGATGGGTGCAGGCTATTGATGCATGTTGGTATATATAAATGTATATAAATATTTTGTTGATACTTGTTGTGGAAATTGTTAGAAGGGATACTGATGGATAGCGTATGATTGTTCAGTTTTATTGAATCTTTGTAAGCTCTGTCGTGGGTTTTGATGAAGGTAGTTATTGATACTGTTGGGTTTCATTTTGTCTTGAAGGTTGTTTGAGAATAAACATCTTTCGGTGTGACAGTATCTTATTGCAACTCTTTTGGAATTGTTTTCCTTTTTCGTTGGGGTAACAAGATTTAACCGTTACAGTATGCATTATGGATATATGTATATTATATATTGGAACGGCTCTGTAGAGTCCATTGAATGACTTGTATAAATGGACCACTGTGGAAGCTATACATTTATATATTTGAATGTTGGATATTGATTTGTTTGAAGTCTTGAAGAAGTAACAGGTCTTTCGACCTCTGTTAACTATAGTAAATTTTGGGTATAGACTCCCCGGTTGTACTGTTTCGTTTCCTTCTGTGTAAGCTTGTTCAAAAATATTGAAGAAGGTTCAGTTGGTTCTTTTTACGAAATCAGTAATTATTGAAGCCTGTTCTTTTATGTTTATCATTACTGGAGTAGATGGAATCATTAATTATTCTTCTTTATTATCTTGAATACTGTTGTATAGACTCGGTTGAATTCTTGATAAATAACCAGTGTGATCGCTTCAAATTAGGACTGTTGGGTTTATTCTATTGTTTGACCCTGTGGAGGATATCTTGTTTCTTTTGGCTTCTGTATAAGCCTGAGATTGAACATGTGATGTTTATTTGGCCTTGATGGATTTCTGTGAATAGCTTGACATCTTGTATAACGGCTTTATGAAGTAGGTCATGGATACCATACTTTCTACTCTGATTTCATTCAGATGTAGCTACGATATTCTATGTTGTGTTTTCTTTAGATTTCATGCCAGTTGATGTGGCTGTGTGTGATGCGTGGGTTTCATTTAAACGTCTCTCTGCTTAAGTCGTAGGGAGATGTCATTGTTCAAAAGGAGTTCGAGTTTCTTATTGACTGTGGCAACAATTGAGTTCCTTTGAATTCGACCTTGGGAACAAAAGCCATACAGTGTTGAAAAGGATTGAAGAGGCTGTAGATTGTTATTGGGATTGTAGGCGTGTTACGCCTTCCTTACTTTGATATCCATTTTTGAGTATGAATGAATTTAGGAGCTAACTGTACCTAAATAGGTAACGGCAGTAGTTGTCTTCTTGCCTGTCGCTTCTTGCGTGAGGTCATTCTGAGTCTGTCTGGTAGAAAGACCATGTTGTTCGGCATGGGGGCTACTGTACTGTAGTTGCCTTATTGTAACAGTGTGCTGTTGATGGACTCGACTGATTTATTTGCTGTGTTTTATTTCTTTATTTAAACAGCAATTCTTCTTGTGGCTTGTCGGACTTGTTCGTATACTTACCGGATGAATGCTTTCCATATGAGGAGACGGTACAGTAGTGAACTTGTGTGAAAGGAAGTGTGAATGATTTGTTCCTTTCTTTTCTATTATTATAATACATGTTGATATCTGTAACAGTAGGAGCTGTTTTTAACATATTGATATACTCAAGAGTTGTTATGATATTTCCATTTCCTGATGAAATTAACGATCTGTCCAATGTTGCTGATCTTGGATTTAAGATAATTGTTTTGGATACTTTCGTTCTTTGATTCTTAATATTGATGAAATAATTGAGAAGTGTTTAGGACTATTCTGTAACGATGATAGAGTTACACGTTTGTAGTCATTTTTGTATTACAAGGGCATAGTCTGAATATGTTTACTTGTTTGGATAATGGAACTCATTTAAACAGGGTGTTTAATGAAAACAATTGACGGATTGCAATTGTTTTAAAAGTTAGTGCTTATCATGCTCAGTTCATCGAACTGACTCATGTTGACTATTTTTGCAGATGGTTGCCGTAAGTGGTAAAAGCAATGCAGATCTGACAGGATGATCAGATTGTTTAATTTGATTTATAATGAATTACAGCTTGATTTTCTAAATGTACTATATGTGGAAAGATGTTTCTTTTCCGTTAAGCATTGTATCAAGTATGCTGCTTGCATAAAATGTATTTGTATAGTTATGAAAGGAATAAAAATAAGTATTGATACTTATGTGTTGTATTCTTAATTCTGATAGTTGACCTTCTTCGGTTTATATACCAGAGTGGCAATGTTATCTTTGTGTAATTGGATGCTTTTGTGATTGACAATGAAAGCTTAAAGAAAATGTGATTGAATTCTTATGAGTGTTTAGTAGTTCTAATTTGTTCTATCGAAAGCTAAATTGAAATTTAAATCATTGTCTTTTTAAAAGATAGGGTTAAAACGAACCTAAGCAGAACACTAATCAAGCTGAGGTAAATTACTAATCCCTAGTCCTAGTATGGCAGGACAACATTAAATTGGATTCTTAACCAATTATATCTTTATACTAATAAGTATGATATAAATTCAGTTAAGAGAACTGAAATAAATCTAATGGGGTTCAGATGGCAATCTCATATGAAGGTAATGAGATAATGTCCAATTCTGTTGTTTTAGAATCATGTGTATTCTAATGACTCCTTGATGAGAGCTTGACCTTAATACCTCTACCATGTAATGGGTTTTATTGAGGAAGGTCGTCTTAAGACGAAGAATCCAGGGATTGGGAAAGGCTAACCTATGGGGAAAGTCTTTAAAGTAATTTAAAACTCAACGTGCGTAACGCATATTAGTAAGTAGATCTTTTCGAGGCGGATTTAAAGGTTGACGGCACAAGACAACTGCAGGGTTGTACCTCCGAGAAGATTAGGATCTTCTCGAAGTTACAACAATGCAGGTGACTTATGACGACACCCTTTGCATTGATCGCTAAGATTTACACTTTGATCTCGACGAATTACTCAGGGACCAATTAGGAATGTGGCCATGTTATAAGGCTGCCTAGGAGGTTCGGGGTATCTTGACACACTGGTCTAACTGCAGGGTTAAACCAGTATGTCATCGTATCCCTAATACTCGTGGGCATCCATATAACATTATCACCTTGTTAATCTGTCTCCGAGTGATTAAGTTGTGAAAGGAAGGACTGACAGTAGTCAGTGTAAGACATTCTATATAACATAAGAATGGGGTGAAGGGCGTATTCCAGATTGACGAGTATGCCGTTAAGGAATACGAGACATAAACAGTATGTTTCAAATCTTTGGCCAAAGTATCGCAAGCTGCTGATTGCGTTGTCCTAATTCACCTAGTCTAAGGGATGAGATGCCGATGAATAATGGTAACAATTATTCAGTTAGGTTCCTTGGACAGAGCATTCTGAATCCCAGAATAGGGAAGAGAACCACAGGAGTGAAGTGTTAAATAATAACGCCAACTCTTATTACTCATGAATAGATCGGTAGATTACCGAGTCATGAAATGAATAGATCGGAGGTACTCCGAGTCATTACAGCTGCATATGGTTATCTGTTAAATGAATGGTTATTTGATTTGTGAGTTCTAAATTATGTATTTAGAACCAGGATGCATTTATCAAAAAAAAAAATTTGACTTGTTCTATTGTCTAAAATGAGGATGTTACATCTTGGTATCAGAGCTGAAGGTTGCAGCTCTTGGACCTATTGTGTCCATAATCTGATAAAAACCTGAATTTTCTTGTAACAGAAAATGGTTAGAACAAGGGGGAACGTTGCGAATAATGCTCCACCTGAAGGAGGAGCGGCAACAACCCAGAAACTTGATGAGATCCTTGCTGCCCTGTTGGACACAAGAGATCGCTTAGCTGTACTGGAACAACAGGTGATGGGAAATGAGGAGGATGAAGAAGCTGATAATAATAATCAGCAACCTCCTGAGGACAACCCCGACATGGGTGTTGATGTTAATGCTGGGAATGCACCTGTCCAACCAGAAAATAAAAAGGCCAGATTGGCAGCAGAACTCACTAATGATATAAAAAGGATAAGTCCACCTAAGTATGATGGCACCACATTGGGAGATGGAGCTGAGAACTGGCTCAGCGAAATGGAGAAGTACTTTGCAATAAGGAACTTCTCAGAGGAAACCAAAGCTATTTGGGGAGCCTATCAGCTTTCCCATGAAGCATCTTCGTGGTGGGATAGCCGTAAAGCTGAACTAAACATTGATGAGACCAATATTACTTGGGATCAATTTAAAGGCTATTTTAGGCAACGTTGGCTGCCACAACTTTTCTATGATCAGAAAATGACAGAATTTCAGAACTTAGCTCAAGGGAAGCTAACGGTAACTGAATTCTGGGAGCGGTTTACAAAACTCCTTAAGTATGTACCGCAGTATCAAACTGACGAAAAGTTCAGAATACAGAAATTCATCATGGGATTGAATCCCGTGATAGGGGGAGAGGTCGATGTTCACAGTCCAACCACTATGGAAGGAGTTGTTGAAAAGGCCATAAGGCAAGAACAGAAATTAAAGGCTATTTCTGCTCATAAGGAGGAAGTGCGGAAGAAGACTGCAAACCCTTCTTCAACCTCTCTTGCACCCAGAAAAGGACCATGGAAAAAGTTTGGAAACAAGAGTAAGTTTCCAGGAGATAACAATAAGAAAGCAGCAGTAAATAAGCCTGCTGGAAATGTAAGGGATAATTTTGCTAAAAATTATAACAATGGGCAGAAGCCCTATGGAGGACAACGTGACAATTACAAGGCTGGAGGTAATTCTGAGCCTAAAAAGGGACCTGTAGGAGGCTGCTACAATTGTGGCAAAGACCACTATGCTAATCAATGCCCTTTAAAGAAGGATGATCGTAATCAGCAGCATAAGATACATGCTGCAGTAGCGGACAAGCAAGCTGAAAAGCAAGTGACACCTATAGAAGTTCCGGGTAAGTTATTCGGCATACCTGTCACTATTCTTTTTGATACAGGAGCTACTGAATGTTTTATATCTAATAAACTTGCTTCTAAACTTAAAAGAAAAGCTGGAAAAATGGATAAATCTTGGACTGTACAGTATGGTAATAATTCTGTTCATACAGTGAGTATGTGTCTTTTTGGGGCAGTCCTTGACTTACCTAACTTTTCCACGGAAGTTGATCTCTATGTTACACCATTGGGATCGTATGACATTGTCATCGGTGTCAATTGGTTAGCTGACCATAAAGAAAAAGTAGACTGTTATGAAAAGAACATAAAATGTTTAGATGATCAGCTGGAATCAGCAGAGATTCAAGGTGTGAAAAGAGAAATTTCAGTTAGAAAACTGTCAGCTATGCAGCTTAAAAAGGCTAAAAATAAAGGATGTACCCTTTATGCGGTAAAGATATCTGAATCTTCAGAAGAAGATGATGATTTCATGAAACGATTCCCTCTTTTACAAGGTTTCAGGGATGTTTTTCCTGAGGAATTACCAGGGTTACCACCCAAGAGAGAATTTGACTTCACCATTGAAATCAAGCCAGGAACAGAACCTATTTCCAAAGCGCCTTATCGGATGACTACTACAGAGTTAGTTGAGCTTAAGGCACAGTTGCAAGAGCTTTTGTCTAAAGGTTTGATTAGACCAAGTGTTTCACCTTGGGGAGCGCCTGTAATATTTGTGAAAAAGAAGGATGGAACACTAAGGCTGTGTATTGATTATCGGATGTTGAACAAAGCAACAGTCAAGAACCGATATCCACTTCCTAGGATCGATGATCTGTTTGATCAGATGCGTGGAGCAGCGGTTTATTCTAAGATAGACCTTCGATCTGGTTATCATCAGTTAAGGATTAGAGAGGAAGATATTCATAAAACAGCTTTCCGAACAAGGTACGGACATTATGAATTCACAGTTCTACCCTTTGGATTAACTAATGCACCCGCAGCCTTTATGAATTTAATGAACAATATTTTTCAAGAATACCTGGACAAGTTTGTACTTGTATTCTTGGACGATATTCTCATTTATTCTAAAAGCGTTGAGGAGCACAATGAGCATTTGAAGATAGTTTTGGGAATTTTGAGAAAGAGAAAGTTGTATGGTAAGTTATCCAAATGTTCTTTCTTTGATTCAGAAGTTCACTATTTGGGTCATGTTATAAGTAAAGAAGGAATTGCTGTGGATCCTTCAAA
The DNA here is from genome assembly GCA_019776745.2 of Taxus chinensis. Classification (NCBI taxonomy): domain Eukaryota; kingdom Viridiplantae; phylum Streptophyta; class Pinopsida; order Cupressales; family Taxaceae; genus Taxus; species Taxus chinensis. The sequence goes on from CM034148.1 coordinate 653,134,112, forward strand.
AATAGTGGCAATAACTGAGTGGCCTGCACCAAAGAATGTGCATGAAGTAAGAAGCTTCATGGGTCTTGCTGGTTACTATAGAAAATTTGTAAAGGATTTTTCTAAAGTAGCTGCACCAATAACTTCTTTGCAGAAGAAGGATAAGAAATTCATATGGAATGATAAGTGCGAAGCGGCTTTCAAAAGTTTGAAAGACCAGTTGACTTCTGCACCTATACTAGCTGTACCAGACCCTAATGGGAGTTTTACTGTTGTAACAGATGCTTCTGGGGAAGGCCTTGGAGGTGTTTTGCTACAAAATGATCAGGTCATAGCATATGAAAGTAGAAAACTTAAGTTACATGAGCTGAATTATGCCCCTCATGATTTGGAACTTGCTGCCATTGTTCATGCACTTCAAGTCTGGAGACACTATTTACTTGGGAAACCTTTTGAGTTGAAGACTGACCACTTAGGACTGAAATATATTTTTACTCAGCCCAATCTGAATGCCAGACAGAGAAGGTGGTTAGAATTTTTATCACAATATGACTTTGATATTAGCTATATCAAAGGGAAGGAGAATAGAGTAGCTGATGCTCTAAGTCGTAGGAGGCACATTTCTGCTCTTATAACATTAAGAACTCAGTTTAAAGACGAGGTAAAAAGTGCCTCAGAATCAGATGCATACTTTCAGCAAGTAAAAGCAGCGCTTGCTGCAGAACCTAAGGATATAAGGTATAAAGGTTTTCATTTTGATAATGAAGGAATCTTGCGTTATGAAAACAGGGTATATGTACCTATGCTGAACGATTTGAGAAAGAAGTTGTTAGTTGAATTTCATAATTCACCTTTCTCTGGACACCCAGGCATCACAAAAATGCTTGCTGATTTGAAACAGCAATACTTTTGGAAAGGTATGAAAAAGGATGTAATTAATTTTGTGACTCATTGTCTGGAATGTCAGCGGGTGAAGGCAGAACATATGCACCCTGCTGGATTGTTATATCCTCATAGCATACCGCAGTACAAATGGCAAGTAATAACCATGGATTTTGTACAAGGACTGCCTATGTCCAGGAATAAACATGATGTTATCCTGGTAGTTGTTGATAAACTGACCAAGGTAGCTCATTTCATCGCTGGAAATCTAAAGGATGATTCACCAGTGCTAGCCAAAAGATTCGTACACGAAATTTTCAGATTGCATGGTGTACCAGAATTGATTATATCTGACAGGGATCCTAGAATGACGTCAAGGTTTTGGCAAACGCTTAACGCAGCTCTTGGAACGAAACTAAACTTCAGTTCTGCATATCATCCGGAAACGGATGGACAAACTGAGAGGGTAAACCAAGTGTTGGAGGACATGTTGCGAATGTATTGCATGGATCAACAGTATAAATGGGAAGAGTATCTTCCATTAGTTGAGTTCGCATACAACAATACTTATCACTCATCTCTCAAAATGGCACCATTTGAAGCGCTTTATGGAAGAAAGTGCAGAACCCCTGTAAGTTGGGACAGTGTTGAGGATAGAGTGGTAATTGGACCAGAGATTCTCACAGAAATGGAACAGCAAGTTAAGCTGATTCGTGAACGACTAAAGGAAGCAGCGGATAGACAGAAGAGCTATGCTGACCTTAAGCGGGTTGATAGAAGGTTTGAGCTTGGTGATAAGGTTTTTCTTCGTGTTAAACCCAGAAAGAGTTCTATAACTTTTGGCAAGGCTGCCAAGTTGTCACCTCGATTCGTGGGACCTTTCGAAATTGTCGAAATAATCAATCCTGTAGCTTATCGTTTAGCATTGCCACCTGCTTTATCTCGCATGCATGATGTTTTTCATATTTCTTTGCTTAAGAAATACGTTTCAGATCTGTCACATGTTTTAAATTGGAATTCCTTGCAGGTCCAAGACCCAGGAATAATCGTGGTTAAACCCACACGAGTGCTGGAAACTCGCCAATTGCATTTAAGAAATCGTGAAATACAGCAATGTAAGGTCCAGTGGGACCAGTTTAACGAAGAAAGTGCAACTTGGGAAAATCTGGAAGAGATGAAAATGGCTTTTCCTTCTCTTTTTCAACAGAATGAAATCTGTTGACAAAACATTCTTTTATGAACTTATTTTTATAAAAATATTTATGGAAGCCAGATGAAGGCAAACATTATTCAGGTTGAATAAAATGTGTTGTGACATTGATTTCTGGAACTATTCAAATATGAAATAGTCACATTATTTGTGTACTGATAATTTGATTGACCTGAAGGTTAATTTAATATGTAATTCATCGGGACGATGAATCTTTTTAGGAGGGAAGCATGTAACACCCTGAACTGTTGTTACTTCCTCCTGAGCATACAAGTGTTGATATGTGATTTCTTATAAAAGGATGTGTTCCTCGATTTAGAAATCATGCTTGATATGTACTGTAATTTCTTTGCAGATCCTTGACTGAGTCAGAATATGATTAGACTCTTTTATTTATTTCATTTTGCATCTGAGTTTAATCTGATCTCGGAATGAATTATAGAGTTATCCATCTATAAGATCTAATCTTGGATCAGTGGAATTGATCCAAGTATTGCTCTAAGTCTGTTCGTGATGAATTAAAATCACAGACCTTGAACAGGTTGCAAGGTCTAGAAGCATTGAATAAGCTGGTCTGGAGTATGACTCAGGCTGATCATGTGAAATGGATTGGTTCCCGATATGGAAGTATATCTGGAAGGTCTCGATCGTGGACCAGGTAATAATTCGGTTACATACGATTCTGCAGCCTGAGGCAGAACAGGAGCTAACCCTGTTCAAGAAGGTATGATGTAGGTCTTTTTCTGAGTGTACAGAATGTAGACCTAACTGGAATTATTAATGGTTAGTAACCTAAAACTAAACCTAACCTAGGGGTTAGATTAGTGTTAATCTAACCTAGACCTAGGCTAAGTGCTAATGTCCTAAGTTAGTATCTATGTGTAATGTGGTTAGAATAAGTATTATCCTAAATTCTAACCTAAGATACTAACCTAACTATTGAACAAAATGTATGGGGGCCTATGGAGGGGTGCGAACCATGGGCGGCGTTTTCTATGTCATTAAATGCTAAGGATAAGTATGAGGGACAGGTCTTGGCGGAGGTTTTAGGAACGGCTAACTTGTGTCGACGTGGCAGGTCGCCAAAACTGAAAATGGACTGGAAATTTTATTTGACTGTCGCCAATTTTGGCGGTCGGTGGCAGTGGAGTTTGAGCGGGAAAGTTGGTGTAAATGCATTCAATGTGCTCGGTAGTCGAGCTCGGAACTCGCGTGAAGGCATGCAAACTGGGAAGTTGTTGGTTTGTTTGGCTTGTCGCGAATTTCGGTTTTCCTTCTGCCTGTTCACTGGTTCTTCGCACCAGCCTTCTTTGTGTTGCATGGCGAACATGAGAATATCTAACTCTTTTCTCTGGCAAGGGAAATATATATGTTATGGAGATAGCAAAATTTTGTTGGTCGCTCTAACTTGGAAAAGGAAAAGGAAGTCTGAGCTCTTCCAGTGGTCTGCTTCGGAATTTTGAGTAAAAATCCAGGCATGTTAGGCCCTAACCTTTAAATATCTTGCTGTCTTTCAAGTGATTTCATTAGAACAACTCTGTTCAAATGATTTATGGAAATAGATGATTTTTCCTTGGTGGTCTTGTGTGATTTTTGGTACTGTATCTCTTCTGGTTCGATTTTTCGTTTATCCCTTGATGGGTGTTGATATAATCGAACGGTTGCTATATATTTCTGGGTGTTTTGCATTCTGGCTTTTATATGCGAAAATATGGCAAGATTTTGTGCTAGGCCTGCTCTGTGTGAGTCCATGAATTGTCCTCCCGATGGGTGCAGGCTATTGATGCATGTTGGTATATATAAATGTATATAAATATTTTGTTAATACTTGTTGTGGAAATTGTTAGAAGGGATACTGATGGATAGCGTATGATTGTTCAGTTTTATTGAATCTTTGTAAGCTCTGTCATGGGTTTTGATGAAGGTAGTTATTGATACTGTTGGGTTTCGTTTTGTCTTGAAGGTTGTTTGAGAATAAACATCTTTCGGTGTGACAGTATCTTATTGCAACTCTTTTGGAATTGTTTTCCTTTTTCGTTGGGGTAACAAGATTTAACCGTTACAGTATGCATTATGGATATATGTATATTATATATTGGAACGGCTCTGTAGAGTCCATTGAATGACTTGTATAAATGGACCACTGTGGAAGCTATACATTTATATATTTGAATGTTGGATATTGATTTGTTTGAAGTCTTGAAGAAGTAACAGGTCTTTCGACCTCTGTTAACTATAGTAAATTTTGGGTATAGACTCCCCGGTTGTACTGTTTCGTTTCCTTCTGTGTAAGCTTGTTCAAAAATATTGAAGAAGGTTCAGTTGGTTCTTTTTACGAAATCAGTAATTATTGAAGCCTGTTCTTTTATGTTTATCATTACTGGAGTAGATGGAATCATTAATTATTCTTCTTTATTATCTTGAATACTGTTGTATAGACTCGGTTGAATTCTTGATAAATAACCAGTGTGATCGCTTCAAATTAGGACTGTTGGGTTTATTCTATTGTTTGACCCTGTGGTGGATATCTTGTTTCTTTTGGCTTCTGTATAAGCCTGAGATTGAACATGTGATGTTTATTTGGCCTTGATGGATTTCTGTGAATAGCTTGACATCTTGTATAACGGCTTTATGAAGTAGGTCATGGATACCATACTTTCTACTCTGATTTCATTCAGATGTAGCTACGATATTCTATGTTGTGTTTTCTTTAGATTTCATGCCAGTTGATGTGGCTGTGTGTGATGCGTGGGTTTCATTTAAACTTCTCTCTGCTTAAGTCGTAGGGAGATGTCATTGTTCAAAAGGAGTTCGAGTTTCTTATTGACTGTGGCAACAATTGAGTTCCTTTGAATTCGACCTTGGGAACAAAAGCCATACAGTGTTGAAAAGGATTGAAGAGGCTGTAGATTGTTATTGGGATTGTAGGCGTGTTACGCCTTCCTTACTTTGATATCCATTTTTGAGTATGAATGAATTTAGGAGCTAACTGTACCTAAATAGGTAACGGCAGTAGTTGTCTTCTTGCCTGTCGCTTCTTGCGTGAGGTCATTCTGAGTCTGTCTGGTAGAAAGACCATGTTGTTCGGCATGGGGGCTACTGTACTGTAGTTGCCTTATTGTAACAGTGTGCTGTTGATGGACTCGACTGATTTATTTGCTGTGTTTTATTTCTTTATTTAAACAGCAATTCTTCTTGTGGCTTGTCGGACTTGTTCGTATACTTACCGGATGAATGCTTTCCATATGAGGAGACGGTACAGTAGTGAACTTGTGTGAAAGGAAGTGTGAATGATTTGTTCCTTTCTTTTCTATTATTATAATACATGTTGATATCTGTAACAGTAGGAGCTGTTTTTAACATATTGATATACTCAAGAGTTGTTATGATATTTCCATTTCCTGATGAAATTAACGATCTGTCCAATGTTGCTGATCTTGGATTTAAGATAATTGTTTTGGATACTTTCGTTCTTTGATTCTTAATATTGATGAAATAATTGAGAAGTGTTTAGGACTATTCTGTAACGATGATAGAGTTACACGTTTGTAGTCATTTTTGTATTACAAGGGCATAGTCTGAATATGTTTACTTGTTTGGATAATGGAACTCATTTAAACAGGGTGTTTAATGAAAACAATTGACGGATTGCAATTGTTTTAAAAGTTAGTGCTTATCATGCTCAGTTCATCGAACTGACTCATGTTGACTATTTTTGCAGATGGTTGCCGTAAGTGGTAAAAGCAATGCAGATCTGACAGGATGATCAGATTGTTTAATTTGATTTATAATGAATTACAGCTTGATTTTCTAAATGTACTATATGTGGAAAGATGTTTCTTTTCCGTTAAGCATTGTATCAAGTATGCTGCTTGCATAAAATGTATTTGTATAGTTATGAAAGGAATAAAAATAAGTATTGATACTTATGTGTTGTATTCTTAATTCTGATAGTTGACCTTCTTCGGTTTATATACCAGAGTGGCAATGTTATCTTTGTGTAATTGGATGCTTTTGTGATTGACAATGAAAGCTTAAAGAAAATGTGATTGAATTCTTATGAGTGTTTAGTAGTTCTAATTTGTTCTATCGAAAGCTAAATTGAAATTTAAATCATTGTCTTTTTAAAAGATAGGGTTAAAACGAACCTAAGCAGAACACTAATCAAGCTGAGGTAAATTACTAATCCCTAGTCCTAGTATGGCAGGACAACATTAAATTGGATTCTTAACCAATTATATCTTTATACTAATAAGTATGATATAAATTCAGTTAAGAGAACTGAAATAAATCTAATGGGGTTCAGATGGCAATCTCATATGAAGGTAATGAGATAATGTCCAATTCTGTTGTTTTAGAATCATGTGTATTCTAATGACTCCTTGATGAGAGCTTGACCTTAATACCTCTACCATGTAATGGGTTTTTATTGAGGAAGGTCATCTTAAGACGAAGAATCCAGGGATTGGGAAAGGCTAACCTATGGGGAAAGTCTTTAAAGTAATTTAAAACTCAACGTGCGTAACGCATATTAGTAAGTAGATCTTTTCGAGGCGGATTTAAAGGTTGACGGCACAAGACAACTGCAGGGTTGTACCTCCGAGAAGATTAGGATCTTCTCGAAGTTACAACAATGCAGGTGACTTATGACGACACCCTTTGCATTGATCGCTAAGATTTACACTTTGATCTCGACGAATTACTCAGGGACCAATTAGGAATGTGGCCATGTTATAAGGCTGCCTAGGAGGTTCGGGGTATCTTGACACACTGGTCTAACTGCAGGGTTAAACCAGTATGTCATCGTATCCCTAATACTCGTGGGCATCCATATAACATTATCACCTTGTTAATCTGTCTCCGAGTGATTAAGTTGTGAAAGGAAGGACTGACAGTAGTCAGTGTAAGACATTCTATATAACATAAGAATGGGGTGAAGGGCGTATTCCAGATTGACGAGTATGCCGTTAAGGAATACGAGACATAAACAGTATGTTTCAAATCTTTGGCCAAAGTATCGCAAGCTGCTGATTGCGTTGTCCTAATTCACCTAGTCTAAGGGATGAGATGCCGATGAATAATGGTAACAATTATTCAGTTAGGTTCCTTGGACAGAGCATTCTGAATCCCAGAATAGGGAAGAGAACCACAGGAGTGAAGTGTTAAATAATAACGCCAACTCTTATTACTCATGAATAGATCGGTAGATTACCGAGTCATGAAATGAATAGATCGGAGGTACTCCGAGTCATTACAGCTGCATATGGTTATCTGTTAAATGAATGGTTATTTGATTTGTGAGTTCTAAATTATGTATTTAGAACCAGGATGCATTTATCAAAAAAAAAAAAAAATTGACTTGTTCTATTGTCTAAAATGAGGATGTTACAGAATTTCTTGCTATTATTTATGCAATCAATAAATTCAGAAATTACATTATAGGGTAAAAGATATTTGTACACACATATCATTCAACAATTAAATATTTAATGAACAAACCAATGGTTGGAGGAAGAATAATTAGATAGTTATTAATTTTGCAAGAATTTGATATTTCCATTATGGACAATCTAGGTAAATCTAATGTGGTAGCTGATTTTTTGTCAAGACTAACCACCACAGGGGAGCAAGATCTAGTCAAGGATAACTTTCCAGATGAACAACTATTTACAATCTCAGCAAGAACACCATGGTTTGCTGATATGGAAAATTATCTTGTAACACAGAATTTTCCTCCTTATTTCAATAAGAAACAAATAAAGAAGTTAATTAAAAGCAGTGCACAATTCAAATGGTTAAATGGAATGCTATTTAAATGTGGTCATGATTTTGTCTTATGCAAGTGTGTAAGAGAGGATGAAATCTTTGACATCCTCAAAGCATGTCATGATGAACCAAGTGGAGGACACTATTTAGTGAAAAGAGTAACTCATAAGATACTTGACACTGGTTATTATTGGCCATCTCTGTACAAGGATGTGAAGAGATATATTAAGAGGTGTGATCCTTGTCAAAGAATGGGACAACCAAATTTCACCAATGAAATGCCTCTTCACCCTCAAGTTGTGGTTGAACCATTTGAGATATGGAGATTGGATTTTGTTGGTCCCTTTAATCCTCCTTCACAAGGGAAGGAATATATTCTTATGTGTACTGAGTATGTGAAAAAATGGGTAGAAGTGCAGCATTAACAGATGCCACTGAGGAAGTAGTTGTTGATTTCCTTTGGAACAAAATTATGATAAAATTTGGAGCACAAAGGAGCATAGTTTCAGATTAGGGACCACAATTCATGTCTAATATGATCCAAGATTTCACAAGGTATTACCAAATCAATCATAAGAAGTCATCTCCTTACCACCCATAGTCAAATGGACAAGATGAAGTAATAAACAAATAATTGGAGAACATCCTTACTAAAATAGATGAAGATGGGAGAAAATATTGGGTAAAGAGACTACCTAAAGCTATCTGGGATTATAATACAACTTGGAAAACTACAACAGGGTTTTCACCATATGAATTAGTCTATGGAAAAATCCTTTGTTTCCTATAGAGTTTGAACTTCAAACATTGAGGACAATAGTGGACATGGGAATTGAGTTGAATTCAACTCAAAAAGAAAAAATCCTTCAACTCAATGAGTTGGATGAATTAAGGTTGGAAGCACTTCAACAGATAGAGATAGTTCAAGATAAAAGGAAGAAATCACATGACTCACATATCAAGAAAAGTAAACTCAAAGTAGGAGACTAGGAATTGTTGTTCGATTATAAGTACCAACAATTCAAGGGAAAAAATTGAGAACCATATGGTTAGGACCCTATCAAATTGAGAAAATCTTTGACAATGGTTCTATTCAGTTACTTCCCATTGATGGCAGTAGTAGAACACTCTTGGTCAATGGGCATAGGATGAAACTCTATAGGAATCCTCCCACTAAGGATGAATTATTGAGGAAGATTGAAGCAAACAAAGAATTTTATCATATGGAAGAACCCAGTTCTTACAAAATGATCAAATAACTAGATGATAGATCTAGAATAAAGGGAAAAAGATGAAAACCAGAAAATGATGTTTTCTTCCCCCCCCCCCCCCCCCCAAAAAAAAAAAAAAAAAATTCTCTCAAAGGTCAATTGAAAACCAACAAATGGTGGTTGACCTCTCTTTTTGGCTAGTTCAAATAAGGGAATTCTTGTGAATTCCATCTGTCTTATCAAATCATGTTTTGTTTCACTTATAGGATTGAAGAGTCATCATAGCAAAAGGGTTACATCATCAAGGATGGTAATTATATCTTTTAACTTATTTAGGGTTGATTAAATGTTTGCATGTGTGATTTGGCTTAATTTAAAAGTAGGTATGATGATTCATCTATTTATACATTATGATTACAAGTGTGTAATCATGAAGTTGATTTGGATAAAATAAGTGATGGCATGGTTATCATTAATAATCATTATTGAAAACTCAAGTGAAATAAGTTACAAAGATTTTGAGGAAGGAGCATCGAATTAAGTTTTATTTCGTAGCAAAGAATAGAGAATTCAGCAGCTAAGAATAGAGGTTCCGCAGCTAAGAACAGAGGCTCCATAGCCAAATTCATTAGTTCCATAGCTAAGAAAAAGGGCCTGCAACCAATTCACACAAAATCAAAAGAGACATAAATCAAGCTGATATGGGGATTAATAAGAAATTAGAACCAGATGATGATTCCCAGATGCTCGCAGATGAAGAAGTGGCATCCATCTTTGAGCATGCAAGATGGCTAGAGTTCCTGAAGAAGTTTTCAAGGTATAATGATGAATTGGTAAGATAATTCATCATAAACATAAAATAATCTAGGACAAAGGTGAGAAATATCTTTATTCCTTTTTCTATAAATACTATAAGTAATGTGTCTGGAGTGCCAATTGTGCATGTCCCACAACCTACGTAGGGGACTTTGAAAGAACTGGTTGAAGTCTTACTGCAAGAAGGAGAAACTGAACCTTAGTACATCTATAATACAAAGAAAATCATAAAAGGGGTCAGAAGGGCCAGTTTTCCCAAACCCTTTGATAGGGTAGCATTTTGGATAGTGAAATATTTAACCTGTGATGGTCAGTTTGGGTCTGTGCGAAAAGAAGTCCTAAAAGTGATCATATATCTGAAGTATGGAGCCACCAAACCTGAGTACATAATAAACCTTCCAGGGTTTCTTTTCAATTCTATTCAGACCATGGCTCAGAGGTATTCCTAGGGTGTTAGGAAAATTAGGCATCATGGTCTAATTCATTTAATATGCTAGCACCATTTTCTGTCTAAGAAGAATGGAGAAGAAATTTGGGATAACTTTCTTGGTAAATTCAAGAAAAACCCTAATATTATCATAAGGACAAATCCAGCCCCATTCTCTCCTTCAACTAAAGAGGAAATTGGAAAGAGAAAAAATACCAAAAAGAAGAAGGTCGGTGAGAAAGATCAAAAGAGCAGAGCCTTCTATACATGTGAAGGAAATTCCTTCTTCTACAACAGCTTCAGGGGAGCCAATATCTGTCTCTGACGGTGATAGCTGACCCAACCAAGAAAAGAAAGAATAGTAAGAAGAAGCTCTAGAAGGAAATTCACTACTAGGCATTTTGAGCTTCCCCAAATAAGAAAAATTCATAAGAGTTCAAGGGAAACCTCAGAGGGAAGGAGTTAGCAAGAAAGGATGGAAAAGGAAGTTGCTGATATTTTGGGCAGCATGGCCATGACCCCTCTTGAGCCAAGTTAAGCTGAAATGGACAGAGGAGAAGAAAGATTTGAAGAGCAGGATTTTTAGGATGAACCATCAGTATTGCCACATGAAGAAGAAGAGTTGGTGTCTAGGATAAGAAAAGGAAAATTTCCTTTGATAGAGGAAGAATGCTCAACTCCTTGAGTAATTTTAGAGGAATAAGAAAGAAAACAAGTTAAACGAGCTCTGTTCTTGTCTAGAGAAAAGATCATTATCAGAGAAAAAGTTGAGGAATTGGATTTCCTCAAACTAAAATTGGAACAAAGGGAAATGCTCATTGGAGAGATAACAACTCAGCTTGTAGCTAGGATAGAGGAATTATTAGCAACCAAGAAACAACTGATAGAAAAAAGGAAGAATTTTAGGCTTCTAGAAAATAGAGTGTTGTGTCCACAGTCTCTGCATAGACTGAGTGAACCTATTTTCCACTCAAATAGATATGGAATGACACTTACAGGGAACTCAAAGAAGCCAAAAAATCAAATGAAGAATTGAAGACCAAGATGGAAGAAGAGATGAAGGCAAGAAAATAATGAGAAGAAAAGTTTTATAAGGAGGAAGGAAATAAATATAAATGTCTTACAAATATTCATATGGTTTGTATTATGAGTGAAAAATTTCTTTCTTGCAAGAGGCCCTCTCCTACATATAGTGTTTTTTTAGGAGAGTATTTTATTTTCTGGCAGATATCAAGGATTGCATGTGGGCTCCCACATGAACTAAAAGATGAATCTGAATTAATGAAAGCGTACTCTCTATCCATAACTGAGAAAAAAAATCTTCTATGTGAATTTTATCTTTGCAATTTTATGCTAGAGAAAAGCACAAGATTTATGATCAATTTATATGTAGGGGAGAGCTAGCTCAATGCATTTTTCTCTGTTTTACAAAACCAAAATACATGGAAGGAAAGAGAATCTAAGTTTTTATTGAAAGCTAGCTCAATAGGTCTCTGTATGAGATCTCATTATGGTAAACCCTCTACCTTTCTCACACATTTTAGAACTCATGCCTTTGATGAGAGATTCAAGACACACTATCTTGCCATTCTACAAAAGAGTATTGATTCCTTCACCTCCTATGAGGAGGAAAATTTTGAAGATATTTATGAAGGATGCTCAAAGAGGTGGGAACTCCTTACTTTTTCTTTGAGAATAAGGGAAGTAATTTCCCCAACATATCTAATCTGGAGTTTAGAAAAGGTAAAAGAGTTATGCACAATAATTTCCCAAGTCAATGAAACCTATAGGAAAATATGGATGGGAATGAGAACAAGGCCCCCTCTAGTTCTCACCCCCATGTCTCCTTGGAAAAATAGAGAACCTCAAGACCCTACTAAATTTGAATAGTGGGAGAGGAAAATAGAAGCATGAACATGGTACATTACATCTAAGTTAAAATATTGGAAAATCTAGTTTCAGACATTTGATCTGAGCAATCAAATGGAATGCAGAACATACAACCCCACTTTTGAAGAATGAAGTTTGTAAAACGACTTAAAAACAAGTAAGTTTGGGGGGAATGATGAGGCCAGATTATTTATGATTAACGTATAATATATGATCTCATCTTACTCTCCTTTTTATTAAGTTTGATTGCATTGTGTGACTTTTAGTTGATCTGATATGAGTTAGAATGTAATTGTCTATCTTTTGATTGATTGCGATTCTAATGTTAAAAGCTCTAGAATTCCTAATGAAGTGTGTGTTTGAATTCAGCTTTGTAATAAAGCAGGTTCAGTCAGTCGAGGAAATGAAGCAGGAAGCGTTCAATATGTTTTCAGCAACATTTTTTCCCACACAACACAGTTCTAGAACTTCCAAGCTAGTTCTAGAAATCCATCACACAGTCATCATCTAGTTCCAGAACTTTTGGACTTAGTTTTATAACTCCAGTATTTAGTTCCATAATTTTCAGACTTAGTTTTGGAACTCTTGGGGATAGCTCTGGAACTCTCATGGTTTTGGTCCTTAACAATTTCCTATGGTTCTAGAACTTCTTTGAAGTTTCAGAACCAATGGGAGTTATCTATTCTAACCACATCCAATTTTTTTGCATCTATGACCCTTTCAAATAGGAAAGGATGAGAAGATTTCTAAACGTAGATCCAGGGAGAGTTATCCTACAGCTATCTAATCAACCACAATCTGACTTAGCATCTATTCTGGGCATGACTCGATTTCATCATAATCGTTGATAAAAATGTGATTGTAAAATATATATAAAAGAAGACTTGCAGTAGATAGCTAGAGATATAGAATATGATATGAGATAGATATAGAACAGAGAAGAGAAATAGACTAAGTACTCATATCCAGTACGTTTGTAATACCGAATGTTTTATCAATAAAATAGCCATTCTTATTTGAGAGAATTCTGAGTTGTTAAATCCTGATTCAAGGAGGAGCAAGGGCCCACTCCCCCAAGGACCAGGATATTCGTTTATTTGGTATTTACATTTCTTCAGCAAATAGCTTAGATTTGTTAATTCTGTATTGTTTTAATTCTTTTAGTTCAACTTTGTTGTATACTTGTTCCTGCAGGTGTTTAGGTAGATTCCTATATTTCTTGCAATTGTTTTCAAGCATTCTAAATTGAGTGTGTTTATTTCCAGCAACAAGTGTGTTTACTTTTAGAAGCAAGTGTGTTTCCATTCTACACAGTGTGTTTCCTTTCAGCAAAGCTTTCAGTGTTTTTACTTTCAGCAAGTTTTCATAGTTTGATTTAAATAAGGTTTTACCAAGAATTATTTAAGACATTGAAGAGATTCCCTAGAAAATACAAAAATAACTACAATCAACTACTAGATCGATAAAATTAATCTTATTGCATATAGCTTTAGAAACACCCCTGGTTTGATATGACATCAACAAGAAGTTGATTAAATGAAGGGAATAATGACACCCATCAGCTATGGACATGGTTTTCAAAGGGATGATAATAAGATAGTTCTTGTGTACTTAGATGACATTACGGTATTCTCCAAGAATGCAACAAGTCACCTCCACCACCTCAGAAAAGTGTTCCAAAGATGCAAGAGATTTGGAGTGTCTCTAAATATGAAGAAATGCATATTACTAGCCCATGAAGGCAAGCTCCTGGGATGCATGATTTCTAAAGAGGGGTTGACTATTTGATCCAAAAAGATTCAAAGATATCCGTGATTTACCATTTCTAAGTCACAAGAAGGTTCTCCAAATATTTTTGGGGAGAATGAATTTTTTTCGAAGGTTTGTTCCTAATTTTTCTTCTCTTGTTAAGCCACTAACCATGATGTTAAATAATATTATGGAATTTAAGTGGAAAACAGAGGGAAATGAGAGTTTTGAAGGCCTATCAAGCATGCCATATCTCAAGCCCCAACTCTCATCAACTTATGGATTTCTCCAAGGACTTCATTTTATATGCCTTTGGTGGTTCAAGACAAATATCTCTATAATATTGGTGCAGCTGAATAAGGAAGAATCAAAACAACCCATTGCTTTCTTTAGTAAAACCTCAATAGACTATGAAGTGAGGTATTATTTTATTGAGAAACATTTCCTTGATGTTATCAAGGATCCTGAATAATTTTAGGACACTTGGTTTCAAACAACAAAATTCGGTTGTTGGCGTCTCACGTTGGAGGCAAAGGAATTCCTCCTAAACAAGGATTTGAATGAGAAAAGGGTGGGTTGGATTACTTATGTGATGGAGCATGACACATAAATCAAGGTGATTACAAGTTAGTTTTGTGCAAAGGTTTGTGTGAAAAACTAGATTCGTAATTAGAATGTTGTGTTAAGTAGATCAAGAAGAAGTTTTTTTGGTTTTGTAGGATGACCAAGAATAAAGAAAATATGGTATACCCACTCCCTATTAGACCCAAGAATATGATGAAAATTATTCTGTAAACAATGTTTTATGCCCTGTCAGAGTTAAAGAAAAGAAAAGATAGAGATATTTTAGACTCCAATCTATTCCGTATGTTCTTTTTGATGGTATTTTGTTCAAGAAGGATTCGAATAAAGATTCTCCTTAAGGTGTGTTCCTGAAAAATCATATGGAAAAGTTGCTAAATGAGTTCCATGACAGAAGAATTTGGAGGTCATTTCAATCTCAACGAGTAATCAACCCTCAAGATCATGAAGGTTAGGATACTATTTTTCTACAATGTTTAGTGACTGCTATGCATGGATCAAAAAGTGCAAGAAATGTGCATTCTTCATAGGAAAGGAGAAGCTAGACAGTCACTTCCACTCTGCATCCAATCTCATTTTATCTACTGTTTATGCACTGGGGATTGGATTTCATTAGGTTCATCAATCAGAATTTAAGCCAAGGCCATAAGTGGAATTCTAATGGAACAACAAACTATTTCATCAAGTGGACCAAAGTGGTGGCACTCAAAGAGGTAAATGGGTCTAGCATACTAGAATTTTATGAGGGGATAATTGTTACTATATTTGGTGTTCTTGAAAACTATCATATTAGACAATATTTTAGCATTCGTTGGCACCAAGATCACTGAATGTGCTATTAGGAATGGGATATATTTAAGCACCTCATCTAATTATTAACCTCAAGGTAACTGTCAAGGAGAGTCCCACAAAAGATAATTTTCTGAGAATGATCAAGACCAATCTAGATGAAAATAAGAGGACATGGCACACCAAGCTCAAATCATCCTTGTGGGCTGATATAATCACACTGAAGAGGTCTATTGGAAGCTCTCCCTATAAGCTAGTCTATGGAAAGTAGGCTAAGCTACTCATATGCCTCTCAAGTTTCCATAGCATTGAAACTCCTAAAGCAACTGGAAATATATGGAATTTGAGCCCATGGAAGCTAGGTATGTGGAACTCATGGAGTTGTAAGAAATAGGAGAGCATGTAATGAAAACCATGGAGAAGGATAAATTTTTTATCAAGAGATCCTTTGATAAGAAAGGTCTAAAGCAAGGAACTTCTAGGAGGGAGAATTAGTTCTAAAATGGGATAAAAACTCAGGCTAAGTTGGGAAATCACTCCAAATTTTATGTCATATGGGGTGGCCCCTACATGGTCATAGGATGCAAAAGTAACAATGCTATCTAGCCATCTAGGTTGGACAAAGAAGAAATGTAGATTCCAGTCACTGGAATCTACCTCAAGAACTATTACTAAAAGGAATAATTCTTACCATTATACATATTAGTTTAAGATTTTTAATTCTTCTAGGTAATTATGTGCACACCATTTCTTGTTGTTAGAATAGGTTTTATTTTCCCTAAGTGTTGTAGGGATACAGGTTTTATTGTTCCTAACTGTCATTATTGCAAAAATTTAGTATACCTCCCAAGAAAGGAATGTGTGTAACATGAAGCTCAAAGTTGTACATGGAATAGTTGCAATCCTCAAAATAGGTTTCAAATGTCAAAGAAACTAAAAATAAGATTTATGGACTAATTTCAAGGTTGGTTTTTCATTCTCTTGTCCCTTCAAGTTCAATCACAGTTAAGCTTCTCAAACCTCTCGATAAAATTAGAAAGCTAGTCTTTAGAGGTAGACTTCCTCAAATTCAGTCAAGGTCCTCTGAGGGTTTCAAGTAAAATGATCAACCTAAAATTTCCTGTTACTCATCCTTTGGATCTGATTTAGTTGAAAATATTATGAACTTAAGAGAAACTCAAGCCCTCAGTGGTATTCCAAGCAGCAAGTCATAATGAGGAAAATAGGTGTTTCCTCAAACCAATAGGTAGTCCCAATGTTCTGAAATGGTAAGTATTGGCTAAGGAATCATTAGTCAATCATGATTTATAGTTGGCAAAAAATCTGGTTTTTTGGACGAGTTCAAGTCTATAATTTCTCCCAAGAAGGTCAATTTTCCGAAATGAAGGGACAAATAAATTTTTAAATCAAAATAATTATCCACTCATGAAAAATTTGATTATTTTCTTATAAATGATTGGAAAGTGCAAGTGACAGATCAATTCTGGGTTCCATCGGTGTTTCAAGTGGATTCCAAGGTGAAAGTTTTGAAGGTTCAAATTAGTCCAGGCTACCAAAGGTGACTCCATGTCTAGTGGATACATTCAGGATATTAGTCAACCACATCTACTAGGTAGATGTCCTCACGGAAGTTGCCAAAAATTGTTATCCATTTTTCCCCCTAGGGAAAAATGGACAACAATGGGAGAAGTGTTAGAACCCAGGATTTGATAAGGAACCTTCATGGGAGAATCTATGGGATTTACAGGCACAATTTCATGTTTTGAGAGCATTTGGAAGTGTTTCAGGGAAGATGTGGAATAAATTCTGAGGACATTTTTTCCTATTCTAGGATTTTGAAAAGACCCATATTTTTCCTAAGGTGGAAAAAGGGGCTCCAACGAGACCCACATTTGGAACAAACGAGATTTAAAAAATGGGTACAAATGGAAATAATGGACAATCCAGCCTGAGAATTCATTTTACTGCAATCTCCACGAGCCCCTTGAAAATTTAAGAAAATTCTAAAAAATCTAACAGGTTCATGGAAAAAAATTGGAAAGAAGGGCCCAAAAGTGGTCACAGAGCTAAAAATAGCTCGTCAAGCAGTTTGGCGAGCTGAACGTAATGCATTGAGGGTTGAGAGCTAAAGTAGCTCTAGATAGCTCAGCATAGATGCTACATCAAGGTGAAAGTGATGTCAGGTCAAGAGATTATAGTTCACCGTGCTAACTAAATGAGCCGTTGGTGAGGTGGATGAGGTGTTGGATCAAACTAGGAGAAGGCCAAGCAACTTGGTGAGTTTCTTATGCGAGGTGTCAATGCATTGGTTAGCTAAGTGCACGAACAGATAGGAGCGAGCTTGACTGCTACCCAACTTGGAAGTGGAACATGAAGAGCTCAGGAGGGATTGATCTCCAGTAACTTGGCAAGCCAAGGTTGAGATAGGATCATCATGAAGCCCATTGGAAAAGAATGAGGACGATTAGTGGCATCGACGCAAATATCAGAGAAGGAATCAAGTTTGTTGAGGGTTAGATGGTTCCCGAAGCTACGCAGAGGGTTGAAATCACGTTGGCCAGTATGGGGAGTAGCTCGCCATGTTGGCTTGAGTGAGGTTAGTGGAAAACTCATGGGTTGAGTTTGGAGTAGCCAAGGACATGTTGGCATATGCAACTAGATGAGCCATGTCAGCGGTATCTGTGGAAGGGTAGAGATCACATCACTAGTCCAAGTTGACTATCATAGGTTTGGAAGATGTGGGGGTTCAGAGTATGAGGCGCACACTGACAGTATAAGGAAGCCATTGAATGTTCGATGCATCCCTGAAGTCTGAAGTTTGATAGTGCTCGGATTTCAGAGTCAAAGACACATTTCAGAGTTCAATGGGAGAGGCTTTACATCAGAGGTCAATGAGAGATAAATTTTTTGGAGTTTTTATGTGTGACTCGAGTGTGAGGGAAATGACTCAAACTCTGAAGTCCAAAGTGTGAAGAGCCGAGGTGGAGTTTGTATCAAAATCAGCAAAATGAACTTGGGGTCAGGGTTTTCAGCTAGTGAGCTTAGATGACAATGGGTGGTGAAAACTTAAAACTCCACCAATGCTAAAAACCCAAATTCCAAATTGATACTATCTGAATCACATATTGGATATGAGTTATCTTAGGAGGCAAGTAGGGTGGTTGGCGAGTTAACATTCAATGAATCTCGAGCTAGTTGGTGGAAAAGAAGGCACAAGAAGTGACCTAGACAAAAATGATCCATAACTTTCTTTGCACTCAGTCAAAATTGCACAAATTTATACCTCATTGGAAGGATAATTCGAATAGCCCTATGATAATGAAAGGGATTAAATTTTGGAGATTAGGGAGTTAGGTGAGAGAGAAAATGAAGGTGAAGTTCGAAGACATTAGGGCCATAACCAAGTACCTGGAATGATGCAAATGAAGCATGGACATAATTCCTTCTTCACGTGCCAAGGTAAAATCAAACATGGTCTATAAATTTCCTCCTATACCCATGATAAGGAAAATTGTTAATTTTTATGGGGTTTCGGTGCAATTTTGGAACTCTCTTCTCTCTCCTCTATTCATTGTTTCTTCCTATAAATTGTAAGGAGAGGAATTTTTATAAAGGTTGGACATTATTGTGTCTACCCCTCGCTTCTTTCTCAATTGTGGGATAATTGTGGAATCTCAAGCCTCTATTTTTAGAGCTTTGAAATAGAAACCTTTCCTCTTTCCTCTGTAATGAATTATTGTGTAAAATTAATTAGAGCAATAAAGATAAAATCTTGTGATTTTTTTCTATCCTAGTTTGTTTTCGTTTCTTCAACTTACCTTTTATAATGCTTGTGGGTAAATTGTGCATCTCATTTTGTCTATTACAGGTTCAAATGTTATTGTGCTTAATGGAAATATTTTTTTTTGTATGTGTTGTGACCTGTGATGGTAGACCATCCTTTCATTTCACTTGATCCCATTTTCATGTAGAGGATACTCTTCAACAACCCTTTTTTTTGGTGTCATCACCACCCCTTAATGTAGGCTTTATTTTTGCATGCAATCTCTCTTTATCCCTGTCCCCTTGGAAGTGTTAGGGTGGGATTAGATTAAGTGTTTTTCTACATTTACGAGTAGTGTGGTGCTATGTTTAGGAAGAGGAAGCCTACCTTCTCTAGAGAAATATATTAATTACATGGTCCCACACTTTAGGATAAATACATGCTACCTAGTCACATCGAATGCCTTAGTTAAAAGCTATCAATTCTAGAGGTGTTATGATTCGGTGATAACATATCTACAATTTAGCATTAGCACTTGTGTGTTATAATTAAAATCAGTGTGTGCTTGTAATGGTTCACCCTTTTTATTTACCTTTCCAAGATTATGATTCTTTATGTATAAGCCCTTATGAATATGAAAAGAAAATGATATGAGAGACTAGAATAACAATAAAGTGTTATCCTAGTAGAAACTAAGCTACAACAATATGGATTTGAACTTAGATATGCAGAAAAAAATTTATTCCTCTTTGAACATGATGATATCCTAACATAAAAGGACCATGTGGATTTAGATGCTTCTTGTCTCAAAGAAATAAAATTTTATTGTTTAAATGCATATGTCAGATTAACTATGTGAACTTATATCCTATCACATGCATTTGAAGAATATTAAATAATACACATATTTCCAAATGTACATCTCAATTTTTTTTATTAACACCCTCTCCTAATATTTTTTTGAATTATGAAATACCCCTTTTTTTTACCATATATCCAAACTACCCATTGTACCTCTAGTATTGTTTATATCCCCCCTTTTTTTAAACCTCCTTAGTGTTGGATTAAATTTATATTTCACTTCCAAAATATTGTTTATATTTCCACTTAAAAGCTTGATGAAATTCAAAGTGAACTCAAAAAATACAAAAACTTAGTATTTATAATAGGATAGCTTTCTTCCTTCCTTATCAATAGAAATTTATCAAATTAATCATACTTTATATGGTAGTCTGCAAGGTCATATGTGGTTGCATTCTTGTTAGTTATATTTATTTATATTCATGACATATATTCTCCTTAACAAATTGAACGAAATATATATATACTATATATATATATATATAGTATATATATATATATATATATATATATATGTATGTATGTATGTATGTATGTATGTATGTATGTATGTATGTATGTATGTATGTATGTATGTATGTATGTATGTATGTATGTATGTGTATATGTATATATGTACACACACACACATTAGCAAACATATTATGAAATTGATACCAAAAATATTGAGAGTTATGCAGATTCATTTCTTTGCAAACATATGTGGCTTCTCTTAAAGACATGTCATTTCTTTTAAAAAAAACACACAATGTAAATGATTTGAATTTAGGGATTCTTTATCTTCTCCACAACTTGTCCCCCCTCCTCGCTATCAATCAACATACCCTTACCCCTAAATATTTTTAAAAAAATTTATGTTTTAATCCCTTACACACACACACACACACACACACACACACACACACACACGTGGTGTGTGTGTGTGTGTGTGTGTGTGTGTGTGTGTGTGTGTGTGTGTGGGGAAATGTATTTGGTCCCTTTTGTGTAATATTTAAAACCACTACATGAACTCACGTGATAGTTAATGATTTGGATTCTTATTTGTGCATGTTTAAATGTTATAGCCTCTTAAGATTATTATTGAGATGAATTTAATTTTTTTGGATAATATGAGTCCAAATTAAAAGAAAACAGGGTTGAATTTATTAATATTATTAAGAAATATGCTATGCACAATAGTGCTAATATATAAGTAATTATGAATGCCTTGAAAGAAGTTGTTTGGAAATGAGCCTAACAAAAAAATATGTTTGTAAATATATTATCAAAAAATAAATTTAAGAAAGGGGGGACTAACTATAAATGAAAGAAACACATAAATATTTCAAAAATAATGTTGACATAGGTTTATCCCAGGGGAGAAACCCTTTTTTGTTAAAAGCCTATTATTAGTTGTCCTTTTCATTATAGAAACCCCAAATGGATGACTATAAAAACACATCATATTTTTTTTGAACCAAAATTTAAAATATCCCTTAAACCACCTAGGGATGGAAATCTATTCCTCTCAGTTTCCTAGTCGTATATTTAACAAAAAAAAATATGCATGAAGAAATATAATAATAATAAAAGTAATCAAAGTTATCCAACATAGTAGATTAAGTTGTGTCCTTAATTTTAACTTAGTATAACTCATCCATTTCTACCACCAAAATACCAACTTCTAACCCTTTGGTAGGTGTTTTTCAATTCTTTAACCTGGGGGAGTATCACTTGTACAACATTGACACTTTCTAAACTCCTCAAGAGTACAAAAACCTTCATCAGCACCCACATTATGAACATCGTATAGGAAATTTTTTTCCATACGGTCCTCCCCACCTTCGCACAAACTTGATATCCAAGGGACTTGATACTTCTTCTTATTCTCCCAAACCACCCACTCAAAAAAAAACTTTTTCATCCAACTTTACTTACCTCACAAACCGCCGCTTCGCACACACCTTTCTTCATCGATGTTCTTGGAAGGGATTTGGATTTAGTCTTTATGAACAAGGACATGACATAGTTATTCCTTGCATTATCGATAAACAAAAATACTACCATGGTATTGGATTCACTGATCCACCTAGTCCTAAGAAGGTTAGATTAAAAATCCTAGAGGAAGATCCACCTTTTACACCTTTTTCACCTTCTTCGGCCAATACACCACCTTCTCCCATGGAGTCTATGCGTTTGAAATCCATCCCTCATCACATTTTTTTGTGAACACAATTTATTTGGGACATATGACATCTCATCGTGATGGCGAGGATCCCTCTTGCCTTCCTCTTCTCTATCATACTATGTTGGAGGAAGACACACCTTCTATCAATTTCATTCAATGTTTGGATGATGATTCCATTCTCACCTATTTAGATGTAGAAGATTCTTACATTCAGTGGCCATTACCTTTTAAGACACAAACCATGCTAAATGAATCAACCATCGAGATCAACATTTATACTCAGGATGACCCTAAAAATCTAAAGATAGGTCAATCTTTAGATTCCACCAAACAGGAAGCCGTCACCTCTTTCATCTAAGATCATAGTAAACACTTTTTCTTGGTATTATGCTGATATGCAAAATATTTACCCAAATATCATGGTACACAATATTTTTACTCTTCCTGATGCCAAACGTGTGAAATAGAAGCTGTGAAAAATGCATCCACACATTTCCCTTCTTGTCAAAGAATAAATGTAATGCTTTCTTTTTATTTCTTTCATTTTACCTATTGACTATCCACAATGGATTTATAACATTGTTCATGTCACTAAGGAGACAAGCAGACTCTGAATTTACATGGACTTCCATGACCTTGACCTTTCCTGTCCTAAGGATGATTTTTGTTTTCCTAGCGTTAACCAACTTGTTGATCTTACAACCAACCATGAGATGCTATCTCTTATGGATGGATTCTCGGGTTATAACAAAATATTACTCGCACCGGAGGATCGACACAAAACCACCTTTATCACCCCTTAGGGGACCTTCCATTATCATGTCATGCCCTTTAGCTTGAAAAACGTTGGTGCCATTTATCAGTGTGCTATGACCTATATCTTCCATGAAATCATGCCTGATATACTTGAAGACTTTGTCTATAGTCTAAAATTTGTGCTGAGAACCTTCCATTTCTCAAAATCATCTTTGACCATCTTATCAAATATTGCATTCATCTTTAACCAAAGAAGTGTGTCTTTGTTTTTCTCACTAGGAAACTCCTTGCGGGGTATAAAAGTCAATCCTTCCAAAATCAAGGCTATCCTTGAGATGCCTCCACCTACTAACCTTCGAAAACTCCATAGTTTGCAAGGAAAATTACAATCCATTTGACGTTATGTTTCCCAATGTTTTGACCGATGTCACCCTTTTCATCATATTATTAAAAAGGATGTCTTCTTTATTTGGAATGAAGAGTTCCACAAAACCTTTAAAGCATTGAAGAAATGTCTTCTTCAACCACCCGTGCTCATCCCACCTAAAATTGACAAACCTTTTTACCTATAAATTTCTACCATTGACCATTACTTGGGTGTCATGATCACTTATCATGATGAGCAGCACAAGGAGAAATTAGTTTATTACATAATCCATACTCTTTTGGATTATGAGACTAGGTATACTCATGCTAAAAATATCTACCCAATCTTGATCTTTATCACCAATAAACTTCACCAACACCTACTTAACCAAAAAACTTTCATCATCACCAACACTAACCCCCTACATTACATATAGGTTAAGCCTTATAAAAACCAACACGCTTTGTGTTGTCTCATGATCCTTTCCAGTCTAGATCTATAATTCATTCATCAAAAGAATATTAATGGACAAACCATTACAGATCACCTTGCAGACACACCTCTTTCCAAAAATCAATCTTCTAACTTCAATTTTCCTGATGAATCTATCTACACTATTTCCCTGGATGACACTATTTATAAGATGACCTTATTCTTCGAATGTTCTAAATGTCAACGTGTGGGTGGCGTAGGGGTTATTGTCAATACTTTTGATGGTGAAACTATACCTTTATCTTTCAAACTTGACTTCGATTGTACCA
Source organism: Taxus chinensis (assembly GCA_019776745.2). NCBI lineage: Eukaryota > Viridiplantae > Streptophyta > Pinopsida > Cupressales > Taxaceae > Taxus > Taxus chinensis. Next base: position 653,158,088 of record CM034148.1, read on the forward strand.
ATAACATCACTGAATATGAAGCACTCATGTTAAGTCTCCAAACTGCAATTTCCCTAGATGTTAAGACCATTAATATCTTTGGCAATTCTTAACTATTCATCAACCAAGAAAATTATTTATACCAATTTCTTAACAAAATAATTCGAAAGTATAAGCATCATGTTGACATGCTTTTGACTACCTTTGATAATTATGACATTCAAACTGTTATACGCTCCACTAACAAATTTGCAGATACCATGGCTTGCCTTTCCTCACAAATACCCATTTCACCTTCACAATCAAAAATCTTTGTCATGGTACAAAGGTCACAATTCAAAAGTATAAGCATCACGTTGACATACTTTTACTCTACCTTTGATAATTATGACATTCAAATTATCCTATGATCCACTAACAAATTTACAAATACCATGGCTTGCCTTACCTCACAAATACCCATTTCACCTTCAGAATAAAAAACATTTGTCATAGTACAAAGGTTGCATTCACCCTTTTATTTATTTCGATACGTAAATTTTTTGGGAAGAATTGAAACTAAATAATGTGACATTTAGTATAAGCAGTTTTTGACTACCTTTCCCTTTCAATCCTACCTCCAAACCTCACTCACAATGGTAAGTGAGTATTCCTCCAAAATTTCTCTCATTATGTCATCATAGGGGTCTTCTCTACAAGTTTGGCTTTGATGGTATCCTCCTATGGTGCCTCAATAGTTTTGAAATTTTGTACACCATTAAAGAAATCCATGATGGGATTTGTGGTAGACATTTCAGTGGTCATGTTGTTGCCAAATGTATTATTCACCTCGACTATTACTATCCAACCCTTAATCAAGATTATTGAGACTATGTGAAATGTTTTTTGAAGTGTCAGCAACATGCCAACCTTCACCACACCCCAAGTCACACCTTAAAAGTCACCAGAGACTTTTGGGATTTCTCCTAATGGGGTTTAAATCTCATCAGAAAGATTAAACCTTATTCTTCTCAACACCATCAATGGATCATAAAAGCAACAAAATATTACACTAAATGGGTTGAATTCATCCCTCACATTTCTATAAAAGCAAAATATGTGAATTCATTAACCATCACATCATTTTTCATTTTAGTGTTCCTCATCACCTCATCACTAACAATTGTAAATAATTCAAAAATAAAACCATATGCCAACTCTACGATAAATTCAATATTCAACTTAGTTTCTATTCACCATATTATCTTCAAACAAATGGTCAATCCGAATCAAATAAAAAAACCCTCAAAAATTTCTCATGAAATTCATCGATGATAATTGTAAGGATTATCATACACACATTCCTTTTTCCTTATGGGATTATCAAACCAGTATTCACACCTCAAATGTTGCCACACCTTTCTCTTTGTTCTATGAAACAAAGGTCATCTAGCCTCTCGAATTCTAAATTCCATCTCTTCATATCTCACTTACAGATATGATCAATGATGAATACTTTTTTCAAGACCGTTTGACATAACTTGAGTTATTATTGGACGAACGTCATTCAAATTCTCTTGACCACCTTCAAATATACCATAAAGGTATCAAACATGCTTATGAAAAATGTGTTCATGAATGAAATTTCAAGTTTAGAGATCTTGTCTTAAAATAAAATCAACATGTAACTAAAGCTGAGAAAAGTAAACGAGGCAAGTTTTCTCCCAATTTCCCTGGACCCTACATTTTCACTCATACCTATGGACCAGATGCTTATCTTTTATCTTCTCTTGAGGGTAAATCTGAACCTGAGCCCCTTAATTCCTTACATCTTCAAGCATTATACTGTTGAATAAAGTAATACATTAATTTATGTCACCTATATGCTTGTCTGTTGAGAAAACCTTTCCGCCATCTACCTATTGTAAAATACCAATGACTAAACTAGAACTGTGTGATTATCCATCACCATTCAACCTTGTCTTAAATATGAGTACCATGATTCTACTCATGGCATGATTCTCATGGATAATTTTTGAAGTTTTTAGGATGGAATCCCATGGTTGTTCGTCACTTAAAACCCCATTTTATGGCTCATGTTTTCATGTTATCGTCTTGCCTCCATAAAAGAGGCCTATACTCCTTTATAATCTTGTTCATGACTTCAAGTTCAAAAATAAAAAGAAAAAATATACATGGGATAACCAAGAACCAAACTCCTTGAGTAAACCTTTTTGTAAATAGATGAATCCCTCAAAAGGACATCTATGTATCTTTATTTCCGCTATAAGTAGACTGCTCCCTTGAAGGACAACTATAAAAAACCAACCACGAATTGTAATAGTCCATCCAAAAATAAGACTACACTATATCTCTCAAATAAAATAATTCTTGAGCTTCCCGCATTGATCAAATTCAAGTATACCTCAAGGAGAACCTATTTTATCCCAGTATAGGCTTCCCACATCGATCAGTCTATATAAAAAAAGAAAATAAAAAATCAAGAAAAATACAAACTTTTCATCATAGAAATGCCTATTTTGGTTTTGGGTATCTTGCAGAAGGGGCATGTTGTACCACAACAAGGTTACGCTAAACAATCCCTTCCACCTTACCTTTTGTTTATTATTTTATACATCAACTCAAGGGACGTGGCATGTATTCTACACATTGTGATCACATGAACTATTTCAAATCTCGACCTATAAATCATGTAGTGTATCTACGGACTTATGTTAAAATAAGTCTAAGGGTATAACATTTATGGTCTTTACCAATTTGGAGCATTTTGATTCTTGTCAGTTCATCTTTTCCTCTCTTGATTGTTTCTTTAATAGGACAGGATCGTCAAATTCACTTTAACCTTGACACCTTCATCTAATCATACACCTAATTCACCTTACCTATTACCTATTTAATATTTGACCTTGCCTATTGTTAAACATTTCTTTCCCAACTAACCTAACTATCTAACCCACCTATTCATCTTACCTAACCCCATGAAATTCTTCCCTAGTTTATAGGAGAACTACATCGGCCTGAGGCCCATTTTACAAGGGCTATGTACATAGAACTCTTTAGGCATGGGGCCCTCTGAGGTTAGCTCAAACCCCCTCATCATTTTCCCCATAAAAAAAATTAGGTTGTTAGTTTCTATCAAAACAATAATTTGGAAGTTAACTACAAAAAACAAAACCATACATAACTCATATACATCATCATTTATTATCCATAATACTAATAACTTGGAAATTAAATCAACATAAACACAACCAAACCATGCCTACATCTAAGTTTACATAATATAAATAACTTGGAAATTAAACCAAACCATGCCTAATCATCTAAGTTTCCATGACATCAATAAAATGGAAATAAAATTACAACATATATCAGTACTCAAACCATGCCTACATGTCTACATTTCCATAATAACAATACATTGGAAATTAAATCAAACACATCACATAAAACCATCATTATAGACTATATAAATGGAATTTATATGTGTCAATACATATATACATAGATATAAATTCAGTCTCTCAAAACTCTCATATATACCTCATGTCTTCGATACACAGGCCAATATATATATATCAAAAATAAAAATACAACGTATCTATCTCCCCAATATCATATATGCAATGGGCCGACACCTCTACTTTTCTCTTTGGTACCCTCATATGGCCCCTTCCTCTTCTTAATTGTTACCTCTACCTGACTCTGTCTATGAGGCCGATGGGTCTTTGAGATGCTAGAACTGTGAGTCCGTGAGTTGGTCATGGCAATCACTACTTGTTATGCTCTATACTCGCCATACATCACATAAGGGATGTCACTCTCCATCAATTAGTCTTGATAGTATCAAACCTCTGACACAACATCTTTGTAACTAACCATATAAATTATTTGGGGAGGTGTCATAGCTCTAACACCCACTTGTATACCCTGTACCTGTACCAGTGGTCACTATCCTCCTATCTATAACATGAGACCTTTTCCCGGTTCCTGTACCTATACAACAAGATCCTGTTCCATTTTTAGTGCATGTGTATATGCCTGCACCTATGCCTGAGCCTATGCCAACTAGCCCTATAAAGTGGTAACATGTGCCTGTAAATTGGAAACCTATCCTTGTAGCCCTACAACCTGCCCCCATCTCCTTCCTATACCTCTATCTGGGTTGTTTTCAACCATCCCTATAAAGTGAAAACCTATGCATGTAGTGTGGAAATTTTTTCTTACAGCCTTGCAACCTATCCCCCATCTCCTATTGGTGGTTGTGTGGTGACCTGAACCTGAGCCTGCACTTATGCAAGCTACCCATGTAATCTAGTCACCTGTCCCTAAAGGGTGGCCACCTATGCCTAGGCCCAAGTAAGCTGTAACTTTAGGGAAATCACCTGCCCCTATAATTTGTCCCTCTAACTATCACCATAGCTTAGTTTGGATTACTTGGCCATTGCAGTGCTGCTTGTGACTGATCTATCCACCAACGTTATCAATCTATCTATTAGCCACCCATTCCTCCTGCCCTGTCGGATGTGGTGGAGATAAAGGTCTCTCCACATCATCTTTGCGATACTATAGGAATAGTGGAGGCACATCCAACTGAAGCCCAAATTGGCATCAGACTTGGTTGAATAGAATAATATTATGCTCCTTGGGTTGTTGTCACTATATCAACCTAAATAGCTGTAATCCTGCTAAATCCTCAGCCATTCCCCCATAGGAAGGAAAATCAACATACGCTCACCATAAATTATCCAAAGTATATAATCCATCTAATATCTATTGATAATATGTCACATTTCATGACACCTTGTCCAATCGTAGATGTGACCCAACTAGTACCCACCTTATGTATCCATCCCTATAAACCCCCACATTCCAATCTTTTCTTGGAAGTCCTTGTGGGTGCACACATACTATGTGCTCATTTTCCAGACAATGCATTAGATAAGTGCAACAAATACCAAGCCACCCAATCCTCTGATACACCCATAACTCTCTATATAACTGTATCAAGTAAGTTAGCACACATGAAAAACACACTCACTCCTCTATCATATCCTCCAATACACCAATCAAGGCAAAAGGAAATCTACCACCCTCTGAATCTGAGAGAGCATAACATCCCACAACTACCATCATCAGGAATTTTAATTTGTTCTCTTAAGGATGTACAACATACATATCCTTGTAACTGATGCTAGCACTATGGTATCTAAAGTCAATCATCATCTCATGAAATACTTTCACTATAGGATCAACCTACACCTTTGACAAAATATGATATAATTTCTCCCCAATAACGGTGCCACAAAATCTTGTAGACATCGTCCAGTGTGACCATCATCTTCCTGGTTGATAAATGAAAGGTGTTTCTCATTGAGTTCCATCTATCGATGAGAGAGAACATAAAACTTTTATCTCATATGATGAGCCAAAATCTCCTCACAGCACCGAGCCCCACATCCTGCATATGTGAGCACTCATCAGCAGTAACACTAGGCCGCATCTGTACCAATAAAGGTGGCACTATGTCTCACAAATTCAACTCCTGACATGGTAGCATCATTACCATTTAAATTTTTCAACCAAATAGCCCTTTCTATCATTTATTGTATCCTACATAGTCACACACCCACCTGCAATTTTACTAACCCTAAATACCTTCTACCCCATTCACTCACCCACCATATATTCTACCTTACCTAAACATTTATACTTAATCTGATTCACTTTTTTTCACTCCTTCACTGATTTACCCACCCATACTTGGGGTAACCTACACTTTAACCACACCTACATTAACTCTAAATCCACCCAATTCTTTTGTTTCAAACCCCTAGTCCATTTACACCTACTTCCCCACACACTCAACTATCCTACTCTTCTCTATTTTTCCATCATAGCTCCCATTTTTAAGCCTTAGCCACTTTTAATAGTGACCAAAACTGGTCACCCTAACTGGTACAAAGTCCCCATTTAGCCCCATCAATTTCAAATAGCTCACCGACGTCACTTAAACCCCGACTGATGCTAGTTACTGGTTCATCCCTAGGGTCAAACCCCAATGCCCCCATTTTCCAAAAAATTAACAAAAACACCTAAAAAATACCCCAAAATTCTCCCCAAATTTCATCTAATTCATTTTACCACCTACTTACCCTACATTTGGGCCTCCCCATACCTAATTTCTCCCTCTTTTCCCCAAATTTCCAATCAAAATTCAAAAACCAAATTCTTCATTTATCTACTTTAGTTTTACTCAAAAACACCAATTGGAGATCAAATCCTACCTCTACTCAACATCTCCTCCTCAGTGGGATGTTCTGTCTCAGAACTGGAGGTCCTCCAACACCCTCTCCTACCTCTGTCATGAATAAATCAACCTCTCAGCTATTACCTAATCAAATTGCTTGGCTAGATCTCGTGGTCCCGTCAAACTCCACTCCTATCACCCTTTCTCACCTTGCCAATCAGCCCTCTCATCCTCTTTGATGTTTTTCTCTTCAAGCCTCTCTTTCTGTCATTTTCCAAACGTAGAAATAATCAAATGATTCTATTTTACACAGATTTTTCCATTTTAACTCATTTCTTTTCTGACCAACATTGGTCTCATGCCCTAGAAAACCAGAATCAGTTACCTTAATTCACATCGGTTCACCCTTGATCGGTATCAGTCACCTTATCAACCTACTTATACCTAATTTACCCAAAAATTTGATGTCAGATACCATTTTCTTATAACCACAACCCTACCATAGCCCTACAAGCTCACATAATAGCCTTATTACCTAACCCACAAACTCAGTGTACTTCGGGACATATTTGTTTTTTCCTATACCTTGGCCTTGCCTACGGCCTTACCTATTTACCCAACCAAACCCGGCTATTAGACACTGGAATTCACTTACGCGTTGTACCTTGTGATGAAGTTACTCGTATTGTTTAGCCTACCAACCTTGCCTTACCTAATGCCATGATGTTTATCTTGACCATCCCAAACCTTTTGGTGCTTTAGAACCCCCGTACTTCTTGTTCCTACACCTAGCCTCATTGTGATTCAAGACCGTATCCTATAGTTTGGATACCTGAACCATATCAACCTTATTTGAATAAACTATCAACCTTTGACGATGTAGATTTTGTGAGATCTGTAACCTAGTGTCTTGTTAGATTCTACACGTGTGTGTGTGTGTTGAATGTCCCTGCCTATTACCTATACCCAAAATTATCATTTCCCATGCCCGTACCCAACCTTATTTTTCTTCACCTACAATTTTATCAAACTCATTACCAATTCAGCCTACTCCTTCATCAGATGCACATTTGAGGGGGATTAGCTTCACCCATACCTTGGGAAATTTAACGTCAACCTATTCTTGGGGTAACCACTCCTGGTTTTGTCAGTTTCTCTTATCAATACAAGCTACATGACAAAAAGGGGCAAATATACACACCCAAAATTGGGTCACAACCCTTTAAATTCCCTTTGACTAATTAATTCAATATTATTCCCCTACCATTCCCACTTGCACACCATTTTAATTAATTTAACTACCCCAATTAAGTTAATTAGGTACATCATTTAGCTACCTCACTTATCGACCTCACCTTTTCACCTCACGCTAGACCCATTTTAAGCCTATTAATTGCCTTAGACTGATTCCCCACTTATCCTAACCAACTAGGACTCTTTCAAACCCTAACTATTCATGACCTATTAATCCTCTAACTAATTACACACTCTAATTTATGTTATTCAATACTCCAGACCCAGACTAAGCCAAAGACCACAAAAAATTTGGGAGAAAAACCCCTATTTTTGGTAAGTTATACCAATTCTCCTTAACCGATGTCGGTTATTCCTCGGCCAACGCTGGTCACCTTACCATGATTGGTTGGATTAAATAATATTTCTAAACTCTTTTCTCAGCTTCTAAATCTGATTTTCTAGCTCTTGGTACCTTACATCATGATCCTTGAGATTTCCAATGACCTTGCGACATATTAGAGACCTCTATAACATCCAAACATCACAGTTCATCAAAAAATTGATCCAGAGCTCCAATGTACTCAACGGGAAGCATCATGTCCTCTTGCCACTATTGCATTCATTCGAGATCACTTTTTCCTACAACCATCACTATCACTAGCTTTCTACCTATATTCCACAAGTAAATATTATTTTTTCTTCACCATTTTTAGTAGATTAGTCATTTTATTAGCTATCTTTTTCACTCCATATTCTATCTTACCCAGATCTCTCCACACACTACCTTTGTCTAACTATCTTCCCATTCACCTTCTAGACATTTCCCAAAAACCATTCTAATCACCTTTGAGTCCTTATAAAAATCCCACAGCCTTACCTAAACTCCCTTCACTCTCTATGCAGTCATAGAGAGATCCCATCAACCCCATTTTGAATATTATTACCAAATTTATCTTACTATCACCAGTCACCAAACCAGCATTGGTCATTTACCTGTATTGGCATCAGTCACCTAACTGATACTAGTCTTTGTGACTTGGAATATTTTCAAACCAGTAAGCTCATATCTCTTTCCAAACAACCCAAAACCTAACCAAATATTCTCCAGTCCTCTTTTACAGCCTCTGTCACACTTGCATGCCTTCAACCACCTACCACCCTTCCATATTTAGTATTGCATGTGTTTACTAGACTATATTTGAATTATTATGTTTCTGTAGGATACCTAAACTATACAACTACAATAGGCCTAATTATTTCATGTTCTTATCAACATTTAATATTTAAAAAGTGGATTGACAACCTTCTAGGAAGCACATCACTTCTCGGATCTAACCTTTTGTTAGGAAATCCACCAATTATTGTTTTAATCCTATTTTGTGGTCTTGTGTTCTATTTCAGGTTGTTCCTCTTAGCCAAAGGGATTCTCTTTACAATCAAGGTGGACAACATTTGACACATGTGCAACAAAATCTTCAACTATCACAGGTATTCCTCTTCGCCCCTACCTATTATCTATTTTATCACATACTTTGTGGTGAGACACTAATGCATAATGTATTTATGCATATTCCCACATCACTAGTTGTTATTCATTACCATCATATTACTTCTCACCTTTCTTCTAGCACACAAGCCCTTGAAACCCTTATTCACACATTACAAGCCCAAATATTACAATTACAACAAGATGCATTTTCTAGTTGTCATAAAATGGACTCCACTCAATTGCTTCATAATATAATCTCTTAAGAAGCAGCTTTTTATCCCTTTCCTATTGGTTTTTTCCCATCACCATCATATTTATTATGGAAAGAGTGATCCTAAAAAATAACCTTTGATCATTTCATGTAGCTTGTTTTGACTATGCCTCTCAAAACATCTTACTCACCAATATTTTCCGTCATGGGTTTAAGGACTTTATCTTGCAATTGTTTTATGATCTACTAATGCATTTGTATGATCCTTCATGGCTTTGGAAACTTTTTTTTTTCATAATTCTCTATGAAAATTGGCGAAAAATTCCTATGACCAAATTTCTAAATTTTACAAAGGATTTAATTTAAGTATTAGTGAATATATGTTTTACTCAATAAGACTATAATTACTAAAATGGATAATAACTTAGCTTATAGTGAAATATAATATCTTTTCACACAAATATTTCTTTTTCTCTTACAAGAATCTATTTTATTTGATAATTTCCCATAATTTTATCATATATGTCATATCCTAAATGAATGTGAGGGTAAATTACTACATGTGAATAAGAATAGGTATGTTGTTAGATTCTCTGCTATGCCTAATTTTAAATTTCATAACATATCTACATTAAAAGGAAATACTTCTGATACTAAAGCTACTATAAAGGAAATTGTTAATGTCATCTTCAAGCTAATAAGGTACAATTATAACCTTTATGAAGGAAATTCATGCATCTATCCTATTTGCCCACATCATGCTAAATAAATTACTTGAGTGAAATATTATGTATCTCCCTCCACCACTTGAGGTTGATGCAATAAAGACTCAAATTCATTTTTTTAATGATAATTCTTATTGCAGCTATCATAGATATATTAGCCATATCACTAATTAATGTATCAACATAAATCATGTTATACAAGATCTTATTAATTTAAAATCCATCAAATTAGATGAGCCCACTAAATCCTCTTGGCATACCAATAATATTTCAACATTGAAAATATTTATTGATCTGTTTCCTAGTCTTGAGATTGAAAAATATACTTCTAAAGTGCATACTTATCATGTGGTACAACCTCTATAATGATTATTACCTATGCTACCTTCTACACCGATTATCACTTTTGATGACTATAATATGGATTATATTGTTATCTAGGATACTGTGAATATTTGCATGTCTATTAATCAAATCCATATCCATAATGTTTTGTTTGATCCACATACAATGTATAATCTATGTACTTTCAATCTTCTTCACATGCCTTTGTTATTCTAATAAGTACATTGCATGAAATTATATTATTTTAATTAAATATTATTCTAGAAATTAGTGTTAGGGGTTTTACTATAAATTTCCCATTCACAGTGGCTCCTAGTCTTATTTTAGATGACATTAATTTAGGTATTCCTTGGGTATGAACACTTAGGGTTATCCCATTTATTTTACACCAATGTGTTAAGTTCATTAACCAACAACTTCTCATAATTCAAGGTATTCATTTTGATTGTCATCTTCTAATGTTATCTTGTCATGATTCTATAGTTCCTCCTTTTAAGTCTCCTTATCATCCTTCTAGAACACATATTATATACTTCTTATATATCTCCTTAGTATTCTAAGAGGCCTTCAATAACACATGTTGTATATATAATATCTATCCCTCCTAAGTCTCCTAAGAAGTATTCTCCCATATATGTTACATCTAGTGGCTCCCTCCCTCCCATTATTCGTCATATGTCTTCTTATGTTTACTTATATGTTTCAGCTCTCATTCTTCAATTCCTCTACATAGACATACCCCATCACACATTGTCTCTTGTGGATATAGTCCACCTTTCTCTCCTCCCATGATTTCTATCACACATGATTGATACTTATGTCCCACTCATATATGTGAATTGTTTATTGGCACAATTAAGAGACATGCCCCTAATATCTCTTAGCTCATCTTTTCCTCTTCACAAGGCCTTCACTGGGTAGATCTTGTTTTACCCTTCTTTCTATACATATCCAAATTTTCAATTTTATAAAAAACATTCACATATTTACAAAAATATTAAACCATGACCTATGCACATAGCTTGCATTTTTAACAGTTTGCATTACCCATGTTTTTACTATGGTTTGACTGATAGCAATATCTTCTTTCCTCATTATACACATGTGTTCACAAGGTATATTGAGATTGATGTATGACCCAAAAATTATTACATGCTAATAACAGATAACTTAGCTCCTCACATTAAATTCTCTTAGGGGAGTCCCTCCACACTATACAAGTGCTATTATTTCATTACAGTTCATTTCTACTTCCTCATTACACATGATTACATATATTGTGTATATATTATTTTTGAACTAGTAGGACTAACACATTTGTCTTGTGTAATGTTTATGTATCTTGCTTCATGTTCTCTCTTATTACTTATTTTCTTTTATCACTTTATGAATTTAATGTTTATTTATATATGTTAGTTATTTCCTCGCACTACTACTTGTCTACTTCGTTGTATTTTTCCTAAGTTTCTTTCTTGTCTTTTGAAACCAAGGTTTTCCCATGTTTATGGATCTATTACTTATGTTCTGAAATTTATTGTCTTATTTGTAACCTAGGTGACTTGATTGTCTTGAAACGCCATGGATGTCCCATTTTTATAGATTTATTACCATAATTTAGTTTCTTATTTATATTATTTATATGATATTCATCCTATTTACTCACTTTATTTTTGTTTTGTCTATAATCTAGTTCTATTATATCTAAAAAAGTTCTTATTAGTATTGTTCTTGTATTTATCACTACCTTTGTTTCTCTAGTTACTAAGTTTGTTTTCCTTTGTGAGTTCCATGGTTTCCCCCAATTGTATCCCCTTTTACAATTATTGTTTTCTCAACAATGGCCACCACTTAAGAATTCTACATTCTCCTACATATTTTAACACATATAGTGCATGGGTACACATATATTACTTTTATCCACATGAATGAATGATTTAAGTTACATGCACCTTAAAGTAGGGGAAGTCATTGGGATATATTTTTATACTTACACGTAGAATTATATGTTTTGATTCATGTTTTGATAGGGAAAAATTATTCTGAAATAATTTCAAACATAAAATTTTCACATAAAACAAATAGGGTAAAATCCATGCAGAAGGGTCGATACCATATGGATATTCTTGACAGTAACATACATTTTTCCTTTAGGAAAAAACACCATATTTTGGTATTTTAGTTTCATATTTTCTCATCATGAATACATGATTTTGGAACAATATCAAACTTAGTTGACATAGTTCATATCAATTTACATGGTGCATGAATATTTCACTCCTTATCCACTTTAGTACTCCATTCTAGTTATAAAATTAATGTGTTTTGGGGGGAATGGGGTTCCTTATCCATTGATATTTCAACATATTTCATACTTTTATGTTGTTGAACTAAAAACAAGAAGAGCATGGGTACACTCATTCACTTTTATACCTTATGTCTATATATCCATCCATTATTTTTTGGATCCATCTACAGTGGGTATGGTTCATGGGGTTATGGATAGTATCGAAGTGTCTATGTTCTTAATGAGAAATATTTCCTCACATCATTTTAAAGGGGAAGATATCAAAATTATTAAAATATTTTATAAACGATATTCTTCCTTAACAAGGTGCATTATTACTAATTTATTATTCTTTATATACATTAGATTCAGTGTTTGATTGCATTCACCCATAATATAGTATCTCCTTCAACATAATCAGGGACTAATAACCCCTAATCCTTTAACAAAGTTCTGGAAAAAATAATCCAAATATCCAAATATCCAACTACAATAAAGGAATAGGAAGCTCTTCCCTCAAAAATAAAAAAGGGTTACTATTTCCATGTTTTACATATCTTCATTTCACTTTATACAAGTTCAAATTTTATAGTTACTATTGAGTTACATTTCAATTCCTACTATGGATAGTGACTATACTCTATGTTCTGGGTTTCATCATGGACTGTGTCAAAACCAACATATATGGAAAATAAAAAAATTGATCCAAGAAAACGTTTATATATAAACTCAAGTATATTTTCCTTAAAACATGCAATTTTAATTTCATACTTAAAGGGGAGAAAATATACACACTACAATATGTAAAATTCACTTATTTACACTATTTATTTGTATTGTGATTTTTTGCTAAGATAAAAAACAACATCCTATTCTCAATCATTGTATTGTTTCCATCCTGTACCTAGCTTTCTCATTTTCATATAGCTAAGTGTGAAAAATTATGAATGTTAATAATTAAGAAAAATTCTCTAAATATTCTTTCCAATATGTAACGTTGAAGTTTTAGTTATCTCTTCTTTGTCAAAATTATACAGTTCAGTTATGTTCTATAATCTAATCCTAGTCAACCTATACTTTCCTAGCAATAACACATCTTCTAACTATGTTTTTTATACACCATCATTTTTTAGATATGTAGATATTTTTGGTTCTAACTTATCATGATATTATACCTTCAAACCCACATATAAGAAAGTTAACATTACCTCTTTTACCAACCTAATAATCACTGAGCATACTCACTACAAAGAAATATATAAGGGAGAGAAGGCTCTCTAAATATTCATAAATATGATGCTCATCTATTAGGGAAGCCACTATTATAGTTTTAAATTACTCATATAGGTTAATCAATCTAGCTTTCCTCAAATAAAATAACACCAAACTCCCTAATTTTAAGCCTTAACAACAACACAATTCTATCAAGAATGATCAAAGTGGTTCAAGTTACAAAGTACCTACATTCATATAGATGTTACATGATATGTGGAGAACTACATGTGGTTTGAGGAAAATTGGAAGTAGTACTGATGTAGGTAATACTCAGATTTCACGTCAACCTAAACAATAACCTCCTTACAGGGTTTTTCACCAATGGTTATGATTTTTGTGTGATTTAATTGATCACATGCAATTTCAACATTGTAAGATAACTAATATTTGATACAGAAGTACAATTTAAAGCCATAAAAGGATGTATAAGGTCATGTTACCCAATTATAGATGCATAAAACACAGTATAAAAGGGGATAGGATTAAATTATACATCTTAACCAAGTTGTATGGTCCTCTACCAGGGAATTTTCTTATCACATAATCAGTGAGAGAAGCTTTTGTAGGCTCTCTAATCCTATATTATCCATTGTATCTTCCCATATTTCTCTTATGTGTATCTATATATACATGTATATTCCTCTTGTTTTTTTTTAATCTTGTATCCATTTATTATAAGAACAAGTACATATTTTTTATGTTTTGCAATGATCCTTGGAAGTTTTGAAATCAAAATAAATCATAGTTTCCTAACCTAGGATTCCTTTATATTTTTGTATACTCCATAAAAATTTATTAATATTAAAAATTGTGTAAAAAATTATGTCGAAAGGTCATAGGATTTACCATGATGCATGTCCCTTGAAACATGCCATGTTAAAAAAAGTCTATGTGTCTAAATTTTAAATTTTACTTAAATGACCATGGTTTCTGCCTTACATTGGGATTTAAAAGTCTAAGTAGATAAAATTAAAACTTATTATTAATCCTAAACAACAATTAATCAACATCTTATTCCTTACAGATAATATTCTTGCATATTAGGGTACTTATATAATGTCAACATGGTATTCAATATGATTTAATTATGCACCTACCATGTAAATAATTCATCCAACCAAGCTAATGAATGACCCTACAACAATTAATTCTTATAACACTATTCATTACCTTGGTTTTATTATAAATATAAAAAAATTATTTGTAAATGTCATGGAATTTAGAATAGAAAACCTTCTCAAAAAGTTTATGCATTTTCCTTCTCTCTCGTTTCTCTCCTCATTTCTAGTCTAAGTTATTAAGTGCACATGCTTAGTTTTAGTTTAATGAATGTTAAAGGAATCTTCCAAATTATTGATTTGAATATAATAAAATATAGTGACTATAAATTCATAACACACTTCTTGTGCATTCAACAATTTTTTTTATCAACTCTTGGAAGTTTAGTCTTTCTCTTAGACTCTTACACCAACCTTTGTCTTGATTGAGTGAATATTGATCTAAGTGAAAAAATGGATTTAATATATCTTTATGGTTAAATGAGTTACGAATTCCCTTGTAAATATTCTAATTATTTATATTTTCCATACCTTTCTAATTTTTAGTATATTATAACTCTCTTAGAAGTAGGACGTAAAGCTTGTAATCTCCTTATGAAGCTCATTATCTATATTACATGTGATAATCACATCTTAATATTTATGTTGAAGGATTTCACACAATTTTTAGACTATAAATAAATTTTAATAAATTAGTTTTTAATGGGAAAATATATTGAGGTGTTCTTATTGTGATTGATTTTTAAGACACAATTTCCTTTGGATAGGAAAAAATAGCAAATACACTCATAAAATCATAATATCCACTAGACCACCTTGAGTTATTCCTAACAAAATATTATAGGCACCATGGCCTAGTGTAATTGAAACTTAGCGAGATCATTGCACATGTAATCCACTACAATATTGTATCTAATGCCATGTGTGCCCTTCTTTCAAGAGAGTTAGCGATCATCCTAGTTGTGTATATCTCTACCTATTATTGCCGTCTGCTCATGCACCACCCCTATTCTCATGGATACCAACACATTTAGGAAAAGGACGAGCATGTAAATTTTGTGGAAAAACATATTTTTCCATTAGAAGGAGAGTGAATTTTCCAAATCATAAGCATTTTCCTTAGAAAATGGAAGAATCATCACCAAATCAAAGTCTTATGAAGGATAATTCAAGTTTATAATCCTTATAACTAATGGGAATCATGAAATGAACAAGGGAAATACATCTTGAGGCAACCTCATCATGAAAATAGTTAACCTCATGCTACTACTCACTGTATTAAACCATTATTTTTCCCACAAGTACCATTCATCACATATTAGTTTGGAAACATTAGTTACCTATTAGTGCAAAATTATAACACCCTATGAATGCTTGTAAGTGAATTGTTTGGGAAATCAATGTAATTTGCTAACATGGAATTATCTCAAGGTGTGGGACCTTGCAATTTTAGATAAATCTCCAGAGAAAGTTGGATCTTCTTCCTAATATAATGCTAAAAATACTCCTAAATGCTGGAAATACACTTATGTACTCCTATTTTATGCTTCCAAGAGATCAGAGAGAGAGGAAAATACATTAAAAAAAGAAAAAATCCTACACTTAGGAAGTGATAGAACCAATAGAAGGGTGTCAAATATTCTACTGAGGGAGAAAGAAAAAGGAAAATTAAGTGGAAGAGGTTAGAAAAACTATAACACAGTTCCTAGTCTTCATTCACCACCAAAACTCTATGAAACACAACAATAAAAACCTGTAAATGACTAAAAATTGCACAAAAATGCAAGAAAATGAGAAAGGGTTGAAATAACACCACAACGCAAAATTTTATTAATTCAAACGGTTTCATAGTCCATTACATCTACAAAATAAAGGCATAAATCCATTATATAGGCCCATGTGAAATGTTTAAACTCAATGGAAATGAGAACAAAAATTTCAATATTTTTTCTAAGTCCTATAATATCTCCGCCTCAAAATGAGAAGAGTTTACAATATACAAGTGAATGTGTGTGTGTGTGTGTGTGTGTGTGTGTGTGTGTGTGAGAGTGAGAGAGAGAGAGAGAGAGAGAGATGAGAGAGGAGAGAGAGAGAGAAGAGAGAGAGAGAGAGAGAGAGAGAGAGAGAGAGAGAGAGAGAGAGAGAGAGAGAGAGAGAGAGAGAGAGAGAGAGAGAGTCCTTGATTTCTGCTCCTACCCACCAAAAAATATCATTGAATGCTCTAAAAAAGGTGTGGGCACATCTTAAAACTCATCCCCCATGTATTCCATCTTCTAGAAGAAGAAAAGAGGACCATACTTCATTAATGTTGGTAGTTGGATGCCTGGAACTGTACTTTTTTTTGTGCTAGAAACATTTTCCAATTTCTAGCATATCTAACCTCAGTAAAATTGAGAAATAGAACTCTCATTACATGGAGGACATTGTGACCTTTCCAAGGATATAAATTTTTTGAAAAACGAAGCAATGGATAAAAATTTATGACCATTTTCAATTCACACGAAAAAACTATCGTTTTCCTTTTTTTGCGTGGCTTTTCCTTTGTTGCGCGGATTTTTTTCCATTGTTGTGTGACTTATCCTTTATTGTACAACTTGTCCTTTGTTGTGCATATTTTCCTTTGTTGCACATATTTTTCACTTTGTTGCGTGGATTTTTCCTTTTTTGCATGAATTTTTCCTCTATTGCATTTTTTTTCCTTTGTTGTACGGCTTTTCCTTTGATGCACAACTTTTTCCTTTGTTGCACGGCTTTTCCTTTGTTACACAATTTTTCCTTTATTGCGCATTTTTTTTTTCAATTTTATCAAAATTTTCACTCACTCCTTAGAATTTTCTTGGATTAGGGAGTTAGGAAAAATGGAATGAAGCCCTCAAAAATAAAATTTCACCATTTTCTCAAATTTTGTTCCAAATTTGGTCAAGTTCTGCACCTTTTGAAACCCAAAAGAGAAGAAATGTGCCAAATGATCCTTAGACTTCCCAAAATCACTGCAAGTGTTCCAAAATCATGGAAATTTACTTGAAAACTCTAGATTTAACCTTGAAGCCCTTATCAACTTTCCATGTCCAATTTTCTCTAGTTGTCCATTTTATCAAGGGGTAAAAATGGATAACATCACCCTCTTGATATTTCAGGTTCATAACTTGAATTACCTAAATACCCAAAGAGAAACATGTGAGAAATACATTGATGGTGGCACCTAGAATAGATACATAGGAACATATTCAAAAGACTTTAGGGACAACCTTATAAACATGTAAATCCCCTCTTGAGGACATAATCTATAAGTTCTTTCCCTTTGTACTTAATGACATATCATATAGGTGGTATCTAGGCCTTCGTTGCAGGTTTCATCACCCCATGGAATGACCTATAAAATGCATTCATTGACCCTTATGACATTGGTATATGTCCAACCAGATTATACCATTAATTTATAACCATGTGTAGAGAATATCATGAACTAATGAACTACTTCAATGACAAATTTCAAAACAATCTATATCAATGAATGAAGTCCCATTACAAGAAACGGAAGATGTACTGATCCAAACCTAAATCAAATGATATGTATCCCCTTATCTTAATTTTTTGTGTCCCAAGCATATTTCCTTCACTTCTTTGACCCCTAAATATAAAGAGGCCCTTAACATAAATCAATATATCATGCCTCAAGGAAATGTACCTTTGTGTCTCTAGGGAAACCAACTTCGTTATGAGAAAACAAAACATATAAATCAAGAACTCACATATAATCATTCCATTCTTAAATTAATTTAATAATGCACATATTTTAATGTACACCTAATTTCCTACTCAATTGGCATCTATTCATTCCCCCATAAGTCTTCCATTGTTTTCATCCTTTTTAGATTTGATTGAGATTTACACCTATAATGAAAAATGAATGAAATAAAAGCAACAAGGGGTTATTATGACTAGTTAACTTCGAAAATTAACCATTCAATATAAAAATAACACATTATTACTTGCAAAAATGTACATGATATAATAAAATTTTACAAACATAACATATGGAGTTCACTTAGCTTATTATAGATTATTCTAAACTAATTTTGATGATATGAATGATGGAAATGGGAGATCTAGACCTGATAATGCCTCAATAAAAAAATTGTGACTTGAAGATTCACTTGGGAATGACCATACAATAGGGATAGGAATGTCTGTTTGATATTTCCTATGATCAGAAAATATAATCTATAAAATTATATGTTTTTATCTTGTTTCAATATATTATCCACACTTTGTCGATCACTATGACCCACATTATAAGAACCTCAAAATTATATACTCAACCTTTCAAAACCTAAATATAGATAGATATTCCTACAAATACAAACATTATTTGGTTTGTGATAACACCATACACCATAAAAATTTGAAATACTCCTAAAATGATTCAAACCATGAATTTTTATCCATATAAAAATGCGATATCTAGATGTAGTGAAATCAGATTGGACATCTTTCATTTGAAAAGGATTGACTTGAATGTCTCTCTTGTAAATATATTTGAGTGAGTGATTTTGAGTGTTTAAAAAATGTGGGAATAAATCACCTATACCTTATGGGAAGCTTTAAACTTGTAGATGGATTTAACCTAATGAATTTTCATAGGTATTTGTAGAGTGTAGGAATCTTTACGTGCCTTTTATGTTATATTTTGTAATAGGAGGCCATAAACGAGTGTTATCTACTACATGAGGTGAATTTCACTTTCCTATATATGCTTTCAAATTTTATTTAAGTTACCAAAGTTGATTGAGAAGGAGAAAATGACCCAAAGAATAATGTGTAACTTAAAGTTTGGGATCAAAATGAGTAAGTTCAAAACTGTACACTAAAAAGTCTCACAAATATATGGAAATTTTTAACCATCTTATAAATTTTTGAACCTAGAGGGGAAATTAAAAGTGTGAATTTTGGATAGCTGACAAGTGGATTTTCTAAATGGATTTGATGAATTCAATTCATAGAAACTACTAACTAATGAGTATGTATGACTCTAAACACTATACAATAGACCTAGAGATGTACTATATGAGAATGAGTAAAATGCACTTGTTTGAAAACGAGGTAAATGTTGAGACTACTAGTTTCAAAGAGTTGAATTACGAAAATTGAATGCCTAAATTTTCCACCCATTTAAGTTTGAAATTAAATTACTTGCTTTAAGGGAAAATATACCCTATTGTTTAGACACACTTTGTCTTGGCTCGATGTTTGTTTTGTAAGATCTTGTTTTATTGGTGTTGGAGTGCACCATGATGTAACATGCAACAAAGAGTAGAAACTGAATAAATTTTAAATGTGCTCAAATTTATCTAGAAAAAAGATACACATGCCCCCAATATCACTGAATTTGGAACATGTTGTTATGGATAAGAAGGAATGAAACATTTAATAAATTGAGTCATATGAGTATGAAATTATGGAAAAAAAATGTTTCTGTAAGTGAAAATATGAAACTACTCAGAACTTTTTTGTAACTAGACAGAGGGAAAAACAAAAGAAATGGGTCAAGAACATTCATATGGTCTTGGTTGCATTTTATGTTTTTGCCCTTATAATTACTTTGTTGAATTTTTGTGTCTGATATTAATTTTGATTCGTTTTTACTTATTCTTTCCTATGTTTGAGCCCATAATTGTGTTTTTGTCTTTTCTAGTTGTAGAATATATCAAAATGAATTCCACCTCTTTTAATGTGCATTTGATACAGAGTGTGATCACATGGATCAAATGAATCGATCTGTAACCACGTATGATAATTTGCATATAAAATGCATGAAGGGATGATGTGGTGGCCATAAAGAATAACTTGTACATAAAAATAGGAGTTGAAGGGTGGATAACATGGCATGAAACAAGAGAAAAAATAGCAACAAGAATAATAACAATAGTTATGTCAACACGAAAACTAGTAGTAGTCAACAATAGTCATGTATATGTAAGTGTAAAGATGAGAGTGCATATACAGTGTCACAAAAAAGGCATAGTGCCATAAACATGGGACACCCATAAGTTTTACAAGACAATAAAGGACCTTGGGCCTACAATGAAGAGATGAAATTTCACACAAGAAAGGAATAATGCAAAAAAATGAGAACCCACATTGTCACCAAAAAAAACAAGGCCCTTGGGCCACAAAAAGAGCAACAAACAAGTAACCACACACAACTATAAATCATTGTATAGAAAAAAAAAGTAGAATAATGAGACAAAGTTACATAACATGTGATATAAATAACCACATGAAACAAAACATTGTTAAACACTACACAAGAAATGTTTATTAGTCATGTTCTCTCAAAAGATAGAAAATACACTATGTATGTAGTTAATAATATAAAGAAGTAAAATTTTTACTATAATAAAATAATAAAACCTGAATTATTTGGATGGATGCCCCCAAAATAATTATATAAGGAACCATAATATCACGCATAATCATGTATCGATATGCACTATCATCTATCAACATATCTATAGGGAAGAAAACAAAGTTATTGATTTCTTGGTCAACTTAGGGATGTCATCTAATGATCCACAGATTTGAGATTGGAAATTTTCTGGAGCACTTTCTATTAGTGTTAGAAAATGACTGCCCAAAAGGTTGATAACTATTAGCAACATGTTGCCTTTTATTGTAATTTTTTATTTTTCTTCATCTTGTGTCAACAATTATAATATCCTTTCGTATCCCCTCCATTGTCGGAAGGAGTAATTAATTTTCTATTATTACCATTTATTGCTATGATGAGACTTGTGCATGTGAGGTGGATCTCTTAATCATATCTCATTCATAGAAAAAATTTAATTATGGAAGTCCCTTTCCAGATCACCCTTTGGCATGTGTGAGCAACAGGTCTGAAAAAGCTAATAGTCCTTTATTAAATCCCCTTGGGATAATTTTTGAATCGGTCCGGTCGATTTCATTTTTGTCAAAATGGCGGGTTCTCTCCGCAAAGTTGAGCCTACTAGTTGTGATGAATTATGGAATGACCTATATGTTTGGAACCTATTATAGGAGAAGGGGGTCACTCCTTTCATAGAGCGAATTTCTAGACAATCTAGTTAGAGTTTCTAATAGTATCCTAACATCATGGAAAAAGGGGAAAGTCAAGGTGGGTTGGAATAAGTTTTATATTATTAAAGACTCCATTTCCACCACCATTGGCCTTCCTACCATTGGGGATATGTATTTCAAGTGGCCACTTAAATCTGAGAAAGGTGATGTTTTGAAGAGAGGAAAATGAATGAGAAAATACCAGTCTAGCTATGAATGTGCTTCTCTACCTCCCACTTGGTAAAAAGTTTATCATAATATTATGAGGTATTTTACACTCGAACAGAGGTAAAAACTAATTTACGGGCCCTAACTCTTTCTTCTATCGCACTTTCGTCATGCAAAAAATGTAAATTTGGCAATTTTTTTTATTTTAGTCTCTAGAATTTATCAATTAAGAAAGCTCATGAGAATGAAGGTCCTCTCCTTCATCAAGGTATCATCTTTATATAATTTAAATTTGTTCACCTCCCCTGGTGATTTGGAATGCTTTCCTTCCAAATATGACACTCCCCATCATGGCCCCCATCATCCTCCCATCCCCACCTCCTCCTGTTACCTCTGCCACCGCCTTGAGCTCCCACCTGGCTCTAGCTCTGATGTCTTAATCAATGAATGCCATGATTTCTCTTCCCCTCATTCTAATTCTCTACTTTTATCTCCTTCACCACTGCTTTGTCACTTCTCCTCCAGTGTCTAATGTTTGTGCTTTGGATTCTCTCATCCTTTCTATGGTCTTTTCTAGAGGCAATGGTGCATCGTCACCTAGTCCCTTGAGTGATAAGAAAATTTCAGAGGATTTTCTTAAAATCTCCAATGTGTTCAGATTTTCCTCCTCCTAATCTAGAAAGTCTACCTATCATACTGGATATAGATACTAATATGATTGAAGTTATGGATGCCCAAAAGGATTATGCTCCTCAGGCTACCCAGGATGCTAACACTACTGATATTGTTCTCAATATGTTGGAGAAGCTCAATAGATCCTTCACTATTATTAAGGACTAGAAATCACATATTGATAAAACATGGGACTTCCGTAAGGTCAAATGTAAGGAGCTCATGAAACTAGCTAATAATATGTCTGAAAAGAATCCTAATGCTACAGCCAAAGATGCAACTAATAGTATGAAGACTATGCTTAATATGTAACTCCTTTGTGGGATTTTTTATTTTTGTATTTTTTATTATTCTTTGAACATGTTCATGGTATGCTCTACTATTATATCTAGCCTAATGGGCCTTTTGTAAAAGGATACAGGTCCTTTCAAAACCTTCACCATTTACCCTTTCCCAAAAAATCATGTATCGATATTCATTTCCTATATCATGTTCAATATACACCATGGACACATGTGTGTAAAGAAGAAAAATGTTATCTATCAAACCAAAAGGATAAAACAACATGTATAATGAAAAGTATTAACAACATATGTTAGAGATACAAGTCCTGATTTTTGAATTTTTTAAAATACTTTAATGTTTATTCTTGTTGTTGTTGTATCATTGTTTAGCTATGTAAAAAAATTATAAGGTGAATGAAAATTATCAAATGAGAACCAATTTAAGAGATTAAGTAACTTCCAAGGAAAATAGAGGATTAGGTCATAATTTTGATTCAAATGCACAGTGATACCATAGTGATGATGTGTACCAAAGAATACTAGAGAGAATAATTTAGTGAAGTAGCTCTACGAATAGTTTTTGAAGTAGAAGAATTTGAATTGAGATTGAAATCAGTTAATATTAATTTTGGTTGATGTTATATACACTCAAATTTGGCAATATGTCCTTTGACATTGGTAATATTGACATTGATTTAATAGAAATTAAATTAAATCTTAATTTCATAGTAACTTTTACTATACTTAATGATATAAAAAGTGATAATTAGACAAATATAATAAGCAAGAAATTATTATGAAACCCTAATAAATATGGATAGAGAGGGTGACTTAGAATATTTCACACAATCTAGAGATTATTTGGGAAGGATAAATGTTAAAACATACTATAAGCAACATCGTCAAGGCTCATAGAAGCACCCACTAGAGGATAGGTTCACCCAGATGCTAGTGTCGAGTCAAGAGCTAAGATTCTATACTTTTTAGTGTAGGGGGAGATCTATTATTAGTTCCTCTTTGTTTCTTTGGTTTCACTCCTAGATCATCTATTGCACCTGTAACCTTCAAAACACTTGTCTATCTTCACATGTCCATAAGTTACACAAAATCTAACGAAACAAATATGCAGAATGTGGAGTCTGAATGACCACGATGGTCACCTGAAGAGTAAAATTAGTACTGATGGTTGCACTGCATTTCATACTCTATGTAGTTCTCTGTGAATGTGTGTGTAATAATGCTCGATGATGCCCTTATGTAAGTTTTACAGTGATAACATGATATATTAAGATTGTAACATGTATACAATGTGTGTGATGGAATAAAATGAACTTCCCCCTCCTATGATGTGTATGTAGAGTGATGTATCCCTTGCCCCTTGTATGAGTGTGTGAGATGAATAAGTTTAAATTCCTCTTATTACTTTGAATACAAGCTTAGGTGATGATAAGTAATGCTTAGTGCTTGGCCCCTTATTTGAGAGCTATAACTATGCATATAAATATGATGCCCTTGTTTTAATTTTGTAATTGATAATGAAAAGGCCAAACCAAAATTGTAAAATTTGACCCAAAAGTAAAAGAGAACTAAAAGAGTAAGAGGAAGGCAAAAGCGGGTCAAGAGTACCCAAAAGGGACATGAGCTCCTGCATGCGTCTGTCCTAAATGGGAACTAGTATCTAATTACATAAAATATAAATAAAAAAAGTGTTGACAGGCTGTAAGGTGTGTAAGGTCAATAAAAAATATAAGAGATAAAACAAAAAGGCCAAAAAAATGTTTTCAACCACTAGTTTTCTTTCTTAGGAATCATGTATATATTAGAAATGTTCTAGGACCTAAAAATACATCCAAGTGCATAGATTTTTTTGTCTACATTTTTCTCCCACTTTATGTTGTTGAGTGATTAATCGATAGCATAAAGTAGATAAAAGGTGCATACCTTTTTATCATATAGATAATATTGTATCCAATAGCGTGCCGAGTGGGAATGTGAAGCATGAAGTGATCATAAAGAAAATTGTAGAAACTAGGAAGGGGAGGTAGACCCTAGGGGTAGAGTGTATATGTTGGAAATTGTTCATGTTGATGTGAGATACTTCTTGTTGCATCAGAAAAATGGACCTGAAAAAGAAGATAAATAAAGTATTCAAATTATCATATACGAAAAATCAAATTAACATGTGTATAAGTAAGTAAAAGTGTCTAAAAGGAAGGTGTGCACATGATGTGTAAGAGATTAAAAGATAGAAACTTTCCTTGATTTTTCTTCGAGATATTGCTGAATTTATTGTTGAATGGGTGAGGTTTTTGGGTGATCTCATGCCAAGAGTGAGTTTTTTGGGTGATCTCATGCCAAGGATGAGTTTATTTAGGCAATCTCATGCCAAGGACGAGTATGTTAGGAAATCTCACATCAAAATAAGAGTGTTGGGTAGATAGTTTTGTTTAACTCTCTATTTTTTGTGCTTCCCAAAATAAGTGCCACCGTAGATGGCACATCAATGTATGTAAATTTTTATAACTGTATATAAGCTGAATGTAAATAGAATTATGACACTCGATTCAGGTAAATGTTACTATAGAACTGTGTTGTGAATTGCTTAAAAATTGTGTTGGACTGAGAAATTGATGGTTTTTTCCTTAAAGACACAAACACCCAGGTGGGACACAAACACCCATCATTCTTGTCTGATCTGGGTGCTAGTGTCCAGTCTTGTTTATGACCCAAGTCTAATTCTGGGTCATTCTGTAGCCATGGTCTATTTCCAAATCTATACTTTTCTTCTCTGATATGTAAATATGTGTTGTTGTAAGGGTGGTTTAATTACCTAAATAACCCCCCCCCCCCTCATTTAGGGTGCATGCGATGAAT
Source organism: Taxus chinensis (assembly GCA_019776745.2). NCBI lineage: Eukaryota > Viridiplantae > Streptophyta > Pinopsida > Cupressales > Taxaceae > Taxus > Taxus chinensis. The sequence continues at coordinate 653,184,033 of CM034148.1, forward strand.
GTAGGAAAAGGAGGCCCAAATTATCATACCAGATATTGATATTCATATATGATAATGGATTCTTATAGGGGTAGGGGGATGTGCATGATGGAAACTAAGGTGCATGCAAACAAGATGAACTATGAACAAGTTTTAGTGTAATAGTAGTTAGCATGTTAGAGAGATAAACATTATGATAAAGCATATAAATATTAGTGAAAGTTAAAGTGATAGTAATGAGAAGTAGTAAATAATGTAATAATAGAACCTGTGATGGGTAGAGTGTGAGATTAGTATAGGTAGATGCCTCTAGGAGCCTTAGCGGGACTAGTAAAGAGAAGTTTTGAGTATCATGGATTATATATGAATCTATGATAGGTCCTACATTCACCTCAAGATACCAAGTGAGCACACATGTGTATATAAAAAAATAAAATGACATACTAAGTATCCAATTAGCATGGGAAATAAAGTGTAACATGTAATTAGAACAAGCTAACAAGATTAATTACAACCAAGATATGTATATGCTATGTGAATATGATGGTGTACTATAATTCGTAGGATGTGAAAAGAAGGAAATCCATGTTTCCCCCTAGAGGATGTACATACGATGATGTTCATTAAGAAATGCTCCCTTAATAGTCAAGAATGAACCATAGAACAAGAGTATGTTATCAGGAAATGATGGTATAATGTGTATATCAGAGATGTGAGAGTGCTAAGAAATGGTTTTGTGAATTGAAGAGCGTATAGTAAAGAGTAGGTAATGAGAGCTTCATTTGATAATTGGACCCTCAAAAGTTGAGTCATGAACCATGGAACTAGATTGTGTCATCAGGTAATCATATATAAGTGGGAATCATATACCATAGGCGGAGGGTCAACGATGTACATAAGGAACATGTGAAACATTGAGACAATGTGGGTAAGAGAAAAAATTGGATGTTGGAGGAAATCGTGCCAATAATAGGAAGTGGGATTCTTAGGAAGTCAACAGAGAGAGATGAATATAGGCATTGGTTGAGAGGATGTGGAAGAGGATGGGACAGATGTTGGAGGTGGATGAATGATAACTTTAGGATGAGGGAAAAGGATCACCTTAGGAGGTGGTGTATGAGACATATTAATAGTGGGAGAGGTTCAAAAATGTGGAGGAGATAGAGAATGATCACAAGAACGGGTGTGGAAGGAAATAACACCCTTATCTTGTAATTTTTGGAGTTTTATCATGGAGGACATAACAATCAATTTCACGATGGTCATTAATATGATGAAAATTACAAAAAGGGAGGTCATGATTATGGTGGAGTCAGTGAGGGGGATGATGTTTTTTTTGAAGGTAGAAGGATCAACTACTTTTGAAGTAAAGTGTGTAAGATATCATGTGGTTTAATATCATGTAAGAAGTATAATGGTTCACGAGTGGGAGGTGAGGAATGTCTATGTGGAGGCTGACATAATGATGGAGGAAAAGGATGCCTATGTGGAGTAGGAGATAGTGACGATGAGGTGGTGCAATAGGTGGTAAAGAAGGGGTTTTTTTAGGGAATGGGATAGTAGAATAATTATAATTAGGTGTTATAACATTATCCGTAATTAAGTATTTTTCTAAATTAACCACCTTATAACAAAGAAGAGTAAAGGAATCACATGTTTCATATAATAAATTTTCTTTTAATGGAGGAATTAATCCACGAAAAAATATATATTTCATTTCTACATCAATAGGATGAATTAATAAATGGTGTATGCAAGAATTAAATTATAAAATATAATCTAAGATCGTTTTTGTTTTCCCTTGGTGCAAAGAAGGTAAACATTTACATTTAAATTTAGGCTCATTATTAGAAAATAAAAACATACAATAAAAACATCCTCCACATCATAATAAGTACTAATAGAACCATTGGGTAAGTGAGTATACCATTGGAGATCCAAATTAACAAGGCTACGATGAAAGGATTTTAGTAACAATATATCATTTAAATAGGAAGCCATGGCTAATTAAAAATATTTGAGATTTAAATAGGGATTGACAGTGCCATCAAAACATGAGAAAATAGGCATAATGAAACCCATGGGGAAAGTGGAATTGTGAATATTCTTAAGAATGGGGTGGCTAGGAAGAGTATTATGGTTGACAGAAGTATAATAGGATTTTATTTTGAGGGTAAGGTTATAGAATTTTCTTTGTAAATAACTCACAGCATGCATGAGAGAGAGGATATTTGTGAAGGAATGTTGTGGGTAGTACAAATAACATTAAGGCATTATATTTTTACATTATGAGTGATCATGAAGAATTACAGAAAGGGATGGGGTGTTGAAGGAGTGGATGTATGTGAAGGATCTAAAGGTGCAGTAGGCGGGGAGTCAATGGATGTATGATTAACATGAATGACAAAAGTGAGATTAAGAGTATCATTAGGTTCAACATGGAAAGCTTTGGAAACAATGTCAAAGATAAAAGAAGTATGAGGTGTAGGCTCACTTCCAAGAATTTTAATGCAAGGAACATTATTATTATTATTATGTGTATTGTCATTATAAAAATTAGAGTTACTACTATCCATATTTTTGCAAAGGAGAGTGTCATGAAGACAAGTATCAGTATAAAAAAATCAACACTAGTGCTCTCATTACCAATAGTACAAGGGGAAGGGGATGGGACATCATGCATGGATGTAGTGGATGGGGGAGAATCTTCATGAAGACTTTCGATAGGGGAGAAAAATTCAAGAATCAATAGCTTACATTTTTATAGGAAGATATGCTTGGAATGTAGGGAGTTGTTGGAGGACAAGGGGATTATATTTGGGATTTCACATGAGATATCAAAAGTTAGATTTTTCTTTGGGGTTTGAAAAAATTAGTTGCATGGCCATGAAGGTCATAGGGTGATTTGGAGAGGTTTATCTCTTAGGATCCATGGGGAAGGTATATCCGAAGGAAAGAAGTTTGAGTAAGTAGTAGGTTCACCAAATGATGTAATATAAATTGAATTAAACATTAATTTTATAGTAAATTTTACTATACTTAATGATATATAAGTGATAATATATAGTGAGACACAAGTACTAAAAAAATAATAATATGATACCCTAAGAAAGAGGGAGAGAGAGGGTAAATTATCAAATTACATACAATTTGGAGATGATATGGGTAGGAAAAATGTTGAAACAAATTATAAGTAGCATCATCAAGGATCATAGAAGATCTTGAAACTCAGTGATGTGCAAGACAGAGGTGCTCATGGGAGGACATATGTGTCTGGGAACTAGTGACTAATGTGGGTGTTAGTTCTCATTTAGGAGGTAAGATTTTGTCCTTTTCTATGTAGGAGGAGATATGTTATTAATTCCTATTTGTCACTTTGGTTTCACTCCTAGATCATTGATTGTACATGTAACCTAAGAAATAATTGTCTATCTTAATATGTCTACTAACTACATAAAATATAGTAAAATAGAATCTAAATGTTTAGTGAGAATGACCTCGGTGGTCACCCAAAGAGTGAAATTAGTACTGAGCACTACACTACATTTCAGAATCCATGTATCTTTGTGTGAATGTGTGTGTAATGATTGTTTAGGATGCCCTTGTGCAAGTTACACAATGATTATAGAAATTTATAGAATGTGTATTATAGAAAAATATTAAATTCCCCCTCCTATGATGGTGTATGCAAAGTGATGCAGCCCTTGTCCCTAGTTTGAGTGTTGCTAGGTGAATTCCTTTAATGTGATCTTGTGCCTTTAAATACAAGCTTGGGTGATGATAGTTAATGCTTAATGTGGCTCCATATTTTAGAGATATAACTATGTTTATATACGATTCCCTTGTTTGAATTTTGTAATTGAAAAATAGAAGGCTGACCCAAAAGTAATAGTGACCATAAAAAGTATGAGGAAGGTAAAAAACGGAATGAGAACCCATAAGGGATAGATTTCCTAGGCACTTCTTTCCTAAATGGGGTGCTAGTATCCCTGTTATCCTATAAAATTTGCAAGGGAAATTTTACAGATAACCTTACCAAAATTTTGTTCTGGTCCCTTGTCAGGGACTCCTTGCGTTCGGAACATTGCAAAATTCCTTCCCGGGAAATTTAGTTTTCCGACTTATCTTTTTTTGGTATGTTTTGGTAGGGCGCACCTAATGTCTATGCAACATAGGGTAAGCATGCGCCCCCTTTAATTCCTTTAAGCACACAGTTTGAAGTGTCGACACACATTTTGGTGGTGCCTCACCATGTTGCGCCTTTCCTGCATGTGCTAAGGTGCATTGCGCCTTTGTGTCTAACAATAATTTTGTTGCGCCGCATTTTGGTGCACCAAAGGGCACACGTATTTCCGTGTTGACAACACTTTTGGTGCGCCAAGGGCACACATAACTTCGTGTTAACACACCATCTTGGTCCACCACAGGGCACAAGCTTTCCAGTGTCGATAGGCATTTTGATGCGCCACTTCAAAAAGTGGTTTGCGCATTTATTACAACTTTGCCTACATATAGACGCATCCTCCCTGTCATTATCACCAGTCAAAAAACACGTGATTGTTCTTTTTCCTCTACACCTGTCAGCATGCCTGTCATTCTCGTATCGCGTCATGCACCCAGTTTCACCTCTCACATTATATATATTCCTGGTTAAGTGGTCCTTATTGCTCTCAATGTTTTATGTTTTGGCTATTGGCTATTTGTTTGTGGGGTTGGATAGAATGATCTGTGAAACCATGAAACCTCCCTTTCCTATTTTTTCCATCCTCCCCCATGAAATTCTCCCTCTTTCCAGATATGCTGGTAAAGAGGACTCTGCCTCTGAAAAAATCACATGATCTCTTTGTTTTAGCCTGTTCATCATCCAAGGAACCCTGCAAAAGAGGCTTAAACAAATGTAACCCTCCAGAGGAAGAACATGGACTTAAAAATTGATAGACTACTATTTTTCCTCTTTAGCATAGTCCCCACCCTTGCAACATGAAGTACAGTCACGCCAACAACACATCCACCATGCTTGCTGCATAAAAAATAGTTGTGCCCTCAAAGCACACTTTCCTTTCTTGCAATACCCACTAACCATGCACCCTCTTGGCGCACCAAAACTCATGTGTAACATTGCAAAAACTTGTGCCAATTGGCACACTCTTACATCCATGCAACACTAACATTACTTGCGCCAAGTACAAAACTGATTAACAGCGTAGGCGCATCCCTTATTACAACAACATCATGTCATGCAGACCTTCCATGTGCCACGCCAAGTTCCCATTTGGTGCACGAAAAAATGATGTTACACGCATTAAAATTGTGCCCTTTGGCACATCCTATACCCGTGTAACATGAAAAATATCAATGACCATTATAAAATACATATATATGGCATAGGCGCACTTCCGCTTGCAACAACAAAAAATGTCACCTACATTGTTCATGCGCCCTGTGCCCTGAGGCCTTAAAATTGCTAACTCTTCCTTCTTTCAATGCTTTAATGGAAGATCAAACAACTAATATGACTTTCCTACATTGGGTTTCACTTCTTCTTCTTGCAGATCAGCAACTGAGTTCAGAACTACATATGTCTACAGCAAGTAAGAGACCAACCAAGTCTAAGGGTAAAGCCAAGCTTACAGAAGAAGAAATGAAGTACAAATATCAGAGGGTCAGGATGTCCAAATCCCAGGCAGAGTGTGACCTAGACATAAGATACTTAGAACTTGGTCATATCGATATGGAGGACTTCTGGGCCAAAACCAGAAGGGTCACAGGAAGTCCCTGGATGGACAAACTGGTAGGCAGTGACTGCATTTTGTTGGGGGGATCCCAGTCAGTGCTGTGAATAACAAGTTCATGATGGTAGTAGCCCGCTGCTACAACAAAGACACGATAATGAAGATCAGTGTATGCAATTAATAAATAAGGTATACCTGAAAAACAAGAAGGTGGTGACCAGATGGCCACAAGTCATTCATCGTAGTGATTTCTCAGAGGAACTCAGTGATTTCCATCACGTTCCTGAGTAGAGTATTTTGGGCTTCCTGATGCCACTACTTTTATAAATGGATGCTTAGATACCTGGAGACAATGAACAAGAATGTGCCAGAATCAAAGCTTCGAGTGGGGCAGAGATCATAAGTAGCACTATATCTGAGCAGCTCCAACAACTTACCACAACCGTGGAGGTTCTAGATGAACTCCTACGTAGTTTATGCTGCGGCCTCAGAAAGAGATTATCCAGCATTAATACGGTGCAGAGTTTGGCCCCAGGTAAAAATATATGAATACTATCCAGAGCTGAAGCTGGAGAATAGTATCCCCCAGTTTACAAAGATTAACGACGCCTTCTTCTACGGCATCGTCCTGCCTTTTGAGGCCAAACATGGACTCACGGTCGTACGACCAAGAGCATTATTGCAGCAACAGAGAAATGGGGGGCCCTTGTTCACTTAATTCTCCACCTTCACTTAACTGAGGGCAGCCAACTTCTTCGGGGAACCAACCAAATTGCCAAGACATGTTGGCCCCCAAGCTGATCCTGTTGGAGCTGTCGAGATAGCTCATAACCTATCACGAGAAGTGCTTGAAGAGAAAGAAGGGTGGAAACTCCTTTCCCCGTCATAGTGGGCAGGTACACTTGTCTCTCTCCACCAAAAAGCATGTGAGATGTTTGTAGAGCTGGAGCTGCTAAATCTAAAGCACAAATTCCTAGGAAGGCCCACTTTTGACCCAAGGAATTGTCTGCCCAAGGCCAAACTTGATCTGATCCACATTCCAGAGATCGAGGATATTTATATCTACCTGTATCATGAGGTTGAGCTTAGAAGGAAAGACCATTCCGCGCTTAGCCTTGGATGAAATCATCCAGTACAGTGTAGCCATCATCCCAAAAGGTTATCAAACTGGTGATCAAGAGGTTGATCAGCGTATATCTTGACACGGGTGGGGACGACTAGCCGTTTGTTGTCATTGACAGAAACAAAGTGCCTCTGACGATAGAAGAAAAGGGTCAAAGAAACTCTAAGGAGAACATAGCACTGGTGCAGGATGAATGGTCTCATCTACCTTGAGGTTGATTTTATCATTTCTCCATTAGGCAACGCACCTTCTAGACTGAAACATCTGCCAAAGAGTAAAGGTAAAGATAAGGAGGGTGATTCAAGCTCTGCCCAAGAAGAGACTCCCGAGAGTCCCCCTTCCGCCGCACCAAGAACAAGTTATAACTCTGGCTTCTCCAGAGAAAGAAGCAGCTGAGGATGTTCTGATGGGCACATCCACTCAGGATGTTACGACTATTGTAACTATTGAGGGTCCCTTCTATCTCTTCTCCCTCTCCTCCTTCCCTTCCTCAAGTGACCCAAATGACCATTCCCTTTGGTTGTATCCTCTCCCTCGTCTTCTGCTGTTCCCCCCCTTCCCTCAACGTCCATCTTCTCTTCTCTCGTGGAGTTGTCCCCCACCATTTCTTTCCCTCATCTCTCAGATCCCTTCCATTCCCATGTCTACCTCCCCCTACATTATCTCTTCCTCCTGTGAGCACTTCCTCAGCTGCCCTCTCAATGCCCGACTCCAATTGTCTCCATGCATTATCCTTCTACTACTGTAGCTTCTCCCCTTTCTATTTCCGGCCCCTCTCCCATAAGTCCAGCATGGATCTCTCAGCACCTAAGCCAACAAAAAAAGGAAAGTTCCCATCGCACCCGATGGACTTCTCCGTCATCCCATCAAATGGGGCCAAGAAGCAAAAGCTTATAACCCGCTTCTCTCAGAGTGCGTCTGGAGAGAGAGTAATGGAGATAGATTACCCCAATCCTTTAAAAGGATAAAAAGGATTTGTCTTCGACAGATTACACAGTGACCCAAGTCATAATGGGGACATCTTACAAAGCCTTCAAGGAGAGGCCCTATCTTTAGTTGACGCCCTTTGTAAGAAGCTCTAGGAAGCAAAGGAGGAAAAGAGGCTTTTTAAAGGAACAAAATAAACATCTCCTCCACGCCTTACAGAAGATGGGCAGTGCACCCTCTTACAACTACTGCTGAAACTCCTGAGCCTCTGAGCCAGGACAAGATTAATGAATATGCCAAAATCGGTGGAGCAGGGGTATGGCAGTTTCCGCCTAGAGGAGCCAAATCCTCAAAGCAAGTGAGGGAGTGATCGCCAAGTTCACCGGATTATATTAGAATATCAATCAGGTGAACAAAGAGCTCCAGGTGATAGTAGGACCCATCTCCGAAGAGCTGGACCATCCCAGGATGCAGCATGAGACCTTTCAGAAAATGCTCGACTATTCAGTCAAAGATTTGGTCAAGTTTGGCATCTTTGGACACCCCAGAGCCCTCAACAAAATCCTTTCTACTCTGGATTACTAGGTCGATCAGCTAGAGTTCGTCCTAGAGAAAAATGACAAGATCAACGAGGAAGCCCTGGATGCAATGCATCAAATGGAGCAAATTTTCCTGAGAATGTCTCCGGGCTTGCTCACCTCCATCTTTCACCTTAAGAAAGGTAGAGGAAACTATTTAGATCTTCAAGGAGATCATTTCAGAAGGGATAGGACTAGAGGTCCACTTTCGACGCTGAATCCATCAATAACCTACTGGCCTGTCGTGACTTCATTGGGTACCTGATAGAGGAAGAAAATGATTATTCCAAACTCCCCAAAAAGCTCACAGATGAGCGAGAGACTTACGAAGCTATCAGTGATCGACACAAGGATCCTTCCCAAGATCAACCTTTCAACCCATGATCACCAAGTTCATGGAGTACCCATTCCCAGTTCCACATCTCGTCATCTGAGCAGCAGCAAAAGTAGGATACCCCCTTTTAGCCGTGGGACGACGATGAATAATTTCCTTCTTCTCGACTTTCTCCCTTGTAAATATCTAAAGTATGCTGACACCAAAATGATGACATCATCCAGCACCATGGGATGATGTCATCCACAAAGTTGTCAAAAGTCAACAAATGACTTTGAGATATTTTTGTAATTAAGTGGTTGGTTCGTTTTTGCCTTCTCTTCTTCTCTTCTTCTATAAATACATGAATACTTGTTGTATTCGAAGGGTGGATACTTTTCAGATAAGAAATAGAAGTAGGAAGAAAAGATTTTGAAATTTTTGTAACAGAAATGAATATTAATACAATATTTAGACTTTGTGCTGAATACATGTGTTTTACATCAGACCTTTCTTATGTTAGATCTATGTGATCATTCTGTTGAATCTACTTTCTACTTTGTTGTCATTTATTCATCAGTATTGCTTTATTTGTCTATGCAAAGTAGGTTCGGCTCTGTATACTACCAAACCAAATCATAGACCTTCTGACCTTTCTGCTTTGGAATTCATTTCTTTTCTCCCTTCAGATCTTTCCTATCTTCCCACTCCATTTCTTTCCCTTCTTTTACAGTTTGAAATACCTTTACTGGGATGAGATCCCAACCCTTGAAGGTAGAATATTGTGAGACTTGCACAAGATTCCTACTGGTAGAATAGTAATAAACCAGTTTCACTTTGTTGACTCAAAGAGGGGCTTATGCCATGCACACTGGTTGGCTCGTTTATCCATAGATTCTGTCCATTCAACAGATTTTCAAACCAACAGTTTTTGGTGAATCAGCTGGGGATCGAACAGATCTATTAGATCTATGATAGTGGTATGATAAAAAATCAGCAAAAATAAGAAAAATCATTACCTGTTTACAATATGAACTTTTGCTTAAAACCCAAAATTTTTGCATAAGTGACCCAAACTGAAAATTTTCTTTAGAGATCCATAGATCTGGGCTAGATAGAGATCTTTAGTTTCACTGAGTTTTTACAAAAATCTGTATTTTTCTGTAGATCTGAGTTTTTGACAGTTTACCAAAATTTTCAAACTCTTCAAAAAGTCAACTCTAGATCCAAAAATCAGCTTACTAAGCTTTAACATTGTTTTATCCTTGTTAATCAAACAAATAAACCGTAATCAATTTTTAAAAGGAGGATAAAAATTTAAATATTTAGAAAAGTACATGCTGCTGGTTTTTTGTCAGAAAAATCAGAAAATCAGCAAGTACAACCAAAAAGAGTTTTTAAATCTACTCCACAATATTGCAGATCTGGAAGGTACACTGGCGGGTGAACCATTTACTCGTAGCAGGAGAGCTTGTGGAGAAGTTGATCCTACTTTCGATCTACTTCAAAGGCACAACTTCAGTATAACACCAGCTCGCTTCTCGTCACTGAGTTCAACTGACCGGTCATCCAGGAGTGTCTCACCTCCACGAAGGAAGCATCTCTCATTAGGAACGTCTACATCACTTTGTAGTGCCTTGCTACTCAATGGAACTGTACTTCCATCCCCGCATTCTTTTTTCACCCATCCAGATGGCAGTACCATGGGGAAATGCTATGGGCCCCCTGGCTTTGCCACATCCTGTTCACACCAGCGCTCCCACATGGAAACCGAAAGAATTTTCCTAAATTTTATGGGAGCGGAAACCAAAGCACGGATTCACACATATTTGCATTCATCATGTCATGCAGTATCCTAGATGTGACCCATGAAGCTGTGTCGGTTCACCTTTTTCTAGAAACTTTGCAAGGGCCCGCAATGGAATGGTTTCACGCATTTACGGGCCAGATCTATTACTAGTTGGGTCACTTTGCGGGATGCTTTTGAAGACAGGTATAAGCCCTTCTGAAGACGCGTTCGCATTACTGTCAAAGATCACTCACCTAAAGAAGGAGGCCAATGAAACTATGCGTGACTTTATTTCCAGGTTCAATGCATTAATCAACTGTGTGTCTGTTGCCAATGCTTCCAACACCGGAAAATCAGAAGTGTTTCTTCGTAAACGCTATGAGCTCGAAAGTAAGTTTCTTACTCCTGCAAGAACAAGTAGCTACCTTGATTCTCACCCAGGCTGCTGCCATCTAAATTGAAGATAACTTGCTAATATCTAGCTAATTAAAAAGAGAATCATCCAGGCTTAAATCTTTGAGTCCTTCTCCCCCACTACTATCGTCTGATCCGGCATTTCAAAAGATGGTGAATGACTTGCTCACATTAAAGAAATAGTTAGCCTAAGCTTCCCCCAGTTCCTCGTACTGGGATATTCCACAAAGAACTTTCACTCCCAACAGCATCCCGCATAGGCCACGTCTGCCTGCAAACTGCTTCACGGTTGGTGCTTGAGGCTCCTCCAGTCAATGCTTTAGCCGAGATCGAAGAAGAAGAGAAAAATTATGAAGAACCTTCATCTCAAGGTGAAGATGATCAAGATTGTCAAGTGAATCGGCTGGTGACTCTACTATCGGGTATATGGAATTTGATGAAGAAGAATCTAGTAAAGAAGAGGGTACCCAAGGATATGCAAGTGGACAAATCATATGTTGTTTTTTACCCACTCACAAGGAAAAGAAGCAGAGGTCACTGCCAATGTGCAGAAAGAGAAGGCTACATCATCCACGCCCCCAACTATTGCTAAAAGAGGTAATCCTCTTCCTGCTCAACCCCCCTGTTAAGTCTTTTACAAAGAAATCTTTTCCTCCCATCTCTCCTCCATATCAGCGTTCTTCTATTTCCATGAAGACCAGTAACTTTACTCTACCGCTGCAAAATGAAGGACTTATTCCTCCATCAACGCATCCCTTGGTCGCGTTTGACATAATTGACCATGCTAAAAAGACCAAGATTCAAATGTCTAAAGCCGAGTACCTTTAGTCAAACCTTGAACAACTTGTAAGGTTGACTGAATACATCCAAAGTCAAGATGTCATAACTAATCAAGTTTCCCCAAAAGGAATCCCATTCCACCCCTCCTTCATACCCACATAAATGTTGCTTTAACTTCTGCATTAGGCAAGATAGAACCTTTTTACCTCTCCCTCCTAATCAATGGCCACAGAATAAGTAACTACATAATTGATTTCTGGAGCTTCCGATAATGTCATGCTGGAAAAAAGTCACCCACAGCCCTGGGCCTCACCCTTACCAAGCCTTTCGGCTGATGTTATTCCTTAGAAACCAAGCAAGTTCCGCTGATCAGTCAAATCAAAGATGCACAATTTACGTTTGCAGCATTCCCGGAGAAAAGGGTAAAAATGACTATCCTTGTTGCCGATATTCCAGAAGCCTATGGAATTCTGCTGGGAAGGAGTTTTTACAGTGAAGTTGGGGGGAGATTCATATGGACTAGGTCTAAAGGCTAGGATCCTTGTCAAAGGTGTAATGTAAACTTTAGAGCCTGAATTGCAAAAGAAGTACTTGGTTACTAACTCCGATGACCCTAAAGCCCAAATTCTCTTTCGAATCATTAGGGATGGGAAACTATTTCTTATCTACGGAGTCTGAAAAAATGGATTTCTTCATCCAAGAAGGGGATCTTAACAAGATCTGGACTTTGTAGTTTGATGGCAAAGCTGCGTGACTAGTGGGTGTGGTGCTGGTGCCGTGCTTATATCTCCCGAAGAAGAGATTATTCCTCTCTCTTTCAAGTTACAATTTTTCAACACAAATAATACTACTGAGTGTAGAATCCTTGCTACTTGGCATACAAGCCGTGAAGGAAAGAGGGATCAAGAATCTTAAGGTACAAGGTGATGCAAAAGCTGGTTGTAAATCAAGTTAAGAGGATATACCAAGTGAAGAATGAAAGGCTCAGACATTACCAGCAATGAGGTGTAGGGACAACATCGAGGAGTTTGATGCTTTTTCAATAAAATCCATCCAAAGAGCTCAGAATGACATGGCCGATTTCATTGGCCGTTTCAACATCCCTTATGCTCCCTCACCCAGGTTTTGAAAACAAACAAATATACCATTGAGGTGATTTTCTGTCCAAGCGTGCCGGAAAATTCTCAGCATTGGCAAGTATTCAATGATGACAATCAACTCATTTCCTTTCTAGAAAAGGTGGAAAATTTTAGTGAACTTCATTTTGAAGGATCCACTTCTACATGCTGCGAATCAGTTACCGATCAAAAATGAAGAATCAAAAGGAAGTGACGACATATGCCAGCTCAAAAGAAATAAAATCCCAAAAGGCTTGGTCTCCCTAGAGCGGTTGTTCAATAGGCATGACCATTTTGTTAAAAAGAAAAGATCAGATGAATCCTAACTCCTCCCCAGAAACCGAACCGGTCACTTTAGGTTCGGTAGACACATCCGCAGTTTCCTGAACATTGGAAAATGTGGCACACCTGAAGAAAAAGAGGAAGTTTTTCAAACTTCTGAAGAAATACATGGATGTATTGGCATGGTCCATATAATGATCTGAAGTCTTTCAAGCCAAAGAAATTCCAGCATGATATCCTATTGAAAGAAGATGTCAAACCTTTTCACCAGAAGCAGAGACATTATAATCGTAAGATCTCAGGTACTATCTAGGCTGAAATTCAGAAAATGCTAGACACACGGATCATTTTTCCTAGCCATCACAGTACTTGGGTGGCAAAAATTGTGCCAGTGTGCAAGAAGAATGTCAAGATATGCATATGTGTAGATTTTCACAACCTGAATCAGGTGTCCCCTGAAGTACAACTACCTGCTTCCCATAATGGATCAGGTTCTACAGGTGGTAACTGGATCAGAAATGTTGTCCATGCTTGATGGTTTTTCAGGATATAATCAGATTGAAGTCTCACCTGAAGACCAATTTAAAACAAACATTCACTACTCCTTGGGGTGCGTTTTCTTACATCATGATTCCTTTTGGCCTAACCAATGTTGTTTGCCACTTTCCAGTGAGCGATGGACTTCGCGTTCAAAGGTATGATGGGGAAGGTCATCCTAGTCTACTTAGATGACTTAACTGTGTTCTCACAAATGGTGAAATGATCATTTTGATCATTTGGATCAATTATTGATTAGATGCCGAGATCACGGGATTCTCCCTAAATCCGAAAAAGTCTATTTTTGGAGTCACGGAGGAAAGTTGCTAGGACATGTTGTTAGCAAAGAAGGAACAAAGATAGATACCGAAAGAATTAAGGCTATTCAGAGCCTTACTTTACCCTACAAGCAAGAATGGCATTCACTCTTTCTTTGGAAAAGTAAATTTTCTCAGGCCACTTTGTTCCCCTGACTTTGCCAAAAAGACTCATCATATACTAGACATGATGAAAGGATCACCAACTTTCCGATGGAGCGAAGAAGGGAAGAAGTCGTTTGAGGAAATAAAAGCTTCTGTCGCCTCACACGCTAGTCCTAGTATGTCCCGATTTCTCCAAAGATTTTATTATGTATAGATATGCATATGAGCATACTGTATCTACCATCTTGATGCAAAAAGAATTCTCAAAATGTTGAATCCCCGATTGTGTTTATGAGATCTCCTCACAAGCCTCACGAATTAAAGATGTCTCAGCTAGAAAAAACATGCCTTCGCCATGGTCAAAGCAGTCAATAACTTCAAGTATTACATTCTAAACTCTCATACAATAGTGCTGGTCCCTGACATGGTAGTCAAGTCAATATTAACTCAACAAGAGTTAGGAAGCTTGCGGGGGAATTGGATTGCTAAAGTCCAGGAGTATGATCTAGATATAAAACCAACCAAGATAGTAAGAGGCAAGGGCCTGTGTCAGCTTATGGCTTGACAAAAAAGATTCAGAAGACCCTGAGGAAAAGGATGATTGCACCAATGGAGTAGAAAGCCAGCTGGAGAAACCTGATTCACTGCCTATGGTCCTATTTGTTGCAACCAGCGACGAGTGGTATTCCGATATTTGCTTTCTTTCTCACCTATGGAAAATTCCCAGCTCATCTAACTACAAAGGAGAAGCACACTATAAAACTTTGAGAAGCCAGATATATCATCTGGGATGACAGTTTATACAAACCTCGGAGTAGAATGGCATCTTCTTAGCGATGTGTTAACAAGCCACAACAAGTGAAGTTATTTGAGAGTTTTCATAATTCAGCCTGTGGGGGGCATTTCTCCTCTTTCGTGACAGCACACAAGATCATCCGGGCTAGGTACTATTCGCTGACAGCTTTTCCAAGACATAGCCACCTAGGTAGCAAAGTGTGAACCTTGCTAGCAGTTTATCGGCAAGCCTAAGTTGGTTGCTTTTCCCCTCAGGCTATTGCATTGTCGACGAACCATTCAAGCAGTGGGGAAATGATTTTATTGGTGCACTCAATCCCCAATCAAGTACCAGACATAGTTATGTCCTAACAATAAAAAATTACTTCACCAAGTGGGTAGAAGCCATACCTGTTAAACACGCCACTTCCGAGGTAGTTTGCAATGTCATCAAAGAGAATATTATTGTCGGGTTTGGCGTTTCCGAACAAGATTGTTGCTGATAATGCTTCCAACTTCTCTTCATGGGAAGTTGTTAGTTTTTGACTATGAATACGGAATAACTTTGGCTCATGCCTCAGATTATTACCCTCAGGGAAATGGTCAGGTAGAATCCAGTAACAAAAACTTAGTAACCATCATACGAAAGCTAGTGGATGAGAATCAACGAATGTGGCACAAAGTCCTTATACGATGCTTTGTGGGCAGAACGCATCACTCCTAAGAGATCTCTTGGTATGTCGCCTTTTCAAGTGTTATATTGCAACGATGCCGAGCTTCCCATTCTCTACGAAATTCCCCCGCTCTGCACTTGGCATGAGAAATCGAAGATGAGACTTTATAAAATTCCCTTGAAAAGAGGATCATGTATCTAGCAGAGATTGAAGAAAAGAGAGTAAGAGTGGTCGATAGGATCACCGAACATCAGAATCAGGTAAAAATATTGTTCGATAAAAAAGATAAGCAAAGAGAGTACTGGATGGGAGACCTCATCCTTTTGTGGGACATACGGAGAGAGCCAAAGGGCATGCACGAAAAATTTGATTCCCTATGGAGGGGACCTTTCAAGATCAAACAGCTCAATGGAGAGAACAACTTCTTTCTCTTATATCTAGATGGAACTAGACTCCTGCTTCCCTATAGCAGGCAAGCATCTGAAAATCTTCAGGAAGTAGAGCTTGCTCTCTTCTTTTTACAGTTTACTTCAGTTGTGTGTTTGTTTTTTGTCGTGTGTTTTCTTTTGTTGGTTGTGTTTTTTCCCTTTTTGGTCACCCTTGTTTTTGACTCTGTTACCCAATGGATAGGCATGTGTGGATCTGGGATTCTCTTCCCCTGATTTCCGTTCAGTGATAGTCCCCAGAAAGAGCCAACTGTTATCCCGTAAAATTTGCAAGGGCAATTTTACAGATAACCCTACCAAAAATTTTGTTCTGGTCCCTCGTCAAGGACTCCTTGCATTCGAAACATTGCAAAATTCCTTTCCCGGGAAATCTAGTTTTCCGACTTAGCCATTTTTGGTCTTTTTTGGTCGGTTGCACCTAATGTCTATGCAACATAGGGGTAAGCATGCGCCCCCCTTTAATTCCTTTGGCACACGGTTTGAAGTGTTGACACACATTTAGGTGCACCTCACCATGTTGCGCCTTTCTTTCATGTGCCAAGACACATGCGCCTTTGTGTCAACAATATTTTTGTTGCACCAAAGGTCACACATATTTCCATGTTGACAGCCACTTTTGGTGTGCCAAGGGCACATATAAATTCGTGTTAACACACATCTTGGTGCGCCGCAGGGTGCAAGCTTTCCAGTGTCAACAGGTGTTTTGATGCGCCACTTTAAAAAGTGGTTGGTGCATTTATTACAACTTTGCCTATATATAGGCGCATCTGCCCTGTCATTATCACCAGTCAAAAAAACACGTGATTGTTCTTTTTCCTCTGCACCTGTCAGCACGCCTGTCATTCTCGTATCGCGTCGTGGACCCAGTTTCACCTCTCACATTATATATATTCTTAGTAAGTGGTCCTTATTGCTCTCATGTTTTATGTTTTGGTTATTGGTTGTTTGTTTGTGGGGTTGGATAGAATGATCTGTGAAACCATGAAACCTCCCTTTGCTGTTTTTGCTGTCCTCCCCCATGCACTTCTCCCTCTTTCCAGATTTGCTGGTAAAGAGGACTCTGCCTCTGAAAAAATCACTTGGATCTCTTTGTTTTATCCTGTTCATCATCCAAGGAACCCTACAGAAGAGGCTTAAACAAATGTAACCCCTCCAGAGGAATGAACATTGAATTAAAAAATTGATAGACTACTCTTTTTCCTCTTTGGCGCAATCACCACCCTTGCAACATGAAGTACAGTCGTGCCAATGGTGCATCCACCATGTTTGCTACATAAAAAAATAGTTGCGCCCTCAAAGCGCACTTTCTCCTTACTTGCAACACCCGCTAACCATGCGCCCTCTTGGCACCACCAAACTCATGTGTAACATTGCAAAAACTCGTGTCATTGGCATACCTTACATCCAGTGCAACACCAACCTTACTTGCGCCAAGTAAAAAAACTGATTAACGGCACAGGCGCATCCCTTATTACAGCAAACATCATGCCATACAGACCTTCCATGTGCCGTGCCAAGTTCCCATGTGGCATACGAAAAAATGATGTTACACCCCATTAAACCTGCGCCCTTTGGCACATCTTGTACCCCCGTGTAACATGAAAAATATCAGCGCCCGTTATAAAATGCATATATATGGCGCAGGTGCACTTTTGCTTGCAACAACAAAAAAATGTCACCTGCAGTTTTCATGCAACCTTACGCCCTGAGGCCTTAAAATTGCTAAATCTTCCTTCTGTCAAACACTTTAATGGAAGATCAAACAGCTAATATGAATTTCCTGTGTTGGGTTTCACTTCTTCTTGCAGATCAGCAACTGAGTTCAGAACTACATATGTCTACATCAAGTAAGAGACCAACCAAGTCTAAGGGCAAATCCAAGCTTACAGAAGAAGAAATGAAGTACAAATATCAGAGGGTTAGGATGTCCAAATCCCAGGAAGAGTGTGACCTGTACATAAGAGACTCAGAACTTGGTCATCATCGATATGGAGGAATTTTGGGCCAGAACCAGAAGGGTCACAGGAAGTCCCTGGATGGACAAACTGGTAGGCACTAGACTGCATTTTGCTAGGGGGATCCCAATCAGTGCTGTGAATAACGAGTTCATGATGGTAGTAGCCCGCTACTAAAACAAAGACACAAGGTGTGTCCAGAATGAGAAAGGTGAGGTCGTGATCAACCTCAATGCCTGGCACTCTCGAAATAATGCTTGGCATTCCTCACCACCGGCACTTTGTGGCCATAATCCAAGAATATTACACCAAGGCTTGGGAAGATAATGAATGAGGTATACCTAAAAAACAAGAAGGTGGTGACCAGATGACCACAAGTCATTCATCATAATGATTTCTCAAAGGAACTCAATGATACCATCATGTTCCTGAGCAGAGTATTTGGGCTTCCTGATGCCCATTACTTTCATAAATGGATGCTTAGATACTTGGAGACAATGAATAAGAATGTGCTAGGTCAACGCTACAAGTGGGCGGAGATCATAAGAAGCACTATATCTGAGCAGCTCCAACAACTTACCACAACGGGGAGGTTCTATATGAACTCCTACGTAGTTTATGCTGCGACCTCAGAAAGAGATTATCCAGCATTAATATGGTGTGGAGTTTGGCCCCAGGTAAAAATATATGAATACTATCCAGAGCTGAAGCTGGAGAATAGTATCCCCCAGTTTACAAATATTAACGACACCTTCTTCTATGGCATCGTCTGCCTTTTGAGGCCAAACATGACTCACGGTCGTATAACCAAGAGCATGTTACAGCGACAGAGAAATGGGGGAGCCTTGTTCATTCAATTCCCCACCTTCACTTATCTGAGGGCAGCCAACTTCTTGGGGGAACCAACCAATTGCCAAGATATGTCGGACCCAAGCTGGTCTTGTTGGAGCCGTCGAGACAGCTCATAACCTATCACGAGAAGTGCTTGAAGAGAAAGAAGGGTGGAACTCCTTTCCCCCTCATAGTGGGTAGGTACACTTTTCTCTCTCACCACAAAGCACGTTAGATGTTTGTAGAGATGGAGCTGCTAAATATAAAGCAAAAATTCCTAGCAAGGCCCACTTTTGACCCAAGGAATTGTCCGCCCAGGGCCAAACTCGATCCGATCCACATTCCACAGATCAAGGATATTTATATTGACCTGTATCATGAGGTTGAGCTCAGAAGGAAAGACCATTCCCGCTTAGCCTTGGCTGAAATCATCCAGTACAGTGTAGCCATCATCCCAAAAGGTTATCAAACTGGTGATCAAGAGGTTGATCAGGTATATCTTGACACGGGTGGGGACGACTGGCCATTCGCTGTCATTGACAAAACCAAAAGCACCTCAGACGATAGAAGAAAGGGGCAAAGAAACTCTACTGAGAACAGAGCACTGGTGCAGGATGAATGGTCTCATCTACCTCGGGGTTTATTTCGCCACTTCTCCATTAGGTAACGTACCTTCTAGACTGAAATAATCTACCAAAGAGAAAAGGTAAAGATAAGGAGGGTGATTCAAGCTCTGCCCAAGAAGAGACTCCTGAGAGTCCCCCTTCTGCCGCACAAGAACAAGTTATAACTTTGGCTTCTCCAGAGAAAGAAGCGGCCGAGGATGTTCCGATGGGCACATCCACTCAGGATGTTACCACTACTGCAACTATTGAGGTCCCTTCTATCTCTTCTCCCTCTCCTCCCTTCCCTTCCTCAAGTGACCCAAGCGACCATTCCTTTGGTCGTATCCTCTTCCCCCGTCTTCTGTTGTTCCCCCTTCCTCATTGTCCATCTTCTCTTCTCTCGCGGTGATATTTCCCACCATTTCTTCCCTCATCTCTCAGCTCCCTTCCATTCCCAATTCTACCTCCCCTGCAATATCTCTTCCTCCCACGAGCACTTCCTCGGCCTCCCTCTCAATGCCGCCTCCATGTTTCTCCACGCATTTTCCTTCTACTACTATAGCTGCTCCGTTTTCTATTTCCGTCCCGTCTCCCATAAGTCCAGCATGGATCTCTCAGCATCTGAGCCAACAAAAAGGGAAAGTTCCCATCGCACTGATGGACTTCTCCATCATCCCATCAAAGGGGGCCAAGAAGCAAAAGCCTATAACCCACTTCTCTTAGAGTGCGTTAGGAGAGAGAGTAATGGAGATAGCTTACCCCAATCCTTTAAAGGATAAAAAGGATTTTTCTTTGACATATTACACAATGACCCAAGTCACAATGGGGACATCTTCAGAAAGCCTTCAAGGAGATGCCCTATCTAGAGTTGACACCCCCTTTGCAAGAAGCTCCAGGAAGAAAAGGAGGAAAAGAGGCTATTAAAGGAACAAATTAAAAATCTCCTACACACCTTGCAGAAAATGGGAAGTGCACGTCCTACAACTGCTGCCAAAACTCCTGAGCCTCTAAGCCAGGACAAGACTAATGAATACACCAAAATCGGCGAGCAGGGTATGGAAGTTTCCGCCTGGAGGAGCCAAATCCTCAAAGAAAGTGAGGGAGTGATCACCAAGTTTACCAGATTATATCAGAATATCAATCAGGTGAATAAAGAGCTCCAGGCGATTGCAGGACCCATCTCTGAAGAGTTGGACCATGCCAGGTTGTAGTATGAGACCTTTCAGAAAATGCTCGACTATTCAGTCGAAGATCTGGTCAAGTTCGGTATCTTTGGACACCCAGAGCCCTCAACAAAATCATTTCTACTTTGGATTACTGGGTCGATCAGCTGGAGTTCATCCTGGAGAAAATTGACAAGATCAAGGAGGAAGCCCTAGATGCAATGCATCAAATGGAGAAAATTGTCCTGAGAATGTCTCCGGGCTTGCTCACTCCTTCATTTGCCTTAAGAAAGGTAGAGGAAACTATTCAGATCTTCAAGGAGATCGTTTCATAAAGGCTAGGACTATAGGTCACTTTCGACGCCAAATCCATCAATAACCTGTTGGCCTGTCATGACTTCATTGGGTACCTGATAGAGGCAGAAAATGATTATTCCAAACTCCCTGAAAAGCTCACAGATGAGCGGGAGACTTACGAAGCTATCAGTGATCGACACAAGGATCCTTCCCAGGATCAACTTCAACCCATGATCACTAAGTTCATGGAGTACCATGCCCAGTTCCACATCTCGTCACATGAGTAGTAACAAAAGTAGTATACCCCATTTCAGCCACGGGACAATGATGAATAGTTTCCTTCTTCCCGACTTTCTCCTTGTAAATATCTAAAGTATGTTAACACAAATGATGACATGATCCATGTTGCACCATGGGATGATGTCATCCACAAAGTTGTCAAAAGTCAACAAATGACTTTGAGATATTTTGTAAGATATTTTTGTAATTAAGTGGTTGGTTCGTTTTTGCCTTCTCTTCTTCTCTTCTTCTATAAATACTTGAATACTTTTTGTATTCAAGGGTGGATATTTTTTAGATAAGAAATAGAAGTAGGAAGAAAATATTTTGAACTTTTTGTAAAAGAAACGAATATTAATACAATATTTAGACTTTGTGCTGAATACATGTGTTTTACATTAGACCTTTCTTATGTTAGATCTGTGTGATCGTTCTGTTGAATCTACTTCTACTTTTTTGTCATTTATTCATCAGTATTGCTTTATTTGTCTATGCAAAGTAGGTTCGACTCTGTATACTACCAACCTAAATCATAGACCTTCTGACCTTTCTGCTTTGGAATTCATTTCTTTTCTCCCTTCAGATTTTTCCTATCTTCCCTCTCCATTTCTTTCCCTTCTTTTACAGTTTGAAATACCTCTACTGGGATGAGATCCCAACCCCTGAAGGTAGAATATTGTGAGACTTGCATAAGATTCCTACTGGTAGAATAGCAATAAACTAGTTTCACTTTGCTGACTCAAAGAGGGGCTATGCCCTGCACACTGTTGGCTCATTTATCCATAGATCTGTCCATCTCGACAGATTTTCAAACCAACATATCCAAGGCCATAAAAGATTAATCTATAAACTACTAACATGATGTACAGTGTTTAAGCTCAATAAAAATATAAGAGACAAAACTAAAAGGCCCAAAAGACATGGTCAGCCAATAGGTTTTTTTCTTAGGAATCATGGATATATTAGTATGTTCTAGGACCTTAAAATGTACCCAAATGCATAGATTTTGTGTCTATAGACATTACATACTTGTATGAAAAAATGCACTCTTCTCACTCTTGTTTCGTACACCATGATAGCAGTTCATGTACTTGTTTATCTTTTTACACATATATATCATTAATTTATGAAATATAATTACAAAAAATCTATCTAGAAAGATCAATTCTTAGGCCCATAAATTCAAATTGTGATTTTCTCCCTCTAGTCAAAAAATGTTCATTCTTTCAAGTTACAAAATTACATACTTACCCTACTGTACATTGTTTTACCACCATGTTGTGCATTAATTATTTGAATTTCATCACATTGATATGAACAAATATGCCCCTTTGATCATCCTTTCATGACATAAAAACCTTCAGAAGTTTATATAAACAAGTAAATCATACTTCATTTAAGGGTTGTGGCACTATATGAAATCCTCATGCAAAAGAAAACACTAAAGGAACCCAAATCTCCCTAAACTATGAAATAAGTCATGCACATCTATTAAGGAAGTACCTTTATTGTTGTTATTAACATCCCAGGTCTAGGGAGTCACCATAATTCATCATACAAGAAATCAAAGTGGCATTTCCCAACCATTTGATAAAGTGTGACACTCAAGATAAGTACTGGAAAATCACGGTTGTGAAATTTTTATTTCACTACGGTAGATATCACATGCTAGGTGAATGGCATGAAATTTGAGCCATATTTAGAGTAGTGGCAATTTCAAAAGCTAATAGGAATTCCCATAACCCTTGAATAAAATTATATTATAGAAATCCTTGCATTATAAGGTCATGTTTGAGCAGAGTTTACAAATACCTTCTAAAGGTTATTTAAAAATACCGACAGATAATGACATATATTTCCTAGTAGGTAAGGCACTCAGGAAGTTACATAACCAAATTCCAAGTAGGTCCATGACAAAATAGAAGTGTCATGAATATTAAAAAGCTATAGATCAATTTGTATACTTTTGACTAGGCTCAGTTATTGATCACAGCTTTAGAAACAAAGAATTTATGGTTCCATATTTACTTATTCCTACATTTAGAGTGCCTACATTCCAACAGATCCACACAAAATCAACTAAGTGAAATCTCTCTCTCTCTCTCTCTCTTATGTTTTCATATTTTTAATTATCCAGTCACTTTGGAAAAAGTTATTTTTATTTCTATAATTAATATTGGAATTTAATCAAGTCAAAATATCCACATGTCACATTATTTCATCCTTGTTATGTGTTGTTCTGAGAATTTGCATGGGCAAAATCCACCCCAAAAACAGGACAACTATACCAAAGTGTCAAAAAAATTAAAAGTTGTACCTTCCCTCGAGGCACCCCTACACCATTCCATCCATAGCATTAATCCTATCCTATCAGTAAAATAATCCCCATGTGGTTGTCCTCAGTTCCCCTAGGGTGATTTAGGATCTTTTGTAACATTCAAACAATCAAGCAGTTTTGGGAAGGGCTACCATTAGCCTTCCTAGGACTAGTGCATCACCCCAGAGAATATCAAAGGAATAAAACTCATGTTAGAGGAGTATTTTAGTGATAGGAACATCATGGGAATGGTTTTGAATATTCAGGGAAGATTTGGAAGTAGTGGGGCCAGTTCATCAGAAGCAGGTTTTCGGGCCTAAAGAAGCATACACCGTGAAGGGAGGACCTAATCTTCAAAAATAATTCTAGGAGCCTCGTGATATTTGAAATCCCAAAAAAATACCTATGGGAATTATCTTATATTCCCTAAATTTTGGAAAATAAGAAACATCCTAAAGCATCATACACTACCCTAGCCAACTCCTTATAGCGCGTAATGGGAGGTCCAAAGAAAGAAGTTGTAATTTGGAGGTTTTTCAGTCATAATTGGACATTTATACCATCACCATTGGACTTAGTGGAATGTTTTCAGTCAAGTTTCATACTCTTTAGATTTTCGAGAAGAATCTTAAAATCTTAACTTATAAGCTTGGTGGAAATTTTACATGTTCTGACATCCCAGAAACCTGACACCTATGTTTCTAGTTTTACAGGGCATCTAACATCTTCCAAATTTCACTTGTGTCAGATTTCTCCAAGTGTTTGAAATCGTTTGGTTCCCACAGAGTTTCGGATTTCTCCAAGTGTCTGATATCTTGAAACTTCCACTTGTGTTGGATTTCTCCAAGTGTTCAATATCACCTGAGTTCCACTTTTGTGTTGGGTTTCAAAAAGTGTCTGACACGACCTAGTTTCTGATATACACTACAGTGTGTCGGGTTTCACAAAAGTTCTTGGTAGGTATCAAAGAACTATTAGTTTGGTGGGTCTAATAGGGTTTCTCAACAAGATTTCAAGCTCAATTGTTCAACCAGCAGTCATTTAAGCATTCTTCCTTCAGGA
The DNA here is from genome assembly GCA_019776745.2 of Taxus chinensis. Lineage (NCBI taxonomy): Eukaryota > Viridiplantae > Streptophyta > Pinopsida > Cupressales > Taxaceae > Taxus > Taxus chinensis. The sequence goes on from CM034148.1 coordinate 653,208,430, forward strand.
CTTCTCTTGTCAGATCCTATAAAATCTAAGGATAAGTCAGATAGATCAGGAAAGATGAAGTATAAGTACCATAAGATGGATTCCCCTTCCTACATAGATTGCAATTATGATATCTAGGACACAAAGCTTAGTAACATAGACATGGAAGAAGTCTTTGGAACAGAACCAAGGATTCTTCTCAGAATCATCCTAGATGAAGTCAATAACCAGTAGTGGCCTCCCTCTTGCAGTAGGATTCCCAATGTCTTCTCAATGCCTAGAGTTCATTTTGGCCTTGTGTTTCCAATTATGACTCAGATTCCCCACTCAATGAGGAATCAAGCATGAGAAATCATAGTGAAGTTAGACGGGGGTTACTTATATGACCTCTTAAGATTGCCCAACTTTGAGGAATATGTTGATGTAGATATTAAGTTAGCACAGAAAGCCTAGGAAAAAGATCAAGAATACTACATCAAGCATGTGAATAAAAATTAATTGATCAAGGCCAAGTCAGCTGTCTCTAGGTTTCCCAAGTTTATCCCCAGGATTGATTTCATCCTTGAAATAAGTGATATTATCACTCTGCTGAGTTGAGTATTTGTACTCCCCAAGTCAAGAGACTTCCAAGGGTTGATGTATCAATTCATGGTCATTATGAAGAAGAATGAACAAGGGATCGATTGGAGTAGTCTTATAAGTGATGTGATTGATTCCCAGATCAAGACAGTCTTGTCTACTGGAAAGTTTTATATGTCATCATATGTCACCTATGTAGCAAACCGGCATGAGAAATTATTGATGGTTGGATGCAAAAGTAAATAGGGAAACAAAACATATATATTGGTACTTTCCTCAGCTAACAATGAAGGGTTTTGCGGATCAATTCAGAAGAGTGAATGATGCCTTCTTTTATGAAAATATCTACAAGATGAACCCTGATCTAAGGAAAAGAAGAGTCTTTAACAAAGCATGGGCCGAAGTATCCAAATGGGGTTATATCTTCGTGCAATTCAATAAGTTCAAATACCTTCAGGTGTTCATGTACCCAGGTGATCCTTACAATTTTCCCAGGTACTAAGGTGATAAGCTGATCCTGATGGAGTTACTTAGACAATTGTTGGATTTTCACAAATTCCAACAGAGTAAGCCACAAGGCCGCCATCTCCTTCCCTATTTCCATCAGAAGGTACATGTGCTCAATAGTGGTTAAAGCCAAGAACGTGGTGCGTGAGATGTAGGAAAAGTTGAAGCACACGAAGCATAGAGATGGGTTTGATTTCTGAAGAGTCCTTAAGTCATACGAGACCTTATATCTACATGTGACCAATATAGAAGACATTTGGGTTGATCTTCGGGATGAAGTTACCATCCAAAGAAAGGACAATAGTAGGTTAACAATTGAAGAGATTCAGATGTTAGATCTATCTGACATCCTAGAAGGCACCATGGATAATGAAAGTGTCCTTGACACCTCGTATGATGGGTTGAATGAAGACCAATATGTATTCCAAGCCATTGATTGGCCCATTGCCGAGAAATATTCTATCACAGGAATAACCGCTCATATTATTTCCCATACTAAGACATGGCTCATTTCTTGGGGAATGAGTTATAAAGAAGGGAGTTTTTTCAAAACTAGATACATTGGAAGTGGGAACCTCCAAGGGAAAAAAAGGAAAATGATAAAGACTCTTCCAAGAGACCCAATAAAGTTAAGTTTTTCAGAAAGGGGGAAGAGAAAGTGACTACATCAGTGGCCACTCTCCTAAAAATGGTTGAGGTTCTTGATTCACCTACACCACCAAAACTAGGAAATATTCCTTCAGGAGAAGAGGTTGGTCAACCTCTCATTCCCATTTTGATTAGTACTTCATCGGAGGTATGTCTTCCTCTTACCTCTCAAGCTTTAATTTCAGAATCATTGCCTTCTCCCATTCAACTTTCCTTGCCTCATATTTCTTCACCAAGTTCCTCAGCCCAGGCCCAGCATCCTCTCCGGCCTATCACCTCTCCCCACTAGACCTAAGTTAACCATGGAAATTCCTCCTCCTTCTATTCCTTCATTCCCTGATTCGATTTCCACATACACTACACTCGCAGTGACCACCACTCCACAAGCAAATCTTCCTCCACCTGAAGATGTGACCATAACACCTACGATGGGATCAACTTCTTCTAGTATGCCTCAATGGTTAATAGATCAAACTCCAAGGAAGAGGAATGTGGTGGTTACCCTACCAGCCTTTGTTTTCAGTTCCCTCAAGGTCATTCCTACTAAGTCTGCCATGAAACCCAAAATAGTTTTAAGGATTTAAGTGGATGCCTCAGGGAATAAGTTTTTAGAAATTTCCATCCCGTGGCTAAGAAAACCAAGTATCATATAATGTTTACCAATTATCAGATCACAAGGGTTAATCTAGGAAAAGTGAAAATGGAGGGAGCACAACATGATGCATAAGATTCCATGAATGTGTTGTGCTAGAAGCTAAAGGAAAAAAAGGAAAATAGTGATAAGCTAAAAGAGAAAGTAGAGCAGCTGACAGAACTACTACTCAAGCTCTCAAAGCCTCCTGATTCAACAACATCATCATCTACTCCTATCAAGTTTGATTTCTCATTGGTACCCATGATTGAGAAGATTAATGAGAAGGGCAGAACGGTCGATGAATGGATCCATAGGCTTCTCCTGCAAGGAAAATAGGTCATTGATGACACCTTGGAAGTCTACAAATCCTTGGAGGATATAAAGAAGGATGGAGAGAAAATTGATGATGAATTCTCAGTAGAATTTGGGAACCTAGAGTTAAATTTTGAAACTCTCAATATGTTGAAACAGGTTCCATCCCATGTCTTGATCGAAGAAGGCATCATTCCACATGGGGACAGGAATTTTCAACTGACCAAAGCCATTAGATTCAGAATAAATATTCTCAACGAAGCTTGCAGCAAATTGAGGGAATCAAGAGATCAATTAGTTGATGGCACAAATGACATAGAAGAAGAGCTAATCAAGATCTGCCACTAAAGTGTTGAATGAAATCTTGAGTATTCTACCCATTGATGATCTTTACAAGAAGATCCAAGAATCAATCAAGCACAAACCAACTAATGGCTTTAGCCTGGAAATCATTGATAGGTTTGTGAAGATTGAACATTATTTGGAAACACTTAGGAAACTCAACAAGAGGCTGAAGAAACTTCCTAGTAACGCAAGTGATACTGAAGAAACATGTGAAGTCCTGAGTGACCATTCCACCACACCCAATGAAGATGAGATGCAGGGCATAATCCAAAAGTTTCATGAATTTCAGGATAAGCAGGCTTTGTTGGAGGAAGACAACAATGATGAAACAAAATAGGCATAATGTTTCATGTCTTTCAATCCTAAAATTGACATGTTTTTTTCATTTTCATTTCATCATGTAGAAAAGAAAAATTTGACTTGGTCTCCTACGTGAGAGTCAAGCAAAATAGGACTCTCATTAAAAGGACTATTTTCTAGGATTTATTCTATTTTATCTCTACTCTTTTTATTATAAATAAGGGATGCTTATGCATTCCAAAAGGTTGAGATTTTTGGAATATTGAGAACTATTGTGAAGAATAAAAACTTTGTGTTTTCCTTTAATCATTTGAGGAATAGAAATCGATGCTATTTTTGCAAACTTTGTGTTGTGAGATTCATCTCTCTTAAGATATTGTTCTTATGTTCAGGATCTTAATCTATTCTTTGTTTAGCATTCTTGATTATTTTATTTGTTTCAAACATTACATTACATTTTTTATCTAAAGCTCGTACGATTATTTCGTGCTCTGTGTTTACTTGAAAGAAAAAACATTCCTCTCATTTCCTTTCCATTGTGTTTCTTCCATAATAATTATTTGCTTTCTAATCGTTTCCATTTCTAAAATTGAAACGTATTCACCTTGTGTGGATATAGATTTCAGGATTTGATCCCAAGCCCAATGGTTAGATTAGTGTGAATACTACAAATATTATTTCTACTGTGTTTTAGATTAGTAATAAATAGGTAGCCTCACTTGTCTTTGAGGAGGGATTTAATCCCATGTACTATGGTTGAACCCCATATTTTGGCTTGAAAAAATATCCAACCAATAGTTTTTTGTGACTCTGCTAGGGAATATACGGATTGATAAGACTAAGCTTATCCTATTGGTGTCTGGTGACTCCATATTTTCCTTATTTTCACAAGATTTTTTTTCCAGTTCAAGCTGGCTAGAAATATCTTTACTCAGTCAAGCCAAGCCGGGGGTGAAACTGATCCATTCTTTGATTTGCTGCAATAACACAATTTAAGACTTTCTCCCAACAGTGTTGTATCTAACCAAGTGAGGAGTTCTTCAGTTATCCAAAGAACTCAGGTTCCTCAAGAACAAGAAGTTTTTGTAACCTGTCATGCATTTTTCTTGTCTGATACTCAGATTCCTGTATGCACTTCATTCAAAAGAATGGCAGCACAACCCATACCTTGGGGTGTGGCTATTTGTCCTCTTTCCCTAACTCCACCATTACTTGATCTACCACATGGGTCTCATAAGAATATTCCTAAGTTCAACGATGATGGGAAGCAACACCATGATGAACAAATTTCTTCATTCTTTGTCGCATGCAGTGTCCTTGGGGTTGCTCATGAATATGTTTATGTTCCACTCTTCGTTGAGACATTGCATGGTGTAGCAGCGGAATAGTTCTACCATCTTTCCAATGAATGCATTACCAACTGGGATACCATGAGATCTATATTTGAAGCAAGGTTCAAATCAATTGAGGATTCTCATGCCTTGTTAGCACAACTTACATACGTGAAGAAGGAATCTTTTGAACCCATGTGGGACTTCATAGCCAAATTCAACAAGCTGATTCATAAGATTCCAGACATAGTTGTTCCCAGTCTTGAAAATAAAAACTATTTCTTCATCAATGCTCAGCCCCCTGATGTGAGCTTCTTATTAAGAGGGTCTATTATTCCTGGTTTGGCCATTGCTCAAGCTACAACCACTGAAATAGAAGATGATCTTGTTCTGGCCGGAAAGATCAGAAGGGAGTCATCTAAGCCTAAAAATCATAGTTCTTCTCATAGTACTACTAATCCTATGATTCAGAAGATGACAAACAACTTGATTTCTTTGAAGAAGAAAATGTCTCAACAAGTGACCAACGTTCCTTATTGGGATATTCCTAGAAAAAATTTCAACAACTCCAATGGCTCCCCCACAAGAGATAGGAATCAGTTGATTGCTGCTCCCACAAGGCTAGCCATTGAAGCTCCCCCTGTCAATGCAGTAGTTGAAATAATTGAGGGGGGTGAGGAACCAGAAAATCAAGACTCTCATGAAGCCTTCGAAGCTTCAGGATATGCTGATGAGTCTTATGATGATTCAGCTAACAACTCCAACATTGGGTGCTTGGAGTACGAGGAAGATGAAGATGAGTAGGATGGATAATCATTTGCAGTCTTCACTCGATCCCAATCTCAGAACCCCAGAAATCTGGTTGAAATATCCAAGGATAAAATGTAAGGAAGCTCCCGTAATTATGGCTAAAAGAGGATCTCCCATCTTGGCACAAACTGAAAAGGATATAACTAAAAAGGTAACTTCACCTTCCAACTCTTTTTCTCCTACTTTCAAGGCCAGTACCTCAGCTCAAACAAATGTAACTAGAACAGAGCCATCCATCATTCCTTATTACCACATTCGACATCATTGATCATGTAAAGAAAACCAAAATCTAAATGTCAGAAGCTGAATACCTTCAGTCCCAACCCTAAGCAATTTGAGAAACTTGCCAAATTCATTATAAGCAAGGCTGTTATTCCTCCATCTTTGAAAGGAATTTAGCCAAGCCCCACTTAGCCTTTACCTCAGAGTAATATGACTCTGCTACTTCTTTGGGAAATATTGAACCGTTTTTATTTGTCTTTACTTATAATCAAGTTTAAGTTTAGCAATTACATAATTGACTCAAGAGCCTCTGATAACGTAATGCCCACAAAAGTAGCTCATGCCCTTGGACTCACACTGAATAAATCTTATGGGCATTATTACTCCATCGAAACTAAACAAGTCCCCTTGATTGGCCAAATCAAGGATGCACATTTTGCATTTGTTGCATTTCTGAAAAAGAGAGTAAAAATGACTATCCTAGTTGCTGATATCCCAGCTGCCTAAGGGATTCTTTTCGGAAGAGAATTTTGAAAATATGTTGGAGGAGAAATCAACATGGATTGGACCAAATATAAAATTCCAGTAAATGGAGTTCTTATTGTCCTTCACCTTGAAGCACAAGCGAAGTACCTGGTTACTAAATCAGATGATCCTAAGGCTCAAATTCTCTTTGAATATGCAGGCTTGGGTAATTTATTTCATGGCATCTCAGGCGCCCTCTTTCGAAGTCAAAGAAGAAGATCCTAACACTATTTGGATCCTTGAATTTGAAGGGAGTTGTTCAACTACTGGTTTAGGTGTTGGTGTGGTTCTTATATCTCCATATTTCAAGTTCTTTCCCTTTGCTTTCAAGTTACAATTTGATAATACTAAAAACACATCTGATTATGAAGCTTTGTTATTAGGATTAGAAATGGCAAGACAAAGAGGAATTTTAAATATCAAAGTACAGGGAGATGTCGAGTTGATTGTGATTCAAGTAAGGGGGATTTATCAGGTAAAAAATGATCACCTAAGACATTACAAAAATAAGGTTTAGGACAACATAGAATGCTTTGATGCTTTTTCCATTAAGGCAGTCTTAAGAGATTATAATGATAAAGATGATTCCTTAGCTATTTCTGAATCTCTTCTTCTCCCCCACCCATAGTTCAAATAGGACACATATACCATTGAGATTTTGTATCGTCCAAGCATTCTAGATAACTCAGCACATTGGCAAGTGTTTAATGATGATCAACAGGTATTGTCTTTTCTTGAAAAAGATGACAATTTTGGTGAGCTTTATTTTGAAGGATCAGAATCAGATTTCCATAAGTCCATCTCTAATTCCATATCAAGAAATTGATGGTGAATTCATCTAGCTCAAAGGAAATAAGAATCCAAAGGGATTATTTTCTTTAGAAGGTCTATTTGACAAGCATTGTCATTTCATTTAGGGTAAAAGGAAAGATGAAGGTCCTTCCTTGTTAGAGGTATACCAAGTTAACCTAGGATCCATTGATCAACTGTGGATGGTAAACATCAATAAATGCTATTCTCTGGAGGAAAAAGAAATATTCTCTTCACTCTTGAAGAGATATATGGATGTCTTAGCATGGCCATATGTGGATCTAAAGTCTTTTAAGCCCAAGGATGTGCAACATAGAATTCCTTTTAAGCCTGAGGTTAAACTCTATAGGCATAAGTAGAGGCATTACAACCCAAATATCTCAGGGGACTATTCTTGTAGAAGTTCAGAAGATGTTATACACAAGGATTATCTTTCCAATCCATCATTCCACCCTGGGTTGCGAACATTGTCCCTATTAGAAAGAAGAAAGGTGAAATCTTGATTTTTGTTAACTTCCAAAACCTCAACAATCTTCATTGAAATAAAATTATCCATTATCCATCATGGACCAGGTATTACAGACTGTCACTGGATTAGAAATTTTATCCATGCTTGACAGATTTTTTGGATATAATCATGGTTGAGGTAGCTGCTGAAGATCAACATAAAACAACATTCACCACTCCATGGGGAACCTTTGCTTATAGGAGAATGCCTTTTGGTTTCATTAATGCCGGAGACACGTTTCAAAGGGCTATGGACTTAACTTTTAGATATTTAATGGGAAAGGTCATAGTTGTGTATTTGGATGACTTGATAGTCTTCTCTAAAAAGTGAAGTGATCATTATGATCACCTGGAGTAGGTACTCTTAAGGTGCAGGTGTCATGAGATTTCATTAAATCCTAAAAATTCCATGTTCGAAGTGATAGAAGGAATTTTTTGGGGTCATATTGTAACTAAAGAAGGAACCAAGATCAATCTAGAGAGGGTGAATGCCATCCAAAACCTTACCCTACCCACAAGTAAAACTGGGATGCACTCCTTTTTTGGGAAATTCAATTTCCTAAGAAGATTTGTACCTGAATTTGCTAATAAAAAAAGGATATCCTTGGGATGATGAGAGGTAAGACTCCATTTTGATGGAGTACTAAAGGGAAACTTTCTTTTGAAGAATTCAAATGGGAAATTACTCACTCCCCTATTTTGGTATGCCTAGACTTCAAGAAATATTTCATCATGTACAGCTACGCTTCTGCACATATGTTATCGGCCATCCTAATGCAGGAAAATGAAGAAGGAAGTGAAGCTCTCATTTCTTTCATGAGATTCCCACTAAAGGAATATGAATTGAAGATGTCACAGATTGAAAAGCATGCTTATGTGGTGGCGAGAGAGGTGAAACATTTCAGGTATTATGTCTTGAGTTCCCACACTCTCATTCTAGTTCTTGATACTACAGTTAAATCCATTCTAACCCAACAAGAGTTGGGTAGTCAATGGGGTAATTGGATAGCTAAAGTCTAGGAGTATGAATTGGACATCAGACCTACCAAGTTGGTGTGAGGAAGAGGCATGTGCCAATTGATCGCAGAAAATAATGCTGAGGCAGAATGCGAAGAAACTAAAGGTACTTCTTCAGGATTGCCCAAAGTGCTTTTCATAAGAATGACTGATGGTATGCAGATATTTATTTCTTTTTAACCTATGGCGAGTGTCCCCCAAATTTAAGCCAAAAATAAAAGAGGACAGTTTAAATCAGGTCTTCAAGATACATTCTGTGGGACAATGATATATACAAGAAAGGTATCGATGGTGTATTCTTGCGCTGTGTTGATAAGTCTCAGCAGGAAAGGTTGCTAGAGTCCTTCCAAAATATAGCATGTAGAGGAAATTTATCTTCTTCCATGATAGCTTACAAGATCTTACGGGCCAGGTACTATTGGCCTACTTTCTTTCGAGATTTAGCTGATTGGGTTGCTAAGTGTGAAGCTTGCCAACATTTTTTTGGTCACCCTAAGCTGGCTGCTCTTCCCTTGAAGCCTGTGGTAATCGAAGAAACATTCACTAATGGATAATTGATTTCATTAGAGTACTGAACCCTTCCTCTAGTGCTGATCATAATTATGTGCTCACCACTATAGACTATTTCACCAAATGGGTGGAAGTTGCGCTTATCAAGTAGGAAACCTTCGAAGATGTGTGTAATTTTCTCAAGGAAAATATAATTGTCACATTCGGTGTGCCTCACAAGATCGTTGCTAAAAATGCTTATAATTTCTCATCTCATGAGTTGACAGAATTTTTTTATGGCTTTGGTATCACATTTTCTCATTCATCTTATTATTACCCACAAGGAAATGGTCAGGCTGAATCAAGCAACAAAAACCTGGTGACCATAATTAGAAAATTGGTCAATGGGAATCAGAGGACATGGCACAAAGAATTATATGATGCATTATGGGTAGATCAAATTACTCCTAAATGAGCTATTATAATTTCCACATTCTAGGTTTTGTATGGAATTGACGCTGAGATACCTATCTTTGTAGAATTGCCAGCCTTACGATTGGCCAAACCAATTGAGGACGAAACTTTTCAAAGTTCCATTGAGAAAAGGATAATGTACCTAGCCAGGGTGGAAGAAGAATGAAGCAAGGTGGTGGATCACATTGCAGATCATCAGAGCAAAGTGAAAAGGATATTTGACAAGAAATCAAAGCAACGTGTTTTCAGGTTGGAGATTTAGTACTTCTCTAGGACAAGAGAAGAGAGTAGAAAGGGATGCATGGAAACTTTGACTCCTTATGGAAAGGTCCTTTCAAAATCCATCAGCTGAATGGTGAAAATAGCTTCTGTCTATCATACCTTGATGGATAGTTACTCCCCCTACCTTTCAGTGGCCAACATTTGAAGATGTTCCACCAGTAATGCAAAACGCTCTCTTACACTGTATCATAATTTTTTTTGTTATGTGTCTACTTTCTTTTCTTTCTTTCTTTCTTTGTTTTCAATTTTGATTCTTCATAATTCGTAGCCCAATGGATAAAGCTCTTGATATATGAGTTATCTTCCTTTGATGTTTCAAATAAATTCCCCAACTAGAGCCAACTGTTATCTCATTTTTAGTGATTTCAGCTAAAATTGAGATAACCATAGAATTTTTTTGAGAAAATCTCCTAAAAATGCCCTTTGAAGGAGATATTCAGGTTTTCGGGTTTCCATGGCATGGAAACATGTCTTTTACATGCTTCATGTCAATTGTCTTCCGAAACCTTAAACTTGATTACATTCCAATGTATCAGGTTTTTGGAACTCAAGAGCATCAGAACATACCTTTCAAAAAGCATGCTTCATGCTACTTGTTTCCCGAAACCTGAAACTTGAACCTTTCCTTTGTATCAAGTTTTCAGAACTTGATAACATTCAAACATGTCTTTTTCATGCTTCATGTCAATTGGTTCTTGAAACCTGATTTGATAAGAAAACCTTTGTATCAGGTTTTCAGACATGCTAAGCATGATGACATGGCATTAATGTCGAGTTGTTTGGTAGTTATCACACTTGTTGGAAGAGGTGTAATAAATGTTAGGGATTAATAAATAGTTTAATTTTACACGTCATTTTTACCTGGAATATTTTCACTACGTATATTTTTCATACATGCTCCTTCGACCTCCAAACCCAACTGAACCTCTTGATTGATTTCACGATCCATCTTCGTCCAGTTTTCAAATTTATTGAAGATATTTTTCTCTTCTTACCGATTTGAGGTCTTTTAGGTTGTTTTTGAAGTGTTCATTTGGTGTTTTTCCCTCTTCTCTTTTTCTTCCCTATAGGTTTAGGGTATTGGGTTATTTTCTTCATTTAATGTTGTATTCCCATGAAACATATTGTTTAAATTTCATCCTAGGTGCTTTCTTATTTTTTCCCATGGATATACTCTTTAGATTGTTGAGAAGAATATGAAAATAATAACTTATAAGCTTGGTGGAAATTTTACATGTTCTGATATCCCATAAACCCGACACCTGTGTTTCAGGTTTTACAGAGTGTCCAACATCTTCCAAATTCTGCTTCTGTCAGATTTATCCAAGTGTCTGAAATCATTTGGTTCCTGTAGAGTGTCATATTTTTCCAAGTTTTTGACATATTCTAACTTCCACTTGTGTCGGATTTCTCCAGATTTTCAAAATCACCTGAGTTCTGCCTTTGTGTCAGGTTTCATGAAGTTTCTGACACGACCAAGTTTTTGATATACACTGCAATGTGTTAGGTTTCAGGAAGTGCCTGGAAGGTCTCAAATTCTGGTTAGTGTGGCACGTCTGTAGGGTTGCTCAGTAAGCTTTCAAGCCTGATTGTTCAACCAAAATTCATCTAAGCATTCTTCCTTTAAGACTTCTCATGTTAGATCCTGGTCAATCTAAGGATAAGTCAGGCAGATTAGGAAAGATGAAGTATAAGTACCAGAAGATGGATTCCCCTTCCTACATAGATTACAATTATGATATCTGAGACATGGAGCTTGGTAACATAGACATGGAAGACTTTTGGAACATAACCAAGGATTCTTCTCAGAATAGTTAGATGAAGTCAATAACCAGTAGTGGCCTCCCTCTTGCATTAGGATTCCCAATGTCTGCTCAATGCCCCAAGTTCATTATAGCCCACGCTTCCAATTATGACTCGGATTCCCACTCACTGAGGAATCAAGTAGGATAAATCATAGTGAAGTTAGACGAGGGTTACTTTGATGACCTCTTAAGATTACCAAAATTTGAGGAATGTGTTGACGTAGATCTTAAGTTAGCATAGAAATCCTGGGACAAAGATCAAGAAGACTACATCAAGCATGTGAATAAAAATTTCTTGATCAAGGCCAAGCCAGCCATCTCTAGGTTTCCCAAGTTTTTCCCCTGGAGTGATTTCATCCTTGAAATCAGTGATATTATCACCCTGTTAAGTTGAGTATTTGGACTCCTTGAGTCAAGAGACTTCCAAGGGTGGATGTATTAATTCATGGTCATTATGAAGAAGAATGAACAAGGGATCAATTGGAGTAGTATTATAAGTGATGAGATTGATTCCCAGATGAAGACAATCTTGTCTACTAGTAGGTTTTATATGTTGTCATATGCCACCTATGCAGCAGCTGACATGGGAAATTTTCTAGGGTTGGATGCAAAGGGAAATAGGGCAACAAAACACATATATCAATACTTCCCTTAGCTAACAATGAAGGGTTCTAAGGATCAATTCGGAAGAGTGAACGATGCCTTCTTTTATGAAAATATCAGAAGGATGAACCCTGATTCTAAGGAAAAGAAGAGTCTCTGATGAAACATGGGCCGAAGCATCGAAATGGGGTTGTATCTTCTTGCAATTCAAGAATTCACATACCTTCGGGTGGTCATATATCCAGGTGATCCTTTCCATTTTCCCAGGTTCCCAAGTTATAAGCTGATCCTGATGAAGTTGGTTAGACAATTGTTGGATTTTCACAAATTCCAACAGAGTAAGCACAAGGCCGCTGTCTCCTTCCCTATTTCCATCAGAAGGTACACATGCTCAATAGTGGTTAAAGCCAAGAATGTGGTGCACGAGATGTAGGAAAATTTGAAGAAGCACACAAAGCACAGAGATGGGTTTGATTTCTGAGGAGTCCTTAATTTATATGGGACCTTATATCTACATGTGCCCAGTATAGAAGACATTTGGGTTGATCTTCGGGATGAAGTTTCCATTCGAAGAAAGGACAATAGTAGGTTAACACTTGAAGAGATTCAGATGTTAGATCTATCTGACATCCCAGAAGGCACCATGGACAATGAAAGTTTCCTTGATGCCTCGTATGATGGGTTGAATGAAGACCAATATGTATTCCAAGAAATTGATTGGCCCATTGTTGAGAAAGCTTCTATCATAGGAAGAGCTGCTCAAATTCTTGTCTGTACTAAGGCGTGTCTCATTTCTTGGGGAATGAGTTATAAAGATGGGATTTTTTCAAAACTAGCTACTTTGGAAGTAGGACCCTCCAAGGGAAAAAAGGAAAAGGATAAAGACTCTTCCAAGAGACCAATAAAAATTAAGTTTTTCAGAAAGGGGAAAGAGCGAGTGACTACATCAGTGGCCACTCTCCCACAAATGATTGAGGTTTTTGATTCACCTCCACCACCAAAAATAGGAAATATTCCTTCAGGAGAAGAGGTTGGTCAACCTCTCATTCCCCTTTTTATTGGTAGTTCATTAGAGGTAAGTCTTCTTCTTACCTCTCAAGCTTTAATTTAATAATCATTGCCTTCTCCCATTCATCCTTCCTTGCCTCAGATTTCTTCACCAAGTTCCTCAGTCATGGACAACATCTTCTCTGGCCTTCCACCTCTCCCCACTAGACCTAAGTTAACCATGGAAATGCCTCCTACTTTTGTTCCTTCATTACCTGATTCGATTTCCACAAACACTACACTCGTAGTGACCACCACTCCACAAGTAAACCTTCCTCCACCTGAAGATGTGACCATAACACCTATGATGGGAGAAACTTCTTCCAGTATGCCTTAATGGTTAATAGATCAGACTCCAAGGAAGAGGAATGTGGTGGTTACCCTACTAGATTTTGATTTTAGTTCCCTCAAGGTCACTCCTACCAATTCTGCCATGAAACCCAAAATAGTTTCAAGGATTTTAGTGGATGCCTCAGGGAATAAGTTTTCAAAAATTTCCACTCCCACGGTTGAGAAAACCAAGGATGATATAATGGTTACCGATTATCATATCACAAGGGTTGATCTAGGAAAAGTGAAAGCAGAGGGAGCACAACACAATGCACAAGATGCCATGAATGTGTTATGCCAGAAGTCGAAGGAAACAAAGGAAAATAGTGATGAGCTAAAAGAGAAAGTAGAGTAGATGACAGAAGTACTACTCAAGCTCTCAAATCCTTTTGATTCAACACCATCATCCTCTACTCCTATCAGGTTTGATTTCTCATCGGTACTAATGATTGAGAAGATTAATGAGAAGGGGAGAATGGTTGATGAATGGATCTAGAGGTTTCTCCTGCAAGGAAAATAAGTCATTGATTACATCGTGGAATTCTACAAATCTCTTGAGGATATAAAGAAGGATGGCGAGAAAATGGATCATGAATTCTTAGTAGAAGTTGGGAACCTAGAGTTAATTTTTGAAGCTCTCAATATGTTGAAATAGGTTCTATCCTGCATCTTGATCGAAGAAGGCACCATTCCACATGGGGATAAGCATTTTCAAATGACCAAACCCATTATATTTAGAATAAATATTCTCAACGAAGCTTGCAGTAAATTGAGGGAATCAAGAGATCAATTGGTTGATGGCAAAAATGACTAAAGTGTTGAATGAAAGCTCGAGTATTTTGCCCATTGATGATCTTTACAAGCAGATCCAAGAATCAATTCAGCACAAACCAACTAATGGCTTTAGCCTGGAAATCATTGATATGTTTGTGAAGATTGAACATTCTTTGGAAACACTTAGGAAACTCAACCAGAGGCTGAAGAAACTTCCTTGTAATGCGAGTGATACTCAAGAAATGTGTGATGTCCTAAGTGACCATTCCACCGTGCCTAATGAAGATGAGATGCAGGGCATAATCTGAAAGTTCCAAGAATTTCAGGATAAGCAGGATTTGTTTGAGGAAGACAAAAATGATGAAAAAAATAGGCATAATATTTCATGTCATTTCAATCCTGAAATTGACATGTCTTTCTCATTTTCGTTTCGTCATGTAGAAAGAAAATTTTGACTTGGTCTCTTGCATGAGAGTCAAGAAAAATAGGAATCTCATTAAAAAGACCATTTTCTAGGATTTATGTTATTTTCTCTTTAATCTTTTTATTATAAAGAAGGGATACTTATGCATCCCATAACATTGATATTTTTTGAATATTGAGAACTATTGTGAAGAAGAAAAACTTTGTGTTTTCTTTTAATCATTTGAGGAATAGAAATTGATGTTATTTTTGCAAAATTTGTGATGTGAGATTCATCTTTCTTAAGATATTGTTCCTATGTTTAGGATATTAAGCTATTCTTTGTTTAGCATTCTTGATTATTTTAATTGTTTCAAATATTACATTACATTTTTTTATCTAAAGCTCGTATGATTATTTCGTGCTCTGTGTTTACTCGAAAGAAAATACATTCCTCTCATTTCCTTTCCATTGTGTTTCATCCATAATAATTATTTCCTTTCTAATCCTTTCCATTTCTAAAATTGCAACATCTTCACCTTGCGTGGATTTGGATTTTGGGATTCGATACCAACCCTAATGGTTAGATTAGTGTGAATATTGTACATATTATTTTTGTTGTGTTTTAGATTAGTAAAAACTATGCAGCCTCACCTGTCTTTGAGGAGGGATTAATCCCATGTACTGTGGTTGAACCTCATATTTTGGCTTGAAAAAATATCCAACCAACAATTTCTACCTCTTCTTTCTCGCTCCATTATAATTCTTTGCTAGGACTCATCATTATTTTGTCTTATTCACTTAAGTGACTTATTTTAATATTGTAAAAGTATTTTCTCAAATTATAAGAGAAATTTTTAATTAATGGAGAATGAAAATTCACAAGTGGAATATGGAACAACGAAGAGTGATATGAGGGAGGTGAAGGGGCAAATTCAAATTGTATATATTGGGATGGCTTCTCCATTGCAAGGGATTCCAGTTTTTGGAGAAAATTTATGCTCTGGTAGCATTTCGAATTGTAGTAGCTTGATTGAAGCTTTGTATTCATCACTACACATGAAATAAAGATACAATTTCTTCCACTTCTTCCCTCTTGCATATATTTCCTATTTTCCCATACTATGCACGATGTTGTTGAGATGTTAAGAAAGTAAAAAGTTTCAATTTTCTGATACATATGAATGTGTGCATCTTTGTATGCATGGTTTCCTATAGTCGGTAGCATTAATACATCGTTGTCTTCTTTCCATAAATATGTGTGAAGGTAAATTTTGGTTAATGGTTGTAGAACTCTAATTTTCTACCTATAACGTTAATCCCCCTTTTCTTGTTTCACACTCCCCTTTTCCCCATTTCAGGTTAGTTTCATCTCTTGCAAAAAATTGCAAGCCTTTTCACAGGATCACTAGAGTGTTCATGTTGGATCCCCAACATTTTGGCCACCCACAGAGATTGTTTCACCCACACATAATAACATGAAGCTACAACATTAAATAAGAGTGATCTAGAATCACACAGTGTTGGCAAGAAACCCATAGATTTTTCCACCTTAAAATTTTTCTAGTCAAATGTTTTTTGCGACTCTACTTGGGAGATACTTTCCTAAGTGCACCCAAAAAATATCTCTGCCCAAAATATTAATAAAATACAAATATATATATATATATATATATATTCAAAAAACAAAAATCAGATTTCAAAAAAAATCATTTTTGAAGGTGACTCTGTCAAGGAATGAATCCCTGTCACATTCATTTCCCGCACCATGAAGAAATTTCTAGAATGGAAAGAAGTACCAATGAGTGACAATGATGAGGAAGAAAAATATCGTGAATGAGGAAAGAAGATCGTTGACCAGCCATGTTTCTGGACTAGTCTTTGTAAAAGGTAAAACTCGAGGACAGTAAAAGAGACTCCTACTTCAATCAAAGATTTGCATTTTGAAAAATGAAATAAAACAAAACTTGCCAGTAAAAAAGAAAGTAGGGAGCTATTGGAAAATATTCAAATAAAATACAAGATAAGGCATGATAATGAAGAATGTTCCAAAGGTGATACTCTCACTTCAAATCTTGGGGCCATGTCTTTCATCACCCTCCCTTGGGATGATTTCCTTGCATATATGAACTATAAAATGGGAATCTTAAAACTTGAGTTTATGGAAAAAATCATGAGCACTATTCAAGGAAATACTTGTCCCTAAATTTACCTCTTAATGTTTAAATATGCCAAATATTTGTAAGAGATGTACAAGAAACTTGAAGCATCCCATAGCAAAGACAAGTAATATTATATTTTTCTTATAGAGGAAGATCCTGAGGATCATTCATACCACAAGGTTTTCATCCCTGAAATTTTCTTGAACATTTCTAAATAAAATCCTATCCTTGATCCTTATGATGAAGATTAAATCATCATTCAAAAAGATGATGAAAGATAGGATGGTGTAGGATCCATTTAAGAAGAATCTTGTAACCTCACACAACTCAAAATGAAATCGAGAACATTATATTTCTTTTGCCACTATATAGATGAATTATTTACATATGGTGATGAATAAATGAATACTTTAAAAGGATAATATATGGAAATACTTCAGAGCATAATAGAAGCGAATTCAAACCTTAAGACCTATCATAAGATTTGGAGGTATGATTTGGCCATGAAAAGTAGGTATGAAAACATTGAATCACTTCATGTTGTCAATAATGAAGAAACTCAAGAAGATGCTAAATATTTTCCATGCTACTATTGATCATTCCCAGAAGATTCTTAGATTCTCCTAAATAATATTTTATCATGGAACCTTCCAAAAAATACCAAATCAACATCATGGAGGAAGAGGTAGAAGACATGAAGATAGAACCACCATTCAACAATTCTCTCTGGCTTAAGGCATAACCCATTAGGGGAATAATATATTTGTTAGAGGAATATCCTTATTTTATAATGGAGGATTCAATTCCCTCTAAAGACTCAACCAATAATGAAGAAGATTACCAATTTAAAGTAATCTTGAATAATATTCTTTCAAATTTGGATCTTTCGATCCATGATAGAATGGAGATATGTGAAGAAGTGTAGGAAATCCACCCCATGTCCCAGATTCAAGATGATGAATTCAAAATGGTCATGGATGCTTTTACCTCCTATTTTTATTCTTCAAGTAATGTAGATATGTTGCATGAAGAAATGGAGACAGTCAAAGAACTATATTCTCTTTTCAATTCAATCATGGATGATTTGATGGAAGAAGCACACTCCCTTTTTAAAGCACAGGAGAATGAAATATTTGAAAATAACTTCTTTTAACTCAAGGAGTAGAGTGATCATCACGATGAAGACAAAAAAATTCATCTTTTATACAAGGAATAAGATTCCATAATGAATGATCAATATGAAATTAAAATTCCTTCCCATATTTCTTCCTCAACTTGGTCCCATCAAGAGGATGATATGGATTTTGATCTTGAAGGAGTGTTGTTCTCACAAAGCATGGATCTCTTCTCCCTGTCAGAAGGTGTCATGAATCAAGTATGTTTTTTCTTACAAGAAAGTGAACCTTGGGCAACACAAAACATGGAAGGAGTGAGAAAGGATGCGCCAAATGAATCATGGATGTAGATGGATCATATTTTCAATCATCTCTTGATGGAACAACATCAAGATTATACCAATGAAAATTAAGACGAGCCTATGGTGATCTTAGAAGAACCATCTGTGCAAGAAATCTTGAACATTTTACAAGAGACTGAAGATCCTCAATACAATCTTGAAATCTTGACTTGGGCTATGAAGATGCAAGATAGGAATGAGTCTATTTTTACTTCTCATTTTGACATGTCAATTTTTGATGTTGAAATAGAGAATTTGGATAAGTTTGATGAATTTCCCAATGCCTTGTCAGATGAGATTGAATGTGAAAGTACATAATTATCTTTCACACAATGTGAAGAGGTTTGTGAGTGTAAAAGGAGGAAGGTTCTTAAATCTCCTTTGAATATCCTCAATCTTGAAAATGACATCTTTGCCAAGGAAGACAACAAAGAAAATATTGAGATGATTTTCATTAAATAAAGTTGTTTGGAGCAAAGTGAAAAGTTACAATATTCTTCAGAATGTGTCCAAAATCATCTTCTTCTAGCGACTTCATAATAATCCATGCATACAAAAAAAGAGTTCATATGAAAAAATCCACTCAAAGGTGAAGAATTCTCATATGACCAAACCAAGAGATGCAATTTCAAAAATGATACCAAGGTGGACTTCGAGCATATGGATATGGGCAACAATTTTTCTAGACAACAAAGAAGGAGTATGTATGATTCTCTACAAATGATCTAAAATTGGATTGCACTCACCATCCTCCAAGCTCCAATTCATCTTGAACATGTTTCCATGTTGTAACAATCTCCCAAGGATGATGAATAACTTTGACTTAATGACTTAACCTCCATGTTTAAAGACACTTGCTTAGAGAAACAAAGTAGGATGTTCAGGGAAGTTCTTGAATGAGAAGAAAACCAATTTGTTATAACTCCTTCCGACTATTTTGCTGATGTAACAGACAATTTGAAGTTACAATTCAAAGAAGTTGAATGTTTTCATGATAGGATCAATTTTTCCACTCTTGAAGACATGGAGGGATAGTTTCTTATGATTACAGGGCGTCAAGTGGAAACCTCAAAATATAAGATCTCATAAAAGATAATGAAGTATTATTTGAATGCAAGAGCATTCTCTGTGCTTTATCAATATGAAGAAGGAATCATGTTTGGTGTTCTTCTCCTCAAGCCATGCAAATCAATCTAAAGAGCATGGTTTGATCTGATAATAATATTTTTGTCTCAAAAAACATATTTCAGTCCTATATTCTATGATGGCATGTATTTTTCCCAACCCATTTCTAGGTATGTGTATATTTTTTCCCACCTCTGTAAACATCCCTACCCCTGAATATAATTTCCCTTTCATGTTATGGGTTGTTTTCCCTTCTGGTGTATTTCTCTTCCATTTTTTTTTTACGTGTGTGTTTATGTTCAATAAGGGAAGTTGTGTAGCCTATATTTATAATGACTCTATATCCTAGTGGATAAGGCACTAGTCCATGAAGCAAATCAATATTTTCGGATTCTCATGTTATGTCCTCATTGCACTTGATCCACAACATGTCCCCAAGCTAGAGGAAATTAGTTTCCTAAGAATTTACAAGAGAAGAATCCACCCAAAAACAATAAAACTATACCACATTGTAAAAAATTTGAAAGCCCTAATTTCCTGAGGCACCTGAAGTCAATCCATACTCAACACTATTCCTATCCTATCAGTATTATCTTTTGGAACATTCAAGCAATCAAGCAGTTTTGGGAAGGGCTACCATTAACCTTCCTAGGACTAGTGCATCACCCCCAGAGAATATCAAAGGAATAAAAATCATGTTGGAGGATTATTAGAGTACTAGAACATCATGGGCATGGTTTTGAAGATTCGGGGAATATTTGGAAGTTTTGGGGCCAATTCATCAGAAGCAGGTTTTCAGGCTTGAAGGAACATATACTGTAAAGGAGGACCTAAGCTTTAAAAAAAAATTCTTAGAGCCTTGTGAGGATTTGAAATCCAAAAAAATTACCTATGGAAATTATTTTATATGACCTAAATGGTGGAAAATATGGAACATCCTAAAGGATCATACACTTCCCTAGGTAACTCATTCTTTTGGCATAGAACAGACAATACTAAGAAATAAGGTTTAATTTGGAGGTAATATTAGTAAAAAATTTACCTTGATACCATCATCGTTGGACTTATTGGATTGTTTTTAGTCAAGATCACATAAAATTTCAACCCAAAATTCATTCGGGAGCTCCAGATATCACCTCCGTAAGTTGGTCCCAAGGTGCGATTTCTCATACTTCACAAAATTCAAAGCTGAACACATGGAAGCCTATGGATAAGGTGAAATTTATTTTCCCCTTTGTCCCTTTTCAAAAGGGAAAAAAGGACATAAATTTCTCCCTCCCCCCATTTAGTCTTCAGGTCACTTATGCCCCCGTTGACCAGCTTGACCTCTCTCTCTCTCTCTCTCCTAGCAATGCATGTCCGCCAAGTGTTTCCACCAGTATGAAGAGGAAATTCAATCCCATTTCATCCCATTGGAAAAGGGATGAAAAGGAAACAAAAATATTCTCAAACCTCTCCCCTTCCATTTTTGCATTTAAATAGTGGGAGTTAACCCTTTTTGCTATTTTTGCCCACACAGCTCCATACCCTGTTGAAACTCTGGTGAAAATTTTGTAGAATCTAGAGCTTCCATATTTACTTCCAAATGAGATCATGCAATGCTCCCTCATCTGAAGGAAATAAAAAATTATATTTCTATGAAAGAAGAAAAATATCAAGCAGAGATAAAATGAAGTTTTGTTGAAAAAACCCTCAGTGAAAACAAAGATAATCTCATATCTCACCATCTGAAGCATGGATTGAGATGAGATATTTTGCAGACTTCACAATTTTTGAAGGCCATCATGATGCAAAAAATTGTAGATCAAATGATAGCCTAGATTATTTAAAATAAAAAATAAAAAAATTTGTGCCCTTGCTCACATTTGTCGAATTTCCCGCTAATCCGATAGTTGGATCAAGCTAAAAATTTGCACATAGATTTCAAGTGAAAAACCTATCCCAATGGAGCTAATTCTATCACTATCAAATTTGAAAACCATAACTAAAAAAAATGATCATGAATCCGTTAATGGATGCCATGGTAGCTCCATGCCTGGAGCTCTTTCCAGGTAAATTTTTCATTGTTTATTTCCAAGCATTGTAGTGGGTTAAATCAAGTGAAACTCAGGGGATAAGATAACAATGATGAGGTGAATTTGAAAATATGTGTTCAGTCACAAACCGAGCACTAGAGATCCACTTTCCAAATATAGTAAGTTTCCCTACACATGTTTTCTATTTTTGGTTAGTCTTCATCAGAGGCAGTGGAAGCAACGACATGGTGTAATGAAGATGATCATGAGGTTAGAATGATTGTTCAAAGTAGAAAATAGAAAAAAAGACCACTTACTAAAAATAGTAAGTTCCCTATATGGGTACTTACTAGAAATAGAAATTCATTCCAAAAAGTGGTCTAGGTGAAGGAAATATATAAAGGAGTAAATAAAGAAGCTAACCTCATCAAGATGATTCAGGAAGGTAGAAATCACCATTTACTAAATATAGTAAGTGTCCCATCTAGGCACTTACTAAAAATTGTAAGTCATCACGGGAAAGTAGTTTCATAGGGGTAGTATACACAAGGGTGATACAAGAAGCTAATTTCATCAGTTGAAGCTAATAAGAGTGGAAAATTTTCATTTACTAAAAATAGTAAATCCCTCTTTTCAGAGAAGAGAAGTGTTTCAGAATCTATGGAATTATAGTTCATAGAATAGATTATCTTCACTATAAAAAATGGTTTACTCATCAATGTTTGTGGCTTGTTTTCTCAGTGTATACGAGAGATCTCAATAGTCATTTCAGGTTTTATGTTTAACTGTGTGTAATGTGCAAAGTTAAGTTTGTAATTAACATCATTAGACTATTCATGGTGTGTTTTGCTATCCATTTTTTGCCTCCTAGGCAAAAAATGGATAACAGTGGTCTATAGGATGAAATGGTTGAGGGTGTATAAATGTTTTTAGTATTATCCTATACTCCATGATGCCTCAGAACTAAGAAAATGCCATGAATTCCATGGTGATAAGAAAAAAGTTTAAAAGCATCCTAGAATGGTCCATACGAGGTTAGCTTACACAATATAGCTTGATCGAGCTAAATGAATGTGAAGCTAATTATTTTAGCTCGGCGAGATTGTGAAGTCTACAAGTGATATATCTGGTGATTATAATCTTTGAATGCATGTTGGTGTGTATGTGAGGAAGTACTAAATCCCAAATGTATCTCGGGTGAATTAAATAGGGGCTAAGTTAATAAGTATCTCAATGACTCGAGCTTGATGCTACTTAGATGAACCACAAGGGACGGGTCAGTTTTGTGTAGAGAAAGGTAATGTTAAAGACTGCAAAGGGACTTGACACCATTAAGCAAAGTGGGAAAAATTTCAGTCAATGAATGAAGTGTTAGCTCAGCTCATTCAAGGAGTAAAAATGAATCATCTTAGGTTTTTCTAGCCAAAGAGGAGATAGGAGCTCGGGGTATTTATGAAATTTTTAAGCTATAGCTCAATTCATGGGGCCAAGTCATGGTTTAGTGGTTTGAACCACTCGTTGAGTGAGTTTTTTTGAGCTTGGAAAGATCTCATGTCAAAGGAAACAATAATTTCAACATATGGCAGTGGTCGGGAATTTGAAGGAGGATATCTTAAGGAGCTCGAGGTAGATGTAATTCAATAAGGAGTCTGTTGGATAAATTAATTTAAAATGGCTCAGGTTATGGGTTATCAGCAAGGAATATTTCACATTGAAGAAGTGAATCGACTCATGAAGGGCTCCATGTGGGTTGTGTTTTGGAGTAGATGACCTTCTCAGCCATTTCAAATTGAATCCAAAATGAGAAAGTTGTATTAAGTGACTCAGGTCATTTATTGTGATATGTATGATATTGCAGAAGAGATTGTATAAGATATGTAGGGTCTTACATGTGAAGATGATTGGAATTGGTACATTATTGCATTGGATAGCCAATGAGGTGCCTGAGTATGCACTTGGCTCATCAAAGCGAGCTATGTGGAAGTTTTGAGTGACGCGGTCAAGAAATCTAGTTGGAAAGATTCTAAGACCAAGCCATGGTGAAGCCAACATGAAGTAAGCTCAAAGACCAAATTCAATGTTTTTTGGTAAAACAATAGGAGATAGTGATAGATAGCTCGGCTCACCAATTCACGGATTAGGTGGAAAGTTTTTCACGTACATGGTGAGCTCAAATAAGGTTAGAGCCAAGTTCAGCTAGAGAGAGCAGCTCATGAGCTCAAACAGAGCTTTTAGGAAGGTCGATCGAGTCACTCAATGTGTGGAAATGGAAAAGGAGCTTTGGATCGAGGGTGTAGAGTCTATGCACAACTCGGTGTAGGTGGAAGATAGCCAAGATGGAAATCAGAAGGGATGTTCTGAGCTTAGTGTTGGAGCATTGTAATAAATTATCGATGTAAACTCAGGTATGGTCCCATGACCTATGAAGTTTATAGGATGAGCTTGAAGAAGGTGAGTTCAATGGGACGAGTAGATATTTAGAAAGAAATATAGACCAGGTTGGTGCAATGAAAGAAAAAATGAGATTTTTGAGTTTGGAATGCAAAGCTAGAAGTCCTGCATCATATTTTGTCAGCATATGTTCTTGGCAAAAGTCATAATATGAAAATCTGAAGCCGAGACATTAGGTAGGAGCCAAGCAGACTAGTTTTATTGAAGAAAGAATAAGCTCAGTCAAGCTTGAAGGTGTATTAGTAAATCGAGGAAGAGCTAATGGTGAAACTTGGTGTATTTGCAGGTTAATTTCGGAGGATGGTTATGAGGGAAAACCCTATCCATCATGCAGGTTAGCATGTACTTAGAATAATTCAAACTTGTGACCTCTAAAACAACAACTGTTATGTCCAACCACTGCACTGCAGTATATATTTGGGAAATTTTTAGCAAAATTTGGATATGATGTCAGCCACAAACATGCGTGATTGTTAGGGATAATGGGTTAGGAGGATTGAAACTTAATCTACCATTGTGTTGAAACGATTTGCTTATTCCTTACCGAATTAATCTAGGAAAGATTGGCTTCATAAATTTGAGCTTGATGGATAGTGATCTTGGGGTTAGACATGGTGCATATGGAGATTGGGAAGATGGAATGATGAGCCATTTTGGGATATCCCAAATTCATATTTTTAGAGGATATTAGTTTGGAGACTTCATGAACAAATTGGTTAAAATTGGAGGGAGAGTTTTGAATCCCAAACTCTGACAATTGGAGTTTAGGGCTTTGGATTTTCATGTATCAGATATGTCAAGTTAAAACAGTGCTTAGCATGTTGGAAGCACTTAGGAATTTGAGTTCTGAAGTGTAGGAGGTTGGCGTGAGGTTCTAAATTAGGACAATGAGTTACTCGGTCAATGACACATTATGCAAGTTAAACACTGGGTCCCTTTCCAAGTTTAGAGGGGTGAAATTAGTGGAAGTTAAAGAAATGCAAATCCCAATGTGGCTTTCAACGCAACTTGAAGTGGAAATGCATTAGTCGCTTGATATAACACGTGGTGATCCCAAAGCACTAGGCCGAGGTAGTTTCCAAAGTCTAACCAATTCAATACAAATACGTGGCTTGCTACTAATGTGGAAGAGATCACTCAATTCAATGTAAATGTGTGGCTCATTACCCATGCAATGGTTAGGCAAAGTAAATGCAAACTGCATAGTAGAAGGGTGGATACTGAGTCAGTTGAAAAGGGTTCATTTAATACATATAAATACATGCAGAGGAATGTGAATGTGAGCCATGTATTAAGCTCAACAAACAAAAAAAAATATGTGGAAAAAATAATGAAAAAACCCATCATTCGAAGCAGAGAAGAAATTTTTGGATCCCACAATGAAAACATAACACACAAAGCTTGTCAAATAAGAAGGTAACTCTTTAAGATATTTTACAACTTGGTGAGCTCATGGAGTATAATGCCTGAAATACCCAAAAAAATAACTATCACTCAACAAGCCATAAATTCCTCTTAGGTTGTCCATTTTTTACAAAATTATAGTCGTTGGAATCAGGAGAAAGAGAGTTACACAATGGAATCATCAAAAAATGGATTTTCAAAGGTTTTGGTATTTTTGAATTGCAATATTTTCTTCATTCCATGAATAGTATCATGAAGTTGGAGTTGTAATTAATGTGAGAAGCATGACTGGCAATAGTTGTTAATCATCTGCTACATTTTGGCCTAGGGTCTAGGGTTTCTCCTTATTTCTCTCAACAACTCAAAATTTTCTATAAATGTAAAGGGGTGCTTATTACAAAAGGAGGTTAGATATTCTTCCAAGCTTCACATCTCTTCACTAGCTAAGTTGTTGTGAATTTCTAGGATCTCAAGCTTTTCTTCTCAATATTGTAATGAAAACCTATGCCTTTCCCCATTGTAATGATGTATTGTGCAAGTGCTTGAAGTAATGAGAATCATGTTTTTCAATCAATTATTTTTCCTTACATCATTTCTTCTTTTATTTCCTCTCTCGTGTTTGCAGGTGAGCTGTGCAGCCAATGTTTCTTTTGTAATTTTTTGAGGTCATTATTCTTATCAAGGAGTGAAGTATTGTATGTAATTTTGGTTTGTAATACATGTTAATTCTTCTTCATGATCATCTATCTTCATTGGGAAGCTAAAATTTTGTCTATCAAAACCCTTTCTTGGTAAATCACCACTTCTAATTTATGGTTTTCTTACAAATCTCTCTCCCTAATCCCTTGAAATGTTAGCATAGGTCTAGTTAGCCATTTTTCTTACATTAGGAGTAGTGTAGTGCTTAGTTTAGGAAGAGGAAGTTTGCCTTCTCTTAAGGTTCACCTTGAGCTCAAGTCTCACAGCTTGAGAGGTGATCCCATGTTACCCAATCACACTGAATGTCATGTTCACCTTTTGGCCATTCAGGGGGTGTAGTGATTTAGTGATAACAGTTTTTGGAATGCCTAGTGGGATAGTAAGTGATTATTGTGTTCACTTCATTTCATTAAGTTGTTCTCTTAGTGAAATTTCAGCCTTATGAGGTGTATCCAAGAACAACTACTAACTCTATTGGTCTAAGTAACCCACTCTTTGAGTTGTAGACTGTATTTTATTTTCACCCATTTCCATCTTGTACTCAGAAAGTTGAGGAACCTAGTAAAGATGAGCTTGTAAAGAATTTGAAGGAGTGGACTGCAAGATTGAACATCAAACAAGTTTCCCTCCTAAGTCAGCCTCTATCCAAGGTTATGATTCAAGACTAGACGGAGGAGACTTATTTTTCAAAAGAACAATTACAAGATGATGATGAGCATAAATATATGTGTTCAAAGTACAACATACATGTTGACACAAGGTTTGTAGAGGCTTTTGATTCCCCATAAGTTGAAAATTCGGTTAAAGAAGAGCATGTGGAAGCTGAAGAAGAAATACTCTCAAGTGTACAAGGTGACACTTATGAGTGAAATGACCCTAATTTTCAGGCATGTCAAGAACTTCTGCATTCATGGAACATTGTAGCCACTTGCCAATATCCTCATCGAATGCCATAACTTACCATAGTGGTATTCTTTCCATGGTGGACTCATAATTTTCATGTGTAGATTATTCCATGCAAGAAGTTTCAAATTCCTCCCCTTCTTACTTTTATCAAAAATATGATTTCATAGATGAATTTAATCTTGCAAATTTTATGTTTAAGGGTGAAGAGGGCTATGGTGAACAAATTGTTAATATGAAGAAATCCGTGGGAGAAGAAGTTGAAACTTTAGCATAGCTAGTTTCAAATAGTCCTCTTGAATTTGAATTGGAGGAATTAGATATTCTAAAACATTAATTGAATGAAGAAAGAGAGGGGGATGAGGAAGAAACTAAATTGAATTTGGAAGCTTTTGGTGGAGATGACATTATTGAGAGTTTCTTGCTCTCAATTATGGAGTTTGATTTGGTTAGTGAACCTATGATGGAGGAAAGTATTCTTGAAGATCTTGTTGCTCCTAGTGATCCTCAAAAGAAACATTTAGATGAATATGATCTTACATGTTTCATGTGGGATGAAGAGGTTAGAAATGCATAAAAAATTTGTTTTTAGATGAAAGTGGAACTCCGATATGAGAAATACTCTTCAAACACTTACAAAGAGTTTGAAGTGACTTCATTTAAGGTTGCAAGTAATCCAATAGAGTTTCATGTTGTGAAATAACTATTTGTTGTCAAATAAGGAAAATGAAATGATGAGGATATCACTTCATTACCATCCGTTCAAGTGGAAGATCAATTGTTGATAAATGGGCCAAAAGAGGGAAATTAGGCCGTGAATAACCATATTTTTCAAGGATGTATTCAACTACACTTTCTTGTTAAAGTTGAAACTAAAAATAGTGAGCATATTCAAAACATGAGACCATGCCCTATAAGGTATTTGGCTTCATTAAAGCCAGAAGAGGAGACAAAACTAGTCACATTCAAGTATGAGTTTAATAACTCCAAGGATCAGTTTTTGTGACTCTATAAAACCAATGTAGAACAATTAAAAGAGGGATACTTTCTCTTTTTAGTTGATTCCTTGGAAATTCAAGTGGAGAATTGGATTTTTTTTAGTTTTTCAATATTAGTTCAAGTTATATTCATTATCAAATTATCTGCATGGGTTTTTATCAAATTATCTGCATGGAAACCCATTTTAAGCAAGGGAAGTTATTTTTCCCAACTAGTTGCATGGCTTATTTAGCTCACCTATGCCTCTAGTTAGTGTAAAATAGTGATAAGTTTTATTTGAGTAAAATAAGTGTCTGACACACTCGACATATTTTATTTGAATCATGTATAATTTTCAATTGTTGTGTGTGTTGTGATTTGTCGTTTATCTTGCACAATGTTTCAGAAGTGTAATTTTTAAGAGAATAAGGGAAATACAGATTTAACAGAATTCCATGATGTACCAAGATTTTAAAATGTTTACTTAAATTTCTACAGCATACCATGCATTCTAGGAAGTCATGGGTTCCAATGTGCTTCATATTTGAAGACATCAAATTCTAGGACAAGGTCAAATGGTCTACTTCAAGTTTAGGATAAGTGTTGAGATATATACTAGTGACTCCTTGTCCAATGGATGGTGAAGGCTACTGGAATCATGATTAGCAGGAAAACATCCCCTAGAGGTCACCAAAAATGCTATCCTTTTTTTGCCTCCTAGGAAAAAAAATGGACAACAAGGGTCTATAGGCTAAAATGGTTGAGGATGGTGTATAAAATATTTTAGTATTTTGCTATACTCCATGATGCCTCGAAACCAAGGAAATTCCATGAATTCCATGATGATAAGAAATAATGCTAAAATGTTCCATATGAGGTTAGATTACACAATATAGCTCAATCAAGCTAAATGAATGCGGGGCTAATTATTTTAGCTCAACGAGACCGTGAAGGCTACAAGTGAGCTATTCAATGATTGCTATCTTTGAATGTACGTTGGTATGTACGTGAGGAAGTAAAAAATACCAAATATATCTCAGGTGAATTCAATAGGGGTCAAGTTAATAAGTATCTCGATGACTCAAGCTTGATGCTACGTAGATGAACCAAAATGGTTGGGTAAGTTTTACATAGAGAAAGGTAATGTTCAAGACTGAAAAAGGGATCGACATAATCAAGCCAAGAGGGAAACATTGCAATCAATGAATGAAGTGTTAGCTCAGATCATTTGAGGAGTTAGAATGAATCAGCTCAGGTTTTTCCCACCATAGAGGAGATAGGAACTTGGGGTATTTTAAAATGTTTTGAGCTATAGCTAAATTTCTGAGGCTGAGTCATGGTTTAGTGGTTACATTGAGTGAGTTATGTTGAGTTGGGTAAGAGCTTGTGTCAAAGGAAACAATAAGGTTGACATATGGGAGTGGTCAGGAATTGGAAGTTAGATATCTCAAGGAGCTTGAGGTAGATGCAATTTAGTGAGGAGTCCATTGGATACATTAATTCAAATGGCTAGGGTTGTGGGTTCTCGGCAAGGCATGATTCATAGTGAAGAAGAAAATTGAATCATGAAGGGCTCCGTGTTGGTTTTGTTTCAGAGTAGATGACCATCTTAGTCGTTTCAAGTTGAATCAAACATGAGCAAGTTATATTAAGTGACTCATGCCATTTATTGTGATCTGTATGATATTGCGGAAGATCTCGTCTGAGCTACGTAGGGTCTTACATGTGAAGATGATTGGAATTGGGAGATTGTTGCATTAGATAGTTGGAGAGGTTCTCAAGTATGTGCTTGGCTCATCGAAGTGAGCTATGTGGAAGTTTTGAGTGGCACGGTCAAGAAAGCCAATGTGAGCTTGAAGACCAGATTAAATGTTGTTTGGTAAAACAATAGGAGACAGTGATAAATAGCTCAGTTCACCAAGTTGCACGGATCAGGTGGTGAGTTATTCACGTACATGGTGAGCCCGAATGAGGCGAGAGCCAAGTTCAGCTAGAGGGAGCAGCTCGCAAGCTAGAATAATGCTTTTAGGAAAGCCGATCGAGTCACTCAATGTGTGACAATGGCGGAGGACCTTTGGCTCAAGGGTGCAGATTCTATGCACAATTCGGTGCAGGTGGAAGATAGCCAAGATGGAAATCGGCAGGGAGGTTCTGAGCTCGTTATTGGAGCATTGGAACGAATCATCAGTGCAAACTTCAGGTATGGTCCCATGGCCTGTGAAGTTTGTAGGATGAGCTCGGAGAAGGTGAGTTCAATGGGATGAGCCAATGTGCAGAAATAAATATATACCAGGTCAGTGCAGTGAAAGGAAATAATGATGAGCTTTCCGAGTTTGGAATGCAAACCTCGAAGCCCAGTGTCAGATTGTGTCAACATTTGTTTGTGACGGGGGTCGTAATGTGGAAAGCCAAAGCCAAGACATTAGGTAGGAGCTAAGAAGAACCAATTTTATGCAAGAAATAATAAGTTGATTCGAGCTCGAAGGTGTCTCAGTAAATCGAGGAGGAGTCTCACGGTGAAACTCGGTGTCCTTGCGGGTTAACGTCAGATCAGGGTGGTTGTGAGGCTTGGCACTTAATCTGGTATTGTGTTTAAATGAGTCGCTTGATCCTTGCCAAATTTATCTAGGCAAGAGTGGCTTCTGTAAATCTTATTTCGATGGTTAATGATCTCGGGATTTGGCATGGTGCATAATGAGCTTGGGAAGATGAGCCGTTTTTGGATATCCCGAATTCATATTTTTGGACGATATCAGTTCGGAGACTTCCCGAACGAATTGGTGAAAATCGGATAGAGAGTTCTGAATCTTGAACTCCACAATTCAGAGTTTCGGGGATTCATATTTTTTTTTTATCGAAGATGTCAAGTTGAAACGGTGCTTAGGGTGTTGGACTGATTACCCTAACTGTCACGTATGTTCGCAAGCGGTCAACAAACTCAAATTTAGACGAATTTTGAACAAAACTAATGCGCAGCCTAGTGGTGGGGCACGTGGATATCACATCGGAAATCGTGGGTTCGAATTTTTCCACCCCTCACTGCTAACGTGCATGAGGGATAGGCCTAACCATTGTTGGAAGAACTTCAAACTCTGAGTTCTGAAGTGTAGGAGGTCAGTGCCAAGTCCTAAATTGGGGACACTGAGGTACTCGGTCAATGACAAATTATGTGGGTTAAATGCTGAGTCCCTTTCCAAGTTTAGAGGGGAAAAATTAGTGACAGATAGAGCAACGCAAAGCCCAATATGGATTTCAACCTAACTTGAAGTAGAAATTTGTTAGTTTCTCAATACAACACATGGTGATGCCAAAGCATTAGGCTGAGGAAATTTCTAAAGTTTGACCAATTTCATACAAATACGTGGCTCACCAATAACGTGAAAGAGCTCATTCAATTTAATACAAATGTCAGGCTCGCTACCCATGCAATGGTTAGGCAAAGTAAATGCAAACTACATAGTAGAAGGGTTGATACTGAGTCAGTTGAAAAGGGTTCATTTAATACAAATAAATACATGTAGAGGAATGTGAATGTGAGCCATGTATTAATCTCAACAAACAAAAACAAATATATGGCAAAAATAATGAAAAAACCCATCATTCGAAGCAGCGAAGAAATTTTTGGATCCCATGATGAAAACATAACACATAAAGCTCGTAAAATAAGAAGGTAACTCTTTTTAAGCTATTTTGCAACTTGGCGAGCTCATGGAGTATAATGCTTGAAATACCCAAAAAACAACTTTCACTCAACAAGCCATAACTTCCTCCCGAGTTGTCTATTTTTTTACAAAATTATAGTCGTTGGAATCAGGAGAGTGAGAGATACATAATGGAATTATCAAGAAATGTGTTTTCATAGGTTTTGGTATTTTGGAATTTTAAGATTTTCTTCATTCCATGAATAATGCCGGGAAGGTGGAGATGCAATATATGTGGGAAGCATGGCTAAAAATAGTGATTAATCATTTGCTACATTTTGGCCTAGATTATAGGGTTTCTTATTCTTTCTCTCAATAACTCATAATTTTTTTTATTAATGTAAAGGGGTGCTTATTGCAAAAGGAGGTTAGACATTCTTCCAAGCTTCCCATCTCTTCACCAGCTAAGTTGTGAATTTCAAGGCTCTTCAGATTTTCTTCTCAAAATTGTAATGGTAGCCTATGCCTTTCACCATTGTAATGATGCACTGTGCAAGTTCTTGAAGTAATGAGAATCATGTTTTTTGATCAATTATTTTTCCTTACATCATTTTGTTTCTTCTATTTCCTCTCTCATGTTTGTAGGTGAAATGTGCAACCAATGTTTCTTTACCAAGATTTTGATGTCATTGTGCTTATCAATGAGTGAAGTAATATATGTAAATTAGGTTTGTAATTCATGTTCATTCTTCCTCATGATCATCTCTCTTCATTGAAAGCCAGAAGTTTTTCCAGCATAACCATTTCTTTATGCATCACTACTTCTAATTTATGGTTTTATTTCTTTCAAATATTTCTCCCTAATCCCTTGAAATGTTAGCATAGGTATAGTTATCCATTTTTCTTGCATTATGAGTAGTGTAGTGCTTATTTTAGGAAGAGGAAGCCACCCTTCTTTGGAGGTTCACCTTGAGCCCAAGTCCTATAGCTTGAGAGGTGATCCCATGTTACCAAATCACACTAAATGTCATGTTCATGTTATGGCCATTCAGGGGGAACAGTGATTTGGTGATAATATGTTTCATCAAGATGTCTAAATCAGCATATCAGTGTAATAGTTTTGTAGAGAGTCATGAAAAAGTCATTTATAGATCTAATCTTTCTAGAGGGGATCCTCATGAGAGAAACTCATGGTTACCAAAGGTTTCATTCAAAAATGTTTCTAAACATTTAATTTTTGGATTCCACACGTCATCTAGATGAGATTTCTCGTTGTATAAAGCATTCACAGGTTCATAATTCATCATCACATCTAAGAATTTCACGAATTCATTAGCAGAGTTGAGATAACTTTCACTAGAGATAAGGTGCTATTCGTCCATGTTGTACAAAATATTTATTTCTCCCCTTCTCCCTTTATCCCTCTTCTCTCTCTCTCTAATCTCATTCTTTAGTGGGCTTCATCATTGTATTTTATCTTATTCACTTAAGTGACTTATTTTAATATTGTAAAATTGTTTTCTCAAATTATAAGGGAAATACTTAATTAATGTAAAATGAAATGTCACAAGTGGAATATGGAACATGAAGATTCATATGAGGGAGGTGAAGGTTCAAACTCAAATAGAATAAATTCCATTCCAAGGGATTCCAATTTTTGGATAAAATTTCTTCTCTAGTGGCATTTTGAATTATAGTTGCTTGATTGAGGCTTTGTATTCATCACTACACATAAAGTAAAGATACACTTTATTCCACTTCTCTCCTTTTGCATATGTTTCCTCTTTTCCCACAATATGGAATTTTTTTTTGAGATGTTAGGAAAGTATTTATTTTTAGTTTTTTGAGACTTGAATGTGTTTATCTTTGTATGCATGGTTTCCTCTAGTCGGTAGCTTTAATACATTGTTTTCTTCTTTCCATAAATATGTGTGATGGTAAGTTATAGTTAAAAGTTGTAGGACTATGATTTTCTGGCTACAATGATAGTCCCTATTTTTTTGTTTCCCACTCCCCTTTTCCCCTTTCAATCAAGTTTCATCTCTTGCAATAAATTACAAGCCTTGCTATAGGATCAGTGGAGTGTTCCTGTTAGATCCCCGGCCTTTTGGCCACCCAAAAATATTGTTTCACCCGCACATAATAACACAAAGATTCGCCACTCAATAAAAGGGATCTATAATCCCAAAGCTTTGGCTAGAAACCCACATATTTATCCACCCAGAAAATTTTCTAGCCAACATTATGTATTTCAATTAAAACATTCTTGAGTTAAGCTGGTGAAATCATTTGGGTAAGTGCATGGAAATGGGGGCCAAAAAGTGAAATAAAATGTGATTTTAAGAAAAATGCATACAAAATTTGTAAAAGCGTGTTCATGTTTTAGAAGGCTAGGTTTGGTAGTTGAGGAACCAAAATATCGTACACAAAATAACATGTATGCAAAATACCATATACGTGTCCCTTAGTCTTTCATATATTATTATTTATACTTTATTATTTCTTATACTTTAATGTTAATTATGTAAATATTAGAAATTAGAGTCACTCAACACCTTGTGGAACTAGTCACATTGCTCCAGGAGTAACAATTTAGGAGATAATTTTTATAATATACTTTGTCTAGTACATATGTATTTTTTAGGACTTCAACATTAGTCTAAATATTTTAGGGTTTGAATTCTATAATTGATGTCTATTTTTGGAAATAATATACTCATTATTTAGGTTTTAGGTCCTTTTGGATTGTTTATTGACATTTATAAGAGTGTTAGATGTGTCAAAATTAGAATTTACAAACCTCACAACTCCCAAACGTAGTGATAATTGATTGAATATATGG
This sequence comes from Taxus chinensis, assembly GCA_019776745.2. Classification (NCBI taxonomy): domain Eukaryota; kingdom Viridiplantae; phylum Streptophyta; class Pinopsida; order Cupressales; family Taxaceae; genus Taxus; species Taxus chinensis. The sequence goes on from CM034148.1 coordinate 653,242,838, forward strand.
ACTGATGAATTTTCCCATGAGCATGTAGTTGAATCTCTAATTTCTTCTTAGAATATGGAATAATCATACTATGGATGAGTACCCACTTTAAAATATTAGGGAATGAATATTTAATACGACCACTTGAGTGATCCTCGCAATCAACAATACAATGGAGTGACCTTGGTTCCAATGTTGGCATTTATATAATCCTTTGAGACTTATAATATATATTAGCAATAGTAAACTTTGGGAAATAAGTTTATCCAAGGACCCCATAATATATTAAATTATTAAATATAAGAACATGAGGTAACTTGAATAATTGGAATCTAAAAGAGTGCATAACATCAATATATTTATAACACTAAAAAAAATCTAGGGTAGGAGTAGGTGAAAAGGTGAAAATATTCCACATAGTCATTTACTTTCCATGGAGAAAGAAACCAATTACTTTAATCAATATTTATTCTAATCAAATTAGTTGAATTATCACCTTAATGTAGGAGTAGGAAGGTTTATTTAAGTGCCACATAATTCATAAAAAATCAAATCTACATTAACAATAAGAGAAATTAATTTTAGATATCATTTTTTGTTGTTGTTAAGACACCATTGAAATTAATTTATATGTGGCTAAAACACCATTGAAATAATTTTGTGCATTGTAAAAATAGAATTTTGTGAAAGTGGTAAGAGGGAGATAATAAATGAGAGTGTATTATAGTATCATCATCATCAGTTTAAAAGAAGAGTAAAATCTAAACCTTTTGGGAACTTTCCCTTTATGAGAAAATAAGAAATACTTAGTTATGAATAGGATACTATGATATTAAACATATGATCATGAATACTCCCACACGGATAGTCATTTCATTCAGTCTAGTGATTGCACACTAATCTAATGATTTTTGTGACGGTATACTTGTATACTCCCAAATAATAGTGATTTCACTCAATTAAACCTAATTGGAGACTTGCACATGACTATACAAGATGTCAAAGATATCCTATAAGGAGTATTTTACACACATATAAAAAACTCTAGTTTATTTGTTCCTCTATACTAAAGGTTTTAAAACCATTTTCGTCATAAAAATTCCCTTTCTACTTTGGAACACCAAAAATTCTTACGATACATTTCTATGAATAAGACTTATGGTAGAACAAATATTCATAACATGGTTTTATAAAAAAAATAGAGTCTTGAAGTATTATAAATTTATGTATTCATTCTTCAAACCTTCCTAAACATCATCCACACATTAGCTCAGAAGCTATTAAAAAACATAAGCCCTGAGACATGAGGGGCGAATCAGTGCTTCTTCAAACATTGAAAATACTTCTAAAAACCAGCAAGCCATTGAATCTTAATCAACCTTTACCATGAAGGAACAATGGCATTCAAACATAATCAAATAATAGTTAAGAACACATGAAGACAATGTTTAATGTGGGAAACCCTTAAAGGGATAAAAATGCACTGAAATAAATATGCTATATCTGACAATTATCCCATAATAGATTATAATGATTTCAATTTTTTGAGCACTTACTCCATTTGGAAATCCAACTCCAACAATTTATTCAATCATTTAATTGACATGGAAGCACCAACTCCCTACATTTGCAAGCTACAACTTACATGGAAGCACCAACTCCAAACTTTTCTAAGCACCCACTTAGAATTCATAGAGTTTTGATCACCTTCATCTTGTTTCTCAAACCAAAGAATTTTGATCTCTTATTTAGATCCTCTATCTTCATCTTCCTTCCTCACTCACCTTGATTCACCTCTTTTCTCATGTGCTCACATTGTTAGAAATGTAGTCTAAAAAACCTCTTTCACCTAGACATTTTTGGCCCTCATTCAAAAAAATATAAAATCATCTTTCTCCTCTCTCACTTTATGATTATCGTCAGTTCATACTTCTTGTGATACAGTCTTCATGACAAATTTTTATATAGACAATTTTGCCTCATACACACAAGGATGTACCTATCATACATTTCTCTATTATTAGATCATTCTTTTCAATAAATTCATCAAGAATCTCATTTTCATGTACATATTTACATACCTAGACATGAGGATAAACTTATCTTACATCTCTCTAACTTAGTCTTTCTATCCCTTCAACTTCTTTCCTATTCAATTCAAATGTAAGACTCTAGTTGAAAACATAAAAATCTATCATAATGTAATCATTACATCTGCAAGATGTCATTTACAACTAATGACCTTTCATTTGTTTTTTTGGGACACTTATAAAACATTTGAAGACTTATAAATAGTCCTTGAGCTCACTAAACATCTAAAAAAACTGAAAACATTCCATTTTCAGTCTGACATTGGAACTTTGTTATTGTCATATTCTTTTTGTCTTATTCCTCATGCAGGAATATTGGTCTTGTAGATAAAAAGGAAAATTCACCAAGTGGTTGAAATGTTTTTGCATGTTACAAATCTTCTATTTTTATTCTAAATCCTTAACACATTCTACAAATCACCATTTTCTCACTAAGCCTCCATTAGAGTTCATATGTTCAACTAGGTCTATGTACTTCAAAAAAATAATCTTCAAATGAGTTACAAGAAATCCATTCTAAACCCATTTCATGAAAGAAAATCAAGAGGAAAGACACTTCAATATGTATAGAACATCACCATCTACTTGGAATGCTATAGGTAAGGTCACAACACTTAATTTCAACTCTTCTTCTCAATTGGGGATGCACACAGTCATGAAAAATAAAAACCAATCATAATATTATATCATCAACACCAAAGTATGAAATTTCAAATATTATTAATTCTTGTAGACATTTTTATGTTACCTTTGGATCAACTTCAATTAATTAGATCTACTCTATCATATTCATTCTCTCTATGCAATAATGATTAGGAAAAGGTATCAAATGGTTTGCAAACATGGAAAACTAGTCCTCACAAAATGAGTTATTTCCCTCATTAGGAAAAATGTTCATGGAACCTATGGAACATTTCTAGAAATAAATAATCATTTTTCAACTTTTCAAACCAACAACAAGAATAATTTAAAGTTATATGACATGATTAAGCTTCCATATTTAAGACTGCTCACACAAGGTTTTAGAACATAAATCCCAATCTTGTCTTAGATATATTTAAACACTCCAAACATAACTTTTATGACAAAACAAAAAATTAAAAACATCACATGAGATCTCAAATTCAATTTCAAGAATTCACTTGCATGAGTTATGTGTATAAATCCATACTTGCACTTCCATTTCTCAGACTTTCTTGACATGAAAAATGGGAAAAATTTGACAATTAGAGTTTCGACATAAATATACTTCATGAAACAAAATCAGGTGTTCAAACATATCATATTGGACCTATATTATCTATCCATGCTCAAATTTTGCATCATCATCCCTTCAAACCAACATGACTTGTTTTGGCTCTTCTAGCACTTAAGTAATAGGTCACCTTAGTTTCCCTATTTAAAAAAAATTATGCAAATAACCTACCTAAAACTTTTCATGATAACTTAAGGCACATCCTAATATTTATTCCACACCATCATTTTCAACATGAAACCTTCTATACATGTTTTTTCTATAAAATTTGTGAAAAAATTATATATATTTGTATCTTACCAGTTGACTTGGGGAATGATACCACCATTAACATGCAGTAGGAAGAATTATATACAATCCCAAGTTATAAAATCATCTTTCCAAAGTCATTTTAGGACCAAATTATTTAGTTGTTATCCATTTATTCAAAGCAGGGTTTTAGGTGGGTTTCGAACCTAATTCACTTCTTAAATATTATTCATAAACCATAGGGAATAGTTATAACTCATTACACTTACAAAATGGTATTGAATATATGCTCAAAATTTAATGAATATATTAGGTCACCATGGATAGGTTTAACGTACTAATGAGCTCATCAAACTCAATCCTGAAGATGGAAATAACCATTTTAAGAGATCGATAGGACTTAAGATTATTTTTATTACTTCTCTTTTTTAATTTTAACTTGAAATTTTGATCATAGTGTTGAAATGGAATCATTCACATGTCTCAAAATTCATTTGAGTCTGCACGTGTTTGAAACTAATCAACCTCATTTATTTCCTCATGCATACGTAGCCTTTCTTCAAGAACATGCCTCTAAAAGACCTCAAACATGCATCCACTAGCCGAATCTTGACATGTGGAACATTCCACATAATCTCTGAAATATCAAAACACACAATTCATACTTTTACTTACATTTCTAAGATTGATTTTACTCATTCTCTGAGTCATGTTTGTATTAGGTATTAGAATTAGACCTAATTTATCTTGTTTCAACCCATAGTCCAGGAAGTTATCCCAATCTCCATCATGATGTCACTAATACACCTTGGAGACAAGATTTATCACACCTATGCATTACGTCATTGGCTCACATAGATTTGTAACTCACTTACATGCTTCATTAGGCCTCAATGCACCTAGACCAGGTCTAGATAATCACCTGCCAACCATGATCAAACCTATACATACACTTTAGGATCCCCATAACTGTATTAATAAATTATCTTCATGCTCTTAAATCCTTGACCTTGCTTCTTTATATGTCTCATGCCTTCAATCCACCATACCAAGTCATCCATCTAACTAGCTCTCATAATTTGGCCTACTAGACCAAGACAATATCACCAATGCTACTCATACACCATATTGACTATATCATATCATCACAAACCTACTCAAACATATATGAAATCATCATGACATCATATCACATCATAGTCATGCCTCTATAATCCATTAACTACTCAAGAATCCAAGCCTTAACAGGTGATCTACATCATGACACCATGAACTCATGACATACCTTATCCTTCCATGTCACAAGCACTAAAAAATGAATCTTGTAATCCTTCATCCTCCTTTTTCATTAATGATCATTTTGCATCAATGAAAATCAAACACTCACATGCCAACAATATCCCCCTTTGACATTGATGGAAAAAAACCTAGTTCTTCTCCCCCTTTTTACATTAATGACAAAGTATAGACATGTAGCACATGATATTCATCTTCATTAACTTATTAAGACTCCTTATTAGTTGGAAACATCAACTAACCTTATCATTAAAGCTCACAAATGTTTTTCTCCTTCCTTAACTTTATTTTTATCTTCATCCTACAATTGAGATAATTGTAGCTCCTCTTGGATAGATGCATTTAAAGCACATAAACATGCCAATTGTCTGATCTTTGAATGATGCCATCCTTTTGTCTCATAAATATGCCTATATGCCTATCTCAGCTAAAAATAATCAAACCAAGATTAATTCTACCATATACTTTTTACAATCAATATTTAGGATTCAGATCCCTAAACAACATTTTTAGAGAAAAATTCCCAAACTTATCCTTACTATATAAGTTCACATTCAACATGACACAACCCATTGTTTCTCCCACTGGTATCATTCTACCACTATCTAACTATAAACTCAAGAATACAAGTTCATGTCTTTAATTTATGCCATGAAGATGAACCAACATCACCACCTCTATCCTATAGAAAAATTTTAGTGCTCTTTGCTTTTATTTCATGTGAATTAAACTGATTGATCCAAATGCTTGCCCCCTTGGAGTAGACATGTCTTCATAAAAAAATATTCCATTATAGCCACCTTAGCACCTAAAAATCATACTTTAAATAACAATACCTTCTCCCTTGCTTCAAAAAACTTTCTCAGACCTATATATCACTAGTGTAGAGATTCAACGACCTACAATACCCTAATATAGTACATTGTTCACTCAAACCAGTATTGCAACCTTTCAAGTATCATCTCCGAGGGATAATGGTCACTCTATATCCTTCTCACTCTTATACGTTCATACGAAAACATCACAAAAATCCATGTATAGGCTGTGACCATAAATATTTTACATTGCATTTTATTTTAGGGAATGAATTAAAGAAGCATACCTCAGATTTAGATTTCTTTACACAAAGTTATAGTGCCCTATCAAACCTTAACTCTTCATTATAGCCTTGCAAATTTTAGAAATTATTATTGACTACCCATATACTAGTTAGAGACATCACTACAAGCCCAATGTAACCGTATATAGTATTGAAAACATGTTCATAACTAGAATACTCATCTTTTTTTATTCCAATGATCTGATCTAGCTTTATGATGGTCCACAACTCTTCCAAGATGTATAAACACTTCTAAAGACATCACAAACATGACTCAAGGGATAATAACCCATCATGTAGACCCAGTCAACTTTGTCACATAATTGCACCAGTCATTCATCTTTAAGAAATTCATCTTTTGACCATGACATTTATGATAATGCTTCATACTTATTCATACAAACTCTATGCACATAAGAAATTCTTAATACTCCTAATACATGAAAATGATATTATGAATCAACATATAGCATCATACAATTCACAAGCATACCTAGAAAGAAACATTTAAGTCTTTCACTGATGGTCTGATTAAAATTGTTGATTTTCCTTCATGTATCTTCTTTCAACACTTTTTGATCGCTTAGAATCCTGATATTTGTCTTTACTGACCTAGCATACTTACTAATCAATTAAACCAACATCCTTGTATCATGATAGTCCCTAAAATATCTCTAAATTAGACTAAATTCCTTTACAAACATAATAAGCATATTTTGACATCTTATCAACACTCCTATTGAGGATCACAAGATTTTCAGGATTCTTACAATGATGATGAACACCCACACACATGAACACCTTTACAACATTTTTAAAAACTATATACCTAATGAATGGCCATTCCAAAGTAAAATCATGAACTCACTTTTATAGAATTATTATCATATTTGAAACTTTTTTGCATGCCTTTAGCTCTAGCTAAATGCAACTTTAACTGGGAGAAACTTATGGATTTGAAAATCAAACTAAAATTTATAAGTTGAATTTAATACCTGACCATGAGCTCAAAATACTCACACATATAGACACTCTTTAAACACCTTACTTACTTTAATTAACTCGATAAGGCATAGTTTGCATGTTTCCGTCATACTCACATCGAGAGCACATTTGAATTCTTCTTGGATTGAACCAAGACAATGAATAACATACCCATACATCATTACTTCTTGGCATCTCATTTACAAAATTCTAGAAAACCACAAATTCTTTGAGTGACTTCGTAACCTTATTATCCTTCATTCTTGCACCAAAGTGCTTTGATTGCATACTTTTATTCTTCACAAAACATGATGGGATTTTATTAATAAAATATCATGGAGACTTCCTTGAGTAGATTGAAGCTTTTTTAAAGATCCCCTAATAGCATTTACTTCTTATTCTTTGATGGACTATACCTTTGACACCCCATTGACCATATATTAATCTCATATCATTTGTATCTTGTTCACATCTTATCGACATGCAACTTAACAATTGTTTCTTTGAAATATCAATTATACCATGGAAAAATTCCTCTTAAACACTACCACAACCTTTGTATGACCATGAAAAGTACACACACACTCTTCATAGCTAGGTTAATCAATCAAGACTCAAATAAGCATGTTGCAGACCTTGGTAGACTCTTTAAAGTTAACTCCATTCATGAATTTGTTCTTGAATATAAGAGTGGATATACTAGACCATTTTGAATCACTTGATAAAATCTAGATGAGTGTATTGAGAACAAACTATACCAATAAATGAAATCAAAACACATTTCTTGTCTTAAATGATCAACCAAGACCTTTAATTACCTTACACAAGATCAGATATGCACAAAGACCTTATGAAAGGCTAAAAAAATACCTTTTAACCATTCACACATTTACAAAATTTGAATAATTTGATCGGAAGCACACCATGCTTCCTTCAGATGATAAATGTCTTATAGAAACCTAGAAAAGACACACACTACTTATTAGATCACTAGAATAGTATATAGTCATCACAAAAGCTCAATTATTGTATCTTCTCTTTTTATACCTTTGAGATTATCTCATTCTTCTTGGATGCACCTTTAGGTGTGATAATTTCACCTCGTATATACCCATATTCTAACTTAATTCGTAACAAAAAAATGAGCACCTCATTTACTTGCTCTCTCTTATTTATGGCTAAAGGTTCTTTATGACTTGAATTAGGCTTGTCTTCATTGTTCTTAGATTTATCAACAATTTTTGATAGATTTCTTTAAACCAGTCTCTCTTATTATTGTATTTCATTTCTTATCCTTTCTATCATCTGCACATGTTTTCTTCTTGTCATGATTTAACCCTTCGTACCTAGAGTTTGTTCCCTTGACCTTGTATTTGTACTTAACATCCTTATTTTTCGGTGATTGTCTCAGAACTGACTGAATTGGACTCACCTTTAGGATTGTTTTTCATTTTGAAAACCTTATTAAATTTCCATTTGAATGCATGAAGCCTACTACTATACCTAGGATATTCATTTTGATAGAAATAATTTGCAAAATGTTCAATTCCATGACAAATGTAACACAACATAATTATTTCATCTAGATTAATGTGAACTAAGATTATAGCCTAAATTAACAGCATTATAATCATAATGATTCCTAAAAACATGGAAAACCTTGTTGTCATTATAACACACAATTGTATTGTCACCTCTAGGGTGTTAATTACTCTAAATTTGACTAGATGGTTATGTTTTGAGATGTTTTTTATTTCCTACTTTAAATTCATTGTTGATGAAAATTTCATCTCCAAAATTAGATGAATATTACAAGGGACATAAAACTTGATCAACCTCGAATATGACAGGGTTTGTAAGATACACGTGGATGATTGTGTTTGGTGTTGATTGCTACGCTCCATGACTAATGATCAAGCTCCAGTCCTTCTAAGAAAGATGCAATCACAGACACTTCAAACGATGAAATTAAAAAAACTTATGATGAATTTCCTGGCAAAGGATAGACCCTAGAAGTAAATAGACTTCCTTGAAAGGATGTTAATTTGATTTTGAGAAATTGATCAAATAACGATATGATAAATGGATGACTGATAAAATTGAAGTAGAAGATGTAATAAATCAATGCAAAATAAAATGGCTTGATGTTGTCTAAAGCTACATGTTGGTCTGAGGGTGACACCTGATCCAAACAGGAGTCTAGGGATCATAATATGGCTCAAACAAGCAAGAGTTTTGGTAGTTTATGCACCCACAAAGGAAAGTGAGACAACATATTCGATATGATGAATAATAAAATGTATAAAATGGCTCAAGGGAGCTTCATAGGGTCTAATAGTTTTATGCACGGTAGAATGATGGATAGGGATAATATTTTGATGGTTGTATACACCCACATAGGAAAACGGGATGGAAAAATTTCCTTAGATGATGAACAAGTTTTACAGAAGGCTCAGAGGAATTTGACAGGGATTAATAAATTCTTATAGAGGTATAATATTAGTAAAATATATGATCTAAATGGTAGAAAGGAAAAATGCACAATAATCATAGGTGATTCTAGTAATCTCTTGTGATTCTACAAGATATTTGACAGGATGCTAAAATAAAATATTTGACCAATTGATGCACACTTATGACCTTTCAAAAGAAAATTTGTGATGAAAAATGATTAGGTAAGAATATTAAAATGTAGAAACAGAATGATAAGATGATGCCTGACCTTGGTTACTGATAAAAGATGAGAGGTTGGATAGATTTGCATCAAAATGATGAAAAACCTTTGAAATGAATCCACGAGGATTGACGAACGTGAATGTGTTGTGGATGGATGTAAGATGACACTGTTAAAACTTGATAATGCTTGAAAAGGCTTGATAATGCTCCTAAACTAGTCTAGAATGGTCGTGAATTCTCCTCAAGAGAGGAAGGAAAAATTTAATTTATAAATCACCAGCATTCAAGGGAATCACCCGTGTTTTCAGTCAGATAGAGTTGGAGAGAGATACGAAGGGATATAACTTCTAATTTAAACTTAGGTGGTTAGGGATTTATGGGGGGATAACTTAGAGAGGTCGAGTGTGAGGGATTAGAGGTGGATAGAAGTAGTTATAATAGATGGGTAATATTTATGAGGTTACCTAATTTAAACTGGTCATTACTAGTGAGAGGTGAGGACTTGTCATAGGGATAAGCTAGAGGTGGTTAGGATAATATATTTAGATGGTTTCTTATTTAGACTAGTCATAACTAGTGAGTTAGGATGAGTGAGGTGTAGGGGTGAATATGTAAATTAATTGATTAATTGATTGATTGATTGATTAGTCATGATAAAGGGGGGAAATGATTTAGGAAAAGTGGGTTTATTTGATTAATTATGTGGGTGTAGGGATAATGTCCTAGGTTAGGGATGTTATTTAAATAATGTGATGGTGAGCTGATCCAGTTAATTGAACAGACAACTTAGGTTATGAACTAATTTTAGGATGTGGTCGATTATTTGTGTAGGAATGGGGTGTGCAGATTCTTGATGGTTATATTTGCCCCTTTTTTTCGACGTCTTAGAAAGGTGTTAGAAAAAAATGATAGATTGTTTGGTTGTATGGGTGATTCGGATGTAACGTAATATAGAAAACACCAATTGCTTTCATGTGTTTCATTTTCAAGGGTTGTCCCCAATCCAAGGGGGTACGAAAACAAAGTGTGCTACTAAGGGATTAGCTTAATAGGGAGACCAAGGGGTTGGCACCTATAGACGTGTGATCCATGGAGGAAGGCTAATTTAACGAGAAATCCAAGTGATGGGGGGCCAAAGGGCATGTGTCCCATAGGGGTATGAAGAGTCCCAAAACTTGGTGTTTTTTTGTTTGTTGACATGAGTGTTTGGGTCCTTGAAAGTGAGAAATTTTTGCAAGTGGTGTTTTGTCATACTTAGCAGTGCACATGATAATTTTTTTCTAAGGTATGATTAATCACTAGCATTAAGGGGAATCACTTACGAGTTGTATAAATGACTGGTGATTCAATCATAGTGAAAATTAAGGCATATAAATATCCAACCCACCCTATAGTCCTTTTTATTTTAACCTTGTGGTAAATGGCTTCAAGACGAGATTTTGAGCATTTTTGAGTGATTTTGATTGATTTGAACATGCTGGCGACCTCCAGCAGGTAGAGGAAACCACATGCAGCAGAGGTAAGGAAATTATTATTTGTTTTTGTATGATTTTTTGTAGTTTTAGGATTTGGATACCATGTTTGGGGTGTACGGGTGCCCTAGCCAGGATCATTGGTGATTAGGGTGATCGCTAGCAATTTAACATAATCACTGGAAATTTTCTTGTGTGATTGGCAGTTGTGAAAAATAGTAGGAGTTTTATATTTTTTTGGTGTATTTTATTTATTTTTAATATGTTGTTGATATATATATATATATATGAATGATACTGATTGCTGATTTGTTTATTTTTTTACAGGTGGATGAAAAATTTAACATTCGAGATCATATTCCCTTGATTTTAGAGAAGGTGAGGGAGGACATGTCACATGCTGATTGGGCTCATGTTGAGGCCATTGGTTTTGGTTCCATGAGGCATTACAGATAGATCCATAGATGTCTAGACCTAATATTGGCATTGTTAGAGATTTGGAACTTTTCCACCAACACTTCTTGGTTACTTACAAGAGAGGTTACTATTACTTTGGAGGATGTTCACTGCATTTTGAGACTACCAATCTGTGGTTCAATGGTGTATACCATCATTGAGGTAGAGATGCATGAGAAAATGTATAGATTATATGGGGAGGATGTTAGAGACATCAAATATGAGTAAGGGATTGTTGACTATGGCCATGTTTATTTTCCTGAGAGGGAAGGTCATGTTTGGATGATGATGATCATGATGGCCGTCATGTGTTACACATTTCTAGATTTTGGGAATCTTCATTTTCCATGGATTATTATAAGGGTTGTGTCAGATATGATGGAACATCACACGATTTTTGAGTGGGGGCCCACTCTTCTTACACAAACATTTAGAGAGTTGTGGGCCTGGAGGGCCACACAAAAATTATGGTATAGATGTTGGTTTTCTATTACCAACTTGGGCCTAGGAGAACTTTTCTATTGCTAGAGTAGAAAGGTTTCCATGGGCCATCAGTGGTCATCATCTGGGTTTCATGAGGTGGATATCAGATAGGGGCCATGTAGGGAAGAGGAAGAGGATAAGGTTCTTTAGTGATTTTTTGACTGGACTACAAGTGGGGGATGTTGTATGGAGACAATACCTGGATTTAACAACATAACCTAAGTATTCTCAAGATTTAATTTGTTTATAGAAGCCCATATGGCTTTAGGCTTGTAGAGAAGGTGAGCATGAGTTACTTCACTTTGGTCATTTTTAGAGATAATTTAGATTACAACAGGGAGTGCTCGAGGAGCCTCTTCAGTATAGGTGGGAGGATACAAATGTAAATAGTTCGAGGGAAGTGGTGGCAAGACCTACCATTATTGAGGATTTTTTAGGGTCTATAGGCCCTAATGAGGAGGGTGTTATTATCCCAATTGATGATGTGGGGGTTACCCCAAAGTACACTACATGGTGGGCTCTGGCCTTGAGGAGCTTTAACAGAGCCCAAGTGGCACAGAGGGTTTCTCAGTATCTAAGATGGGTATGTTCTTGAGCAAAGGTAGAAGCACGGGGAGGAGATGCAGAGCTTTATTTTGATGAAGAGGAGTAGGGGCATGATGATTTAGTTGTTGTCATTATAGTGATGAAGACTGAGAAGGCCATAGTGGAGCGAGAGAGAGATCCGGCTCAGAGGGAGTGTGATGATTTGATTGGTGTTCAAAATACCATCATTGGAGACAGGGATGGATTCCGTGCACAACTTATACATGTCTTTGCTAACAAAGAAAAGTACAAGGGACATAGGGATTCTTGGAAGAAGGCCTCCAATATCATAGGGACTTCTATATCTAGTGCAGAGATGTTCGCGATGGCTCATTCTTGTAGGTAAAGGGGAGCATATATAGTACTTACTCCTCATAGGATGATTTCAGCGATGCATTATGATGTTGTGAGGGTAGAGAGGGATTAATATGTTTATTCAGTCATCAAAAACTACCCCAATGCCATTTTATATGTAGATCACTTGGCTGCCAAAGGGTTAGCTATAACAACAGCGAGACCTAGTGTGAGTGTGATGAGCATGGGGCAGCCACCTAGGAGGCCAGATATATTGAAGAGTGGAGATGGAGGACCCTTTGGTGAGCTTTTGGTTATGGTTGTTCCTAAAGGGGGAAGAGACACATGTGTTGTTGGAGCCACACATGCTCCTAGAGGAGAGGACGGTGTTAGTACTATTATTCGAGATGTGGATTTTACCACTTGATTATATATGATGTAATAGGCTCTTAGAAGCCCATTTTTTTATGATGATCTATATTTATTTTTTGTATGATGACCTATATTATGATGTATACCAAAATTTGATATATACATATATATGATGATGTTGATGATGGATTATGGTTTATATTGTACTTTAATTTGTATGTGGTATATGTTGTATGTTTTTATTTGAAAATGTGTTAATGTTTTAGATAGGTTTTGATGAATGTGATATGTTAACATGTTTTGGTTACATATGTTTTAGATGTGATTGAATGCTTGATTGATTTAATGAAATGTGCTGAATAAAAAATGTAACAGAATGAGGTAAAATTGGAATGATTTCCCTCTATGAATTTGATATATATAAGTGATGGGTTTCAAAAAATTATTGCACTTGTGGCCTTTTCAGATTCTAAATAAGATCATTAATAGGTAGTTTACACAAAATCATGATAGGAATGTGGGTTTGAATGAATGTATTTTACTAGGATGACAAAAGGAATTTTGTGTATGTAGGCTTATGTGGGAGAAAGGGATCTCCTTTCCTAAGGTTTCAAAGGGATAATGCCCCAAAATTTATTTTGAAGCAAACTAATCAATACGGGAAGCTTTTGTATGATGGGAAAGCTGATCGATGGGAGAAGATTTCTTGGATGATTTTTATTTTTAATGTATTTTTATAGGATGGTCGATGCAGGATGCCTTTTCACACGAGTATCCATCCCTAGAGGGTATGGTCGAATTATTTTTTTTGAAAAGATGTCTGTCCTTCGAGGGATCGGTCCATAATTTTTACTGGCAGTTATCCTTCAAAGGAGCAGTCTACTTTTTTTAATTTTGATAATGATTTATACTATTTGAATAGATGTCCTTCAAGGGATCAGTCTATTATATTTTTTTTTGATAAGAGGTGCATCAAAAATGATATATTTTTATATTTTTGAGATGAGGACAAAACCCTAATAAACCTTTTCAAAAAGGGGATAAAATGTGCATCCAACCTACACATACATGCCCCATGTCATGTTTTTATTTTTTATGGGATGGATGGGTGAAATGATTTCAAGGGGTTCCCTACAAAGGAATGAACTTTTACATGTAAAATATACGATGAATAGAGCCTTGGTGCTCATCTTTAAGGTGTATTTAGGATAATAATGGATAACCACATCATTTCAAATGATATTATGAAGTGATAGGGTTTAAATAGAACTAATTTCATGATGATCAATCATTTAACAGTAAAAAGGCCACAAGTGCAAATCATTCATAGGTTCCCTTTTAGGTTCCCCATCAAGAAACATGATATGATATGCTCCTAACCCATACTTGTGAGTAATAATGTATGAACCAATCTGATTGGGGGAAAAATTTCCACATTTACTTCATTCTAATATGGTGACATTTTGATTTAAATTGATAAAATAAGTTGATGAAGATGTGTGAAGTAATATTTAAAAAATTTCAGTATATAAAAGCCCTCCTAACATAATCGGTAGATAGAAATGACATGTGTTAAAAGGAATAATGTTTTTAGGATGATGGAAGCTTTTGACTAGATTGATTAAGTACATGGTAAATGAATGGTAATGTGGAAATTTTAACAAAGGGACCATTAAAAATGTGGATTGATAAAAAGGGGTAAACAAAAAGGCCTTGGATTTACCTTTTCTTTATATGTATTGATTTTTTGTTAGTGTAGGTGGATGAGCTAGACTATTATGAGACAAGGAATTTCGTTAGGAGGCATAAAGAAGATGCATGAGATGGATTTGTTGAGACCTAATTAAGACTTGATCTTAATAGAGGGTTATAACTGCATAAATGGGAATTCAAGGAAAGGTGTTATCATGATTGAGGGGGCTTTAAAGGAAGGTACTAACAATTTTGGCAGACCTTCAAGGGAAGGTGCTAGAGAATTTGATGAACCTTCAATATAAGGTGATAACGGGGTAGAATGACCTTGAATGGAAAGTATTAATTAGATTGATGGAACTTCAATGTAAGGTTTCAAAAAAATTAATTGACCTTCAATGGAAGGTGATATCGTGGGTGATGGAACTTCAATGGAAGTTGTTGGTGAGGTTTATGTCAAAGATTTATTGATGATAGAATGAGGATGTCCCCTTTGTCCTATAGACATGAACGAGTAAATTTATGAGGATGAAGGTATTAATGATGGCTTATAATGATCTCCTTTTGGGAGAAGATCATTGATGAGAAATTTTTTTTTAATTATGTATTTTAACACTTTACAACTTTTTGTATCATGACTTGGGCTTCTATGATAGGTGCAGATTTTGTTGTGATTGTACCATGAAGTTTTCCAAGTACCTAGATTAGTTGCCTTAATGGGTGGTAATGTAATAAGATAATCCTATATGATCCTATCAAGAATGTCTGTATAAGTCCCTTTTAGGGGATTTTGATTGAAATTTTTTTATTTTAAGTTTGATTTATGAGAATTCTTAATAGGATAAATATTTTGTTTGGATATAGTTGGATTAGATGTCATATGGTGTTGATACATCATTGGGTCGTAATGACATTGATAAGAGAGAGGATATTATGTAGTACTGATATAATATGATGATGGATGAGATATTAAGATAGACGAGGAGGGATGGTTGATGGATGAAATAGGGTTTGATGGTGTGATTTGATATTAAGATAAAGGATTGGGTCCCAAAATAGATTGTAAGGGTGAAACCATAGATAAGATAGATTTAGGTTGTGATAAAGGTTAAGACCCCAAAATGGAAGGTAACGTTGAATCCTTAAAAGACCCACTTTCTAGTTTTTTAATGTTGACTTTAGTAATTGAGGGGGTTTTATATCATATGATGAGGTTGAGGTATTAAATATGATAGGTTTTGATTCCATAATGTTTGTTTTAGATAAAGGAGAGGGACCCACTTTAGATGACAACAGGAAGGCTACTGATGTAATATTAGTCAATTGTGAGGTGTTTGATTCAGGAAAAGCCTCCGAGTTAGAGAGTAAGTGATGAGATGGAGATAAGATTGGATCGTACTCGAATGGTGGATAATTTTCCTCTAGACATGATTGAGGTAGATTATGGTATTTTTATAATTATTTTTATTAATTCAATGAATGGTTAGATACCAATATATTTGATTATGGAGGCCTCCTTAGTAATAAATTATAATGTGGAATCTAAGGATTGCAAGGATGTAATAGGCGATTAGGAAATGGACACATACAATGTCTATGTATGAAGATCATCTAAAAGGGGATAAAAGGGTTTTGATTTTTTGAGAGGAAAAACTAATGATAAAGAGGTCTCCTCATAGGGGAAAACATGTGTAATAAAAATGATGGTATGACTAGAAGGATGTGTAGTATCCATGTGAATTGATTCAATCGAGGATGTTGGATCAATAAGACAAGTAAAGACATCATGTATGGTATTTTCATCATGGGAAGACCTAGGGGAATCATATTGGAGTTTGATCTAAACCATAAGAAGTCCTAGAGGATTCAGGTAGAGCCTATTAAATTTACGATTGAAACAAACTTATTCGAGAGCTTGAGTTTCTAACTTCTTGGTCATGGGGAAGGGTTCGTTGAAAGTTTGGAATGTATGGATATAAAGAGTGGATGAGATATGATGGGAACATGATCGAATAAAAAAATAAATTGGTTCTATTTGTGGTAGAAGGAAGGATAATTGGGTGACAATGGTTTTCCATCTAATGAAAAATTTGGATAGGGATTTATTTTCAAATTGTTTGATGGTAGCAAGGTCAGAAATGGTGATTTTACAAGTAGCATTGACAACAAAGTGATTGAAGAATAACATGGCTAGCTAGGTGAAAGAGACCAAAGAGTGGCAAGGAAGGAAGATATACCAATCCAAGGTAAGTCCTACTAGCAACATAAGAATGGTTCTAAGAAGGAGATCTTGATAATGGATGATAGGATAACATAAGTGTCTAAAGGATAGTATATGTTTTTGAGGGTCCTCTTGGCCATAGAATAAAGTAAATTCATGCCATTACCGATGCGAAGGATATGGTTTATATGTTATTGATGGATGAATGGATTCATTACGAACTTGAACATAAGCGAGGATTTGTTTGGATCCTTTAGAAACAATATTCAAATTATCTAATCTATTAGACAAGGCTTGCAAAGGACCATTTTGGGGTTAGATGTGAAATAGTTAGTATGTAAGTGTGGAAGAGAATCTGGTTAATATGATTGTGAATTAATATAATTATGTTGTAGAGGAGTTTGATGTGAAATCGATAAGGAGTGGCCTGAGAAGATACTGATTGTAAAGTAGGTTATGATAAAGGAATATGGAAAGGCATGTAAAGACCTACGAGATCTATAAATTTAACAGACTAGTCAAACAAAAGAATGTTTTAATTATCTTAAATTAATTAAGAAAAGGTGAAATATGTAAGATGGATAACAAAGGTCCTAGGAAATGGCCATCTATGATTAGTTTTAGGAATTTTTTAGATGGAGTTCTCGATATACCTAAAGGTACGCGAGGTCCAATTCTCTACTACTGTCAATACAGGCGTGTATATTGGGGCCTTCCTCCTCACTTCATGGTCCCGCTACAATAAGGGAGTTGGGTGCTGAGAAAATATATACCAACAAATATGAAATTATACTCAGTAATACTATCAAGTCAGATTCCTTGTTGGGTGATGAAATTCCAATCAGTTATCACCTGGGTGGGATTTGTTTGATTTTTTTTATATTTATAAGTGAATGCAAAAAAAATTCCTCCTAATTAGGCTATGTGGAACAAAAAGGATGCAGATTGTTTATTTTAGGACCCAAAATAAAATATTGATTTTGGTGAAAACATGCAAACATGAAAGCAAAAATTAAAAGAAAATGAAAGGATTTAGAACTTACCATGAGATCACTTAATTTTTATAATATTTTTAGCAATTTTTGCAAAGTAAGCACTCTTGATAATCCAAAAAACAAGCTTCTTAGAAATAGTGCCCTACATAAAGCCTAGAAGAAATAGAAAAAATAAAGAAAAAAGTGGAAAGGAGACTGTGAGATTATAAGAAAACACATAGGGAAAATGTAGGCGATTGGCTGAAATGCATGTGATTAGGCTAATCGCATGCAATTATTACACAGTGAATTAGAAAAACAAATACCATTGATGAAATTAAGAAAGGGACAAAGGTCCCACTGGGCATGCCAGAGTGTTGATGAAAATTTTAGTTCCACAGTTGGATGGCTATTACAAGGAGATAAAACATGATCAACCTCGAATATGACAGGGTTTGTAAGGTACCCACGGATGATTTTTTTGGTGTTGATTATTGTGCTACGTGAATAATGATCAAGCTCTAGTCCTTCATAGAAATTTGTAATAAAAAAACACTACATAGGATAAGATTCAAGAAAATTAATGGTGGATTTCCTAGAAAAATCTAATCCCCATAATTCAATGGAATTCCTTGCAAGGATGTCAATCCACTTTTGATAAATTGATCAAATAATGATATGATAAATGGATGGCTGATAAAGTGGAATCAGATGATCTTATCAATCAAAGCAAAAAAAAAGGGATTGACGTTGTCCAAAGCTACATGTCGGTCTGAGGGTGACACTAGATCTAAAAAGGAGTCTAAGGATCACAATATGGCTCAAAGGAGCAAGAGTGTTGATATTTTAAGCTCCCACAAAGGTAAGCGAGACAACATATTTGATCTTTTGAATAATAAAATGAAATAAATTGCTCTAGGGATCTTCATAGAGTTTAATAGTGTTCTACAAGGGAAGAATGATGGATATGGATAAGATTTGGATGGTTGTATACACCCACATGGACAAACGAGATGAAAATTTTTCCTTAGATGATGAACAAGTGTTGTAGAGGGCTTGAAGGAAATTTACAGGGATTAATGAATGCTTGCAAAGGTAGAATATTAGCAAAAGATATGATCTGAATGGTAGAAAGGAAGAATTCACAAGAACCATAGGTGATTCTAGTAATCGCTAGTGATTCTACAAGATATTTGACATGTTGAGAAAATAAAAAGATCTGACCAATTGATGCACACTAATTACCTTTCAAAAGATAATGTGTGATGAAAATGATTATGTAAGAATACTAAAATGTATAAATATAATGATAAGATGATACCTGACCTTGGTTGATAATAAAAGATGAGAGGTTGGCTAGATTTATAGCTAAACAATGAAAAATCTTTGAAATGATTCCACGAGGCTTGATAGACATGAACATGATGTGGATGGATGCAAGAAGACACTGTTAAAACCTAATAATAATTGAAAAGGCTTGATAATGCACCTGAAATCATCTGAATGGTCATGAATGGTCCCAAAGAGAGGCAAGAAAATTGGTATTTATAGATCGCCAACGTTTAAGGGAATCACCGATGTTTTTGGTCAGTTAGAGTTGAGGAGGGATATGAAGGGACAAAACTTCTTTATTTGAACTTAAGTTAGGGATTTAGGGGGGATAACTTTGAAAGGTTGAGTGTGATGGATTAGAGGTGGATAGAAGTAGTTAGAATAGATGGGGAATATTTATAAGGCTACCTAATTTAATATAATCATGACTAGTGAGAGGTGATGGACTTGTCATAGGGATAAGTTAGTGGTGGTTAGGATAATATATTTAGAAGGTTTCTTATTTAGACTAGTTGCAACTAGTGAGTTAAGATAGTGAGGTGAAGGGGTGAATGTGTAAATTAATTAATTAATTGATTGATTAATTAGCCATGAAAAAGGGGGGGAAATGATTTAGGAAAAGCACATTTATTTGATTAATTAAAGGGGTGTAGGCATAATATCCTAGTTTTAGGGGTGTCATTTAAATAGCACGATGGCCAGCTAATCGAATTAATTAAACCAACAAGTTAGCTTATGAAATGATGTCAGGAATGTGGTTGATTATTCGTGTAGGAACAAGGTGTGTAGATTTTTGGTGTCTACATTAATGAAGTGAAATAACAAAAACAAAACTTACCTTAGAAGATGGCAGGGTTTACCGATACCCACAATGACTGATGTTGATACTGATGGATGATTGATGTTGATGGATCCAAGTGTGCACACAACCTCTTCATTTCAAAGGGATAAGATACCTATAATGTACAAGAATCAGAAAAATATAAGATTAAATATAAATGTGGCAGATTTCTTGGAAAAAACCATCCCCCAAAAGTCAATGGAATTTATTGTAAGGATGTAAATCCACATTCAAGAAATTAATCTGATAATGATAAAACAAACAATATAACAAAGAATGCAAAGGTAAAGGGACTAACACAGTCCTACATTATATGATGGTGATACCTGATCGAAAGGGGAGTCTAAGAATCATAAAATGGCTCAAAGGAGTAAGGATATATATGGCTGTGCACTCACAAAGGTAAGTGAGATGATATATTTTATTTAGATAATTGATGGAGTTTTATAGTTGGCTCAAAGGATCTTGAAATGACTAGATAGACACTTATAATAGAATAATAGTAACAAATGATGGGATCTGAATTTCTGAAGGATAATATTTGGGATTTAATAATCTAACAGACATGGATTAGTAATGATTAAGGTCAATCATGGGTGATTGGGGGCCAATCGACGATGATTAAGGAATTCACCAATGATTGCTGTAGAAATGTGTGGGCTCATGAAATAAGGTAGATAAATGTTTGTAGATGATGCATAAATGAGATAATAATGTAAGAGGGGAGGTACTTACCTTATCTGAGTTAATAGAGGAATTCTAGGAGATGATGTTACCGTAGAGAGGGTTATTGTAGATGCTATAATATTGTTGGATCTGATTGTTGGATGTTTGAATGAATTCCAAAGACAAAATAAGCGATAGTGATGTCTTTAAATGTTGTCATGATGATTTTTGATTTTGAGAAATGGCTATGATATAAAGTGTATACAACACAAAGTATCCAAGAGTGAGAATGACAATTTGATGTCCCCAGCTAACCCTAAATGAAGGGGCCAAAACTAGTTTATATGGAGTTTATGTCAACAAAGGAGAATCGTTGGTGATTGGTTAGAATAACCAGTGATCCGAGAAATATGAGAAAAGGTTGTAAAAACTTCCCAAATCGATGTTTTTTATTTTTTTTGATGAAGGATGTGTGTTGGAAAGAGATTATATGGGTTAGGGATGTTGTTAAATGGTTGAGGGGGTGTTTATTTTATTTTTGTTTTATTTGATTTTTGGTTTCTTAGTAGTTTGAGTGGTTCAGGAAGGGGTAAAATAGTATTTTACATTTGTAGAATGATTATATATTGGGAGTAAATATAATGGGGAGAAATAAGACTTAGGATAATGATTTAATGTATAATATGATAATGAAGGGGGTGATATTGGATACAGACATGGGTATTAACAGTGCTAATTTTAGGTGACTACAGGTTCATAGAGACAATAATTAGCAGTATGACCATTATCTTGGACAACTGAAACATGTGATATCCCTTGATTTATGATCTCTACAATCCTTCCATGGATGGTCATCTTTGACTCATATTTGAAAATATTTCTACACTTCTTAGCTCTATGTCCAAAACCATTACATGTATAACAATGGCCATTGAAATATATTTCATACCTTGATGCATTAGGTTTCCTAACTTAGTTAGAACTTCTTGAATTTTTATCCTTGGCCTCCTTCATGTTTTCTTGTCTACTTGGACTATCCTTGTCATATTCACACTTTTCCATATGTTATCCTTTGAAACCTATACCTTTCTTATCACTTGTTGCTTTTTTAGTCTCCAAAATTCCATCAAGAACTTCAAATCTCATCTTCAAGTTTCCATATATCTTCAACCTGTTATTTTCTTCTTAAAATTAATCTTTCAAGTATCTCAATTATTTTTCATGTCTGAGACAAGCATATTATTTTTCCTTTAGGTATTTTGAAACACTCTCAACATGAAATTCCATATCTTTGAGGGCTTGACCATGCTCATATTCCATACACTTTATTTTCTCTTTCAATCCATAAATTAGGGACTCAAAAATCTCAAAATTCCTTTTCTATATTACTTCAGATAATTTACCCAGGCTTGTGATTCAATAATATCCTCCAAGATGTCAAACTCGCTTCAAAAGGACCTTACTTTGATAAAAAATGTTGGAAAACACAAACAATGAGAGGGGATGGGTGAATCAGTTCCCCTTCAAATTTTGGAACACTTCTAAAACTTAGAAATCCATTAAATCTTAATAAACCTTTATCATGAAGAAATAATGACATTGAAACATAATCAAATAACAATCAAAAACACATGAATAAAAATATTAATGTGCAAAACTATTAGGGGGATAAAAACCCATTGAAATCAATGCACTATGGTGGAAAATTTTCCCATAATAGATTACAATAATTTCATTTTGTTGAGCATCCACTCAACTTGAAGCACCAACTTGAACAATTTAGTCAAGAATCTACTTGACATGGAGGCACATACTCCTTACTTTTGCAAGCTACAACTTACATTGAAGAAAAAACTCCCAAATTTGTTAAGCAACCACTTAGAATTTATTGATATTTTATCACCTTCATCTAGTTTATCAAACTAAAAATTTTTGTTATCTTATTCAAATCCTCTATCTTCATCCTCCTTTATCACTCACATTGATTTACCTCTTTTCTCATATCCTCATACTGTTGCAAATACAATCTTCAAATCCTCTTTCACTCAGACATTTTTTTCACTCATTCACAGAAAGATAAACTCATCTTCCTCCTCTATCACTTTATGATTCTCAATATCTCATACTTCTCTTGGTACATTCTTCATGACAACTTTTTACATACACAATTATTCCTCATACACACAAGGATGTACCTATCATACATTTCTCTCTTATCATCTCATTCTTTTGAATAAAATAATTAAGAATCTCATGTGCATGAACATTTAGGAATAAATATATATGAGGATAACATTATATTAAACCTCTATAACCTCATCTTCCTATCCCTACATTTTCTTTCCTCTTCAATTCGAATGCAAGACTCTAGGTGACATCGTAAAAAACTAACATAATGCAATCATTACATCTGCAAGACGTAATTTACAATTACTAACATTTATTTAGATTTTTATGAAACTTACAATACCTATGAGTACTTTTAAAAAATCCATGAGATCAATACACCTATTAAACAACTGAAAATATTCCATTTTTAGTCTGACATCTAAACTTTGTAACTGTCATATTATACTTGTCTTCTTCTTCACGTAGGAATATTTGTCTTCTACCTAATAAGAACAATGTACTAGGTGGTAGGAAGGTTTTTTATGTTAAAAATATCATATATTTTAATTATAAATCCTTTACACGTTATAAAACTAACCATTTTATCACCAAGCCTCCATTAGAGCTCATATGTTCAACAATGTTTATGTACTTCAAAAATACAGTCTTCAACTCATTTGAAATATCTCAATTCTAAACCCATTTCATGAAATGTAATTAAGATGAAATACACTTCAAGATGTATAAAACATAACCATTTAATTGGAATGCTAAAATTTAGGTCACAACACTTAATTTCATCTCTTATTCTTAGCTGGCGATGTACACAGTCATGCCATCTCAAGAACCAGTCACAAGACTACTTTATAAACACCAAAGTATGAAATTTCAAAAATTATAATTCTTGGAGACAATTATATGTGACCTTTGTATCACCTTTAAGGACTTGGAGCTAGTATATCACATTCATTTTTTCCATGCAATAAAGATTACCATAAGGTCTCAAAGGGTTTACAAACATAGAAAACAAGTCCTCACAAAATGAGTTAGTTCACTCATCAAATAACTTTTTCATGGAACCTATGACACATTTGTGGAAATAAATAATCCTTTTGCAACTTTCCAAACTAACAAAAAGCATCATTTTGAGGAATATATCATGAGTAATATTACATATTTAAAAATTCTCACAATGGGTTTCATGACAAAAAAACTTATATTTTCTTAGATAGTTGTAAACACTCCAAACATCAATTTCATGAAAAAACAAAGCCTGAAAAACTTTATAGGAGACCTCAACTTATATTTCAATCATTCACTTTCATGAGTTATGTGGATAAATACATACTTTCTTAATAGGAAAAATGGGACAAATTTGACTATTAGAACTTGGACACAAAAAAAACTTCATCAAACAAAATCATGGGCTCAAAAATATCATATTAGACATCTATTAGTTTTTAATTATCACATTTTTCTTCAACATCATTCCTTTAAATCATCATCCCTTCAAACCAACATGACTTGTTTTGGATCTTCTATCCCTTAAGCGGTAGGTCACCTTAGTTTCCATGTTTCATTAAAATTATGCGAAGAAATTACGTAAAATTTCTCATGAGAACTTACGGTATATCCTACTATTTCTCCCACATAATGATTTCTAACATGAAACCTTTTATACATGACTGTACTAAAAAAATTGTAAAATAGAAATATTTCTGTACCTTACTAGCTGACCTGGAGTATGAGACCTCCACCAAAATGAAGTAGGAAGAATCCTCTACAGGCCCAAGTCATCAAATCATCTTTCTGAAGTCATTTTAGGACATAAAAATTCAATTCTTCTCCATCACTTTCAAAGGAGGGTTTTAGGTTTCAAACATAATTCATTTCTTAAGGATCGTTTATAAACCATATGGCATCATTTTAACTCATACCACTTGTAAAAATGTCTTAAATCCATGCCAAAACTTTGATGAATATTTTAGGTCACCATGTAGAGGTTTAACATACCAATGAGAACATCAAAATCAATCCTCGAGCTAGAAATAACCATTTTAAGAGCTTGATAGGACTTAAAATCATTTTTCATGCTTCTCCTTTTGAATTTTCACTTGAAACTTTAACCACAATGTTGTACTAACATCCTTCACATGTATCAAGACTCATTTTAGTCTGCACTTTTCTAAAACTCATCAACCTTCCTTATTTTCTCACGTTCACCTAGCTTTTATTCAATAACATGCCTCTAAAAGACATCAAACATGCAACCTCTAGCTGAATCTTGAACTATGGAACCTTCCACGTCATTTATAAACTATCATAACACATAATTCATGCTTGTAATTACCTTTCTCATCTTGATTTTCTCCATACTCCAAGTAATGCTTGTACTAGGTCCTAGAATTATGCTAACTTGAGCTTGTTTCAACACATTGTCCATGAACCTATCATGTTTTCCATAATGAGGCCTCTCAAAAAAATTTGATACAATATTTTTCACACCTCTACATGCAACTATTGACTCACCTGGCTCTACAATTCACTTGCATGCTTCGTTAGGATTCCATGAATATATAATACGTCTATATATTCACCTATCAACCATGCTTAAAACCTCATCCTACAGTCTGATATCCACATCAGTGTCTTAGTAAACTCTCTTCATGATCTCAAACCCTTGAATATTATTCTCTATCTATGTCATACCTTCAATCAACCATACCAAATCATCCTACTAATTATGCCTCATAATTAGGCCTATTGGACCAAGCCAATCTCACTAATGATACACATGAACCCTTGGATACACCATACTAAATATATCACATCATCACACACCTTCTCAAACATCTATGACATCATCATTCCCTTATATTCCATTATCTACTCAAGAATCCAAAACTTACTAGGTGATCTCCATCATGACACCAATGAACTCACGGCATACACGTTCCTTTAATGTCACACTCACTACAAACCTCCTCTTACACTCCTTCATCTTAATTTGTCATTAAATATCCTTTTACATCAATGGAAACCAAACACTCACATTCCAATAGGAGAGAGGTATTTTACCCCATTAAATTCATATGAACTTAATTATTATTATGTGATGAGATTTAGGGATTAGTTGGTCTCAATAAAATCATGCATAGTAAAAAAATTGATTGTATGTTTTGTTTTTGGTTTTTAATAACCCTAACTACATCATTATATGAAGTAAATAAAAGTTCATTTTCATGATATTACACATGTAACCATGCTCATGGAGTAAAGATGAGATGGAGAGGAAAAGATAAAACAAGGAGATAGAAGAATTTTAGTTTATTTCTTGCAGTATAAAAATGGGAGCTATCAACTAAGAAAGTATAAACCTTTTTAATGGAGAAACCATTCCAATTTATAGCACTCATAATGAGAATCTTCGTCTTCCCCCATGTGATCTTTAAAAATTTCTATTACTTTTGACTATTCACATTCCAATAAGAATGAAAAATATTACCCTTTATTATTAATGGAAATGGAACTTTTACATTGAAAATAGTACATGAGAACTAAGTGAATATGATAAAATAGTCATAAAGTACATTTATAATGGATAATTAGAAAGTGGAGGGATAATAAGAGAGAGAGAGAGAATTGATAAATAATGAAGAGAGAATAGAAGTTATAAGATTGAATGAAGAAGTTGTAATCATGAAAAAGATCCACTCCTGTGATGAACCAATGAAATGAACTTGATATGGGTGAAGGTAGGATATTGAATGAATAATTATTTCATATTTTTATCAACCCATCTGATGAGATGAGAAACACATTGATACAATAATGCACTTTGAGAGAAAAATTGGGAATCGAGAGGGCTTCCCTTCTACGTGATTCATAGTTCAACTACCAATCTCATGTATGCATGAATTTCTCCTTACCCTTCCTATGAGGAAAGCTTTAGTGGGATGTTAACCACATAGTGATAGCTGGAGATTTTAAAATGTTGATAAAAATCTCTCTAAATGGATAATTTCATGAACATACTATTGATGAGACCAAAATATGTCTCATAATATCACCAAATAACACTCTTATTCTATCTCTTAAAATAAATCTTTCAAGTGAATTTAGATGTAGTTTTAATAACAGATATCATATTTAAGGTAGAATATAGGATTTATCTTATCATCTCTTTATAAATCTATTTGCAGTCTAATTGTTGTTATTTCCTGATATTTATTCAAATTTAGAATGGGATATTGTGTAGAAAACAATTCATAAGCAACTCTACTCCAACTTCATAGATCAAATATACTGAAAGTCTTCACATAGCTACAGAAATCTGAGTTGTTAATATGTTTTTTTTATATTTATGTTACGGAAAACTTACATGTAGCTATGGAAATTCCAAGTGCAGCTACGAAAATTCCTAGC
The DNA here is from genome assembly GCA_019776745.2 of Taxus chinensis. NCBI lineage: Eukaryota > Viridiplantae > Streptophyta > Pinopsida > Cupressales > Taxaceae > Taxus > Taxus chinensis. The sequence continues at coordinate 653,270,388 of CM034148.1, forward strand.
GAGTGAAAGTATTTTCATTTGTTCTAAAATAATTTAAAGGAGCACCGAACTATTCAGCCCACTCTTTCCTTCCACATCATCAACTAAGAATAAAGATCTAAACATGTGGCAATCCAAAGTCATGAATGCATGTGGCATTCCAAGAAGAATTCAAAGTCATGGACTTAGCACTCCTCCATTTTCTCTCCATGTTTCAACGATGAGAAATAGTGGAACAATATTAGGAATGTTGAATAAGTACTCTCCCATTTTGTGTTCCTAGATTAAAGGGATGAGTTGTAGAAATATTCTCCACGATAAGTGGACAATTATAATCAAGTTTTTTTTATGATTTATTGCTTTGAATAGATCTACCCAAGAATAGGTAGTTAGTTCTTGGTGTGTTGACTAAGTAAATTACAATAAAGATAAGATCAGATTGTATTCCTCAAAAAGAGGATTTGGTTAGATGCATTAATTATAAAGGAAACCTTCCACACTCTTATATGTAATCTTTTACCAATCAATGAAAAATATGTGGGTAAGTGTACGAAGTTGGGGGGCCAAAAAGTGGACAAAAATCTGAAAAAAAGAAAAACGTGTACGCATTCTGTTAAAACACACTCGCATTTTAGTATGTTTGGCTTGGGAATCACCAAAGCATAATGTGTACATGTTATGTTATGCGTACGCATTATGTAATGCGTACACATTATGTAATGCGTACGCATTATGTAATGCATATGCGTTATGCCGACTATAAACAAAAAAAGAGGCCCGAGCCTCTATCATTTTTCCTCCCTCAAACGTGAGTTTCAGAGCTTGTTCGCGCCCTCATGTTTTTTCATTCAGCTAGATCTCAAGCTCAAAGGATCATTTCTGGATCACCAAGAAGATCTGAATCAACAATGGTACCACAGAGAAGAGGAAATCACAATTATTTTCTCAAAATTGCATTGAAATAAGATAATTATAGATTAAAATTTGAATTGAGTACATATTTTTTATTGTTATAGTTAGTGGTCAAGGGAATCAACCACAACCAAACCCTGTTACTCTTGACATCCCTCCTGACACTCCCATAATTGCTCAACATCCCTCAAGTAGTCAATAAGATTTAACAGCCCAAATAGTTGAAAACAAAATTGAAATTGAGTATCTAATCAAAACAATGAGGGATGCACAATCTAAAAAATCCCCACCAGGTCTCTCTTGTAAACACATTGGAGGCATTACTTGTTCAAATTGATGTGGAAACAAGGAAAATTGATCATTGGATAACTTACAGAGAGGGTTGTAGGGTTTATTATTCAAATAAATTGTCATATGTAGATGTAAAGAAAAAATAAATTTCAAAAGAACTCATATGCACCTTATTTATGAACCCCCACACTAATCTTACTATTCCGTTGACATGTAAATTATTTCCCATCCATTGGTGAAATAATAATTTGACTAAAAATAATTTTTGGGACCGATGGTGGATGGTGTTTGATTTTCCACCTTGTAATAACAACGAGATGACACTATACTTTCTGAGGAAACTCTATTGCGAGTTTATCCTCAACAAGATCCCAAATTATTTTGATTTTTGAGATTTCCAGAGCCAAGGAAAAGGATCTACATAGGATCGACCAGGTGCAGAACGTGCACCTATTCTGTGGGGTAGATTCCCTACACAGAAGCCCCCTCACCATGAGATTGTCCCTCAAGCAGTGAAGGAGACAGTAGAGATTTATACACTCCACGTGCTTCAGGGGCTATTTGTGACCCTTGTTTCACATACGAAGGATATTTCTGAGCTAGATGCTTGTGGAGGTACACAGAGTATTCCCTCAGGGAGTACTAGCATTTAGCCACATTTTTTCTCATCATGTGGTAGCATATGTTTGGGGCCCAAGGAGGACGATACTTTCATATGTACTGATTTTGGTGAACTTGGTGCTAGGGATGAACATCATAATGTCACTATGTCAGATGTCCTTTTGAGTGAGAAATTTGGATTACATTCATCAACATCACCTTCGCAGGTAAATTTTTTATGTTTTGTTATGTGTGTTACAAAAAGTTTGGAGTACCTAATTTACTTATATATGTTAAATTTTTGAAATAATTGTATTTGTACATGTAGATGCATTGGTATTATAGTGCGTGGGAGGACCATAGGTGGCGAGCACCATGCATACACACACATTCATATAGGTAATTTAGAATGTTAATTATGTAAAATTTTCACATACTTGTGTGTGTGTGTGTGTGTGTGTGTGTGTGTGTGTGTGTGTGTGTGTATTTGAATGTATGTATATATATTAGTTTTGAATTCAAATATATGTATGTTCTTGTATGTCCTTCTAACTCACGTGATATACATGTTTGATAAAGATGTTGACTTCAATAGACACCCCACCATCTCTATGACAACTAGATAAAGGTGTTACCATTGTAATTTCATCTGCGCAATAACTAACTAAGGTATTCAAACAACACAAATTTTTTTGTTAATCTCTCGTGTAATTCATATTATGTTAAATTATATGTTAGTAATGTCTTTCATTTTAGAATTATTAAATTATATTAATAATTTCCTTCATTGTGTGTATGTAAGAGTTACATGTGGTAGGGCGCAACCTTGTTCATTTGATTCATAGGTGTGGCGGGGTAAAAAAAATAGTTCTATATTGATAAAATTAGTTAAAATATTGTCATTATGTAGATACGCGTACTTAGCTCTATTTTTGCTAATTCTGATGTTAGATTTTCTGATCTTATGTGAATGTAGGGAACTTCAACCCCCTCTATTTTGACATCAAGGGCATGAACTCCTCCATCTCATCCTCTTCGTAACCTCATTCGTACTGCAGGAGCTCCCGATGACTCAACTGAGTTTGAGATGCAAATTCTGCATGATTGAAAACTTGCAGTAAGTTTGTGTATTTATGTAAATAATTTCATTCTAGCACAGTCTTAAATAGATGTTGAAAACATATATAAATTAAGTTTTGACAAAAAAATATTTTTTTCATTTACAGGCTCATTTACATGTGAGTATTCACTGGAAGAGGACTTGAAGTATGGGCTCGGATGATCCAAATTCATCTCATAGATCTCCATCTTTTCCTAAGGTAGGGATTTCTTCAAACAAGGCCAAGAGAGGGATATATTTTGATGAGTAGGAAATATGTCTTACATGACATTGTTTTTGTATGCCTATGTGCATAGAATTGTATGTAAGCCTATATTGCATTTGAACTTGATGGTATATGACCTATTTGGGAATTTTTGTGTTTATTATGCACATTAAAATACTATTTGGAACTTGATAATTTTTGTATGAGACCTTACATTTATGAGATTATTTTTGCATGAATCTAATATGATGTGCACTTGACAATATTTAAGACATTATGGATTATCTTTTTATTTATTGGTGATGTACATGTACTAGGATTTTCAATGTGTAATATGCATCAAACTTTGGAATATAATATTTATATAATGTATGTATATAAAGAGTTCCCTAATGTGAGTAATTATTCATTCAATTTATCAATGCGTATATGTGTATTTACCTTACTTGTGCTTCTTCTTGCTCATGGTCTCTTTGTAGTAGTTCCTATCTTATCATGCACTTACTACATTATTCTATGCTTCATAGTCTTCTCCCCTATTAAAACACCTAATAGTCATCATAATTTGGTGCCTTTCATCTATTGATATTTTAAGAATGTCTCTCCATATACATTACTCCACTGCTTGAGAATGTCTCCAGATGTAATGAAATTCTGATTCAGACACTCAACTATTCTTGATTGTCTAATCCTGTCCAATTAATGTTACTACCTTTAAATCTATAGGCATTTCAATTTATTTGGAAATCATATCACACCCTTCACTAGGCTTGATGACTACCCCTATCCTTTTTAAGGAACTTTTGAAAGCATCCATGGGTTTATCATAACATAAATTATCAATGAATGGAAGGTCACTAAGTCGTAGGTCAACTGAGTCCCATCAAGAAATATTTAATAGGTGATTGATAACTCCCAGGTGTTCTTAGACATACCCCTATGAATTTCATTCTTAAGCCAATCTAGTCTTTTAAGGCTCTTAAGCGACTACGCCAGGACGACGTAGCCCTACACTCACTCAGACTGCAATATTTTGTGTGTTTGCAAACAATAGCACAACGAGAGAACCACAGGGTAAGTGCAGGAAGTTGATGGACAAATATAGGGTCATCCGTGGACATCATATTGCAAATAACAACATAATATCAACTTGTAGGGATTATTAGCAATACATACACTCAAAATTAGACAAAATTATATTAATATGAATCGTAGCATCCGGAATCTAGATTCTAAAATACTAATTTTTGTAAAAAATGGACAAGATTAGCTATATTAAACACTCAAAATTCAATGACTTGGTATTTTTTTTAAAAACCGCCGATAAGATTATAGTCCGTTTGCCCTCAATTTGAATGACCAAAAATTGATATATATATTTTTCCTTTGGTGAGAAGTTATATGCCACTATCTATATTGGGATGAATTTTATTTTATATTTTTTTGAGTAATATTTTATTTTTTATGATTTTTTCCGTGAAAGTGGTATGAAAACATAAAGAAAACATAGCACTTTTTGTTTGCCCACCATAACTTCATCAAAAAATATTGAAATCGAATAATTTATTTTTTTAACATGTATATAATTTCACCACAGTTGGGATGGTATAAGTTTTATCACATTCTGATAAGTGAAACAAATTTTGCAGTCTTAAACGTAGACATAAACATTCATAGGAAAAAGTGTCTTGAAGACCTACTATTAGTAAAAAATTATAAAATGATATTTATCCTCTTCTATTCACTTTAAAATTAATATTTCTACAAAGATAATAGTCTCCCCTACGCAATGGTACCATTTTTATGACATAGTTTTTACTTTTCGGCATGGTTCAAGTCTGCGGAAGACTAAATTTGATGTTTTACTATTTTTAATGTAAAATTCAGGATTTGATGTCCACTTAATTGTCCCCCAACTTGGTGCACTTACCCATGTCTAGATTCCTTTCCTTTGGTTAGCATAGCAAACAATAGGATTATATATGTTACGGCTGAGACAAACCAAAACCATACTCATAGCTCTTCCATGTTGCTTGGTTGTTAATGTATGTTTGTTATGGTATCAATATAGCATATATACCTAAAAAAGGAAACCTTTGCATACTTAGAAGATTTGTTCAATGGTTGTCACATGTCTACAAAACAATACAAACAACTAATTAAACTATAACATAACCTAAACATTAATATTTTCAAAATTAGTTTTGTCTAAACATAAAAAATTGAAGTGGTTTCCCCAGTATATAGAAACCATGCCACCATAAATAATGTCGTTTCCCAAAAATCAAATTTTTGGAGCATACCATGATTTCCCCATAAAAGCCAAACTATAGCAATTTCCATGCATTGGTTTTGGAAGAAGGCCTAACAATAAAGTTCCAGCTGATCATTAAATATACTGTAGTCTGCTACAAAGAGCTTAGGAGAAACGTTCATTGCCATATAAGTAGCCGAAACAAAAGTAAATTATTTAATACCCTTTACCAGACTTTCCTACTTTAAAAATGTAAATAGTGCAAAAATATATAGTTTGTGTCCTTAATGAAGGAATAAATACAATAGATTTTTTTTTATCACCATTCCCTACCTATGAAAAGAAAGGAGAGATTTCAGATATAATATGAACCCTCCTTCCAAAAAGTTCAAAATATATGTTCACTAGTTCAATTCTAAGAATTGACAAGGAAGGGATGTACTTTGCATCTTTAAGAGTACACTTGCAAAATTAAGCTAGTCATGCACAACATGCACCTTTCGAATTAGAGTCGAGATGACATCCAAAATACTCTACAAAGAATCTTACGTTTACATGAATTTCTTATGTTGTTTGTTAAGAACATGGCTCAAAAAAATATGAATAGTGGTTGACCAGGGCACAGACTTATTTAAGGCAGTTTGTGAATACCGTGCCCTATCCATGTGATAACAGTAAAATATGAACAACTTAGACTTTCCTACAATAGGTTATACCTCAATCTATAGTAAGACAATTTGAATCCAATGAATACAAAAATATTCCTTGTATGCATTGAGACTACTAAAAATACAGAGGGGTATCATATAACTGGTTCTTCAAACAGATGGGAAAACTTTCTCAGTTTGAATGGAAGAGCATAAAATTCTTCACTTCTAGGGTGTGTTTTATATGAATGTGTGTTGTCCCACCAATGCCAACCCCTATAATTCCTTTTTGAACTATCCTTTATTTGCAGAGTGCTATCCACAAACAATGCTACCATGTCAGCAGCAGTTGCTGGTGATGATAGTAACATGTTAAGATTCTATTCAAAGCCCCCATTTTTTAGGTTTCCCTCTTAAGTTTATGGCTAAGTACACCAAGTTGGGGGGCCAAAAAGTGGACAAAATACCCAAAAAATGAAGAAGTTAAAACGCACACACGTTCTAATATAACGTGATCACGTTATGATTTCTTAGGTTTGGTTATTTACGAGTCTATAACATGTACGCATTATGTTAAGTTATAAAAAAAACAACCCGAACCCTTATCATTTTAACTCCCCCCCAAATGCAAGTTTTAAAAACCATGCCCTCATGTTTCATTTTTCAGTTGTATCTCAAGCTCAAAAGGATCATTTCGTATGAGAATCTCTGCGAAGATCTGAATTGACAATGGTACCAAGGATAAGAGGTACGCATTATTCTTTTCTCAAAATTGCATTGAAATTTGGTAATTATAGAGTAGAATTTGAATTGAATACATATTTTTTTATTGTTACAGTTCGAGGTCAACGCAATCAACCACAACAAAACCCTATAATTCCTATGCATCCCTCCTAGCCCTCCCTACAGTTGTTCAAAATCCCCTAGGAAATCAATAAGATTTAGCAACCCATATAGTTGAAAACAAGATTGAAATTGAGGATTTAATCAAAATAATGAGGGATTCACAATCTACAAACCCCCACCACACCTCTCTTGCAAACACATTGGAGGAATTAGTGGCTCAAGTTGACGTGAAAATGGGGCAAATTGATTTTTGGACATCTTATAGAGAGCGTTTTAGAGTTTATTATTCCAACAAATTGTCATATGTGGATGTAAAGAAAAAAAAATTACAAAACACCTCATATGCGACTTATTCAGGACACCCACACCAATTTTCTTGTTATGTTATCATGTAAATTGGTTTCCCATCCATTGGAACAATAATGTTTTGATTAAAAATAATTTTTGGGACCAATGGTGGATGGTGTTTTATTTTCCACCTTGCAATAATGATGAGGTACTAATATACTTTTTGAGGAAACTCTATTACAAGTTTATCCTCAACGAGATCCCAAATTATTTTGATTTATAGAGATTTCCAGGGCTAAGGAAAAGGATCTGCACAAGATCGACCAGGTGCACAATGTGCACCTATTCATCAGGGTAGATTCCTCGCACAGAAGCCCCCTCACCCTGAGATTGTCCCTCAAGTAGTGAAGGAGACAATAGAGATTGATACACTCCACGCACTTCAGGGGCTTTCTGATGACCCTTGTTTGACATACGAGGGAGATTTCTGAGCCAGATGCTCGTGGAGGTACACAGAGTATTCCCTCAGGGAGTAATAGCATGAGGCCACATCTTTTCTCGTCATGTGGTAGCATATGTTTGGGGCCTGAGGAGGATGATACTTTCATGCATACTGATTTTGGTGGACCTGGTGATAGGGGTGAACATCGATAATGTCACTATGTCAGATGTCCTTTTGAGTGAGACATTTGGATTACATTCATCGGCATCACCTTCACAGGTAAATTTGTTATGTTTTTATTATGTGTGTTACAAAAAGTTTGGAGTACTTGATTTACTTATATATGTTAAATTTTTGAAATAATTGTATTTGTACATGTAGATGCATTGATATTACAGCGCGTGGGAGGTGCATCTTCATCCCAACCATAGGCGACGAGCACCATGCATACACATACATTCACAGAGGTAATTTAGAATGTTAATTATGTAAAATTTTCACATACATGTGTGTGTGTATTTGAATGTATGTATATATATATATATATATATATACATATATACACACACATATATATAAGTTTTGAAGTCAAATATATGTATGTTCTTGTATGTCCATCTAACTGACGTGATATACATGTTTGATAAAGATGTTGACTTCACTAGACACCCCACCATATCTCTGCGACAAGTAGATAAAGGTGTTGCCGCTACAATTTCATCTACGCAACAACTCACTGAGGTATTCAAACAACACGTAAATTTTGTTAAATTCTCATGTAATTCATATTATGTTAAATTACATGTTAGTAATGTCTTTCATTGTAGAATTATTAAATTATGTTAATAATGTCCTTCATTGTGTATATGCAGGAGTTACCTATGATAGGTAACAACCCTGTTCATTTGATTCACAGGCGTGGCGGGGTAAAAAAATAGTTATATATTGATAAAATTAGTTAAAATATTGTCATTATGTACATACATGTACTTAGTTCTATTTTCGCTAATTTTGATGTTATGATTTTCTGATCTTATGTGTATGTAGGGAACTTCAACCCCCTCCATTTTGACTTCAAGGGCACGAACTCCTCCATCTCATCGTCTTTGTACCCCCATTCGTACTGGTAGGAGCTCCCGATGACTCATCTGAGCGTGAGATGCAAATTTGTTGTGACCGAAAACTTGCAGTAAGTTTGTGTATTTATGTAAATACTTTCATTCTAGCATGGTCTTAAATACATGTTGAAAACATATATAAATTAAGTTTTGACAAAAAAACATTGTTTGCATTTACAGGTCTCATCTACAGGCGAGTATTCATCGGAAGAGGACTCGAAGCATGGGCTCGGATGATCCAAAGTCATCTCATAGATCTCCATCTTTATCTAAGGGAGGGCCTTCTTCGAACAAGGCCAAGAGAGGGATATATTTTGATGAGTAGGATATATATATAATATATATGTCTTACATGACATTGTTTTTGTATGCCTATGTGCATGGCATTGTATGTACGCCTATATGGCATTTGAACTTGATGGTATATGACCTATTTGGGCATTTTTGTATTTATTATGCACATTAAAATACTATTTGGAACTTGATAATTTTGTAAGAGACCTTACATTTATGAGATTATTTTTGCATGAAACTAATATGATGTGCACTTGACAATATTTAAGACATTATGGATTATTTTTTCATTTATTGGTGATGTACATGTACTAGCATTTTCAATGTATAATATGCATCAAACTTTGGAAATAAATATTTATATAATGTATGTATATAAAGAGTTACCTAATCTGAGTAATTATTCATTCAATTTATCAATGTGTATATGTGTATTTACCTTACTTGTGCTTCTTCTTGCTCATGGTCTCTTTGTACTAGTTCCTATCTTATCATGCACTCACTAAATTCTTCTATGCTTTAAGGTAGTCAAGCTTTAATAGTTCTCCCCTGTTAAAACATCCCTACAATAGAGTCATCACAATTTGATGCCTTTCATCTATTGATATTTTGAGAATGTCTCTCCATATACATTACTCCATATTTTGAGAATGTCTCTTGAGAATGTCTCCAGATGCAATGACATTCTGATTCAGACACTCAATGATTCTTGATTGTCCAATCCTGTCCAATTCGTGTTATTACCTTTAAATATGTAGGCATTTCAAGTTATTTGGAAATCACATCACACCCTTCACTAGGCTTGATGACTACCCCTATCCTTTTTAAGGAACTTTTGAAAGCATCCATGGGTTTATCATAGCATAAATTATCAATGAATGGAAGGTCACTAAGTCGTAGGCCAGCTGAATCCCATCAAGAAAGATTTACTAGGTGATTGATAACTCCCGAGTGTTCTTAGACATACCCCTATGAAATTCATTCTTAAGCCAATCTAGTCTTTTAGGGTGATTAAGCGACTACGCCAGGACGAGGTAGCCCTACACTGACTCAGACTGCACTATCTTGCATGTTTGTAAACAATAGCACAACGAGAGAACCACATGGAGATGGAGATAACCAAAAGATAATTTCGTAGAGGGCCCTGATGTGGAGGTCTTAGATCTAACGAGACGTCTCTAGGTGCCATGGATTTCAAGAAATCACCCATCTTAAATATATGGCATGTTTGGGCCATAAGGCTCTTAAGCAACTACGCTCAGACGAGGTAGCCCGAAAGCACAGGGAGCATAGGAGGAACCAAAAAAATCCTCCACTAGCATTCACCTGTCCACCTCCGATGTGTTGGCATAGTTGGTTTGGTCCCACGAGCTTCCGTTTGCAAACTACAACGTCTTGTAAGCCCTATAATGACTCAACTGCACTATTTCATGGGCATTTGCAAACAATAGCATAACGAGAGAAACCGAGGGAGACAGAGAAAACCACGATTGCATAAAGGGATTTATTCTAGATATAGATGCATCCAGGTTCCATGGAGTTTGAGTCACATGTCGGATCTGACGAGATGGGTCAAGGCTCTAAGGAACTACACCTGAAGGAGTAGCTCAACAAATCATAGGGAACCACAAGTAGCATCCAAGCCACCCCGATGTGTTTGGCATAGTTGGTTCAGTCCTGTCATCACCAATCCGGCACTATGATAATTCTTCACCGGGAACTCCTCGTGCTATGATTATTTACTAATGCACAACCTTTAGTTTGGTGGATGTAATCTGGAAAAAAAACAACAACTGAACAAAAGAATACCATTGACTATGATAAGATGGAATGACGACAAATCTAAAATATCAAAGTAAATTATAATATTAACACGAAATTGTTACAATCTCACCCATGAGGTACTTCAACAAGACTATGGGAGAAACTTTACAATTACACCTCTTGATGGCTTCTTCAACACACCTTTAACTGATGGCTTCCTTTGCACACTTCCTACAATATTTCTCACTACTTCTTTCTATGCTAAATGAGGGGGGTGGCCTCTCTATTTATAGAACTTTCAGGCTTATCCATCTTATCTCTAAGATAGGATAAGAAATCCACTCTGACGAATCATATTCCATACCTTAACTCTTATCTGTACATGTAAGCTTATCTCTTAAGATAAGATAAACCTTATCATTTTACATGGGTTCCACATTTTTAGACTTTTTAGAAATAAAATACACAAAATATTTATGACCTCACTCCTTGTCCTTATTACCAATATAATATTTCTAATTCCTAATCATGTAGACCCTACTTCTCTAATTACCCAAACTTTGACATTTTAACATTACCGGACCACTTACGACAAATATTTACTTTTTACAACATTCCTATTGTACTTTGACTGTTACCGTACTCCACATTATTGGCGACACCGTACTGACGGGCGCCGTTATCTTCTATCAGACGCTACTACTAATTACACTTAACAACATCCTATTCCTAATACATACATTAATGAAATAGAAATTATGGAGGAAAATTTTAGTGTCGACATCTTCCCCCTTCCTAGCTTCTACTCCGTCCTCGGAGTAGACTATTCTGGTGCTTGGAAAATCTTCAACTTGTCGTGGTTGACCCATTTCGTAATGGGAGTGCCATCCAATTCCTCCAGTCGGTACGTACCATTTTCATGCACAGCTGCTATTTTGTAGGGCCCCATCCATTTTGGAAGAAATTTTCTCTGTCTTCTTTTTTTGTATCTGGAATCATATACTAGAACCAAGTCATTCACATGAAATGGAGACCACCGGATCTTTTGATCAAAGTATTCCTTCTGCTTCATTTTCTTCTTATGTCTTGTATCCTTTGCTATTTCCCTCATTTCCTCTAGCAAATGAAGATGTACCAACCTTTCTTTTACTGAATCACTTTCATCCATCCTTTCATTTTTCATAACTCTCACAGTGGGAATATCAAACTCAATAGGAAGAACTGGATCAATGCCATAGGCCAACTGAAATGGGGAGTATCCTGTTGCTGACTTTGATGTTGCCCTATATGCCCACAATGCTGCATGAATCCTCTTATCCCATTTATGTACCTGCAAGGCTGCATATTTTGCTAGAATTTGACACAGCACAAAATTTGTTCGTTCCACCTGTCCATTTGTGCTTGGCTTGTATGTTGTTGCCTTCCTGTGCTTAATAGAAAACTTATTGACTAGGGCTTCTACCACCTCATTAATGAAGTGGCTTCCTTGATCTGTTACAATTTCTAATGGAAAACCAAATCTGGTGACAATGCGTTCATATATGAACCTTGCCACTTCATCCATGGAAGCTGTTTTCAATGGCCTAGCTTCAACCCACTTGGTTAAATAATCTGTGGCAACTACAATATACTTATTTTGACGTGATGTAGTTGGAAGTGGACCTACAATGTCTATTCCCCACTTTTCAAAGGGACCAAGTGGAAGAATAGGACATAATGGAGCTGATGAAGTCTTACGGTTACCATGTGTTTGACAAATATCACATGTCTTACAATAATTATAACAATCTTTAAAAAGAGTGGGCCAGTGATAACCTGCATCCAAGATCCTTCTTGCTGTAAGTTGTCCAGAGAAGTGCCCTCCACATGTACCATTGTGGAATTCTTCTAGCAGTTTCTTTCCTTGATCACGTCCAACTACCCTCTTGTACTGTCCATCAGGTCCTATTCGAAATAATACTCCATGCAGAATAGAATATGGACGACTGGCTTGAGTAATCTTTCTCTTAGTCTTTGCATTGGCACCATCAGGAAACTTGAATTCATTCAGATAATTCCAAATATCTATGTATTCACTAGGGATTGTGTCAAGGGATAACAATGCTGCATCGGGGAAATCATCATCATCACAAGATGATCCTAAACCATCATAGGCTCGAGAGAGTGCATCTGCATTGACATGCTTCTTTCCTGGCCTATCTATAATATCAAATTCAAATTCTTGTAGCAAAATTATCCATCTTGCTATCCTCCCTGATGGGTTAGGCTTATTGACAATATATTTTAGAGCCTGATGATCTATTACAACTATAAATTTCTGCCCTAGCAAGTAATTTCTAAACTTCTTTACAGCAAAAATGATAGCCAGAGCCTCTTTTTCAGTTACAGTATAATTTACCTCAGCACTGCTCATTTGTCTGCTCCCAAAGTAAATTGGATGTTCATTCCCATTTTCATCCTTTTGGCTCAAAGTACTTCCTAGTGCTGCATCTGAGGCATCAGTGTACACAATGAATGGCTTGCTCCAATCTGGATTCTTCAAAACAGGTGAAGACACCAGGGCTTCCTTCAGTTTTCCAAAAGCTTCATGCACCTTACTTTCCTGGTTCATAAGTAACATCCTTCTTCAAGAACTGGGTTAGTGGCTGTGCAATCTTTGAGAAATTCTTGATGAACCTTCTATAGTAACCCACATGGCCTAAAAATGATCTCAACTTACTTCTATTAATAGGAAATGGTAAATCTTTGATTTTTGAAACTTTATCAGGATCAGTACCAATACCATCTCTGGATACAACATGCCCTAACAAGACGCCTTTAGAACATACAAAGACACACTTTGTAGGGTTTAGTGAGGCTTGTGCTTCATCTAACCTTTGAAATGATGTCTCCATCTGGTGCAGGTGGTCCAACTTGCTCCCATAGATGCAAAAATCATCCAGAAATACTCTGATGAAGGTCCCAATGTAGGGTTCGAACACCCTATTCATCAAACGCTGGAATGTTGCTGGAGCATTACACAACCCAAAAGGCATAACTCTATAAGCAAACGTTCCCCAAGGAGTGGTGAACGTGGTCTTCAGCTGATCTTTCTCTGCTATACGAACTTGGTTGTAGCCGCTATATCCATCAGCAAAACTATAGCACTCCTGGCCAGCTACTTCATCCAAGATCTGATCTGAAAATGGAAGAGGGTAATGATCCTTCTTTATTGCCTTATTGAGCTTCCTGTAATCAACACAAATGCGTAGCTTCCCATTCTTTTTTATTGAGATCACAATGGGAGAAACCCATTCTGAATTCTCCACAGCAAATATGAATCCTGCATCAAGCAACTTATCTATTTCTTCTTTTACAGTCTTGGAAAAATTAGGATTCATTCTATATGGCATTTGCTTTATGGGCTTAGCACCATCTACCAGCTCAATAGAATGTTCTACCCAACTTACTTGACGGAGTTCCTTGTAATCAAAAGTGAATAGGTGTATGTACCTTCGAAAGAGCTGGAGGTAGGATTCCTTCTCACTCTCCATCACAGCATCACCAATCTTTATTTGTTGGAGACGATCATCAACTTCTTCTTCAGATAATTTTATGGGGTCATGAGTCGGTGTGACTGGAAGGATATCCATGACTGAAACATCAACCTCACTTTCTTCATCTTCAGTGTCCACTTCACTGGTACTAGAGTAATCAGAGGATGTCCAATCATCAGTTTCATCACTTGAATCCACAGGTTCTGCTTTATGATGTCGAGGGATCACGTTTCATCTTCACCCTCTCTCTACCACGTCCAAGTGTCATGAAACCTTCATTCCAGTAGTTTCTTGCATGAACTCTCCTTAGCCATGGTCTTCCCAGCAGTATTGGGTACGCAACAGTACCATTTTTCATCACCTGAAAGTCTACCACACATACAACACCCATAACAGATATTGCCACATTTGAAACTACACCTTCTGGTTTAGTTTTTCCCTTATTTAATGACCTTAACATAAGTGTTGAAGGGCGATCAATTTTTAAACCCAACATATTCATTACAGACTCGGTCATTACATTAACTGCAGCACCTCCATCAACTAAGACATCATGAATTGAAATACCATTACATAATACCTCAGCTTGTGGAGCATAGGGATTTGCCTCTGCCTCCAAAACAGGGACCTCAACCTCCTTCCTTCTTCGAGCATTGAGTCCACCTCGCAACTCCCGCCTCTTCTCAGAAGACATAGCCAAGAGTTGACCATATGTAATATTTGCAGGCCTTTTGGACAGATCTTCCAAGATGGAGTATGGTCCTTGCCCCTGTGAAATCAGAAAATCCATGCACACCCAACTTTCTTCTCCTATGTTTCTTACTAGTTTCTCCTTTCATCTTCTTAGGATCATTTCCATCTTGATTATCTTTTTCTTTCTTTCTTTTTGTTACAAACACATCTACTTCATTATTTATGCTCTTATCTACTACATCAAAAGAATTCACAGGTGCTTTTCCTTTATCATTATCTCCTTGTACCAGATGTAGAAGCTCTATCTGGACAATTATACTTATAATGACCCTTTTTATAACAACCATAACAAACAACTTCAGAACATATTTCTTTTTGGACCTCTATCTCCTCCCTGAGAACTAAATTCCTTTCCTTGAAGAAGATTAATAGTTAACTGGCCCATCTTTTTGAGCAGATCTTCATACTCAGTAGATGTACTAGGAGAAATATTTGTGCTCACCAGGAGTGGTTGTGGATTCTGGACCAAAGGTGCTTGTGTAGGCTCTACTTTAGCAACAATTTCTTTGGGCTCCTCTTCCATGCTTTCTTCTTGCCTTCTTGCAATCTCCTTTGCTTGTTCAATGGTAGCTGGGCGGTCATACTTCACTCGTTGTCTGATCTCTGGCTTCATCCCAAGAATGAAGTGCTTACAGAGGAGATTATCCACGCCATTCATCAACCCATCCGCTAGTCCTTCCTTCCGGATCTGGGCATCGAGCTTCCTCCTTAGCTCTAGAACACGAGCATGATAATCCCTTATCTTCTCCTTCTCTCCTTGGGATAGCTTTGTGATCTCGATCATGAGATCTGCATATTTCTGTTGTTCACCAAATTCTTCAAGAAAACTTTCAGTTAATAAATCCCATGAATTTTTCACATTATCACCTAGTGTTTCAAACCACCTAAGTGCTGAACCATCCAAAAAGGTAGGAAAAAATTCAGTCCATTGTTCCCTTCTTATAAGGCCATTACAAATACAAGATCGTTTAAACTCTTGAATGAAAGAAGAAGCATCTTCATTAGATTGAGCTGAAAAAACATGAATCTTTCTCATTTTCAAAAGTAACCACTGTGAAATACCAACCCACAAGTACAATCAACAAGACTTATGTGCACAAATAATTGGAATCACTATACTAAAAGTGACTTTACACCTTTCTATAGTAAAATAGAAATGACCACGGTAAACTATGGTAAAACTTGACTTACTGCGGTAAAAATTGATTTTACTCTGGTAAACACTATTCACGGTAAAAAGTGAAGTTACTGCGGTAAATACTATTCACGGTAAAAAGTGACTTTACTGTGATAAATACTATTCACAACAAAAATGACTTTGTCATGGTAACTACTATTCACGGTAAAAATGACTTTACCACGGTAACTACTATGCACAGTAAAAACAAGGTTATCCTCCAATTGATTTTTGACTAAGTGGGAATATCTCTCCAGAAAATCCACCAACAAGGAATGGTCCCGGTGATGGAACCAAAATGTCATCACCAATCCAGCACTATGATAATTCTTCACCGGGAACTCCTCGTGCTATGATTATTTACTAATGCACAGCCTTTAGTTTGGTGGATGTAATCTGGAAACAAAACAACAACCGAACAAAAGAATACCATTGACTATGATAAGATGGAATGATGACAAATCTGAAATATCAAAGTAAATTATAATATTAACACGAAATTGTTACAATCTCACCCATGAGGTACTTCAACAAGACTATGGGAGAAACTTTACAATTACACCTCTTGATGGCTTCTTCAACACACCTTTAACTGATGGCTTCCTTTGCACACTTCCTACAATATTTCTCACTACTTCTTTCTATGCTAAATGAGGGGGTGGCCTCTCTATTTATAGAACTTCCAGGCTTATCCATCTTATCTCTAGATAGCATAAGAAATCCACTCTGACGAATCATATTCCATACCTTAACTCTTATCTGTACATGTAAGCTTATCTATTAAGATAAGATAAACCTTGTCATTTTACATGGGTTCCACATTTTTAGACTTTTTAGAAATAAAATACACAAAATATTTATGACCTCACTCCTTGTCTTTATTACCAATATAATATTTCTAATTCCTAATCATGTAGACCCTACTTCTCTAATTACCCAAACTTTGACATTTTAACATTACCGGACCACTTACGACAAATATTTACTTTTTACAACATTCCTATTGTACTTTGACTTTTATCGTACTCCACATTATTGGCGACACCATACTGACGGCGCGGTTATCTTCTATCAGATGCTATTGCTAATCATACTTAACAACATCCTATTCCTAATACATACATTAATGAAATAGAAATTATGGACAAAAATTTTAGTGTCGACAGTCCCACGAGATTCCATTTACAAACTACAACGTTTGCCAACCCTACACTGAATCAGACTACACTATTTCATGTGTTTACAGACAATAGCACCACGAGAGAACTAGATGGAGATGGATAAAACCACAAGAGGATTTCATAGAGGTACCCAACATGGAGCTCTTGGATCTAATGAGATGTCTCTAGGTGCCACGAAGTCCAATAAATCACCCGTCGAAGATATGGCATGTTTGGGCCTCAGGGCTCTTAAGTGACTAGGCCTGAATGAGGTAACCCCAAAGCACAGATAGTGTAAGGTACCAAATTTAATCCTCCAATAGCATTCACCAGGCCACCCCAACATTTTTGTGTATTTGTTTCATTCCCATGAGCTTCCATTTGCAAACTACAACGTCATTCATCCCTACACTGACTTACACTACACTATTTTATGTGTTTACAAATAATAGGACAACGAGAGAACCAGATGGAGATGGAGAAAACCATGAGAGGCTTTTGTAGATTTCCTTAACATTGAGATATCAGATTTGATGAGATGTCTCTAGGCACCACGAAGTTTGAGAAATAACCTGTCGAGGATATGATGTGTTTGGGTCTTAGGACTCTTAAGAGACTATGCTCGAACGAGGTATCCCAAAAGCACGGGGAGCAGAGGGAACCAAAAATAAGCCTTCAATAGTATTCACCAGGCTAACGCAACATGTTCACATAGTTGGTTTGGTCCCATGAGCTTCCGTTTGAAAACTACAACCTTGGCTGCCCTATATGACTCAAACTCCACTATTTCTTGCGTTTGCAAAAATTAGCACAGCGAGAAAACTAAATGGATATGGAGAAAACCAAAAAATTATTTCATAGAGGGAATCAACATAGAGCTCTCAGATTTGACGAGATGTCTCTAGGTGCCACGGAGTCTGAGAAATCACATGTCGAAGATATGGCTTGTTTTGGCCTCAGGGCTCTTAAGGAACTACGCCCGGATAGGGTAGCCCAAAAGCATGGGGAGCATAGGGAACAAGAAAAAACCTCCACTATAATTCACCAGGCCACCCTAACATGTTGGCATAGTTGGTTTGGTCCCACATGCCACCGTTTGCAAAATACATTGTCTAGTAGCTCTACACTGACTTAGACTGCACTATTTCATGCGTTTGGAAAATATAGGACAGTGAGAGAACCAGATGGAGATAGAAAAAACCACAAGAGGATTTCATGGAGTACCTTGACATGGATCTATTAGATCTGATGAGATATCTCTAGGTGCCACAGAGTCTAACAAATCACCCGTTGAAGATATGGCGTGTTTGGGCCTCAAGGCTCTTAAGGGACTACACCCGGACGGGGTAGCCTAAAAGCATGGGGAGCATAGGGAACCAAAATGAAGCCTCTAATAGCATTCATCAGGCCAACCCAATGTGTTGGCATAGTTGGTTCGGTCCCATGAGCTTCTGTTTGAAAACTACAGCCTCTGGCAGCCCTACATTGACTCAGACTACACTATTTCTCACGTTTGCAAACAATAACACATCAAGAGAACCAGATGGAGATGGAGAAAACCACGAGATAATTTTGTAGAGGTCCCCAACATGGAGCTCTCATATCTAATGAGACATTTCTAGGTGCCACTGAGTCTGAGAAATCACCCATCGAAGATATGACGTGTTTAAGTCTTAGGGCTCTTAAGCGACTACGCCTAGATGAGGTAGCCCGGAAGCATGGGGAGTGTAGGGAACCAAAACGAAGCCTCTAATATAATTCAATAGGCCAACCCAATGTGTTGGTGTAGTTGGTTTGGTGCCACGAGGTTTCGTTTGAAAACTATAGCCTCTAGCAGCCCTACACTGACTTAATCTGCACTATTTCTTGTGTTTGCAAACAATAACACAGTGAGAGAACCGGATGGAGACAGAAAAATAAAAGAGGATTTTATAGAGGTCCCCAACATGGATTTCTCAGATCTAATGAGATGTCTCTAGGTGCCACAAAGTTTTATAAATCACCCATCAAAGATATAACGTGATTAGGCCTTAGGGCTTTTAAGCGACTATGCTCGAACGGGGTAGCCCAAAAGCATGGGTGGAGGAAACCATCAATGTTCAATGATTTTCCCATAGGATGAAAATATGTAGACTATGAACTTAGTTTTGCTGGGGAGACCACCAATGTTCCTACTGTTCATTTTGAAAGAATGAATATCTTCAATCAAACAGAGAATGAAGAGCCTAAATTCTTTTAGACATTACCAAAGGTTGTTTGTGCCCAAAAACAAGCTGAAGGCCATATAAATATTTAGTCTTCAATGGTAGATGACAATGAACATCATGAAGAAAAATAATTAGGTGAAAATATCACTATGATTTAAGAAGAAATGCGTCCTAAAAGTCATAAAGAGTCAATTTCATTACCCAAAAAAATCTAGAAGAACTTAAAGAGAAGATACGAGTAGAAGAAAAGGAACAATGGGAAGCATGGAAGGATCACAACTTAACTAGAATGAAAGATCTAGGTGATGTTGTCGATAGAATCATGGATAATATTAAGGACAACATACCAAGTTGATTATTTTTTATTAATCCCAGCTGTTGTAGTTTACAAACGGTAGCTTTAGTTTCAAAATAGAGGCTCGTGGGACCAAAACAACTATGCCAACACATCGGGGTGGCCCCATGAATGCTAGTGGAGGATTCTTTTTGGTTCCCTACGCTCCCTGTGCTTTCAGGCTACCTCATTCGGGCATAGTCACTTAAGTTCCCTGAGGCCCAATCAATAGCTATCTTCGAAATATGATTTCTCAGACTCTCTGGCACCTAGAGACATCTTGTTAGATCCAAGAGCTCCACAGTGAATCCCTCTACAAAATCCTCTCATAATTTTCTCTGTCTCCATCCATTTCTCTCGCTGTGATATTATTTGCAAACATGAGAAATAGTGCAGTTTGAGTGAGTGTAGAGCTACCAGTAGCCGTAGTTTGCAAATGGAAGCTCGTAGTATCGAACCAACTACGTCAACACATTCAAGTGACCTAGTGAATGCTAGTGGAGGCTTCATTTTGGTTCCCTATGCTGCCTGTGCTTTTAGGCTACCTCGTCCAAGCATAGTCGCTTAAGAGCCCTGAGGCCTAATAAATAGATATCTTTGACATGTGATTTATCAGACTTCGTGGAACTTAGAGATGTCTTGTTAGATCCAAGAGCTCTGTTTTAAAGCCCTCTACGAAATTCTCTCATGGTTTTCTCCGTCTCCATCTGGTTCTCTCGCTGTGCTATTGTTTGTAAACATGAGAAATAGTGTAGTTTGAGTCAGTGTAGGGCTGCCAAAGGCTATAGTTTGCAAATGGAAGCTCATGGGACTGAACCAACTATGCCAACACATTGGGTTGGATTGGTGAATGCTAGTGGAGGCTTTTTTTTGTTCCCTATGCTCCCCGTGCTTTTAGGCTACCCCATCTGGGCATAGTCACTTAAGAGTTCTGAGATCCAATCAATAGCTATCTTTGATATGTGATTTCTCAGAATCCATGGTACCTAGAGTCATCTCCTCAAATCCAAGAGCTCCATGTTGAAGCCCTCTATGAAATCCTCTCGTGGTTTTCTCCGTCTCCATCTCGTTCTCTCATTGTCTTATTATTTGCAAATGTAAGAAATAGTGCAGTTTGAGTCAGTGTAGGGCTACTAGAGGCTGTAGTTTGCAAAAGGAAGCTCATGGAACCAAACTAAATACACCAACACATCAGGATGGCCTCATAAACACTATTGGAGGATTCATTTTGGTTCCCTACATCCTCATGCTTTCGGGCTACCCCGTTCGGGCGTAGTCGCTTAAGAGCCTTGAGGTCCAATCAATAGCTATCTTCGACATGTGATTTACTAAACTCCATGACATATAGAGATGTCTCATCATATCTAATATCTCCACATTAAATCCCTATACAAAATCCTCTTGCGGTTTTCTCTGTCTCCATCTGGTTCTCTCGTTGTGCTATTGTTTGCAAACGTGAGAAATAGTGCAGTTTGAGTCAGTGTAGGGCTGTCAGAGGATGTAGTTTGAAAATGGAAGCTCATGGGACCAAACCAACTACACAAACATGTCAGTGTGGCCTGGTGAATTCTAGTGGAAGCTTTTTTTTTATTCCCTACCCTCCTTGTGTTTTCGGGCTACCCCATCCGGGCGTAGTCGCTTAAGAGCCCTGAGACCCAAACATGTCATATCTTATACAGGTGATTTCTCATACTCCATGGCACCTAGAGATGTCTTGTCAGATCCGAGAGCTTCATTTTGGGGTACTCTAAAAAATCCTCTCGTGGTTTTTTCTATCTACATCTGGTTCTCTAGTTGTTCTATTGTTTGCAAACACACGAAATAATGCAGTCTAAGTCAGTGTAGGGCTGCTAGATGTTGTATTTTACAAACGGTAATGTGCAAGACCAAACCAACTATGCCAACACATCAAGGTGGCCTAGTGAACGATGAGTGGAGGATCTGTTTTGGTTCCCTACTCTCCCTGTGCATTTGGGCTATCTCATTCAGGCGTAGTCTCTTAAGAGCCCTTAGACCCAACCATGTCATATGTTCGATGGGTGATTTCTTAGACTCCTCAACACCTAGATATGTCTCGTCGGATCTGAGAGCTCCATATTGAGGTACTCTACAAAATCCTCTTGTGGTTTTTTCCATCTCCTTTTGGTTTTCTCACTATCCTATTGTTTGTAAACGCACAAAATAGTGTAGTCTAAGTCAATGTAGGGTTGCTAGATGTTGTATTTTGCAAATGGTTGCTTGTGGGACTGAACCAACTACACCAACACGTTGGGGTGGCCTATTGAACACTATTGGAGGATTTTTTTGGTTCCCTATACTCCCCATGATTTTAGTCTACCTCGTTCAGGCATAATCTCTTAAGATCCCTGAGACCCAAACATGTCATATTTTCTGATGGGTGATTTCTCGGACTCCATGGCACCTAGAGGCATGTCTTGTCAAATCTAAGATCTTCATGTCAGGGTACTCATATGAATTACTCTCACAATTTTCACCATCTCCATCTGGTTCTCTCGTTGTCCTATTGTTTGTAAATGTGTGAAATAGTGCAGTCTGAGTCAATTCAGGGCTGCCAGAGGCTGTAGTTTACAAAAAAAAGCTCGTGGGACTGAACCAAATACACAAACACATTGGGGTGGCCTTGTGAACACTAATGGAGGCTTCGTTTTATTTCCCTATTCTCCTCGTGCTTTCAGGCTACCTCGTTCAGGCATAGTCGCTGAAGAGCCTTGAGGCCCAAACACACCATATCTTCGACATGTGATTTCTTGGACTCCATGGCACCTAGAGACGTCGCGTCAAATCCATGAGACCTCCATGCTCAGGGACCCTCTACGAAAGCCTCTTTTTATTTTCTCCATATTCATTTAGACCGAGTTAGTGTAAGGTTGTCCATTGCCAATCACCTGAATAATATAGGTGGTTCATACAATATAGGTGGTGAAATGAGAATTTTAATAAGATATTTTACAATATAGGTGGTGAAATGAGAATTTTTGTTTATTTTTCCTTTCTAATATTTAATTTTTCTTAGCTTCACTTGGCTTTGAAAATAATAAATTCTCTACTAATAGTGCCAACCACATGTGAAGGTGGAATCTTTTTTGGCACCACTAACCTACATAAGCATGTCGGTAAGCAATTAAATAGAATTTTAAATCATACAAAATTTAAACAAAATCATTTACGTAAATATTCAAATTAAATTCATGAAGAACATACATTTGAAAATTCAGATCCAATGAACCGCAAGGATCAACTCTATTCTTGACAGTAGCAAGAATTACTTCATGATCTAATTCACAAACCTTCCACAGATTTTTGTTTGATGGCCGACCTCAATATTTGATGAATTTAATATTTGTTACAAGGACCAAATGTGAATAGTGAAGTATCTTCTGATGTACTTCATAGTCTTCAAACAACCACATGTTTGATTTTTTCATAGGATATCGTCGAACCCAAGTTCCAGTGACTACCACTGATCTAGTGGGATACTCAAGGTCTTCACCATCAATGATTGTGGAAGTCAATTTTTTCCCCCTCTACATAATGAGATAAGAAGTAGTCTATTTTCTCTTCGTTAAATTCCATCGCAATAACTACAAAAATGTGCCCTATGTATCACAAAGTAAAATTGTTTAGTTAATTTATAAATACATTAAGAGTTGACTATTTAATAATTTATAAATCTAAAATATGGCATATACATATACGTATGTACCTTGTTGAATTAAATCAGAGACTTTGTCAAAGTCAGGTGATGTTGTCATTTGATCTGAAGACCCTGCAAGTTATAATGCTCGTGGAACTTGATGTGTGTCGAGTGGAATTAGAGGTCTACAAGTCCACTCATCCACACATTGCTATGACTCACATTCATTCCATGTAAAATCAATACATGATATACAAAAAACATGTGATGCACCTAGTATAAATAGTCCAAGCATTTGCATCTGAACTATGGAATGAGTACATATCACTTGATCCTACAACTATCATAAAATATTCAAAGTTTATTCAGATGTTGTTTCTCTATCAACCAAAAATATCTACGAACCATTGATCTCTCTTGAGATTCATGGCCCATATTCTTGACACGCCAATCAACAATGCTTTTTGCATCGGTAAATTTAGCACCATCTTTCAACTTTAACTCTTCTCTTGTAAGTGCTCATTTCACACATGCTCCTACACCATCATGCTCTCCTTTTCCATGCCCTACCTCAGTAAAAATATAGATATGTTGTACATTTATTTCTTTGTGCATCCTGCTTAGCCAATAAAACATCTATGCATTCTTGAATTATGATGTGCAATTGTCTGACTAAATGTATTTTTGATCGAAACTAATGTTCCTCTCATTCAAGTTCACATAAAACACGTGGAAACAACCCTTATACATATTCTGTAGAATGTGTCTGATCATCACTGATTTATAAATGATACTCTCTTAATATTTTTCAATCTTGCTCAGTCCTTTCAGGAGAGTGCATGAATGTTATATGCACAAAAATAGAAACTTGCACTGAGTTATAATATTGAGACTGAACCTCAATTTGTGGCTGCAATGTGTAATTCTCTATGAAGTCAATTACTGAAACAATAGTACCAAGTGCGAATGTGTCCTTGCTTAACTTGAATTGTTCATCCAACCATCGTGCTCTATGTGTGTGCCTTGCATACTCATTAAAAATTTCCTCTATGAATTTGACCATATATTCTGATACAGGTAATTGTTTTGTAACAAACTCACACCTATTAGTTTATTTTTCATATTTTAATTGATATGCCACGGATTTATATATTGGCGAAATCAACCAATTCTTTTCCTATTGAATATGTACTCTCCTCGTGGATACAAATTTTTAGATTTGGCAAGCCACCGCATACATTGCACATTCCATACAAACATGCTTTGTTATAAAAAAATTATCTTGTTAATTTTTCACAAAATATTGTCGGAATACATTCCCTTGAATATTTTTGTGGGACATTTATTCCACACTCATGCAACATAATTTCAGTATGCAAAACACTATGTATTTGACAAAAAAACATCATAATACATTGAAAATTCAACATGATGCCTGCAGCAACAAGTGGTACATGAGTAATTGATTTTCACATAAAAGGGTTTTCTTATTTCAAAAAATCTTTAGCTAATGATTAATTTATGGATTTTCATTTTTAAACTTAGAGAACAATTCTGTTTGAGTCATATCTAAGAAATAGTTTTGCACACAATTCACGATTATGAGAACCTGTTCTTCTTTTTACTATAATCTCTTCTACTCGAGTGACACCCTTGTGTTCTCATTCTAACATTTTACAATTAATTATTTTAGAATATCAGATGTATTCTTGTATTTTCATGGAATTTTTCTAGAGAAAGCCCAATAGTCAGTGTTATTGACTAACTCAAGATGTTTACATCTCTCTATTGCTTTCATTAGTGTTTTTCTGTTTAGCTTCAAAGAACTACTTTTTTTTCTAATCAAGCGTTTATTAATTGTTTTATCACTTACTATATAATTATTTAGTGCATGTCGTGTAGCATTATTATCTTTGGTGTGTCTTTTACCACCTACAGTTTGGTATGCTTTATGTATGTTTTCAACAATTGATACATTTTGATCAACAACATTAGATGTTCTTAACCCCGATGGTCTTCATTATAGGTCTCATCTTAATAAGATTTCATTAATGAAACAAATAATTGACATCTTTGTGCGTCATTTAAATTCTCAAAGTAATTATCCCAAATTCCATTAGCTTTTCTTCTCACATGTTCCTTTCAGACATTTTTTTAGGCATTGGTTTTATAATGTTTTCATCAATTTTAATTAAGTGAATTGGTTTTCTTCGCGAAATGGAAGGAGGTGTTCTTAGAGGTGAAGATTCAAGTAAGGGTTCAACAATTGGATTCATATCAATTTCTTCATCCATACCAACATTATCATTCAATTCAATATCATTATTCATTGCAAAATCATTATTCATTGCAAAATCATTATTCATTACAAAATCATTATTCTCTACATTTTCATTATGTATTTCATCCCAATTTTCTAATACATTAGCTACATTTTATATAGTGGATGTACCTTTCCCTACTTCAATTTTTTTGAATTCTATTCAATTTCTTTATTCTCTTCTCTTCCAATTGCTCTGGTGTCTTATTCTTGACTTTCCTCTTGTCCTTAGCTTGAAGTTTATCACCCATGATTAGAAAAAATCAACTAGTGGGGTAGGGGACAAAATGAAATACTAAAAAATCATGTAAGAATGTAGAGAATATTGCAAACAAAATATAATTTTTGCAAAATTCCCATGAAAGAGATGAAAGGGACGTTGGAGGGCCACAAAATATAAAACAAAGAAAAATGCATACACATTATGTAACGCATACGCATTTTTTGTTTTCTCTTTTCCCAAGCCATGCCTTAAGGCTTGCGATCCATGGTTTGGATCCCCAACCCTGAGGCATGGACCTACACAAACACAACAAATAATGAGGTTTTACACGAAAATGTAAAAATGAAACTTCCTCTATGATAAATCAAAATAAAACAATCTATCCATTTAAAAAAAAATATACCACGACATAGAGCAAAGTTTCTTCTTTCTAAAAATATAATTTTCCAAATTTTCTAACTAATATAAGGTTTCCATATTATTTATTTTCTAACTATGCCTTTTTATAGCTATTTTTTGAAGTGTAAATATGTATATCTTTCATGATGTATCTTTTTTTTGGGTAGTCGAAATTAAAAAAAAAAATATACTAGCCCAAACTAGGCATAGTTCTATACATATTCAAAAAAAAATTGTAATTTTCAATATTTTTTGAGGTAGTTAGGGGGGGGGCATTGTCGGAGCTCTGTTGATTTTTCAAAACATAAAATTTTTGTACTAGAAAAATCATAAATAAACAAATATACGTTAAAAAAATATTTTAAAAAAAAGGAGCCCAAACTAGATGCTCCTAGTTATCTTTCTACCAAAGGGTTTTCAAAAATGCTAAATGCTGCTCAAAAATGGTGGGGGGCACGAAAGTCACTATATTATGTTTTTTTTAACAAAAATAGGAGCATCTGTTGGTATTTTAGTTGTTTTACCCACTTAAATTTATCTATTTTCAATAAAATTTTGTAGCTTAGAAACTAGACTTAAAATGCTACGATTCATATTTCTACAACATCTTCCAATTTTGAGTGTAGCTATTTTGAAAAACTCATACAAGTTGAAGTTTTTTTTCAGAAAAATGCGTCGACTTAAGACACCCTTTTGGCCCCCCAATTTGGTGCACTCACCCATGTTCTTTTCTCTCCAATATTTTGAATTTTCGAATTAAGATATTGGAAATATGATTTAAATCCTCTTCTAAGGAATGATTTGGCCACTCATTCCAAGGAAGATGGATCTGCATATATTTTTTGTATTGTAATAATTTATCTTTATGTTTATTCCTTTTTATGTGATTATCATTTTGTTGTATTGTTTTTCTCCTCATATTGTAATATTCATTTTCATTTAGTTTGTTGTGAACCTGCAGGTATTTCATTTAATTATATTTATGTCCAATTCAACAATTTCCTTTATGCAAGTGTGATTTCATTTCTGCAAGTGTGATTTATGTTATGCAAGTGTGATTTTAATTTTTGCAAGTGTGTTTTTCCATTTCTACAAGTGTGGTTTTCAATTTATGCAATTTTGGATTGTGTTTGATGGAGTTGTTTTCCAAATATCTCTTTCTCCTTTTGCATAAAACTATCACACACCTTCCCTAGATTAAAATTATTAATGAAGAGGATTTTATGACCCTCATCAACTATTCTTTACTATGGGTGACAATTTTATGAGGATGTGGAAAAATTTTGTGAGTTAAAAATAACTTCATAATAACCCAAGTTGTCAATTTGAGTGAAGAAACTTATCCTCCATAGGGGGAGTGATTTTTTATGTCTTGTATGTCCCCATGCTATTGGGAAAAAGTGAAAAAGGGACATTACAACCTCCAAAATTCCACCATGGGTCCATTCATCATGAAAAAGTCATCAAACATGAGTTGCCATGAGTTGAAAACATGTTTCTAACACCTTGAGTGATGAATTAAGTGACAAAATTCACTCCTTAATAGGGGGAGTGCACTTTGGTGTCCCCGAAGTCTCCTTTCACATTGGGAAAAAGGGAAAAAGGTACATAAGTGATGTAGCCTAGAATATATTTTTAATAACCCCGGCACGCTGACACATAGCCTAAATTGAGTTCTCACCCAAAGAACACAAAGGTACCATGTCCATATTTATATTTTCATGTGCAGGATGTTAGTGTGAAGGTGATAAAACATATTAAGATCCATAATTAAACATAAACATTCCACAGTGCATAATCTAGATCTAGATCTTAGAGAATCATAAATTAAATAATAACTATAATAAGATTAACCGTACATGAAACATGAGTTGCCACGAGTTGAAAACATGTTTCTAACACCTTGAGTGATGAATTAAGTGACAAAATTCACTCCTTAATAGGGGGAGTGCAATTTGGTGTCCCCCAAGTCTCCTTTCACATTGGAAAAAAGGGAAAAAGGTACATAAGTGATGTAGCCTAGAATATATTTTTAATAACCCCGGCACGCTAACACATCACCTAGCCTAAGTTGAGTTCTCACCCAAAGAACACAAAGGTACCATGTCCATATTTATATTTTCATGTGCAGGATGTTAGTGTGAAGGTGATAAAACATATTAAGATCCATAATTAAACATAAACATTCCACAGTGCATAATCCAGATCTAGATCTTAGAGAATCATAAATTAAATAATAACTATAATAAGATTAACCGTACATGAAAAAGATTCAGTTATGTTCAACACCATTATCCAACCAATATACTCCATTACATTAGACACTATAAAACATAGAATATTCTTAAATTATAAATTATATCCATAATTCATGCATGCATCATATCCAACAACATAACTCTACAATAATTCAGTTCGCCCTATACCACACAGTTCAATACATATTTATAGAGGTGGGGAATTGCCCTTCACTGCCTATACACTTCTCAAAATAGTCACATATTAATAATAGCCACGTGCCTTTATAATAGCATACATACATGAAAGTGTTATAATAATAGATGTCCTATAGTTAACTAGAAGAAGAAATCATATTATTATCTCAAACCATGCATGATGCTTATCATCTGCCCATTCCCAAAATATCATTGCATGAAGCGCAAGTCTTCATCCCTATTTATGCTCTACACGTTATCTCCAAAAATATCCATTATCCATAAAAATGACTAAGTTGTGAGCCATATTTTTGTAGCACGCATTTCCTTCTCTATCCTTCGGTGCCTTAAAATGCACCTTGTTTCTGTGCACACATCCTTTGTGTTTCTACTCCTTAGAGTAGACTTCTATCTACTCAAAATTACCCCACACTAAAATACATTACCATCATGGAAATGGGAATTTTTTCTTATGTTCCCAAATAATAAATAATAACTATTGAAATAATTAAAGAATCACTATACAAACAAATGAATATTTACTCTACATCTCCCTCTTCTTCAACTTGGAGGATTAGCTTTGGATATTCATTCTTTATCTTAGCATCCATTGTCTGTCATTCATCTAGTGTGGTCCATTTCTTCTCTAGAACATCTGTGGCTATGGCATCTAGTTCATCTTAGGTAATCTTTTCATTCTCATTTTGTATTATCCAGACAACATTATCCATACCTAACATCATTCCTTCTAGGAGATCCATCTTCTACATTATGAGATTCCTAATCTCATCAATTCTCTCTTTATGCAGATCCAGGGATGTTGTGATGGATTCATTCTTTTATTTCACAAATTTCAATATTTCTACATGTCCTAAAGTCTCATCGTTCATCACTTCCAGAACTTCATTATCTTCAACTTGATTTCTTACCCTTATTACTACCTCTAGTGCCATACACAAATTGAGAGCTTGGTTTACTTTCTTAAGTTCATCCTTTAAAGTTTGGAACAATGCCTTGTAATTTGAAATTTTTCGAAGCATAGAGGCACATGCTCTCTCTACTTCTTGTTCAACATCTTTTGGTAGCATTCAAATTATTCCTTCTTCTAACACCAAATCAACCAAAGTGTACACATAATGCATAACAGAAGGAAATTTTTTAGGTGGCTTAGGTTCTAGATGAGGCCTTATTATTAGAATGTGATCACCAATCTACTTAACCATGCCAACGAAAGCCTCATTATTTTCCCATTCTCGTTGCTTCTCATCCTTTAAGCATGATATCTTTACAATTTTATATTTTTTATCCTCCATTAGCACTCAAATGGTGGTAGCCTTATCAAAATTTCTCTGCACCACCTAAGAAGATACCTTGAGCAAGGAGTTGCTGACCTGCTCATTAGAAATTAGAGTAGGTTTTATTGTCATGTGCTTGCTTTGGGGTGCCTTCTTCACTCTTTGTGAGACATAAGACTCCTCACACACATCAAAATCTAGTTCATCCATATGAGTCTACAAGGACCAGGATAATTTTTTCCTGATTCATGTTGTGGCCATATCTGGGTCCATTAGCTCTCACCCATACACCTCCTTAAGGCCCACACTACGTTGAAACTGGGTGGAGATGATTTTTCTTATGTCCTCAGTATAGCCCATACTAGGGAAAACATATTCTTCACTTCTCTTTTTCCTTGGCCCCTTAGGAACCTGGGTACCAAGGTCTGGAGTTTGTACTTCTCCTACCTGAGTCATAACTAGCACGCTGGATTTCTCACACACAAATTATTCTACTTATTTTACCCCTTCTTCATCATCTCTCATTTCTTCATCCCAAGGTTCCTCCACATCGTCTGGTTGAACTGGGGTACTAGGCATTCTCTCTTCAAACTCCTCCACCTTGTCATTAAGATTCAACTTTCTGCTTCTCTTTTTCTCCGGTGCTTCTTTGTGAGGGGAGATTTGAGGTGACCTTTGTAAAGGTTGTTATGTTCCTGCACCTTGGTTCCTGGTTCCTGTTAATACCTAATTAAATAGGCACTCCTCATGGACTACATCTACATCCAAGTCTTGCTCTCCTTGCGCCCGTGGGGGAGTATCTGTGCACTCACTTTCCACTTTGTCTATGGGATTTCTATGAGCTCTATGGTCCAATCCTCCACTATCATTATGTTCTTCTTCTTTGTCTATCTCTATGGTCGAGGAAGGATTTGGAGATGCCACAATTTCAATTGTTTGTTTTCCCTTAGGAAGCCCTGGGAGCATGAACTCATTCTCCATGTACGTATTATTTTCCAACCTAGGCTATCACTGGAGATAGACAAACGAGGCTCCACTGTCCCCAATAAAAAAACTTATTGGCTTCATACTTATAACATCTTAAATGAGCCTCTCAATATAGGAAAACCAAATTGGATAAACATAAGTTTTTCTGAGAGTATGGTAGTCACAATCTACCTTATCTGCATTAAATCTCAATCGATGTGCATCAGTAAACTTATGTAATGTTTCCTGGAAATAGTGAACTGTTAAGGCATGGGAATTTATCACCAGAGATTCCATGTCCCATCCTTCATTGCAAACTGTGTGATGCAAAAATGTTGATACATCGCAAAATCAACTTCCTTACCCACTACTGATGGTAACTCCTTTAGAATGCACCATTCCTCTTTAAAGGCCATGCAAAGTCAATCATACCATAGTTTTTTCCTTTGTTTGAATGGGACACTCATTGTTCCTTCACAAAAATACTTCTCAAACCTCTCTGCGAGGGACTTCTTCTCTATGGGTTATTCCAAGATCTTGTTATTTGGCCCATTGGGCACTCCAATTTCTATAAACATAAGAGATAGTAGGATAGCACCAAAAATTATCTTTTCACCTATGTGTTCCTCCTCAATAATTGTTTCATCTATGAAGTCAACTAATTTGTAGACTTCTCCTTGTGACATTTTCTTAGCAATATGTAGCCACAAGGTATTTACCTACAACCATCTCTCTTGAAAATTCAACTTAGTGAGTAGATGTGTGGCTACCTGCACCATAGGGTACTTCCTTAATTTATAGATATCCATTCCACATGGACCCTTGACATATCCTAACTCCTTGCGAGTGGCTATAATATCCACCTTATCAATCAAATCACTAATAAGATTTGTCCATGTGCCCTTTAATCTAGTCAATATAGAAATTAGGGCCTCTATGATCATTACCCTTTGTCCAGAAAAAATAGAAAAATCCCTCATGGAATCTGATCATAATCCATTAGTATAAACTTTCTAGTTTTCCAAAATATGGGAGTTCATATAGTGGATACACCCTAACTTCTTGAGAATATTCTCCTTAGCATCGCCATATAATGGCATGCCATCCACCATGCACTTGTTGGTATTCTTATTAAGTAAAATGTCTAACTCCCCCTTGTTTTCAATGATGTGGTGGTTTTAATCACTTACTTTGCATATGCAGATATGGGAATCCCAATCCCGCCCTACAAGCACATCTCCTAGATACTGCATTTCTGAAAAATTTCTCTTAGGAGAAAATTTTACCTTGACTCCCACCTTCTTCTTTCCCTTCGTACCTGTTACAGGTGCCTTCCCCAGTGCCATTATAATAATCTCACCTTTTTTCTTCTGTTAAGTAAGCTTTCACACCCTAACTTGAAACCCTGTGCCCTAGCTCAAAACCATAGGCCCTAACTCCTTCTCAATGCTTCTACTTCATTCAAACCCTTCTCTAATGAGGAAGTAAGCCACTTATGTGCACAAATATGCTCTCCATGTCTAATTTCACAAATCTCTGCACTTCAATAAATTTTCCTTTACTCGATCACAACTAATGCGCTTGAATAATTGTGATCACAAATGTAAAAATGAACCCACATCACATCCTTATATATATTTTTGAAAATTTATTCAATTTATTTCTCCTTTACCTACCACTGATATTCTCATTAATTGACCATTTTCCTGACTTCTGCTTGGCACACCTACACACCACAAATATAACCTTCTAGCGAGCCTTCCTACCTTTTGGCTACAGACCTCCTTCTACATGTGCCCATGTGCCGAAGTACCTCGACACTGTGTCTTCCTCTAGTAGTTTCTACGGCCACAACTTACCTCACATTATACTGGTCATTCATTTATTTCTAGCTATGGTCTTCTCTAGGAGCTATCTTATTTCTAACATATCCTTTCCATACTTGAATAACACTTGTAACAATTTTTTCTTATGTGTACCAATTTTTGAATAACAAGTAACAACCACCCCACACCAATGGTATGTGTAGTCCTCTGTGCATAAAAATACTTTAGATTATAATTAGCTTCTAGCGCGTAAATGTGTTTATTACACAAAACACCAAACTAAATTGAAAAATCGTAGCCATGAAGAAGGAAATACGTTAAAAGAAATAAAAAAAGGGAAATCTATAGTAAATGGCAATATTTCCCTATTAAAAAACACTAAGAATACTTATTTATACTATGGTTTCATCCTACTCTGGTTGAAGTAATGGGGTAACTATATTCCATCGAGCACCTCTAATTGACAAACATTTGATTCAAGTATATGATTGATAACATAAGGTCCCAACTAATGCACCTTAAGTTTTCCTGGATGGCATAGAAACTTGGAATCATAAAAAAGTACCATATGTCCAACATCAAGCTTCTTGTCCCTGATGTGTCTGTCATGACATGCCTTTTCTTTGGCCTTCTCCTAATTTTGAATCCAATGTGCTATGGCATGCCTCTCATCCATCTATATTAACTTGTCAATTCCCTCTTCTAATGATTTCTCATCAGCTAGACCTCTTGTGTGTGCAAAACACAAAGAAGGTAACATGAATTCCACGGGAGGAATTGCTTCTGCAATAAACACCAACTGAAATGTTGTTTCCTTATTCAACCTTTTGTAGGTTGTTTGATATGCCCAAAGTACAAAAGAAAATTTATCATCCCAATCTTTCCTTGCAACATCACAATTTTTTTTAAGGTCTAGCTCAATATCTTGTTGAAAGCCTCATCAGTCCCATTTTATTGAGGGTGATGAGGTGTAGTCTTGTGGTGTGTGACCATAAATTCATCCAATAATATCCTAATTGTCTCATTCAAGAAGTGTGTACCCCTATCACTTGTCAAACTCAATGGACATCCATACCTAGTAATAATATTTTCCCATAAGAACCTTGTTGCCATAGTCATTGCATAATCCTTTGTAGGTGTTTCTTCTACCCATCTTATAAGATAATCTATAGAAGTGATTATGTAGCATGGCTGGGGAAATAGGACCCATAAAGTCTATAGCCCATTTTTCAAATGGCTCTGTACTAGTAATAGGCCTCAAAGGCATTTCATCTCTTTTCCCAGGTTTTCCAAGTCATTGATAGTGATTACATGCCTTACAATACTCTTTACAATCATTGTACAAGGTTTCCCACCATAATCCTGCGAGTAGAATCTTGCACGTGGTGGTGTCACCTACATAGTGTCCACCTAGAATACCCCTAGGAGCCTCTTTCATGATATATGTGTGCTCATGTTTCAATACACACTAGCACAATAATTCATCTCAACCTAGTTTTTACAAGTCACCACTGATCAACATGAAGGGTATGGCATGAATTACAAGTTATTTCTTCTCTAAGGCTTTCATTCCTTCTGGCATCATGCATGTGCGTAAAAAGAAAATAATATCCTCTAATTTGAAAGGCACGTGATGTAACTTGTATAATTGTGCATCCAAAATTGTATCTTTAATTATCTTTGCATCCTCTCTTGATTGAGTTCTTGATAAGTGGTCCAGGACAAAATTACTTTTACCTAGTGTTGTCGTGAGAATGTGCAATAGGGAAATTGACAATTTCTGAGCATGAAAACTATACCCCTATGCCAAAATTCTCATGTTTTATCATTTCTAAGAAACCCCAAACCTGTTCAGTCAGTCTAAATGAATTCCTAACCAATTTCATGATATTATCCTAGGTGATTTAGGAAATTCCATTCATTCCCACTAGGTGATTTTAGGAGTTCATTTAAAATGTTATCTTTTGGCAGTATAGGGAAGGGATATCTTTGGCCTTCCCATGATTGGATCAACCCCCTGGAGTAGAGAAGAAGGGCCAAATTCAACACGGAGGTGAATGGAAGACCTTATAATGTCATGGAAATGAGTTTGAAAGGCTTTGGGAAGTTTTGAAATACTTGGAGCAGTCTGAGTGAAAATAAGGTTCACAAGCCTAGGCAGTACATAAGCCTAAAAAAGTTGTTTAGCTTCAAACAAAGATTCTGGGAGCTCTAGACACAGTTGAAAGTTTTAAAAAAAACATCAGAAAGAGTATTCCAAGACCTACATGATGGTGAAATAATATTTTTCACAACACCTTGGCACATATGATTAGAAGACAGTTTTTCTCAAGTATAAGTGGAGTCCCAGATAAAATATCTAATTTTTTAGGGATCATGTGATCGAATCAAGACATGAGAATCACATAATTGGATTCAAAATTCCATTTCCAGTCAGGATCATATAAATTTTCACCAAGAAATTCCACCAGAAGCTCAAGTTATCTGCATTCCAAGTTACCCTCTCAAAGGCAGTTTAGGACTTAGTCATTTTTTCGAGAGGACACGTGTTAGCACCAGGAGCCTGGCGAGATTTCATGTCCCCCACGTCCCTGAGGTTAGGTACATCACCCCTTGGAAAATATTCCCAGCCCTCATGTGACCCTTGGGACCCTCATATGACCTTCAGACCTGGCAGTTCAACCCTCAAGTGCTTATTTGAGCATGCATTCCCTATTGTCAGATCGGTCGCCACGTGTCAGCTCCAAGACCACCATGGAATTTGATGTACCTTATGCACCTAAGGTAGGGGACATAATTCCTTGAAAATTTCTCCCAGCCCCTATGGGGAGTCATTTGGATAACCACATGACCGTCGTTCAGCCCCCAAGTGTAGTTTTGGAGCATCCATTCCCTGCCATTGGATCGAGCGCCATGTGTCACCTCCAAGACCACTGTGTAAACTGATGTACCTAATTTACCTGAGGTGGGGGAAATAAGACATGGAAAAATGTGCCCAGCCCCTAGGATGAGTATTTTGGACACCCATGTGACCTCCTTTCAGCTCCCAGTGCTTCAAATCATCTTTTCCCTCCTTCATTCCTTGTCGTTAGATCTAATGCCATGTGTCACCGTCTTGCTCATTATGGAAATTGATGTCCCTTATGTACCTAAGGTTAGGGACATAAATCATGGAAAAATGTGCCCAAGCCCTACCTATGCACATCTTTTTTTAAAAATTCCAAGTGTTGCTTTTCCCGCTTCTAGCTTCTAACAGTTTTATTTGCACTCCTTTCCTCCATTCTTCCTCTACAACATTCTACCATCACTACGCCATTGAAAATTCTCAAACCAGATCAAAAAAAGAACTGAAATACCTTTTCCGTGGTGATGCATAGGTCTCAAAAGGAATCCTTATCAAGCTAAGGAGAAACAAAGAACAACAAAGGAGAGAACAGTGAAAATCCCCATAGCCTAAAAATGAAGATCTAAAGAAATGTTGCAAACCGGTGCATGAACCAAAAAACCATTTTATGCTGTTCATTCCTTTGTCCAAGACCATTAGAAAGACACCTTCAAACTCCCCCCTCATGTGACAGGGCAGCCACAATGAAGAAATCTCATTTCCGGCTCAATGAGGAAAGAAGTAAGATTTCCTGTCAAACTAGTTGCTGGATAAAAGTAAGATCACATGTGAAGCACCAGAAGACAAAACCCACATCAAAAATATAAATTTCATTGTAAATGGAAGAGAAAACAAGACCTGTAATTTTCAGGTCCATTAATGGCTGCCGTACCAGAAGCACTGCCAGGTCTGAAAATTAAAACTTTAAAATCTCCTGGATTATTAAGCGGGCGGGCCCAAAATTTCAGAGGGAGGATATTGGGAAAAAAACCCATATCAAAAAACTTTGTTCCACATCAATCAGACTCCCAGAGGAAAATTTTCTAAAAATATCAGGTCTACTACATAGCAACTGTTATTTTGGGAAAGTCGTTGATAAAAGAACCTGCGAAGAAGACGAAGACATTGGAGGTAAACTAGGACTAAAAATTCACCAGAACAAACATTGTTGGCAATTACTAAAAATAGTAAGTGCCCCTCGAGAACCTACTAAAAATAGAAATTTTATCTAGAAGAAACGAGGAACATGGGGAGAAAGGGTAATCAAGGTCACAACACTCAACAAAGGATCGAGAGAGTTGCCTTTTTCACACTTACTAAAAATAGTAAGTTACACTCAATGAGAAGTTTTGGCACAACGGGATGTACAAGGATAATCATTCAGGGAGACATCATTGTTTAGGAGCATCCTAGTCATTTTTTCATAGGGCATTCAAGTTCCATCTTACTTCATTCAACTTAGCGAGCGTTCGTGAGATAATTTGGAGGAATTTCACAGTGTGCAAGGAGTTTGAAGATTCAGAGTTTCACTGCATTTGGAGCTTTCCATCAATGAGGATCAACGGACTTCATCAAGAATGACATCTCCTCTTCTTATTCTTCCCCTCTTTCTCTCTCCTCTTTCCCCAACTTTCTCTCACTTTCCAATATTCTAATTTCACGTTGGGGTTTGCACTTTTAATATGACTTAAGACACTTTAGAAACATAATGTAAATTAATTCGCCTTGATATTATAAAAGGGACTTAAATATTTGAAGTGGAATATGAACAGTCTTAAGTCCTATTAAGGTATTCAAAAGGTCTTGAGGAAGATGAAGAGTCATATTCTATTCTATACATTGTAAAGCCATTCCCATTTCAAAGGGTTGGTGATTGATCTTGTAGACTCAAGAGTGCATTCTACCTTGAGAGAAAGTAAAGGAGACAACCATTTTCTTCTACTATCTTCCCCTCTCAAATTTCTTCCATTCATACACTATATATAAATTTTGTTCAAGCATCAATACAAGAAGAAGGAGTTTCTAGCTTTCTTTTACCAAGGGATTTCATGACACTTTGTTCTCATCAAATTCTATTTGGTCTTGTTGTCATTTACAGGGTTGTTTCTTCTCATAAATGCATGTGATGAAGTTTCTAACTAGTGTGTGTGTATGAATCTGATTTTCTACCTACAACATTAGTTCTCCTACTTCAATTTGCATTCCCTTTCCCACTTTTAGACAAAGTCATCTCTTGCAGGTATATGTAAGCATTTTCCGCAGGGTCAGTGGAGTGCCCCTATTAGATCCCCTGTCAAAAGTCCACCACAAAAATCCACCTTTTCATGCGCATGCACATATGGCAGCTACAATGGTTAAGTAGAGGGACTTAGATTCCTAGAGTGCTGGAAATAAATCCACAATTTTTTCCACCTGAAAAATTATCTCGCCAACACCTGGTTTTTACCACAACTATAAATTCAAATTCTTGGAATAAGAGCACCCGTCGACATATGTGCCCCTATAAAATGGGCTTATTTACTAAGTATTTTAATGCCATGTGATATGTATAAAATAGGAAAGTATTTTCTAGCAATTACTATTTGAACTTATGCATTGTGTAGATAATTGACGAGGCCTCGCGCTCTATAGTTGTATAATTCTGTTATGAAGGAGTAAAATTTATACTAGCAAAACAAATAAGATGATCTATAATAGATTCTTCAGGCTGAGCTAACACTACAGTAATGACCATGCCAGAGGTGTCCCCATGTATGTGAAATAGCTAGTTCCATGAGGGAAAATGCAGAATATGCATTATTGTAAGTCTCTCCTTTAATGCCTCAAATTCTCATTTATGCGGTTCTCCCCAATAGAATGTCCCTTTTCCTTTGAGTGACTCTTCCAAGGGTGCAGAAATCTTTGCATATCCTTTGATAAATTTTCTCTAATATCCAGTGTGGCCCCAAAATCCATGCACCTCACTCTGACTGGTAGGCTCCTCCAGTGCTATGATAACTGCAACCTTAGCTGGATCTACTAACAAACCTTTCTTGTAAATGATGTTCCCTAACAGAGTTCCAAAAAGGTGTAGTGAAAACACACTTCTTGATATTTAAAGAGGTTCTTAACTATCTGCAAATTTCAAAACATTAAGCGCAAGTTATCATAATGATCCTTAACAAGCCCATACACCATCCAATCATCTAAGTAAAGATGCAAGAATTTGTGAATAAATCCTAGAATGCTTGAACGACTATGCGTGAAAATATAGCAGGAACATTCTTCAAACCAAAGGGAATCACAGTATATGAAAAACTTCCCCATTTAGTGGTGAAATTTATTTTGTCTTGATCCTCCTATGTAATTCTTAACTAGTGATACCCCAAGAATCCATTTGTGAGAGAGTAAACTTTGTACCCTATAACACCTTCTAATATTTCCTCGGTGAAAGGCGTAGTAAAATGATAAATCACACATGCACCATTCAACTCCCTATAATCCACAAAAATCCTAATCTGAACATATTTATTTATACTGATTACCATGGGGCTGACCCACTCTGATTCTTCTAGGGGCTTAATGATGCTATATTTCAACATTTTTTTCAATTTCTTCCTTAACTTTTACGTGTGGGTTAGGGTTCATCATATAAGTTGTTTTCGTGACCAAGCACACACCTTCCTTTAGCTAAATCTTAATCTCACCTAATGACTCGCACACCCCTTTAACTCATGGTAGCCCCTAAGGAATAAGTCCTTTAAATCACGTAGTAACTCAATTATATTTTCTACTTTAGAATCAGACTAATAATCCCCAATTATGGCCTCCTTAGG
Organism: Taxus chinensis; assembly: GCA_019776745.2. Classification (NCBI taxonomy): domain Eukaryota; kingdom Viridiplantae; phylum Streptophyta; class Pinopsida; order Cupressales; family Taxaceae; genus Taxus; species Taxus chinensis. Next base: position 653,310,133 of record CM034148.1, read on the forward strand.
TTCAACATCCATGTCAATGTTCACTTTCTTTGTCTTCATAGGTTCATGATAAGCAAGTGCATTTTTACCTAGACTATTTAATATGTTGTGCATACCTGATGAATTATCTATGTCCAAATATTCTACTTCTTCATCATCCAATATGTAGACCATCTTTCCTTTATCCTTCTCAAAACAAGCGTGCTTAAATAGTTCAAAATTTGTCTCATCTGCTTCATCAAAACCCACTCCTGGTTCTTCCTCACCAAATAAATATTAAATTAGTATTCATTATTTGCACTATCTCCCATAGTCAAGCACTCCATAACTCATAATTCCTCTCTCACGGGAGGTTTAGTAAAGAAGTAGTCAAAAGTTTGGGTCATTCCTGTAATCAAGTCTTACTAATTTCTAGTCTCCCTGTGTAGTTTTGCATAAACATACCAAGCACGTGCACAACCTTGCAAAGTGGAATAAAGTTTGTGCACCCAAATTTAAGGTGGTAAAGCTTCCTACCCCTCTATCTAGATTCTCTCAAACTACTACACATGGTGTTGAACAGGTTGATTACCAAGATATATACAGATTTGAGTAGGCACATTACTCCTGAGAAATCGGGTTGTTAGAGAAACTCTTACTTCATTCAATTTTAGGAGATTATCACTGTGAACCATCCACCAATGTGCTACCATCCCACATAGGGTATTGTTGGTTTTCAAATAGGACTTTTTAGAAGAGCAACAGTCAGGGGACAAGAAGTCCCTCCTCTTTAATGGGAGAGGTTCCCTTATTAAGACACGAACTTATTTACAAATATACAGAATTTCATTTTATGGTTGAACTTGGATAACATGAAAATGTTTTCCACAAAGATCATCAGTTACAAACGGACTGAGGAAAGAGGGTACGAAGATAAGCAGAATAGCAAACGTTTGGAATTATAGATAACAGAATAATTCTTTACGAGTGCGAAGTTGCAGGGAATTTGGAACAAGATTATTTGTATTAGCTGAATATGATTAAAGACACAAAGTTCTTCAAACGACCTTCTTCAGATTCATTAATCAAAGACACAAAGTTCTTTCTTGGTTGTGCAAGATCACTGTATTTGCAAAAGCAATCAGCAAGACTAACAAATTAGGTACAAAATAATCTTCACAATACTAAAGGAAAACACAGAGGTACAGAGATTCAGATAGAGAATGAATAGAAAGCCCTTTTGTATTGATACGTTCAAGATCTATTTACAATTTCGAGAGTATACCAAGTTCTTCCTCCTCTATAGAATGGCGGAAAGAATGCCATTATATAGCTTACCATTCAGTTACTCTGCGTAACCGTTTCTTTTAACTAAAGGATCGTTAAGGAATGCCAAACGCAATACCTTAACTAATTACAAGGAATACGAAAGGAATAGGAAGAAGAGAAAAGAATGAAGAAGGAGACAGGTGGACAGTCGCGGAGAAGGACCCACCGTCTTTAGAAACCGCTTCTTGAATTTCTTTAACGTCTCAGCTATGTCTTTGCCACGAGGGACACACCAGACGTTTCATCTTGAAGATGACAATGGATATCTTTGAAAACTGATGCAAATGGCGTTTTGAAAGCTTCGTCCTTCTGCCAGCTGTCTTTGGGATTTGATCTTCGCAACTTAAATTCAAATTTAGCACATGCGGGTCGAGCGGGAAAAAACTAAGTATGAATTGCATTAGGTTCACTTGGGACATGTGAGACGCGAATGCGCGAAACACGCGGCTCGGCCGATTCGGGTGAAACAGGGAGAGGACGCACAAATGCATTTTGGGACATTTGGGATGAAAAAGAGCGAAGTGTGCGACTCGGGATTTTTGGCCGAAAATGGGACAGCTTGCAGTTTTTAACTCGGGACAGTTGGGACGAAATTGGGCGAATCGGCCGAAAATGGAACAGAGTGCACCTTAAGTTTGAACTTGAGAAATTTGAGACAAAAATTTCCGGAGTACGCGACTCGGCCGGTTCGGGCGAAATTGAAACAGAGCGCACTTTTTGATTTGGGACATTTTGGGACAGAAAAGTGCGAAGTACGCGATTCAGGAATTTCGGCCGAAAATGGAACAACGTGCACAAAAGTTTTTGGGACACTTGGAACAAAAACTTCCGACGGGCCCGAAATGGGACAATTTCAGAGGTTTCGGCCGATCGGGGAACAGAGTGCACTTTTTGATTTGGGGAATTTGGGACAGAAAAGTGCGAAGTACGCGGTTCGGATGGTTCGACCGAAATTGGAATGACTTGCACAAAAGCTTTCGGGACACATGGAACAAAAACTTCCGACGGGCCCGAAGATAGGACAATTTCGGGGATTTCGGCCGGTCGAGGAACAACTTGCACTTTTGTACTTGGGACAACCGGGACAAAAATATCCGACAGGCCCGAAATACTTACAAAATGACCTAAAACTTAGATTTTTTAGACTTCCAAGACTTTTTCCACACCACCAGCTTGACAGAAAAGACACTTAAGACTCAAAATTTTGAAATTTTACCTTTGACAGAGCAGGGAATTTTGAGTGGACAACAGCTGGCTCCTTCTGGGGATGACTTGGTGTAAATTCATGGAATGAGACAAGGCAAGAACTTAGACAACTCGGTGAAGCAGACCAGTGCCTTATCCATTGGGCAAAAGGAGTCAAGGACAAACCAATACAAGGGCAACACACACAACAACAGAAGGGAAACACACCAAAAGCAAAAAGCAGAGAAACACTGTACAGAATATACAAGGGACTCCCTAGTCACCTAGGACTTGAACAACTTCAAATACTGCCCACTATAAGGAAGTGGGAGGAGGGAACCATCCATGTAATCAAGATAGAAAGAGTTCTTACCAGCAAAGTGTCTTATCTTGAAAGGTCCAAGCCACAGAGAATCAAATTTTCCATGGCTACCACGAGGTTCGTGTCTTTTGTCCCACAACAGCACGGTATCACCACCTTGGAACTCTCTGCTCCTAGCTTTCTTATCAAACAGAATCTTCACCTTCTGCTGGTGGGCAGCTATTCTGTCAGCAACCTCCAATCTGTCCTCGTTCAGTTTGTGAAGGTACATAATTCCTGGTTTGAAAGGAAAAGAATGTTGCATATCTTTTGGCTTGAAGGCTTTTAAATCCTCATAAAAATAAGCAAGAACATCCTTATACCTCCTTAGAAGATCAATTGTTTTTCTCCTTTCATCTGTCGTGCAACATTTCCCAATATTCACTAGCCTAGGATCAGTAGAACTCACAATATTGATTTTGTCATGCTCAGCTGATGGTTGAGGTCCCGTAGAAGCCCTAGACTTCACATACCTGTCATATTTATCAAATAGTTCTTCTGAGCTTACCAATCCTTTAGGAGTCTTATTTCCCTTGAGTTTAATGCACCCTTCTTGATCCGTTTCTTCCCGTTGGGTGACTGCTTTGATAGAGAAAGCATCAAGGAATTTAATGGAATCCCAAACCTGATTCCGGTAATGTTTCAGCCTTCCATTTTTTACCTGAAACAGGCTTCTAACTTGCTTCATGATCAGCTCTGCATCACCATGAGCCAAAATATTTTTTACACCTCGTTCTTTGGCCACTTGCAGTCCAAGGATGAGAGCCTCATACTCTGCCGTATTGTTAGTGTTCTCGAACTGCAATTTAAATGAAAAGGGGTACAGGCAGCCCTCAGGTGATATTAACAAAACACCAGCTCCAGAACCAGCCGAGAAACAACTGCCATCAAATTCTAAGATCCAGACACCATTGGGATCCTTAGGTGATATTTTGCAGGGTCGGATTTCATCAGGGGACAAAATCATGTAATTACCATGGCCCCTGTCCTCGTAGAATATTTGTGCTTTAGGATCATCTGTCTTCTGCACAATGTACTCGGAATGCTTCTTAGGTAGTAGCTTCTTCGTTTGTCCATTGACAGGTATGAGAGTGTGTGACCAATCCATTTGAATCTCTCCACCCACAGCTTTACAGAAGTTTCTGCTTAGCAACATTCCATAGGAAGGAGGAATGTCTGCTACTAGTATGGTAGCCAAGACCTTCTTTTCAGGTAAAGCAGCAAAAGCCACTTGTGCATCTTTAATCCTTCCCACCAAAGGTACTTCCTTACTTTCCATGGAGTAGCAAGATCCATAAGTACGAGTAAGGGTCAAGCCTAAAGCATGAGCCACTTTGGCGGGCATCACATTATCTGAGGCTCCGAAATCTATGACACAGTTACTGAGCCTGTGGCCAGCTATAAGGAGTGTTACATAGAAAGGCTTGATCTTGTCACCAGGTGAGGTGACAGCAGCTACTAGACTGGGCTGTGGTGCAGAAGGAGGTGTGGGCAAAAGGCCTTTGGAGGTGGTCTTGGAATGGGAGTTTACAAATTGGATCATCTTGGCAAAAGCTTTTGGATGGGTTTGGTAAAATTCAGCCTCTGAAATCTGAACTTTGGTCCTTTTTAGATGATCTACAATGTCAAAGGATCCAGAGGTGGATGGTCCATCATCATTTGGAATCTCAGGCTTATCAACCCTAGGAGAAAAAGAAGAAGAAGTCACTTTAGGGGCAGGGTTGGCAGTACTTACCTTTGGTGCAGATGAGGTAGGAATAGGAGATCCTCTTCTGGCAATTACAGGAATAGTTGCAGGCTGCTCTTTGGACTTCTTCAGGGGTTGTGTCACCTTTTCCCTCTGATGTGTCTGTTCCCGAGTCATGACAGCGAAGGATTCGCTGTTCATATCTGCTACCACTTCATCATAGTCATCTGCATCATCAATGCCTTCAGTGGTAAAGAAATTGACTCGAGATCTCTCGGGTTCTTTTGCCTCATCATCGAATTCCTCCAGGAACTCCTCACAAGCCTCATTATCATCTTCTGGTTCTTCAACCTCGCAAGTTGCATTCACAGGAACTTTGACGGGAGGTCCTTCAAGTGCCAATCTTGTGTGGGGAGCTGGCAAACGGTTTCTGGGTTGAAAATTTCTTCTCGGAACATCTGCATACGGTGCATGCTGAGCTAATTGTTTCTTTATAGCTACTAGATCGTTTGCAAGTTTCTGGACTAATGGATTAGTATTGATTCCAGAGGTGGAAGAGGAAGAAGCAGCAGATTTGGATTTGGGAGGATCTCTCTTCAACTTCCCTGACATGATTAGGTCATCCTTGACACTAACAGCCAGTTCTTGATCCAGAATTAACGTTCCAAGATTAGCCCTTCTTAGAGCATAACTGACTTTAGGCGTTTGGGCATTCAAAAAGAAACATTTTTGGATTTGATCAACCGGCCGAGTATTCACAAGAATTTTGTTGATCAGTCTGTTGAATCGAGCCACAAATTCTCTCATGGGTTCCGATGGATCTTTCTTTATTTGAGAAATCTGGGCAAGCAGTGCATGCACATCTTCTGCCGGCTTGAAACGACTTTCGAACTGAGTTCTCATGGTATTCCAGTCAATGATGGCACCAGCCGGAAGGTGATAGAACCAGTCAGCAGCATTGTCCTGTAACGTCTCGACGAACAGTCTTACTGAGACGTCTTCATGTTCAACCCCCAAGACTCCACACGTAACTATGAAGGCTGCAATATGTTCATCAGGGTGCACTTTGCCGTCGCCTTTGAATTTGGGGAAGTTCTTTCGGTTACCTCTAGGTAACTCATGCAAAGGCTGAGTGAGGGCCAGGGGCCCGACACGTTGACCCCATGGTACTTGTGCCATTCTTCTTGGAAATACGGTTCGGAGGGGAACTGTAACACCAGCAAGGATTAAAGCTTGTAGATTAGGACTAGCAGGCTCTGAAGGACTTCTTTCTCGAACAGGTGGAGTGCTCGTTGAACGAGTTCTTTAATGTGAAGGGAAAGGAAAACCCTGTTGCTCCAAAAGCTGAAACTGAGAATCTTCGATACCAAGGGCCCTTCTCCCTCGAGTGAAACGCGGAGTCGCCAAATCAAAGGATGATCGAAAAATTATAGTACTGGAATGTGATTTTTTCCCCAGCGGAGTCGCCAAAAACTGTTGGTTTTCAAATAGGACTTTTTAGAAGAGCAACAGTCAGGGGACAAGAAGTCCCTCCTCTTTAATGGGAGAGGTTCCCTTATTAAGACACGAACTTATTTACAAATATACAGAATGTCATTTTATGGTTGAACTTGGATAACACGAAAATGTTTTCCACAAAGATCATCAGTTACAAACGGACTGAGGAAAGAGGGTACGAAGATAAGCAGAATAGCAAACGTTTGGAATTATAGATAACAGAATAATTCTTTACGAGTGCGAAGTTGCAGGGAATTTGGAACAAGATTATTTGTATTAGCTGAATATGATTAAAGACACAAAGTTCTTCAAACGACCTTCTTCAGATTCATTAATCAAAGACACAAAGTTCTTTCTTGGTTGTGCAAGATCACTGTATTTGCAAAAGCAATCAGCGAGACTAACAAATTAGGTACAAAATAATCTTCACAATACTAAAGGAAAACACAGAGGTACAGAGATTCAGATAGAGAATGAATAGAAAGCCCTTTTGTATTGATACGTTCAAGATCTATTTACAATTTCGAGAGTATACCAAGTTCTTCCTCCTCTTTAGAATGGCGGAAAGAATGCCATTATATAGCTTACCATTCAGTTACTCTGTGTAACCGTTTCTTTTAACTAAAGGATCGTTAAGGAATTCCAAACACAATACCTTAACTAATTACAAGGAATACGAAAGGAATAGGAAGAAGAGAAAAGAATGAAGAAGGAGACAGGTGGACAGTCGCTGAGAAGGACCCACCATCTTTAGAAACCTCTTCTTGAATTTCTTTAACGTCTCAGCTATGTCTTTGCCACGAGGGACACACCAGACGTTTCATCTTGAAGATGACAATGGATATCTTTGAAAACTGATGCAAATGGCGTTTTGAAAGCTTCGTCCTTCTGCCAGCTGTCTTTGGGATTTGATCTTCGCAACTTAAATTCAAATTTAGCACATGCGGGTCGAGCGGGAAAAAACTAAGTATGAATTGCATTAGGTTCACTTGGGACATGTGAGACGCGAATGCGCGAAACACGCGGCTCGGCCGATTCGGGTGAAACAGGGAGAGGACGCACAAATGCATTTTGGGACATTTGGGATGAAAAAGAGCGAAGTGCGCGACTCGGGAGTTTCGGCCGAAAATGGGACAGCTTGCACTTTTTAACTCGGGACAGTTGGGACGAAATTGGGCGAATCGGCCGAAAATGGAACAGAGTGCACCTTAAGTTTGAACTTGAGAAATTTGAGACAAAAAGTTCCGGAGTACGCGACTCGGCAGGTTCGGGCGAAATTGAAACAGAGCGCACTTTTTGATTTGGGACATTTGGGACAGAAAAGTGCGAAGTACGTGATTCGGGAATTTCGGCCGAAAATGGAACAACGTGCACAAAAAGTTTTGGGACACTTGGAACAAAAACTTCCGACGGGCCTGAAATGGGACAATTTCGGAGGTTTCGGCCGATCGGGGGAACAGAGTGCACTTTTTGATTTGGGGCATTTGGGACAGAAAAGTGCGAAGTACGCGGTTCGGATGGTTCGGCCCCGAAATTGGAATGACTTGCACAAAAGCTTTCGGGACACATGGAACAAAAACTTCCGACGGGCCCGAAGATAGGACAATTTCGGGGATTTCGGCCGGTCGGGGAACAACTTGCACTTTTGTACTTGGGACAACCGGGACAAAAGTATCCGACAGGCCCGAAATACTTACAAAATGACCCAAAACTTAGATTTTTTAGACTTCCAAGACTTTTTCCACACCACCAGCTTGACAGAAAAGACACTTAAGACTCAAAATTTTGAAATTTTACCTTTGACAGAGCAGGGAATTTTGAGTGGACAACAGGTATACACTAATATATTGATTCTCTACACTTGATCCATCCACTACTCATCCATGGCATGCAAGAATACTATAGGATCTCCTTCTCCGATATACTGAGGTACAAAGTTGTTACCTATCCTCTTAATACAACGAGATTTGTTCCTCCATGAAAATTCACTTCATACCTCATACCTAACCATCTCATAGGTGTCATGCACCCAATTGTCACAAGAAATATTTGTAGTATCACTACTAGACTGTGCATCTTTCCACTAGATGATTCCTTCTTTAGATGGCTCAAGTACTTCTTGATCTCTAATGACACGCACATAAATTTTATTTAGGTCTTCCTCACTCAAAGGTTCATCATAAAGTGCATATTTCCCATCTGTCAAAGGGATAATAACTCTTTCTTCCTTGTTCTCAAAACTTATATACCCCTTCTTAAACCATAGATTAACATTATTTTCATAACACCAAGGGCATTGAAATAGAGCTTATAAGCTTTCCACTTCTGCAAGTGCCAAAACCTCAAAGTCCCGAGTGAACTTCACCCCTTGTATAGTAATAGATGCATCCTTTAAAACTCTTATTAGAGTGAACCTTAGGTCGATTAGCCATAAATAGTACATTAGAGGTTGGTTGTAATGGAGGTCTTCCCATTTGTACCCATGCATCTAAAATAAGCACATTCACTTCTGCACCTATGTCAATCAATATATTGCTCAAAATTCATCCATCCCACAACAACATTTAGAGTTATCTCCTTGTCATAAACCCGAGCTATGAGGGGGAAGATTAGTATGCAGGATGTACCATCCATTCTCAATACTTACACATGGAGTGTTCCCCTTTAAATAATTACCTAGTAATGGAATACTATTCTCCTTACATATGACCTTTCATGCCTATTTTAAATCATCAACATTTGACTGGACTGTCTTTTCTACCTTATTTTGTTTGAAATTCTGTGATTTTTCCTTGAAACATTGTATTTTCACCCTGAATATTTTTGAGTACCTCCATGGTCTATTGATAAACCTCCTTCTGATGTGTAGGATATGGATACCTTGCATGTAAAACCTCCTCCTTATTAATTGTAGGCTTCTGTTGTAAAGTCTCTCTAGCGTATGTAGCTTCAACACGTGTAGTTATCTAGACAGGTACTAACTCAGGTTCTAGAGATAACTTTGGCATCCACTTATTTTTATGCTGTGTTATATCCTAACCATCTCAACACCCTTATTTTCCTATTTATGTTACTTGCTAAGATGCTCATATAAGTTTGGGCATTCCTCATAGTTATGATTCTTCCCAAAAAAGGAACAAGTAATATTCTGAGGGCATTCACTCCTGTAGTGGTCAGGATATCCGCATGTAAAATACCTTCCATGAGGAAACTCGTCTCGCCCACCACTATAGCCTCAGCTGCCAAATCCACCACGGTATCCTCAACCTCTGCATGACTTCCTTCAAAGCACACTTCATTTCAATCGTAGTGCCATTTATTGTGATCCTAATCATGGTACTCACTTTTACTTTTAGAATTATCTAATACTCATGTCTGTTATACACAGATATCTATAACATCATGGAACTGACCAATCAACCTACAGTATTATGTATTGTGATTCATGGACCAAAAAAATCTTACAATAACAAGATATATTTTTCTTATCATGCATTGTAATAAGGGGCATCGGATTGCATGATGGTTTAAATGACATATCTCATAGTCCAACAATAATGAATGTACCTGACCTATGGGGAAAATTATCTTAGTATGCCCTTCCACTTCACAATATATACACCTAATCCCAGTACGTATCTTATGTGCTGAATTGGCTGATAGTTTCTCCAACTACTTTGTCATAGCTATAATTGGTGCTTCTAGGAATGGGCTCACCCCAGTGTCTATACTTCTTATTTCCTCAATGTGAAACACTACTTAAAGTTCTTTGTACAAATCCATATATGTCTTATGGGAAAACACCCCTCCTAAACGGTATGATCAAGCCCCCAATGAACCACTATGTATGCTGGACTACATGGATATCATACAAAAATTTATACAAGAGAATTTTGAAATGGGCATCATATTTGCGAACACTCTCAATAGTTCCCTGCTTAATATCCTAGAGCACGCTTATAATCTTCTCCTTGAACTCAGGGATATAGAACTCTTTAGAAAAATCATCACCTAATGCTACATAATATACATTATTCTAATTAGGGTCAAACTTTTTGTACCAACTATGTGTGCATCCCTATAATGTAGTTACAAAATAATTTTCCTTGCACTCAAAAGACATGATTCCTTTTGCATGCCATAGTATCTCACACATGTGCATGTGGTCAATAACATCTTTTATTCCCCTATACTCTAGAAGATGAAGTGACATCTACATGTAAATATTTTTGGGTTGGTGAGGACCATGGCCACCAAATCTAGAACCTCCTATGTTACCTCTTCCTCCAGACCCACCAGATCCACTAGAACCAGAGCCATCTATTCTCCTTGATCCTTCACCTGTATTTAGAAGCAAACCAATGGATGTACTTCCTTGTGTCCCAACAGTGGTACTAAATTTAACTCCTACAGTCTATGAGGTGGTACTACTCCCAAAAGTGAGTCCAAAATTATGCGCGCTTGAGTTCTGTGCCAATGATGCACCTAAAAAGGTACCTCTAAATAAAAAAAGAAGACATTTTCCTAGCCATAGATGCACTTTCTAATTAATTTAATAATGTTCTTCTACTTCCCAAAACAACTTGCTGACTACTAGTTGTACTAAATACTAGAAAACCAAGCACAAGGACTAGGTTGCCAGGTAGATTCAGATGCATGCACGCGAATCATGTCATCTCTGCTAGCACAGTCCCATATGAGGCTGAGGAGGGTTCCCTATCATGCTTGTCCAAATTGGGGAGTTCGAGATGCTCTTTCTCCACACCTTCTGTGTGAGCTCCAAATCCTTCACAAAGCTAGTTCTCTCCTCAACGCCATATGTTTTGCAATATCATGCTACATCTCTATCTCCCTCTTGCGCGTCTCATAGTACTTAAGCCAACTTTATTCTCTTTTATTCTCTACTGCTAGGTCTGATAATGTTTATAATACCTACTCATTCGCCCCGCGCGTGGTGGGATTTAGCTAGCCATCGACGTTTCTTCCAAGTTTAAGGTTACTATCAAAATTTTAATTTCCAGTGGAATGCCTTGCAAGTAAGATCCCCTGGTATACCGTAAAAATCGTAACTCAGCTACCTCTAAGCAATAGTAAGTGGAAATTGAGTACTCTATAATATAGCTATCCAAAACACCATGGAACTAAGTATCCATAGTACGCATCCAAATTATATCAGCATCATAGAGGGCCTAAAATTATTTCTATGTCTAGAAAAGTGTGTGATACCTCTAATTCCTTTTAAACACATAAATAACCAGCCACTCATACACCTCTACCAAAAAGATAACAAAGAATATCTCATACAAATATTCATAAAAATTATTCTCCACCCACGTGTGTGTGTCAAACTCAGATCTAGTGCTGAACCTCCGATTTTACTCTTTCTTCCAGATAATTTTATCCACTCCTCGACACTTGATAGGGTTAACAGATACGTCTTCATCAAAAAACATCCTGAAAATAACTGAAAAAGAGGTCCTGGTAATGGAACCAATGATACAACCTAGAATCTACTATGAATAACTCAAGCACGTTGAAAAATCACCCATCTTGAGTTGAGCACTCACTTGAAGCGCGCAAAGGTACCAAGCCCCTATTTAGAATTACTTGTGTAGGATGTTAGTGTGATGGTGATAAAACATATTCAGATCCATAATTAGACATAAAAATTATATAATGCATAATCCAAATCTAGATCTTGGAGAATCATTAAACAATAACTATAATAAGATTAACCATACATGAACTAGATTTGGTTATGTTCAACACCATTATCCATCCAATATACTCCATTACATTAGACATTGTAAAACACAAAATCTTATTTGATTATAAAGTATATCCATAATTTATTCATGTATCATATCCAGCATCTAAACTCTAAAATAATTCATTCCCCCCCTAAACTAAACAATCCAATACATATTTATAGAGGTGGGGACTTGCCCTTCATTACCTATGTATTTCTCAAAATAGGTTGCATGTTGATAATAGCCATGCACCTTTACAATATAATACATACATGCAAGTGTTCTAATAATAGATTTCCTATAGTTAACTGGAAGAAGAAATCCTATTATTAGCTCAAACCATGCATGGTGCTTATCAACCACTCATTCCCAAAATATCATTACGTCAAGCACAAGTCTTCATACTTATGTGTGCTCCACATGCTATCTCCAAAAATATCCCTTATCCATAAAAATGGCTAAGTCCTAAGCCAAAGTGTTCTAGCACGTGTTTCCTTCCCTATCCTTCCATGCCTTAAAAATAACCTTGTTCCTATGCACACATCCTTTGTGCATCTACTCCTTAGAGAAACATTCTTTCTACTCAACAATAAGGCCTCTAAAATCCCACCAAAGCTTCTTGGAATGTCGATGATATCATTCTCATCATTAAAATATAATAATGAGTGAATTCTCAAGACAAGGAGTAAGACATGAAGCTTAGAGGGGAAAATTTACATGATTTAGATGAAAAATAATCTAGTGAATCCATTCCCACAATTTGAAAGACTTGATTCAGCTTGAAAATTTTCTTTTTAGTCTATTTTCCACTTTATCCCTTACACGTGTTGATAGTATGTGTTATCACTAGAGAACAGAATGAGTATGAACCAATATAACACACGAAACATAAGGAGGGTTAAATATAATCCACTTTGAAATTTAGTTAAGATCCTAGCTATTCTAGAGGTGTCTAAAACCCTTTAAGAAAGTTCCACATTGAAAAAATATCCTTGTGTTACACAGGTGGAAAATTTTATGCATTTAAAACTATCACATAGATTCCTTGATTATTTCACCATGAAGTATGACATGTAAGCTTTCTAATTCATTATACCTAGCTTCTTAAAACCCTTCAAACAATGTGACTAGCTTGTTTGAAACATGAATTCCCCATGCCTTACCCAAAAAGATCTAAATTTTCTCAACTTTTTCTTGAACTCAATTATCTCAATAATATAATTCAAAAGTACCTCAAAACAATTCATTTCTCTTACATACACTTCCCAAATTATTTAAATTTTTTATGTAAGCTTCTACAGTATGTTCACTTGTGACAAAAACACAAAAAATAACCCTTTTGAAGCCTCTAGGAAAATTGTTACTTCTTTGGATCTTCATAACCTCATGAATCATATAGATAAACTTCCTTGCATATGAAACACACTTGAAAATCATGTTAGCACGTTCATCTTGACTAGAGTGAGGGTGAATCAGTTGCAATATTAGAAAAGGAAAGGTTTACATTGATTAGGAAAGGGGATTTCAAGTGTGGGTTTGTTTTCATGACCAGAATTTTATATTTTGCATGCTAGAGATTTATCATGACAATAAGGCCATTGAGTGAATGAGAAGAAACCATTGAGTATTATTCCATTTTTTTTATTCTAAAAACTTTTTCAATTGGTCACCACCTTTCGTGTCGTCATTAGTCAATCGTTCAGCTAAAGAGACAATTTAGGAAAATTTGAGACTAATTTAACAAAAATATACTTTTGTAAAACCCAAATTGTGAAGTAAGTAATAAAAATAATAGAGTACAACTACTAGATACAATTGACTTAAGAAATAAGCTAATGAAATATAAAACTATAAGTGTAAGAGAGAGAGAGAGAGAGAAAATGACTTAACTAATTTACACTTGATCCTCGAGTTGATCTAGACTGGAAAACTCATGAAAAAGAAGGGATATGTGTCTTCAATTCCCATATTAAATTATATGAATGTCGAGTAAGGCAATACTAGGGAACCTAGACTAGGTCAATGATGCCTAGGTACTAGAGTCTACTAATGGGCTCCCATGAATGTGTAGGTGGTCATAATCTGATTCTTGTAGTATTGCATATGCATCGCTGATAATCACATTTGGTCACTTATATATCACACCATGATCACTGGATGTACATGTAACTTGAAAAACAAAGATTCAACTATAAAACCCACTATACCACATCAAATCCAAAAAAAAGATGTAATATGGGGATTCAAATTGACCCCAATGGTCACCCAACTTAGTGAACTTACGACCAAGTGATGCACCACATATAAAACTCCATGTGGTTCTTGTATGTGTGTGAAAGAATCATGCCTAAGAATCCCTTGTCCAAGAACACTTGATAGCATATGATAGCTAGATGTATTAATATAAATAGATGTGTGGATGGAATAATGTGAAAGATGGTGTGAAAAATAGGAGTATGAGCATCAAAAGGGACGGCATAAACATCCAAAAAAGTGCTAATGACAACATGAAGAGATATCAAGAGGACTGAGTATCAACTGAATGTGCATGTAAATATAAAAAAATGTCATAGTAGGAGACAAGTCGTGTGAGAGTGGAGGCCATAATGAAGTCTTAAGTCGTAAGTAGAGGAACACACACAATCAAGCACAAAATGCACAAATCAATACAAGGGAACACTTCTTAGCGTGAGAGAAAAGTCATCTCATGATGAGAAAGAGAAGGCTTTCTTGTTGCAAGGATGTGGTAGATGTACTTACTGACCATAAGTGAAGAAGAGAAGTACAAAACAACGCACCAAAATAAGTTTCCTAGAAATCCCAATAACCATATATGTGGTGGCCAGAAAAAATTCCCCCTATATGTACAATAAATTTATTATTATTTTCTCATTTATACATTGCTAGGAAATGCTTAAAAAGGCAAGAAAAGCAAAAAAAATAAGAAAAGACTTAAGAGGAGTCCCAAAGATCTAAGGGTGAAAAAATGGGCACCCATCTCGGATGAAGCTCGATGGGTTGCTGAGAGAGCTAGGTTAGGTAGTGCAAAGGGGGAACTCATTGATTTGGTGGGCAAGTAAGAGGTGAGCTAGTCTCTGAGAAGTAGGAAGTTGTGCCAATGTGCCACATTGAGATGGAAATATAAACACCACCCAGTGGGATCGGCTCACTGAGGGGTCTCCATGAGTTGACTCGAGAAGGTTGGGTGGTTCTGGGAGAATGAATTCTGGGATGACCAAGGTGGATGGTCGTAACAAGAAGTGAGCTAGTGAATGGGGAGTAGTGGTGTTACACATGCCAATCCAAACGTTGAATGTTATGAGCCAAATGTTAAATGCCCTGAGTAAAACATTGAACATGCCTATGGAGACTATGTGGCAGAGTGACTAGGAGATGCATTGGAGATATAATCGAGGTCACAGGGGGGAAAAATTTGAACACAGAGCATGTCAAATCTATCAAGAGGCATATTGCATGAGATCTTAATGCCCAAACAAATGCAGACATAGGACCAAAAACAATGTGAATGAAATAGATGATGGTGAGCCAAGGATGAGGTCCAACAAAGGAAAACATGAGCCCAGGTAGTAAAAGTAATGTGGAACTGAGAACATGGGATATTAGAATATAAGGAACAATACAACCAAGGCAACACATAAGTGCTAAGTCTATAGGGACACATGAACCAAGATGTAATAAAGGCACGTTAGCAAAACTTAGTGTAGATCTAAAGGAAAATAAATAACATACCACACAACTAAGGGAGGTGACAACAAGTGGTTAAAGGCTCTATAAAATGATGTAGAAAATAAAACATAGACCGAGTTGTATGATTTAATGAAAGCATGTAGGGTGAGTTAGGTCATGGCGAACCAAGGGTATCTCAATTTCCAGATCAGAAAACTAAGGCTGATTTGGCCTGAGACAACTCTAAAAATCACCACAAGACTGTGAAAACTCATCAGAAAACCAAATCTGCAACTAGTGATACCGAAAAAACCTCTTGAACACACATGCAACATTGAAAAACCACAAATAACCAAACACACGAACCAAAAATAACCTGACCATAGGTATAAATCCAAAATTAGTACATTAATCATTCGAATGGAATAGTCATTATGAATAACATTACAAGAACTATATATCATGAAGGAAGAGATGGATAAATATGAAAACTAAAGAGTTTTATGGATCCACATGATGTGCACTTTGATACTAGGAAAGAGGATGTGAAAACCTGAAGCATGAGGATCATGAGGTACAATGTGAATATCCACTAAAGAGTGAATGACAACTTGACGAGATCTCAAGAGGAGCGAGCATCAACTTAATGTGCATACAAAGATCAACAAAGGGGAAAAACCTCATTCAGGAAGAAAATCTCACACTAATCTCATAGATTTTATGGGGTGTACATATAGAGGGTGATGAGTAACCCCCAATTCTATAATCATGACAACTCAAGTGGAGAGGGGGAGTTACATTCCTTTTATATGAAGGTAACTCTCAATGATGCATATGATGCACTGATGCATAAGGGAATATCAAAATAACCCCTAAACGACACATAGACCTATGATCTCACCTAGGTGAGATGACTCACCTAATGATGTGGAAAATGAATCGGACCAACATAATGAACTTCATTCCTATGAAGTGTATGTAGAAAATATAATCTCTTTTTCCTTGAATGGATTCCTTTAGAGCTCATAGATGCCTTTGGATGCAAGCTTAGGTGATGATAATAGATGTTAAAATCTTAGTAATTTATTTTTATCACATAGCTTTATATTTATATGATTCCCTTTTTTTAATTTCGTAATAGATAGTTGTAAGGCCAAGCCATAAGAAAATAAGATGCCAAAAAGATAAAATAATCCCAAACAAAGTGAGTAAGGTGGAAAGAGGTCATTGGGACGTAGATGCATGGGCACTAGCATCATGACTAGTCGCTAGTGTATGAAGTCATAAAAGATAAGAAAATATAGTACCGAATAGGATGTAGGGTGTAAAAGATCATAAATAAGACAAGAAACAAATAAAAAATGCCAAAGATAGTTGTCAATTACTAGTTTTCTCGCTTAGGAATCATATGAATGCAAGTAAGCTTTTAGGACTTATAAATGTACCCAAGTGCATGATTTTTTGTCTACATTTTCCCCACTTTATGTTGTTGAGTGATTACTTGATAACATAAATTAGATAAGATATGTGTACTTGATAATCATGTAGAATGTGATGGCGATAATGTGCTGAGGAGACAAGTTGAAGTGATAAAAATGAAGCGTGGTAGCTAAGAAAGAGGGAGTGACCCTAGGGGTGAAGTGTATTATGTTATAACATGTTTTAAATTTTATTTTACTTGATGTAGGGATACTTCTTGTTAAGTATTAAGGAAATACCTATAAAATAAGAGAAAAAGAGTAATCAATGTCATGAATTATGAAAATTTTGTAAAAGTATGTAAACATGTGTAAAATTAGTAAAAGGAAAGTTTGCACATGATGATCATGATTGTAAAAGGATAGAAAGATGTCATAAAAATGATTTGTAGAGACATTTTTCTATGTGATCTCACACCAAGAGACATTTTTTTGAGCAATCTCATACTAAGAATGAGTGTTTGGGTGATCTCATGCGAAGTGCAAGTTTTTTTGGGTAATCCCACGCCACAACAGAACAGTGTTTGGGAGAGATTTTTAGTGTTACTCTCCTTCCATGTTTACTTCCTAATTATACACCACTACAGATGGTATGATCCTAATTTTTCTTAGTTGTACCATATTAGTTTCAATTTTTACTAATTCTAATGTAGATAGAATGCATTCTTCTTGTTGGAGGTTTATTAATGTACTTGTAAAACTACTCTTTGAACTGTTTTGATATTAGAAAGTAATTGTACCAACCCCCATGAAATATGCACCTAGGAAAGGTCAAGAGAACCTAGGTGCTAGTGTTTGTAACTAAGAACTTGTGATTGTGCTAAACTCAAGACCCAAGTCATATTCTCATCCATTTCTATAACTATAGCCTGTGTTGATTATGTATTATGCATATCTAAACTATATCTCTAAGTTGTTGTATGAGGTGACTGATTCACCCAATGTATGCCTCCTCATTTTAGGTGCATGTGATGTTGCTAGGAGAATGTGGCTTAAGGGAGAAGACCTAATTCAGATCTAAAACTAAGGCTTTACATGGGGGAAGGGAATATGCATGGTATAAACTAAGGAACATGCAAATAAAGTGTCTAAAAAAATGTGTTATTTGAAAAAGTAGAAAGCATGAAATAAAAGACAGTGTAACAAGTAAGTGTGCATATAATATGAACAATAAAAAGAGGGTTTCAAACATGGGACATCATTCAGAATGTCATAAGACAATCAAGTTTGAAGCAATAAAACTACTACAAAAAATGATCAAACAAGACATAGGGCATAATAAAAAACAATAGCATATACTAAGAATCAATGGAAAAGAGTTTCAAGTAAAGTATCAGAAAACCATGGTGGAAAATAGTTCCAACAAGGAAAACATTGCACACGAATCACCCGTTAGCATTTTATGAAGATAAAAAATATTTCAAAGTGTGTATGCACCAATAGAAAATAGTGTGTTAGATAGTAAAAGTGGGAAATAATTAAATAATAACATTTGTAATGTGTGAGAAAATAGATTCCCCCAGGAGCCTTAGTGGGACTCGTAAGAGGTACAATTCCAAGCATCATTACTACGTGTAAAGATCTTTAGAAATTCTACTTTAAAAACTAAAGACCAAGTGAACACGCATGTGTACATAGAAAATATATTGACATATAAGTATCCATCTAGAATGGGAAAAAAAGTGTAAATGTTCGTATAAGAAAACAAAAATAAGCGCAAAAATGATATGAAATGTGTTTTGAATGAGTGAGATGAAATGGTATATAATGTTAATGTGATAGGAGCAGTGTGGCCCCCAGTAGACATCGATGAGTATGATATGAGGTTCATTTATAGAATACCCATCAACAAGAAATAATGAAATATAGAACGAGAGTATGTCATTATGAAAAGGTTTTATAATGTGTACTAATAGATATATCAATGAAGCATAGAGTGTAAAGAGTGAATGTGGTGAGGTTCATTTCAGATTTAGACCCTCAACAGTCAACTATGAACCTTATAACAAGTGTGTCATAGGATGTGAATACATTTATGAATAATAAAATTTTATATACATGGTGTTTAGCGAGTATTTTAATAAGCTTTCCAAGGAGAGTGGAAAGTAAATAGACACTGCCTCTTAACCTTTCTATGATAACATAGGGTCCAAGCCAATTAGGTTTGAATTTTCCTTTGAGATGGGATTTTATTGGTTTTTTTTTCTTTTAATATAAGGTCTTTGATATTGAATTCACACAGATGAAGATTTTTATTGTAATCTTGTGTAATACAAGCATGATATAAAAGGAAGGTATTCAAGAGCATATACACAGTGAGAGTCGAGCATCTCAAGTGCATGGAGCCAATTTTCATGATATTCATTATATTTGAGAGTGTCTTTTTAAGTGATACCCAAAAGGAGGTCATTTCAAGTTCTAATGGGATCACTGCTTAAGTTCTGTAAATGAGTGAAAATCCATAGCATTTGTGGGGGTGCACCCTTGAGTATAGTAAGCCCAAATAATGTATATATTTTGATTGTGTGAATCATCATCCCCAGTATTAACGATCTTGTGTAATTTATAATTGAGTGTGACATGTATTTTCTTGAGAAGTGACCACCACAT
The DNA here is from genome assembly GCA_019776745.2 of Taxus chinensis. NCBI lineage: Eukaryota > Viridiplantae > Streptophyta > Pinopsida > Cupressales > Taxaceae > Taxus > Taxus chinensis. The sequence goes on from CM034148.1 coordinate 653,329,675, forward strand.
CAACTATCATGAATGTGAGAAACAACCGTGAGGATGTTGTCTAGTCCTAAAAATCTTAGAAAATGACCATCAAATAATCTTTTGAATAATCAAGCACTAATGATTACATATTGTGGGGAATTGTGTGGAAAAATACTAGCTTCATGAGTTTAAAATCCATTGGGAATAACTTGTTGATATGGAAAGTTATAAATCTGAGTGAACCATTCAAGACAATCATTATTAAGTGTTATAAAACATTCTTCGAAAGATGGACTATCAATAGAGGGATATCATAAGTTTTGAATGATGAATGTGGCATACTCATCCGTAATATCTTGAGGAAAGAGTGATATTGCACTAGCTAGGGCATCCACATGATGATTGTCTTTGTGTGTGATGGAAGTGAGATAGTAGGATTCAAATGTAGTGAGGATTATTTTGAATAAGTTATTATATGGGGTAAGATGCTCCTATTTTTTTTATGTGTCATTAACTTGATTTATAATAAGTTGAGAATCCCTATGTATATGGATATTGTGAATAAGAATTTCAAGAGAAATGATAAGGAAAAAAATGAGGACCTCATACTTAGCAATGTTATTCTTACATGAGAATCCTAAGCGATACGTGAAGGGGAGGTGATCACCATGTGGAGTGATGGATAAAAATCCAGCCCCAAGTCCTAAGTGGCACCGGGACCTATATAAGTACATATTCAAGGTGTTTGTGTCAATGGTGTAAGTAATGAAATCATCTAAAAAATAATTGCAAACAGATGATAGCTCTGGAAGAGCTATAGTAGCTAGGTGATCATAAATAAATTGTCATTTGATTTTTTTTGTTAAATGAATTTGAAGTAAAACTCCTTAATTAACATGACCCATCATGCGAGATGTATTGAGAGATCTATGTGAGATAAGAGGTATCGTAGAGGATCTAATTTGGTAATGATATGAACCTCATTATTAAGAAGGCATCATCGCAACTTATCTGTAACAAAAACGAGACCAAGGCATAATTTCTCAATGCAGTTGGAATTGCATCCATAAGAGAGTAAAGTTTGACTAATATTATAGGTAAATATTTAATGTTGAGAATCATTATGTTGTGTGAGGAGGTCTGTTAATGCATAGAATATGGTAGAAATGTATAATATGAATGGTCACTCAGCCATGGGAGGTACTTAGATGGGAGGATTTGATATATATTATTTAATAACATCAAAGTCCCATTGAAAATGGTCATCTCAAATAAATTTACTGTCTTTTTTCAGTAAGTGTGTGAATGGCTAGGTATTGTCGGCAAGTTGTGTGATAAAGTAGCACATGGCCTGGATTTTACACTACAGTGAGGGTAACTACTACAATTTATGAGGTGTAGGCATGCCAATAATGACACAAATATTTTTAAGATCAATTTTAATTCCAAATTTGGAAATGATGTACCCAAGGATCTTACTTCTTATAACACCAAAAACACACTTCTTTGGATTTATTTGTACTTTCGATTATCACAAATGTTCAAAGAGTGTGTGATTATATTGAGCATGTTTGGAATGATGTCATGATTTAGAAAGTATATCATCAACATAATCTTCAAGTATTTTATGGATATAGTCATTAAAAATATGTTTTATTTCTTGCTGATAAGTTGCCCTAGTATATTTAAGGCTGAAGGGCATGATAGTGTAATGAACTTATCCCCATGGTATAATAAATGAATTTTTTTTCTTGATCTATTGGGTTGATTTTAATTTGATTGTAACCAAAAAATCCATCCATGAAAGAAATAATATCATATCTAGCAGTGGAATCAATGATGGCGTTAATGTGAGGAAAAAGGAAACTATCATTGGGATATGCTTTATTGAGATCATGAATATATGTGCAACAATGGACCCTTCCATCTAGTTTTATAAATGGCATGATCTTAAAAACCCATTCTAGATAATCCATGATGCAAATAAATCTAGCGTCTAATAGTTGTATTTCTTCCTTGGCTAGTAGTGTGGCCTTCAAATGTAGTTTGTGAATTTTTTGTTGAACAAGTGGAGGACTATATTGTGCATGGTAATGGAAGGATAAATACTAGGCATTCCATGCAAATATATTAGATAATTCATTAAGAAAATGTTTAATATCATATTTCTCGGTAGGTGTAAGAGAAGAAACCAACAAAACCATTTGCAGGTTTGTAGTAGTGGCGAGGTTGTATCGAATGGTTTCTTCATTTAAAGGAGCTAATTGGTCCTTTATATATGGGTTAGTATGAATGTATTCAGGAGATTTGATACTTTCATTACATGAATGAGATTCAAAAAATTAGGTGGTAACATTAAGATATGATGGAATGTGTTTTTTTTGTGATGGAAAAAGGGGAGGTGATCGTAACCCCCCATGTATTCTAAAAGAGAATCATCATTAGAAGTAAAATCATTGATGAGTTCTATATATAAGAAAGTAAGTGAAGAAGTATGTAAAATAGCATATTCCTTTGAAGAATATGTTGATATAAGATGATATCCAAGGCCAAGATTATTAGATTGAGTGGGGAGAGCCAACGGTTCTCAGACTCTTTGACCATGCTAATATAAACTAGTACTAGAAACTCCATATCAAAGTAGATACTTATAAACAAGTCCATATTCTGAGAAATGTTGATTAGATGCAGAAGATGTGGGGATTTATATGGAATTCTCAATAGAATTACAAAATGTGAGGGTGATGCATCTGCGAGAAAATCATAGACAACTCCTCAATAAAGGAATTTGAGCCATGTATCAAGAGTGGAAGGAACCACGTTCAAAGCATGGATTTAAGGCCACATAAGAAGAATATTATACTTAATATTATTAGGAATCACATGGTATGGAATAGATAGAGTGCATGGCCCAATGGTAATGGGTAGTGTGATAGTACATAAGACATGTTTGTGAAAATTATCAAATCCACAAATAGAGTTAGACGAGGGAGAAAATGAGGCTTCAGAGAGGGAAATTTGGTGGAGAAATGCTACATTAAAAATATTTATCCTTGAGCCATTATCAACTAAGGCATGCTTAATACCAACATTATTGATGCAAACATGAATATAAAGGGGGGATCATGATCTAATATGGCTTAAGAAATAAAGTCATATGATGTGAAAGCAATATGCTCCTCATTAAGAGATAAAGTTAAAGTAAATTAATGATACACATATTTAGGTGAAGTATGGGGATTAATGTAAGTATTGGAAATACAATACCTATGTTATATACATAATCAAGATTATCCTACAAAAAGGCATGGATGGAGACATCCATGGGGGGAAGGATACTAAGATATTGATTCGAAGAATTAATTAATATATAAGAGTATTCAAATGCAGGTTCACCATATGATTTAGCAAAAAATTACTTTTGTAAAAACCTAATTACCGAGTAATTAATAGAAAATATATATTACAATTGCTAGATATGATTGACTCAAGAAATAAGCTATAAATGAAATATGAAAACCTAAGTGCATGAGAGAGAAAAGGACTTAGCTTATTTGTGCTTGATCATGGAACTGATCTAGAATAGAAAATTGATGAATAATAAGAGATTTGTGTCATCAATTCCCAAATTAAATTCTAGGACTGTTAGGTAAGGCCAGACTAGGGAACCTAGATTGTGTCAAGGGTACTAGATTCTATTATTGGGAACCCATGACTATGTAGGTGGTAGAAATTTTATTTTTTTGGTGACACACGAGTGTCACTGTCAACTATGGTGTTCAGTTGTATGTCGCACCTTGATTGTTTGATGTTCCCGTAACCTACAAAACAAATATTCACCTGTAAAACCCACAATACCACATCAAATCCAAAAAATAAAGATGTAACATGGGGATTAAAATTGACCTCACAGGTCACCTAGCTGAGTAAACTTATGACCGAGTGCTACACTACATCTCACAATCCATGTAGTTCTTATTTGCATGTGAAAGAATCATTCCCTAGGAATCCATTGTGCAAGAACACTTGATAGTGGGTGATAACTAGATGTATCAATGTAAAGAAATGTCTGTGTGGAATAATGAACTTCCCCTTCCTATGCCATGTATGTAGAAAATTCAATCCCTTTTCCCTTATATCGATGCTCAATGGATGCATTTAGTGATATTATATGCCTTTGGATGCAAAATTAGCTGATGATAATAAATGCATAGAGCTTGGTCCTTTATTTTAGTCACATAGATTTGTATTTATATGGTTCCCTTGGTTTAATTTTGGAATTGAAAATTAGAAGGCCAAAACCTAAAAAAAAATTACCAAAAAATAAAAATAATCCTAAAAAAAATATTAATGTGGAAAGAGGTGAGGGGTGCCCAGAGGGGACAAGGGCATTTGGGCACTAGCATCCTAGCTAGACGTTGGTGTCCAAAGTCATAAAAGATAAGAAAATAAAGTAATGACTAGGATGTAGGGTGTAAAAAAGTATAAAGAAGACAAGAAACACATAAAAGAGGAAAAATATAGTTATCAATTGCTAATTTTCTTTCATAGGAATCATATGAATATAACTAGGCTTTTAGGACCTACAAATGTACCTAAATGCGTGATTTTGTGTCTACAAAGAACCTTATCATATTTATTATTATGTGATGTTAATTTAGATTGAATTAGGCCCCATAATTATATAATGCATACGTAGTTATTTGATTGGATCAATAAGAAAATAAATATTCGTTAACTTTAGCCATGTAATACTTATTAGAACTATATGATTTGATTTTTTACTTCATCTAGGGCTAGTTAAGACTCTAGGAATGAATGAATTAGTAAATTCATTTGAAATTACTGATTCAATTTGTGATGCATAAGTATGACGAGGGAATTTAATTCCTTACATGATTTTTACAATATTCATTAAGTATGGGCACACAGAAGGATAGTGAGAAGGATAATGGAGAAAGTAAAGTACAACACAAAAGTTGGTGATGGTGATGATTACACATCTTTCGAAAATTCTTTTTGAAACAATTTAATTATATAATGTGCATTAATAAAACAAGTTAAATATCACAATATGTGCACAAAGTGAGTTAAGCCTACCATTTGAGGGGCTAGAGTGACAAAAAGTAGAGAGATGAGCTAAGTCACATGGAACAAGTGAAACATATCAAGGGTCATGAAGAAACACCATTGTAATAGCTTTAGGATTTTTATAACACTCCCTATAGTGTGATTAGTATTTGTAGATGTCACCAAGGATTTTTATATTAATAAGAACATTTACACGTGTTTTGATTTATTATGTATTATAAGGCATTTCACGAGTCCATATATTTAATTAGTTATTAAATATTGTGAAAGTTTTGGGGTCTGTAAAATTTAATTTTGACACATGTAACACTCCTAAAAAATGTAACTAAAAAAAGGCCCCAAAACCTAAACAATTACTATATTATTTCCCAAAATAGACATTGAAGAAGAATTTAAACTCTAAAATATGTAGGTTGAATTCTGAAATCCTGAAAAATACATATATACTAACCATATTAGATTATGAATTACTATATCCAAAACCGTGACTTATAGAGATGTGACACTAGTTCCATAAGGTGTAGAGTGGCCCTAATTTCTTATATTTACAAAATTAAATTTAAGAAATAATAAATTATAAAGAATAATAAATGAAAAACTTATTTTTTTTTTCTAAATAGAAATCTTACACACACATATATTAAACCATGCGTTAAGGAATGCATATGTGTTATAGCATGCACATGTTATAGCGTGTACACATTTGTTAAATTATTCTCACAAACCAAGCTCTAATAGGCTTCAAAATTATTTGGTTTCCCTAACATAATCCCTAGACCTGTTAGAAAACAACTTGTGTGTTTTCACTTAAATTGCATAAACATGCATTTAACAATGACGGATCCTACAAAAATGAATGCAATCTTTCCTAAAATTAGGCCTCTAATGTAAATAAAACTATCATCTTGCTAAATATATATTTTTTTACTATTGTAAGGTTTCCATTTATATTAATTTCAAACTATGTATTTTATACCACTATATTCAATGACTATCTTTTTTCCTATATCTCTTGTTTCACTTCTCCAAATTTAATAAAAATTATAGAGTCCCAAACTAGGACTGATTGCATACATATTCAAAAAAATATAATTTTCAATATTTTTTAGGTAGTTAGGAGGGGCACAGCTGGCTATCCTTTTTTTTCTATTTTCAAAATCTCTGTACTTGAAAAATCATAAAAAATAAATCTATCCAAAGCTAGATGCTCCTAGTTATCTTTCTATTGGGGGGCGGGGGGGGGGGCACACAACCAACTATCTACTATGTTTTTTTTATAAAAAAGGAGAGACTATTGAAATTTTACCTCTTTAAACCGCTTACAGTTAACCATTTAAAGAAAGCAATCTAGAAACTAAACTCAAAATGCTATAATTCATGTTCTTATAACATCTTCAAATTTTGAGTGTAATTTTTCAAATAACTTTTACAAGTTGAAGTTTATTATTTTTTTTAAAAAATGTGTCCACTTAAGACCCCCTATTGGCCCCCCATTTCCATGAACACGTAGATGTAAAAGAAAAATATAGGAACACAATTGATATGATTTTGGAGTGTAGAGCCTAAAGAAGATTCAATTTTGATACTATGACTTGAAAAATACCCTAATCTAGGACCATACAACTTAGTTAAGATTGATGAAGCCTATAATTCACTATAAATGACCCTTGCATGTTGGCAAATCACTCAGCCTAAGTTGAGCGCTCACGCAAAGTGCTCAAAGGCACTAGGTATCTCTTTATAGTTTCTTGTAAAAAATGTTAGCATGATAGTGCAAATGTATATTCAGATTCATAATCAATAGTAAATAGTCCACAATGTATAAACCATATCTAGATCTTAGAATATATAAAATATGAACCAAAAGTGAATATAATAAGATTTACAATACAAGAACCAGTATCAGTCATGTTCAACACCATTATCCATCCAATTTGATCATTGTATTAAATACTGAAAAACACAGAAGCTTCATACATTATAAAGGTATCTCCATGAGTCATGCATGTGACAAAACCAACAACATAACTCTACAATAAGTGACATTATTTTAACCATGCAAATCAATACATATATATAGAGGTGGGAACTTTCCATTCACCACCCATGAACTATCTCAAAATATGCCACATGTTAATAAAATCCATGTGCACATTTACAAAAGGATACAAAACATGCAAGTGTTCTAACAATAGACTTCCTCTAGTTAAATCTAAGTAGAAATCCTATTATTATCCTAAACTATGCATGGTGCTCCGCTAATGCTTGTTCCCAAAATACCCTTGCATGGACCACAAGTCTTCATGTCTTTGTGTGCTCATCATGCTAACTCCAAAAATATCCTTAACAACAAAAGCATGGCTAAGTCTTGATCCTGGGTGCTTCAGCCATATTATAGCATTGTGCACTCTTCCAGTGCACCATATATTCGTGCACCCAACACTTAACACCTTTTTATCCATCCAACATCACCCCACACTAAAATGGATTTCCACCCTAGCAATGGGTAATCACGTTTTCCTTCCAAATATTATAGGATAATGAATGAAAGAAGAAGAGAATAATGAATACGTTGAGTCATCTTATTGTGTACCATTTTCTTCCTCTGGTAGAATGAATTTTGGATATTCACTTTGAATTTCCCCTTCAGAATGCATACTAGTCCTTAAGAACCACATTTGTCTTATCAAGGATGTCCACAATGATGCCATCTAACTCATCTAGAGTTATGTTTCTACCCTCACTCTTTAAAATTCTAAGGATGTTGGCCATACCTAAGAACATACCTTCCATAACATCCATATTTATGGTAATGAGCTTCCCAATTCTCTTGATTAAATTCTATATGTTATTTCCTTACAACATACAACACATCGCGCTTAATTTCTACCATGGTAACTTATTCTATGCATCCAAGTGTTTCATATTTTGCTACCTACAGAACTTTATTTTCCTCTTCTTTCATTCCTTCATGTACTAAGTTATCAGGAACTGTACACATGGCCAACACCATATCTACCTTCTTCATTTTATCCCTTAAGGCTTGTAAAATATCCTCATAGATAAATATCTTCCTTGCAATTTAAGCGTTGGCCATTGATGCTTATTCCGCAACATCCTTTTATTTAGGGAGGTTCATTGGTCCTTCCTCCAGAAGTAGATGAACTGTTGTGCGCAGATAATGTAGTTCATACTTAAAATCCCATGGCATCTTCTTCTAAAAAAATGGGCCTTTTCTGTAAGATCTCATCCACTATCTGTTTGGCCATCTTCTTAACATTTTTTGCCTCAACCACTGTATTATAAAAGTCTTTGGTTAGTCACTTTATCTTTATGTCTTTATCCTTCTTATCATCCAACAATGCATGTATTATTGATACCTTATCAATATTCTGGCACGTTACTTCTGTTGACACTTTAACCAATGTGTTGCTCACTTGTTCATTTGAAAACTATGTGGGCTTTATGGTCATATGACATTTATGTGGCACCTTCCTTATCTTATTAAAACTACACATGCCTCCTCGTAAACATCAAATTTGGGCTCATCCATGTGAGTCTACATACTCCATTATAGTTACTTACAAGTGCACATATTTTCCATCTCTGGGTCCATCCAATCCCAACCATACAATTACTTGTTGGGTAGAGTGCTCTAAAAGTGAGCACAAATAATTTTTAATGGGTCATCCATATATCCTAAATTTTGAGCACCTACTGCCTCTTCATATTCATTTTGACCTATATGTTACCCAATGTCCTCATGAATAGACGCCCCTCATCTTGCTATAGTGCAATACCTACATCTTGCTGCATAGTAGTACCCATATTCTATTCTACTTATTCTTCATTCTCTCCTTCTTTTGGTGTGTGGCATACTAAGAATTTCATGTCTCCACTAGCGGTGCTTTCCCCTTCACCTGATCATTATTCATGGACACTCATGTTTTGTTCTATAGTCTCATAGACTACCCAATCTCCAATATATTCATCCTCCTGCATTACCACACTGGGGGTTGCCTATACTATATGCTCTCCCATACTTGAACTTGAATCCTCGTTCATCGTGCTTAGATGTGGGGAATCCTCCTCGCTATCCTTTACTAGAACATATTTTCTATGCTTTCTACTTTCTTCTTCCTCATTTTTCATAGGAGTTACACATGGTGATCTTCTTACCCATCGCGAATTCCCTGTGCCAGTGTCTCTAGATATGTGCCTTCTTCACAAAATTCTCCTTGTATTAATCATTATAACACTATCTTCTCATTCCTCCTACTCTAGTACATTCTCTAACCTAGTAGGCACTATATATTCCAGAGTAGGGGGCGCTGATGTAACTTGCCTTGAGGTTCCTATTGTTTTCCCCTTCTTCGGAGGTCCCAAAAGTGTCATATCGCCCTTCACCACCTTTTCATCTTTAAACCTTGGCCTCAGATAGATGTACATGCGCGCTGGTTCAATTTTTCCTATGACGTAATGTCCATGTTTTTACACTCCATTGTTTCAATATAGGCCTCTTTACCTAGCCATACATAGGGCTTGCACATAATGTGAACATCTGTGTCTACTTTATCCACATAAAACTAGAGTGTGTGCACCTCATGGAATCTATTCACAAAGTTACTAAAGTACCTTGCTTTAAAGGCGAATGAAAACTTACACCAAAATATTTTCTCACTAGAATTCATATGGAAGTTCCCTAAGCTGAAGGGTTGGTAAACCTCCATTCTCCCTCAAATGTCATGCGTAGCCTCCTGAATGAATTCTCCAGGAACTCTTTATATATATTAGACATAGCCCCATGGAGAGTATACTTAGCATAATTATTTTCTAGGGAATTTTTTTCCAACAAAAACTCCTAGATGTTCTCCCTTGGTCCATTGAGAATGCCAATTTCACTAAATACAATCAACAACAAGATGGTGCCCCAAAGTGAGTTTCTCACCTTTATCTACCTAGACGCACACCTTATTCACTAAGCTTTCTATAATGTACCCAACGATGTTGTAGTATGTCTTATTTACCATCTTGGGTGCTATAAGAAACCATTGCATATTTATCTCATTCCACCACTAAGTGGCACCCAACTTGCTCCCTGCTAAGTGTGTTGTAACCCTGGTGGCCATGTCTGCAATGTTAGTTACTTTAAAGGTTCATCCCACCTTCTTATACTGATGTATGGAAAACTTTGCATAAATTCCCTCATCATCTGATAAATCACTAGTAATATCTGATCCTGAGTTATGCAAACCTAACACCTTCCCAATCAGCTTGGTGGTGATCCTCATTCTCTTACTCACGAAGTAGAAAAATTCTTCATGCACACATGATATGAGCCATTGATAAAATTTCTCAGAATTCCCAAAATAGGTTAATTCTAAAATTTTCATGACCCCCACACTCTCGAGTAACCTTTTTAGGGAGGCATTCAAAACCCTAGTTTCATCTACCAACTACCGGTTAGTTTTCCTATAGACTTATGTGGCAATATTCTTCAACCACTTCTCAGTTCAGTGGTTGATTTCTGAAACCCTACATTGTGTTATTTTTTTCTTCCATGGCTTCCCTCAATCACCTCTTCAAGGTATAAAATTTCAATCATCCACTCTTCTACTAGGTCGTCAACCTCCTTTTCCACAACTAGAGCCCTCGGTAGTGCCATTGTTCCTTTCGATCCTGGAAGTGCAACTGAAACCCTAGTTGTCATGTGAACAAAACCAAAATCACCCCCTTGTCACATACATGTAGCACCACTTGAATCCTACTTCTGTTCTTGGATTTTCAACAACACGTTTCACATCTTGATAGGTTTAATTGATCTATAGAGTGCTCATTGTATCAAACTCTTCTTCGAATTCGTAATGTAAAAAAATGACATTACAAATGCTGAATTTATTACAAGTTTCAAAAATCCCCTTCATTAATTTCTCCACCTACAACCATACATGGCATTAATTCCCATTAGCACATTTTTCACTTCTTTGTCCCATGTCCCAATATTTTACGCCTCAAAAATTTGTGCCTCAGTCATAACTTTCTATCACGCCAATACTTATCTGTTACAAATCTCCTCTACCGACACTTCCTTATGTTAAAGTAGTTTGTCTAATGTGACCCAGCATACATAGTCTCTAATGCTACAACATCCTTGTTTTAAACTAAGCACTCATTACCTTATGTATGGTGTTAACTTTGAGCAATTTCTCCTTAAGTTTTCATTAATTTTGAAATCATGTTCCCTTTATGGTCACCTGTGAGTTTATTTCTTTTCTCTACTAGACTAACCTTCTTTATCAACCCCACAATAAGCGTATGTGCAGTCCTCTATGCATGAAAACACTTTAGACTGCAACTAACTTTAGGCACCCAAGTGTGCTTATTAAACATAACACTAAACTAAATTGACAAAGCATAATGATGATGAAGGAAACACATCTAAAGGAAACATATTAAGGGAAATCTAATATAAATGGAAATAATGCCTTATTAAAAACACCAAGAAGGATTATTTATAGTAGGGATTCATCCTAATCCCGTTGAAGTAATTGAGAAACCATGTTCCATCAAGCACCTCTAACTAGAAAGTGCGTGAGTCAAGTATATGAATGATAACATACAGTCCCAACCAATGCACCTGAAGCTTGCCTGGGTGGCATAAAAAATTTGAATCATAAAGAAGTACCATCTGACCAACCTCAAGCTTCTTTCCCTTGATGTGCATTTCATGCCATGCCTTTTTCCTATATTTTTCTTGCTTCTGAATCCATCATGTTATCGTATTCCTCTCATCTAGTTGTATCAACTGGCTAATTATTTCCTCCATTGCTTGCTCATCAGCCAAACCTCCTACGCACAAAATATAATAAGAAGGTAACATGAATTCCATGGCAAGAAATGCCTCTACGCCAAACACCAACTGAAAAGGTGTTTCCTTATTCAACCATTTGTAGGTTGTTCTATATGCCCAAAGCATTGCAGAAAATTTATCATCCCAATCTTTCCTTCCAACATCATAATTTTTTGTCAAATTTTGACTCAATATCTTGTTGAAATCCTCAACACTCCCATATTCTTGAGGGTGATAGGGTGTTGTATTATTGTTTGTAACCATAAATTCATCCAATAATATCCTGATGGTATCATTAAGGAAATGAGTTCCTCTATCACTTTTCAAACTTAAAGGACATCCATACCTAGTAAGAATATTCTCCCACAAGAACCTTACTACTGTAGCCACTATAAAATCCTTTATAGGTGTCGCTTGTACCCACATTGTAATATAATCTATACAAGTGATGATCTATCGTGATCTAGTTCTACGTGTGGATGGGGAAATAAGACCCACAAAGTCAATTGTCCACTTATCAAAAGGTTTAATACTAGTAATAGGCCTCAAAGGCATTTCATCCCTCTACACAGGTTTTCCAAAGTGATGGAATTGATAACACACCTTACAATATTCTTTGAAATCTTTGTAAAATGTCTCCCATGATAAACCAACTAGTAGAATATTACACATGGTGGCATCACCTGCATAGTGTCTACCTGCAATACTACCATGAGCCTCCTCCATGATTTACATTCACTCATGCTCCAATACACACTGGAGCAATACTTCATCTCGACCTAGTTTGCATAAGTCACCACTAATCAACATGAAAGGTTTGATGTAGATTGTAAGTTGTTTTTTTTAGAGATCCTTCATTCCTTCAAGTGTCATACTTGTGCATAAAAGACAAAAATATCCTCTATTTACAAGGGCACACAATTTAACCTGTATAATTGTGCATCTGATATTGTCTCTTTAATACTCTGCAAGTCCTCTCCTGGTTAAATCCTTGACAAATTATCGGGACCAAAATTTATTTTACCTAGCTTTACCACCACTGTAAAGTCAAACTCTTGGAATAATAGAACCCATCAACAAATGTGCCCTTGTAAGACAGGCTTGTTCACCAAGTATCTCAATGCTATGTGATCTGTATAGAAAAAAAAGGTGTTGCTAGTAAGTACTATACGAACTTATATAATATGTAGATCATTGACAAAGCCTCTCACTCTGTAGTTGTATAATTCTATTCTGCAGGAGTCAACTTTCTGCTAGTAAAGAAAATAGGATGATCAACAATACCTTCTCCAAGCTGAGCTAGAACTGCGCCAATGGCCATACCAGAGGTGTACACATGTACATGAAAAGGTATATTCCATGAAGGAAAACACACAATATGAACCATAGTAAGCCTTTTCTTCAGTGCTTCAAATGCACGTTGTTGTGATTCTCCCTAATAGAACTTTCCTTTACCCTTTAATAAATCCTCCAAGGGTGCAGAAATCTTAGCATATCCTTTAATAATTTTTCTGTAATACCCTATGTGACCTAAGAATCCACGCACCTCACTCTGACTAGTAGGCTCCTCCAAGCCAAAGATGACTCCAACCTTAGTTGGATCTACTGATAAACCTTCGTTATAGATGATATTCCCTAACAGATTTCCAAAAGGTGTATCAAATATGCACTTCTTGATATTTAAAGAGATGCTTAAATTTCTACACCTTTGAAACATTAACCTCAAATTGTCACAATAATCCTTGACAAGCCCATACATGGTCTAATCATCCAAGTAAACCATCAAGAATTTGTGAATAAAATCCTGGATTACTTGAACAACAATGCGTGAACATACTGCAGGAACATTCTTTAATCCAAATAGCATCACTGTGTATGCAAAAATTTTCCATTTGGTGTTGAAATTTGTCTTCTCTTGATATTTTTTAGCAATTCTTACTTGATGATACCCATAAAATCTATTTTTAAAAGAGTAAATTTCACACCCTGCAATGGCTTCCAATATTTCTTCAGTGAATGGTGTAAGGAAAGGATCAATCACACATGTAGCATTCATCTCCCTGTAGTCCACAAAATTCTAGATTCTTCCATCTTTCTTTATGATTACCATAGGGCTAACCCACTTTGATTCCTCTATGGGCTCAATCATGCCAGATTTCAACATCGTATCAATTTCATTTTTAACTTTTACATGCATTTTAGGGTTCATCATGTAAGGTCTCTTCTTAACCGGGTGTGTACCTTCCTTTAACTTAATTTTCATCTCACCCAAATATTTAGGCACTCCTTTCACATTATGGTAGCCTCTAGGAAACAGGTCCTAGAAATCACATAATAACTCAATTAAATTAGCCACTTTAGAGTTAGACCAGTAATCTCCAATTATGGTCTACTTAGGTTCAACATCCATTCTAATATTCGCTTGTTTTATCTTCATAGGTTCATGGTAGGTGCGCACCTTTTCATCTACACTGTCTAAGACCTCGCGCATTCCATCTAAATGATCTATGTCTAAATTTTCCACTTCTTCATCATCCACCATGTAGACCATCTTTCCTTTCTCCTTCTCTAGGAAAGCGTGTTCAATCAGTTCAACATCTGTCTCATATACTTCTTCAAAATGCGCTTCTAGGTCTGACTCACCAAGTAACTCCTGAATGAGTTCTTCATCTTTTGCACTATATCTCATAGTCAAGTTCTTTATAACCTATAATTCCTCATTCACCAGAGATTTAGTGGAGAAGTAGTCAAAATTTTGGATCATACCTGCAGTCAAGTCTTGTCAATTTCTAGTCTCTCTATTCAACTCCGCATAAACATACCATGCACACGTGTAACGTCACAAGGTGAAATAAAGTTTGTAAAACCACAATGAAGATGGTAAAGCTTCCTAACCCTCTATCCAGAGTCTATCACACTATTAAACGTGCTGTTGAAAAGGATTATTACCATGGTATTCACATATATGAGCTGGTGCATTACTTCTGAGAAAACTTACAGATAGATCAATTCTCACCTCTATCCATTCTATGAGATTATCCATATGAACCATCCACCAGCGTAATGCTATCCCACATAGGGTATAAGATAACATGTTAGTTATGTCCACCTAATCCTTTAACTGCACTTCTATGGATCGCAGGAATAACTCAGGTTTTTCGTTGCCAGTGTACTGGGGTACAAGGTTGTTACCTAACCACCTAACATAGCGCGACCTACTTACATGCACAAATGTGATTCTTACCTCACACCCAACCATCTCATAGGTACCAGGTGCCTAATTTTCACATGTAATACTTGTAGTTTCAATGATGGACTTTGCATCATCACACTAGAGAACTCCTTCCTTAGATGGATCAAGTACTTCTAGGTCTCGCATAGTGTGCACATAAATTATGTTAAGATATTCTTCACTTAAGGGATCAACATAAGGTGAAAAATTCCCATTTGTCAAAGGGATAATAACTTGTTCTTCCTTGTTCTCAAAATTTATATATCCCTTATTGAACCGTAGGTCAGCATTTTTTGCATGGCACCAAGGGTGCCCAAGTAGAGCTGAAAAATTGTCCGCTTCTACAAGTGCTAAGACCTCAAAGTCCTTAGTGAGCTTGACCCCCTATATAGTAATGGATTCATCCTTCATGACTCTAATTTTTGTGGCCTTAGTCTAATTTTTCATGTACAGTACTGGAAGATGACTGTAATGGAGGTTTTTCCATCGAAACCCATGCATCTAAAGTAAGCACATTAACTTCCACACTTGTTTCAATCAAAATATTACTCAAAATCCATCCATCCACAACAACATTCCAGAGTGATCTCCTTTTCATAATTCAAGCTATGAGGAGGGAGATTAACATGTAAATTTTTTTGTCCATTCTCAATATCAGCTCGCAGAGTGTCTGATGAGGCCATAAATTGGCCATAAATTACCATTATTTTTTCCTTCTAAGTTACCTTTGAAAGTGGATTTAAATTTAATCTATGATCTTATAGTTTTCCTAAGATAGAATATAGGATATGTATGTTGTTCATTCTTTACAAATATTTTTGTCATCTATTTTTTTGACTAATCCTATTGATTATTTGGGAAAAGATGCAAAGTCTTGTGTGTGCATGCCATAAAGGAAATATGATTCTAGTATTGGGAAAAGTGGAATTGATCATGAACAATATATTTAAAATCAAATATTTTTTCATTTTCAGATTCCTCTTAAAAAAAATGCAAGTTCAAAACAATAATCATCTCAATCCGAGATCACATGCAAAAGTTATATTTGTTTTAAGTTAGCTCCAGAACTGAAAAATTTAGTTCTAGAACTCAGAAATTTAGTTATGGAACTCATAGGTTTAGTTCCAAAACTCACAAATTTAGTTTCGGAACTCATACATTTAGTTTTAGAACTCACATATTTAGTTTTAAAAATTGTATAAATCGAATAACATTTAGTTTCAGAACTTGCAATTCGTATATTTATATTTTAAAGCAATTAAAACAGTGGACAAAGCTGCAAGGTATAGAATGACAGTTAGTTTTGGAACTTACAATTCATGGAAAAAGTAGATTTAGTTCTAGAACTTGCAGATTTAGTTCTAGAACTTGCGTAAAATGAGTGACAACTTTAGTTCCATAACTTGCATAAAAGGAATGACAACGTTAGCTCCAGAACCTGCTTCAACGGAATGAAATTTTTTTAGGAATTGTGAAAACTCAGAGAATCCAATGGAAAATCTGAGAGAGGGTTTTTATTCAAAGAAATGTGTTTAACATAAAATTCATTCATATTTTCTACATGTTTTATCAATGAAAGGAAATCTAACTTTTAGTGAGCTGTAGTCCGAGGAAAAAGAGTATGAGATGAGCACTAAACGTTCCATAAACAGAAAAAGAAAAAGAAAATTTGAACAGAAAATATGAGAGAGGATTTTATTCACAGCAATGTGTTTGACAAAATAATCATTCAAATTTACTATAGATTTTACCAATGAAGAGAAGTATAACTTTTAGTGATCTTCAGTCTGAGGAAAAGTGTATCAGACGAGCATGAAAAGTTCCATAAACAAGAACAAAAAATTCAAACAGAAAATATGATAGAGGTTTTTGTTCATAGAAACGGGTTTAAAAAAACCTCATTCATATTTGCAACATGTTTTACCAGTGAAGATAAATATAACTTTTAGTGAACTAAAGTCCAAGAAAAAAGCATATTAGACAAGCGCTAAAAGTTCCAAATAAAAAACAACAAAGTAAAATGGAAAATTTGGGAAAGGTATTTGGTCAAAATCATTTTTTGAGGAAAAAACCTCCTTTCAATAATTTAGGAGAATAAAATCATTGTGATTCTTGTTACAAAAAATCAAGGAGAAGATTTGGGATCAAATCTTCCTAAAACAAGTCAGATCAGACTTTGACTCTAATAACACATCTCTATCCATATTTTGTGGAGATAGAGATCTTAGTTGTTAGGATTAGAATAAAGATAAGATCAGATTGTATTTCCTAAAATAATGAGTTGGTTGGATGCATGAAATATAAATGCAACCTTTCACACTCAGATATGTAATTTTTACTACCAAGAAATGAATCTGTTCTTTTCTCTCCAATATTTTGTAGTTCTGAGTTAAGACCTCGAAGCATGGTTTAAATCCTCTTCCAAAGAATGAGATGACATTTCATTCTAAGGAAGATGGATATGTATATTTGTGTTTTTATTTTGTAATAATTTTTTTTTAATTTATTTATCTATAATTATCCTCTTGTTTTGTTCTTCTTCTCTTTGTATTGTAACATTCAGTTTGTTGTAAACCTGTAGGTTTTTCATTTAATTTTGCTTATTTCCAATTCAGCAATTTCAATTTATGAAAGTGTGTTTTATTCCTGCAATTGTGATTTCCTTTATGCAAGTGTGTTTAGATTTCTACAAGTGTGCATTTAAATTTTTGCATGTGTGCTTTTAATTTATGTAAGTTTGGATTGTGTTTAAGGGAGATACTTTCTAAAGATCTTCATCTCTTAATACATAAAGCCATCAGACACTAGCCCTGGATTGAAATTATTAATGGTGAGGATCGATGAACCTCATCAATGTCTCCCTTTAACCAACTCCCTAGTAATGGAATAATGTGCTCTTGATGCAACATCTTGCATAATTCCTTTAGATCATCAACATTCGACTAACAAGTCTCATTTTATTTCTTCTATTCCAACTTGCGCGACTATTCCTTTAAAACTTATATTTCACCCTACAAATTTATGACTATCTCCATGGTTTCCTAATAAACCTCCTTCTGATGTGTAGGGTCTAGATATTTTACATTTAAAACCTCCTCCTTAGTAATGGTAGGCTTTTGTTGCAATGTTTCTCTGGTGCACGCAACCTCAACGCATGTAGTAATATACCTGTTGTATTCTAACCATCCCTATGCCCTTGTTCTCTTATCTTTTATTCTTACTAAAATGTTCATATAAATTTGGGCACTCTTCATAGTTATGATTCTTTTTGGAAAAATAACAAGTAACGTTTTGAGGACACTTGCACTTGGAATGGTCAAGAGATCCACACGTATAACATGTTCTATGAGGTAACACACCTCATCCACCACTACGTCCTCATCCTATGAATCCAATATAGTATCCTCGACCTCTTCCAAATCCTCCTTCAAAGATCCATTTATTATGATCATAAATCCCTTGAGTGTAATCATGATCATGGTGCTCACCTTTTTCCTTAGAGTTATTCACAACCAATCCAGTTTGTCATACACCAATATTAATGACATCATGGATCTAATCAATGAACCTACGATCTTTAGTATTGTGAGTTGTGGGACAAAAAATATTACAATAGTAGGACACATTCTTCCTTATGGTATGTTGCAACAATGGGAAGTGGCTTTCATCATGGTCTAAATGACATATCTCACAATAAAGTAACAAGGAGTGCACCGATTTGTAAGAAAAAAATATCCTTAGGATGCACCTCTACTTCATAATCTATGCACCATATTCTAGTGTGTGTCTCATGTGTTGTATTGGTTGATAATTTCTCTAACTATTTTGCCATTACTGTAATTTAAGCTTCCAATAATGGGCTCATTCTAGTGCCTATTCTCTTGAATACCTCAATGTGAAAATTTGCTTCAAACACCTCATGCCAGTCTATATAAGTCTTATGTCAGAGTTCCCTCCTAAAAGGCATGATCAAACCTCCGATGAACCACTTTACATGACGAATTACATGGATATCATAAGATAGTTTAGACAAGAGTGTTTTGAAATGAGCATCATATTCACGAACACTCTGAGTAGTGTCATGCTTGATATCCTTGAACACACTTATACTTTTCTGCTCAGAACTCAAGGATATTAATTTGTTTTAATAAAAGCATCTCGTAACGCCGTATAATAAACACAAGTCTAATCAAAGTAAAAAATCTTGTACCAGTTGTGTGTGCATCCCTGCAACATACTTACAAACTAACTAGCCTTGCTTTCTGGAGGTGATTCCTTTCATGTACCATAGTATCTCAAACATATGAACATGCTCAATAAAATATTCTATTTCCCTATACTCTAGGAGATGAAGTGACATCTCCATGTAAATATTTTGGGGATGGTGAGGACCATGACCACCAGATTCATAACCTCTTGTGTTACCTCTGCCTCTAGATCCACCAAATCTGACTAAACCCCAAACTACCTATGCTTCTTGATCCTCCCCCTATAATATGAATTGAACTGGAGGATGCACTACCTTGTGTCCCAATAGTGGTGCTAAACTCAACTCCCACAGTCTGTAAAGTTGCACTACTCCCAAATGTGAGTCTAAATTTTTATGTACACCTATGTTCTGTGCCAACAATGCACCTAAAAAGGTACCTCCAACTAGACCTCCAAATAATAAGGAATACATCTGCCAAGCCATAAAGGTACTTTATATTTTATTTACTCCTAAACTTGTCAATAAGTCACATTATACCTCTTGTTTCTCTACTGCCCAAACTAGCTTGTTGACTACTAGTTATACTAGAAACTGGAAAACTAAGTGCAAGGGCTAGGTTGCCAGGTAGACTCAGATGCATGCTCGTAACCCATGTTTTCTCTACTAGTGTTCTTTCATAAGAGGAAGATGAGGGCTCCCTATCATGCTTCCCCAAATGCGTAAGTTCCATATGCTTTGGCTCCATGTCCTTTATATGAGCTTCAAATCCTTCACGATCCATCTCTCTCCACAATGCCATATGTTCTGTAACCTTTCTCTTCTTCTCTAAATCCCTCTTGTGTGCCTCATTTAACTTAAGCTTCCTTTATTCTCTTTTCCTCTCTACATCCAAGTGTTCTATCCTTCACCACACCTTCTCCTGCACCCACACGTGATGGGGTTTAGATGGCCATCCTCTTCTCTTCTAAATTCAAGGTTACCATCAAGATCTTGATTGCTAGTAGAATTCCATGTAGATATGATCCCTTGCGATAATGCAAAAAATAAAAACTCAGCTGCCTCCAAACAAGAGTAAGTGGAGATTGAGTACTCTAAAATATAACTATTTAGAACACCACAGAACCAAGTATCCACAGTGCACGTCCAAATCAGATCAACATCATAAGGGCCTAAAAATTTTCTTACATCCATAAAAGTGTACAAAACCTTCAATTCCATTTATATGCATAAGCAGCCAGGTACTCATATAGCTTTATGGGAAAAATATAAAAGAAGCTCTCATATAAGTAGTCATACATATTCTTCTCAACCAAAATACATGCATCAAACTCAGATCCAGTGTTGAATCTTGAGTGTATTCTTATTCCAGATCTACTATCCACTCCTCAACACTTGCAATGGTTAAATGATACGTCTTGATCATGTAACATCTTAAAAAATAGACAAGAAAGAGGTCCCGATAACAAAACCAATTATGCAACCTATAATTCATTGTAAATGACTCAGACATGCTAACACATCACTCAGCCTAAGTTGAGTACTCACCTGAAGCACGCAAAGGCACCAGGTCCCTCTTTATATTTTCTTGTATAGAATGTTAGCATGATAGTGAAAATTCATACTCAAATTCATAATCAATAGTAAACAATCCACATTCCATAAACTAGATCTATATCTTAAAATATATAAAATATGAACTAAACGATGACTATAACAATATTTACCATACAAGAACCAGTTTCAGTCATGTTCAACACCATTATCTGACCAATATGACTCATTGTATTAAATATTGTAAAACAAATAATCTTCATTCATTATAAAGGAATCGTCATGAATCATGTGCGTGACAAAATTGACATCACAACTCTACAATAATTAACACTTTTTAGATGTACAAATAAATAAATATATATAGGGGTGGGGACTTGTCCATTCACCACCCATGAACTATCTCAAAATAGGCCACATGCTAATAATATCCATGTTCCTTTACAAAAGGATGAAAAACATGCAAGTTCTCTATCAATAGACTTCCTATAGTTAACTCTGAAGTAGAAATCCTATTATTAGCCTAAACTATACATGGTGCTCGACTGATGCTTGTTCCCAAAATACCCTTACATGGACCACAAGTCTTCATGTATTTGTGTTCTTAGCACACTAACTCCAAACATAGCCTTAACAACATAAACGACTAAGTCCTAATCCTGAGCACTTCAACCATATTGTAGCGTCGCGCACACTTATAGTGTTCTACATTCACACGCCCAAAACTTAGCCCCTTTTTTTCCATCCAACAAAGATGTATCATCTAGCACCACCTATTTTATATGGTCCTTCATTCCTTTAGAATTGGGTTATGTAGCTTTTTGTGTCTTTCAATGTCTTAAATATGCATTTCTCTATTAAATAATTAATTTTCTCATAATATAGAAACCATATGTAATTTGTTGAATCATGGAAATACACTAACTGTGGTTAGAATACCCTATTACAAGGTTAGTTTTTGGGTTGAAGCACATTCATGGACCATGGTACTACTATGAAGATTCCTAAAACCACACATAGTTCTCCACCTAGCATATAACACGTATATGAATGAATTTAGTTGAAAATTTGAACCATATTGATAATGATTTATAAAATTGTGCTCTTGCTAAGACTTGGAAGTGGGGATCTTGGTATGATTTTAGTTTAGGGAAGCTACACTCCTTGACCTAGTTGAGTTTTTAAACATTATATTAGTGTCTTCCCTAATTGAATTACATCAAATTTAGGGAGATTAGAGACCCTTGAGTACCTTTTGTATGTATTTTCAATGAGTGTCTAAGTGATTTCTATGTTGGTAAATGAGGTAATTTTATGTTTCTTATATAGGGTTCCAAAGGTAATCTATCATAATAAGGCTCACCTATAAAGATGAAAAGACACAAAAAATGATAAAGCTTTAAAAACATAGTTATAAAATGTATCAATGTAGGACCATTTAGGTCGGCTAGGACTACATTACACAACTAGAATGAAACATGTAATTTTATATAGAGAGGAGATAAGTGAAATTTTAAATTCACATATTGGAAATTATATTTTGAAATTTGATTTATGCATTAACATACAACTATTTTTACACATAGGTTTATTAAAATGATAAATATAGAAAAGGAATGACAACATGTATTGAGTGGGACTAGGGTGTAGGTATTTGTCTTAGTCAAAAATCACTATTGCAATAATCAACGTACAAAGGAGAAATACCAAATTTTAGTTTATACAAACATAATGATTACATCACCATGATTTATGGGAATAGAGTTTGTCCTCAGACATACTTGAATTTTATTTTTTTAGTCCAACTTTATATTTACATTGTGCCACGGTGCTTTCTTGGCCATGTGAAATGGTTGAGAACATAGATTTGTGTAATGAAACATTATTTATGGGAGAATCTTTTCAATTTTATGCACAATGGATTTTTGAAATATATATTTTTGCTTTGTGCATCACACTATGGACTCATCTATCCATATGAAATTGAATATTATCCTCTATAAATGAAAATAGAAGAGAATTAATTAAAATTAAACACAATCAATTTAGGAAATGTGATGAATACCTATAGTGTACAAAAATGTTTACACATGGGTTTTTTGATCTTTGCGAGAACAAGAAGTGCATGTGGAAATTCATTGTATTTATTGTGCATGTATATGAAATGGATTGTGCAAATTCAAGGGAAATAATCGAGGCTTAAAATTTTATCCCAACATTTATTTCACTGAAATTGCATGCACGGTAATTTTGGACCAACATTGGTGTTCAAGGGAAAAAGTGTTTTAGGCATGGGATTATGTAAAATCATAGAACAAGATTGTACAATATTGGGTGATAGAACTGTCACGAAGTAGAAAGGGGTAACAATACTCTTAGTTACTAAATATAATTATTTAAAAAATGTTTTTGAACCAGAGTAGACAAAACTATAATTAATATTGATCATGCCTACTACAAAGGTTGAAAGGGAACCAATTATCATTGTGTGATGTATTTTCATGATGGTCTCCATTTAAAACAATTATTGTGAATCAATTATATATGCGTTCCCATTTAAATTGTGTAATTGTAAAAAAGTCTTTACACAATAGGAAATAGAAATATTTGTGAAGAACACAAAAGGTATAGTGTGAGAGGATCATGTGGGAAAATATAACAAAGGCATACCAAGATGTTGTAGATAAGAATAACATAGAAGATGACAAAAGGTTGGGAGAAAAAATTTGTAATATCTTGAGAAGGGCCAAGGGGTTCCATGATTTCACATAAGAAATTAGTGTCATGTTGCTGGGAACAACAATTAGTTCAATGAGGTATTTTAAAAAAATTATTGTTTGGCATGGAAGAGTATTTCTAAATAGATAATATGACTTAGTTTAAAATTTTGGAAGAAAATAGCTTATAGGTTTTATATTAAATGTATTTTTGGGAACTCTAGGATTTCTTTTCAATTTTTAATAAATTTTAATAAACCTTCATTGATTAATTTTCATCACTAATTTTTAATAAATTTATAAAAAATTATGAAAATATTTACAAAAAAAAATATGAGCTAATAACATCCAACTTGTAGATGCAATATTTGAACCATGTAGCATTACAAAATAATACTCCATAGGGTAGTTATTTTGTTATTATGGAGTCATTTTATCTTTCTTTAGACAACAATAAAACTCCCACATGCTTACATTCCTCCTTTTTGACTATTTTGAGATCCTTTTTTTGATCGCTTGAGAGAGGGAAGAATGTGGTATGTTCTTTCCACAAGCACGAGTTTAATTCTCTCTATAGGAAAATATTCCAATCAACAACTCCCTAAAAAAAATGCAAACAACTCAATTTTGATCTATTTTACACTTTTTTTGAATAAAATATTGTCTGTATGCTCTTTAGGATGGTTTCTTCTTCCTAAGGACGAGAGAAAAAAATGATTTTTTGTTGTTTAAGGAGATTTCACATTGAAATAGTGTTGTCTTGGAAAAAGGGTTTTATGAGGCTCAACATCTTATTTTATTTTCCTAAAAAATTACTTTTTTCCTCCTTCTAACCTTATTACACCCATTTTAACATTATGATTTTTTATGTTATGGATTTAATAAACACTAGAAAGGAATGTAATGATTGTAATAGGGTTTATTTTTATTTTTATTAAGGGTAAATAGTTTTGAAGGGACTATACCCTGTATACAAAAAGGGCTCAAAAGCCAGATAGTAAAATATGAGAGAAGCAGCCCAGAGAATGGCAAAAACAGTCAACCAAGGAAGGCTCAAACAGCAAAATATTACAATATAGGAGAAACTAAACGTACAAAGATCTAGAAAAAAGAAGGCAAGATCAAAAAGAAACCAAAAGAGAAACAACAAATAAAGATTATTCTGACTAATCAACTATAAAGATTAATAATATAATATCATAAAAACACATTAATACTTGCATCAACTATAAAGATTAATCATATAATATCATAAACACACATTAATACTTGCATCCTCTAATAGAAATATGATACACGCTAAAATACATAAGGGGAGATATGTAGTTAGCCATACAAAGTGATGGTAAAAGAGATATGTCTGCATAGACAAAAGAGTCTTTGAGTGGAGAGATTGAACATACTTTACCTTTAATATTGAGACTTAAAATTACCCTAGTACAATATTTTACAAATCGATCAAGATACATATTATGGTCATACACCTTTGGTATGGTCTTGGACCTCATTGGAAGTGAGATTTGCAATGTTTTAGGTCCTTCAGTAGCATATACATGTTTTTCATTATAAAACTATATTTTTGCATAGTTCTAAAATCACGTGTAATCAACTATATCATGCAAAAACCCTAACCATGGGTGGAAGATCCTGTAAGAATGTTAATTTTTTGGTTAAATTTCAATTCTTACACTACCTATATCAAGAGTAATCTAAAGAGGCATTAAACCATGCATAATTCTCTACCTAACATGTCAAACATATATGATGCATGTGGTTGGAGACTTTAACTAATTTGATCCTAATTGGTGGATTTTTTCTCTTACTAATACTTTGAAGTAGGGAACTTGGTGTGCTTGGAAATGAGGGAATCTATATTCCTTTCCCTAGATGAGTGCTTCAAAAATATATTAGTAAATTTCCTAATGTATGTTAATTAGGTTTTGGAATATTTAGGGAGCCTTGAGTGCCCTCTACAAGTGTTTTAAATGATTTTTCTAATAGAGTCTGATTATACCAGGTGAGTAAATGAGGTGATGTTAACTTGCTTATATAAGGTTTTGAAAGAAAATATTCATGATAAGGATTCATTGGGAAGATGGAAAACCAAAAAATGATACTAAATAAAAATAACATTAGAGGATATATCAATATAGGAATATAGAGGTTTTCTAGGGACTATATTATACAGCTTGATGATCTGAATTGAGGTAGAACTTGTTGGAAATTACACTCAAAAGGGTGCTTAATATGTTAAAAAAATCAATTTAGAATGATAGAGCTCCATAAAATACTAATTTATTGCAATTCCAAATGTATAGAAAATGGAAAAAATCCATAAGAGATATGTATGTCGAGATATATCTCTTTATTTAAAAGAAGTTTCTTTATTACTACAAAGGAGAGTATGAATATATTTCTAAAAATGGAATATGAAGGGTATTTAATGGGAACAAAAAAGTCATCATACATGGAGATCATGCATATCCACCTTAGAGATGGATCAAAAAATACATATGTTGAAAAATTTGAAATATTTCATATTAATACTATAATTTTATTCATTGCCCCTTGTTTGGGTCATATCTCCTAGCCTGTTTCCTTGAAGTAAAAACCTCAAAAAAATTTGGAAAGAAAAAAAATAATGATTTCATTAAATTTAATTAGTATCCCATATTTTGGGTTCAGATCTATACTTTGTAACTATTCCTAATGTTTTTCTTATCCAAGAATGGTGGAAAGTATGGATAGAGAAACTCAACATCAGAAACTATATTCAACCTAAGGTATGGTGGAACATTAATCTCAAATGCATTCATACCAACCTCTTTTATGATGTTGTATGACCATATCATAAAAGTAAAGTTTCTTGTATGATCCCTTTAGTATCTATTTCTGTAAATGTAGGCATACCTTGACCCCCCACACTTAGAATTGATGAGGAACTTGATGGGCATCATGATGTTATTTTTACTTCCTGATAGTTCATTATGTAATCTCATGACCATGTTGTTGAAATTTCAAATTCATTCCAAAAACTTGGTTTACCTTTTCCACTTCCTTATGTGTATGGGAATATTATTCTTCAACATAAAGGGTTGTGCTACATTAATGAGAGCCCATAGAAGGAATCCAATACATACATGAAATAGGCTATATCATATGGATCATTAAAGGGATTAGTTATAGCTATGCTTTGACATACACAAGACTCTAATCCCATGAGTGTGGATGTTTAGAGTTATACATATGAATAAGATGCATGATCATGTGATTGACCGCCTTTATTTTTCCATCAATCTAAGGGTGGCTTGTAGTGGAAATGTTTAGTTTTGTGTCCATCATGGGAGAACATTGTAGATAAGAAGCTCCACAAAAATTTAATTATATATGTATGAAAACATATATTTTTGGAAGGCCAAAATGATCCTAAACATGCTCATAGAATATATTTATAATTTTCCACTCATATTATCTTCTTCTACTTGGTGGAAGGGAAACCTACCATGAAACCTTTAATATAGAATCAACGATGTTCACGATACTATCAAAGTGGGTGTAAATTCCCTTATTTTGATTACATGTGTTAACAAATGCATATGGTTTATAGGACCTAATATTTCTAGTAACATCATGATAAATATCTGACCAATAGAAATTGTACATTAATTGTCTCTACTGCAAAGTGACCTACAACCCAATTATAATGAGTATCCCAAATAAATCTCCAATGCTCCCCTAGAGGAACACAAATGTGTCCAATGTGGAATATAATAAATTCATGTAAATAATAATATGGATTAATTTTATCATCCCTAAGGCCATAATATATGTTAGAATACTTATATTCATGTTCACACATTTGAGGAAAATCTAATGTCTCATACTCACATGAGTCAAGGTTTATTGTTAGAGAAGTGATTGTGGGATGACTCAAGTAATAAAAAAATCATTTAACACTCCCTTTTTGTGTAGTATTTCAAGATGCAGCTACTTTAGATAGGCAGAGACCTTTGATGATTCTCATTCTAATACTTTTGATAGGTTTTCATGATTTTCAAAAGCCTATGATTTATGTGTATGATAGTTTATTTTCCTAAAATGTAATCCTTTAAATATATACAGCCTAAATAATGGCATAAAACTTCCATGTCATATGTTGGGCACCTAGGATCTATTTCATAGAATGTATCATCATCGTATGACACTAATTTCATATTTTGGGTGAGGATTACACCAAGTGCATATCATAAAGAATATGTTTATATCTCAAGTGACTATTGTAGATGTAGCAATACCAAAACTGGTATTGGGTAGAGTCTTTCCTTCATTCACAAAAATTCATTCTATTTTGAATATTTCCATATGAACTTTATCTTTCCTCCTAAGTGTGTCGCCTGATTCGAAAGGCCATGCGATGTGATAAAACCCAATTATAAACATGTGATTTAAGTTTAATAGTATGAATAAAATTTAGAGTTCAATGAGTGTCTTTGGTGCCAGGTAGTCTTAGATGATAGGGATCATTGTTTGGTTCCACATGTATGATTCCCTTGCTGATGAAAAATCCCAAGTATTGGATACTCTCCATACCAAAGTAATAATTTTCTATGTTGTCATAGATCGTGTGGCTAACATAAGGTATATAAGATCCTATTTAACATGTTGAATGTTCTCCTCCCATGTCTTACTAAATAAAAAATGCTATCTAGGTACATGACCATGAATTAATTAATGGATGGCCTCATGATAAAATTCATCATCCTCATGAATGTTGTAATTGCATTTGTGAGAAAAAAGTGATGACCAATTTTCTGAACAAGATTTGAATTTAATTTTCCAAACATCTGCAAAATCAATTAGAATATGGTGGTATCATGACTTTTAGGTTGATCTTCATGAAGAAATTAGTTCTCTTGAACTGGTCCATGAGATCATCAATATTTTGAGGTGGGTATTGGTTATTTACTATGATTTTGTTCAAGGATAAAAATAAAATGCAAAGACACAATGTCCAATATTTCTTTCAGGAAAGAATAATCAATCTTATGTAAGGTGATGCACATGGTCAAATGTTACCATTTTGAATCAAATCCTAAATTTTATTCTTAATATCTTCATTATCAAGTATTGAGTGCATGTAAAAGCACCTATTAAGGAGTGGTGTTATAGGGAGAAAGTCAATTGTATGTTTCAAATGGAAATATAAAATAATACCTATTAGTGGTATGGATACATTTTTGTATTCATATATAATTGAATCCATTTACTTCTACATATGTTGTCATGGTGACACTACTCTTAATTTTACCAAAACATTTTTTCTTTATCATGTGTGATTTTAAGTAGGAAAAAGGTCCTAGTTTAAACAAATAAACATCCACACCTACTTTACAATCATCAAGGATATTAATTTAATAGGGGATACTTTAGGATGTAGTAGTTCTAATGACCTAGAATGATGATAATACTCCAAGTCCTACCCTCATAAACATCATGAAAATCCCACATGTATGAATATCTAAAAAGTACATCACAAACATCCAATGGTGAAACATAACATACCACTATATATTTGAATGGTTTGATCAAATAGGGAAGGTGAAACTATCAAATCACACAGAGATATCTTTGATTGACCCCAAAACTAAAGTATGTTTGTAGGTGAGGAATCATTACAAAATTTATCATTTTTACTATTATTAAAAATATCAAATTCTTTTGAATAACGTTATGCAAAATAAAGCAAAGTTTTGTAACATTTAATCACATCTATGAGTGAAATAGAAATTCTACATCCTCTTTTATTGGGTATACTATTCATATAGTGGAAAAATTTATATCTGGATCTACATCCATGATAAAATTTTCTTCCTCATCTATACATTTTTTCTTTGCCCGAGAATTAATATAGTATAAAGAAAAAATTGAGGAATTCATCAATGCACATGGTACTAAGTCCCTTCACTTAAATATGGGGATGATTCTATTTATTAAAAGATGGAAAAATATACAATGAACTATCTCTTACGGTGGTGAAAGGCCATGGAATGTGTAGAAACACCCTTATTGTGACTACAACAATATATGTGTGAGAGAGGGGGGAAATAAGGTAATTGACAAGAGAAAAATGCTGAGGATAATTGTATTAATGATTTGAAACCATATTTCATGTACAATTTAGAGAAATTTGTGATCTCAATTAGAAGACGCGGGAAAACACATGCAATTTTATATAAAATAAAAAAAGGGATTGACACAAATTTCAACTATGGATTTCATTTAATTTCAATAGGTATAAATTCCTTATGTCTTTACGAAATCACCATACAATTAGGTGAGTGAAAAGAGAGAGAATGGAGAAAAATTGCTAAATAGGAAATATAAGAATTACAAATACTATATATAAAGAAAAAATGACACTTTAGACTGGAGAGGAAACTCCAATATATAACCATAAAAAGTGACCTTTCATATTCCTATATGAAATCTCATTTTATTTTTTACAATAAGAGACTTCTCCTTATTTTAAGAAAGGTGATTTTACAAAAGTGGAATATGATGTAACTTTCTTTAGGTTTCAAAAAAGTGCATCCCCTAATGAAGAATTATAAATCACTTAAGTTACTTTTTGAAAAATATTTTCCTTCATGAGAGAATAAGAAAAAGGTAAAAAAGAAGAAGAGGTTAAGACATCATTCTGTGGATGGATTACATAAATATCAAAATATATGTTGCATTGGAGAAATCCTTAAACCTTTCACCATTTATTTAAACCTAGATACTACTTAGAGAACTTATCTTTCATGGGGAATGATGGTATTTATAATAGTATCAAGTTCGTGATAAACTACCCCTTGAATTATCATACAATGTTCAAGCCATTTTAGGATATTTTGAGTTGCATCAGAAATGTATCCTCATATCTAGGTATTTATGTCTTTGAGATAATAATCATAGGAATATGGATCGGATAATTCTCCTTTCATAATATTTTTAAATTACTCAAAAAATTCATCCAACGAAGCAAGATCAAAGTGAAATAAAGGAAACCTCATAGTGTTTAGGTGACCATTGATATTTTCCTTAATTTCTTCACCCTAGGTTAGATGATATGAATAATCCTCTAGGACCTCAGTAAGAGCTCTCATTTTCTACTCAATTTTCTTAATCCATGTTCATGAACTATTATCTTCTAGACTAAAAAATTGTTTCTTGTTGAGAAATAATTTGGTGTCGACAGAACCCATCTCACAAATTATTGGTAAAATATCATTCAAGTGGTCAACTTCCTTCTTGGTTATTGAGAAAACATCTTGAACTTTCTTAGTATACAAATTTAATACCTTGTATACTTTAATAATCTCAGGGATAAGATCACAACCTTTTTTTAAAAATGGGGTCAATCCTTGCTTCGATTATCCTTCATATAGTTTAAAATCATGAAACTTCTTGAACAAGATGTGGGTCAAACTTAAATACTAGACTAATTGACTTGGAAGGAATAAGAGGAGGAACCTTAAGGTCCAAGAAGGTTTTGAAAAATGATTTTAATGCAGTCACCTACATTTATAATTTCTCTTGAGTTACTTCACCTTTCCTTGTTTGAGAAACCAACTTGGAAGGCTAAAGCTATTTTCTCAAAGTTGTGAATGTCTTATTTGGAACCTAGATATACAAAAGGACACCTATAAATCTCATATTCAAATATATAATTTTTTTAATTTTTATTTATCCATCCATAAAAAAATAAAATCAATTAATTCAAATCCTTCAATGTAATATTCATGAGTTGAGAAGTCATATTTTCCTTCTGGAGATTATGTGCAAGTTTCAAAAGCTCAAGATAGATATCAATCATGGGAATATTTTTTATTTTATAAAAGTACATTGATGATTATTTAGAATATATTAAAGCTATTATCTACAAAAAACAATGCCCTTTGATTTTTCATGGATGAATGGATGAGAAATCAATGAATTTAGGTAACATGGGATTAGATCTCAAATTGTGGGACTTTCTACTTGATACAAACCTCCAACGAAGGTTGGTTAATTTACCTAATCATAATGCTATATTACTCATATAGTTGGAAATAAAATTATCTAATCCTATTATAAAAATAAAAGGGACTAGAGGAAGAGGGAAGTACATAAAAACTAAAAATCCTAGTCTAAAAGAGGTTATAACACCAAGAAAAGGGGAGGAGATACTTTAATGAGGGAAAAGGGAGAAGAAAAATGGATAAGGTAGACGTGTCGAACGTGAGTGAAACAAATACAAAAAACATTTTACCTTATATTCTCCATGAGACATAATCAAATGATCCTAAAAAGGAGAAATGTATGCACCAAATACCACAACAAGAATGGAGAGGTAAGGAAATGCAACAAAATATAAGTCAGGTTTGAGAGATACCAAAAAACAAAGATTTTATTGCTTTTAATGTATGCACAAACCATTACATGTGAAGGAGAATGAAGAAGAACACATTCCAAAGCTCAAATGAAGGATTGTAAATCACATCTAATATGGAACAATTTTGACAAAGTTCAATTACAATTTAGAATATCCCCCCCCTTCACAAATTAGATATTTTACAGTATATAAGATGGGAAAGAGAGAGGATGGAGAAAAGAGGGAAACTAATATTTCCACCTACAACCACCAAAAATATGTAGTAAATGT
Source organism: Taxus chinensis (assembly GCA_019776745.2). Lineage (NCBI taxonomy): Eukaryota > Viridiplantae > Streptophyta > Pinopsida > Cupressales > Taxaceae > Taxus > Taxus chinensis. The sequence continues at coordinate 653,361,973 of CM034148.1, forward strand.
TTTAAAAAATGCATGGGAAACCCTTATAAGACCATTTCCCTATGATAATTTTCTTGTTTTAGAAGAAATAAACACCATACCTCCTCAAATGTCATTTTTGAGCTACCTAGAACTAAATATTTTAATGGTAGGAATAATTTCATATTTTTCACCCACCTACCCTCATCTAAATTAAAAAATCTAGTTTTTGTGGCATAGAGGATACTACGAGATTTCCAAAAGTACTAAGTTTTTGAAATCTAGAGCAATTTGTCAAAAGATATAGTCATTTGAAGTTAAGGGGTTTGGGATGGTCGTGACTGGGTTCCATATGGACCTTCATAGTTACATTAATTTTTTTGTTTCTATCGAGGGTGGATTGTCTGATCAGAGAGCTCATGGAACTATGGAATGGTTCCCCTTTTTTCTCTGCACTCACCCTATCTGCATTGGTTGCTGATTTATGTCTTGGGAAAAGAATCAGTATTTGGGTAGAATTATGGAAAAGTTCCATTTGTTCCATTATTTTTGACATGGTCCTCTTTTCTCGTAACTCTTTTTCCCTGCTTTGCTACTTGTTAGTTCCTGGAAGTGCTTAGTTGGTTGACTCACTTGATTAGAGAACCATCATCCCAAAGGAACTATTCTTCCATTTTTGTTGAGACCTGATTTATCCACACTACACTACTCCCAACCTCTCACGTAGCCAAATTGGTGATGTGGGGAACTCAAAGCCTTTGTGAACCGTTACACTTGTGTTGAAAAGCCCAATATGTCCACAATACACTATTCTAACTGCCAATTCCCTTTTTTTTCGTCAATGTGACAATTCAGGGAAGTTAAAGAACACGTGAACTATTCCATCTCTTACTCCTAGACCTAATTTATCTCCAATACACCCCAAAAGACCCAATTATTTATTTTTTTGGCTAAGTATGGAAATGCGGATCTCAGAAAGGAGGAAAGGAATGTATGCAACACTTATTTTCTCTATTTTTTATCAGTTCATACTTTCCCAAGTCTAAATGAATATGAAATTTATCAGAATGAGCTAAAGAGGGGGATTTTGGATAACAAAACCCATGGGAAAAAATGACATAAGGTGGGAGATGAGGCATGAATCAATAGACTATCTGTAAGAGAAACGAATACCTAGGATCAGACCTAAACTAGAAGTGGTTCTCGATCACTATCTATTTGATATTGCAATTGTATCCAAATGGACTAGTTAGTTGATTACATGATGTGATTTGGATACTTATAACTATTCCTAGTTTGAGAAAAAAAATTCTCTTATTTCAAGAGTATATTGGTCAACCCTTTTGACCATCAATTTCCAATGGGGAGAATTAATTTCAAACACTAGAGATATTTATTGGGGAAGTTACCTTATTGGAGGGATGCTTTCATTCCTAGAAAATATTTGTGCTATGACATAAACCTTATTCCCTGATTTCTTAGACTACCTAATAGAAGGTGGAGTTATATAGTGTTTCCCAAGAGAGTTGCATTCATACAAATTTTTGAGAAACCAAATTTTTTTACATGTGAAGAGTTTTTGTAGTATAAACTAGGATATTAATAGGCTCCATAACTAACATGTTCATAGGAGGGAGAGGTTTGAAGCATTTGGACACTAGAAATTTAGGTTCAAAAAAATCACTATCATCATCCATTATATCCTCAATGACCCATTCAAGATGATTTTATTTCATTTTTTATACTTCCATCCTTAAGAATTCTCATTACCTAAATTTTATCTCACCATCACAATATTACTAATAATATTCTATTTTAGGATATTGAGAAATTCTAAGATTCTTGTGTTTGACTCCCATTTATTGTTTACTATGAAATTATTTCATGGAAGAGTAATTATATAGATTGAATGGACTCAGGTAAACCTAAATGTTGAATTTATCCACTAAATTCCTACAAGAGTAAATACCCATGTGATTTGGAAATATTAATCCTTTCTTTTCTCTTTCACAACATTTAAGGTGTAATTTGGGAAACTATTAACATAACTTGATGAGGGCATAGTTATTGTGTGGATATAGAGGAAGCTTCATGGGTGCATCATTAATTTCTCTTACATGGATGTATGAGAATTTCTTGAAATATGTGAAATGACTCTTGTACTTCTTGATCAACTCACAATATTCCAATGTAAATATACAATTTACATTCCATTCCATTTTTACTCTTAGGTGCATCACAAAGACATTGTTAATTCAGGTGTAATGCCTCTTATACTACCTTAAAATGAGCTATGGATATACTTTGTTTACTAGAGCACATGTTTGGGGATTTCTTTCAAGAGAAAATACATGCCACTTTTTTGAAGCATCATTGTTATACATCAAATAGGAATTCATTGTGAACTTCTTCTTCTGTTTAAATCTTATCAGCTAAGAAAGTAAATTGTCAATGATTATTTGACTATAGACAATATTATGAGTTTCTTCATTATAAATAAGGATAAATGGGACATCCACAAAGATAATTAATTATTGGATGTCTCTCCCATTAACCTACCAAGAATTACTATGCATTCAAATATTTTCTCGATGAAATTAATAGAAAAGAGAGAGAGAGTCTTAGGAAGGTCTAATAAATTATAAGATGTCTTCATCAAGTTTTGAATCATTACTCATAAGAAAGACTCCTTTCTTTCCCAATCAAGAAAAGAATATTCCTTTCTCAATATCATTGCATTCTTAGGTTTTGGGATATACTAGAATTTATAAATTCCCTCCAAATATATGATAACAATGATGGATCCATAATCAATTATGATGGTTTGAATCTCTGGTTCATAGTTTTGGGCATAACTGAGAAAAATTCTAGTCTTTGAGAGCCAAGGGGATGCCAAAATATTTTACGAGTCCACTTTGTAATATTGTATCAACTAGTACAATGTGGGTTCTTTCTTCCAATATATGTTTCTCGTCCTTCAGATCCATGTGCTCTACATTATTATCTCTGATACTAGGATATTTTGAGACTATGAACAAAATGTGTTCATATATGGAATAATGATACTTCATTTTGTGAATATTTTTCATTAGAGGATTTGGGAATACTAAGGGAGAATGGAAAATAAAGAGGAATGTTTTATTCCTTTAATTTATGTGTATTCAGGGTTTTAAATGATGTATTTCATTTCTAATATTATTTGGATCATTATGAGAGGAAAACATATTTGAATCAAATGAGAATAAATTCATTGGAATTATGTTTCCAAGAGGAAGAGATAATCTAATTTTCATGAGTATTTCTCATCGTAAATGCTAAGAAACGTTAAAAAAATTATATTGTTAGGTTGTGTGTTTTTGAATGGGTTTTATTTAGCAAAAGCAAACCAAAACTCATGAATCAAATTTCTCCACTTTATTAAATAAGGAATAAGTAAATCTAGAGGAACTTTGTAAGAGAACTCATGGAGTATGTATTATGGGATTTGTCCTTGGATTTTGCAAGTAATGAACATATGATTTTTTAAAGAAAAATGGAGAACAAAGTATTTATACAACATAAAAATTCAAGTGAGAAGATTAAAAAACACCTTTGTCACAACCATTGTATTTATATCAACTTAAAGGAATTTTCATGGGGGTAAAGTTTGCAAAGTTTTATGGAATTTTAGTTAGAGGACCTCAATATATGAGAAAAAGTAATTTTAGTAAACTAGGTCATCCATCTAGTTTTCATGTAGGAATGAGATGATTAAATGATGTATCATGGAATTGACAATATTTAATTTATCTTTTTGGATTTATGGTTTAGGGGAAAATATAATATTCTAAACATGAATTTAGTGGATGTCGGGTTCAGAATTTTCTCAAACAACCTTAAAAATGGACCAAATTTACATTCTCCAATCCAAAAGGGCACTCCAATCAGTTTGAGGTGAATTTATGAAGTGAAAAAAAGTGCATCGACATAATTGAGATCTCTAAAATGCACTTAGGCCTTTAGGGGTTGGAATTTTTCACCTCTTATTACCCAAATATTATAATTTTGAGTTGCTTTATGGGTTTCAGGTAGACCAAGAAGCATGAAGCATAATTATGATGGTGGGGAATCATAAAACACAATGAATTTTTTTAGATAAGATAAAAAGGTTTGGTTTTAAATGGGGACCAAAAAAACCCCATACAAAATAGAAGCATGTTTTGAAGCTAAAAACACCAACGAAGCAAAGGAGGTAGAGTCAAAGAAGATTGACAACCATGCCCCCATAAAATAGAGCCAAACTAAACAGTTTGAAAATTAACATCAATTTTTTGTAAGCTAAACCAAGATCGAAAACAAGAAAAAACAATAGAAAAGATAAGGGGCTGCAAAAATCCCACCATTAGTTATGAGTATCCCTACTTTGGGTTGTAAAGTTTGGACCACCATCTTTCAAACCAACCACTTTTATAATGAATCTGTTTAAAAATTTGACCTCTTGATCGTCAGTCTGAGTGCCACCACCTCCTCCTAAAACTTTCCCTGATTGTCATCCGTAACCATACCCGAGTTGTCACTAGTATTAGTATCATCATTGTTAGAAGAACTCAAACTCAATTTCATGTTGTTATTGGCCTCCTTAGAAGTAAACTAATTTTTAAAGCAGAGAAATCCATTTCTCTTGCATAAAATCATATTCTTGAATCACCTTAATGGTTATGTTCTAGGTTTCAATCCTTTGATGACAATATTTCAGCTCCTATATGAGGTTTATGTTTACAGTGAAAATGGTATCATTTGTGGACTCGACCCTCATCAGTCTGTCCTGCCAATCAGAAAAATCCCAATCCATGTCGTTGGAACTTTCCTCCAAATTCCTAATTCCCTTCTTGAGATTACACAAGGAATCTACCACACCCTCATCGACATCAATACATTTTTAATTCTTCTTTATTTTATTGAGGCAAGAAGCATGGATTTCTTTATTAGAATCCTTATCCTTGAATTGATTACATATGACAGGTTTGTTTCTTTAGACCAGAATAAGAATGATACCTTGGCGATGGGGGATATCCACCTTATTTTTCTTAAAATCCTTGATAGTCGAGAGGAGGGACCTATGGAGGAAAAATGCAAAGCTCATAATCTGGTCACGACGAAGAAAATTGAGGATAGATAGGTGGTGAGTAAAGATTTTATACAATTTTCCTTCAAGAGTAAGATAATTCATAATAACCAATAAGATGTCAGCCCATCTATCCAAAAGGTAGGTGTTAGCAAAACCATTGTCATAGGAAATAATATTTTCCCCAGCTTCAAAGAAAGTAGCAATTTCATGTTTCTCTCTAGATTTGTCTTTTAAAATTTTTAGACCATCAGTTTTTAACCTAGTGATCCCAAATATGGAATTCTCAAAGACATCAATATGAAACCCTCACAAAATTAATCTACCATCCTTCCAGGAAATCACAAAATCGACAAAAAGGTCAGGATCATTACCTTTTAGCTGACGAATGTATCTCGTGAGACCGCCTTTGTGCATTAATTTCCACAGAGCCACATCGTTCTTGAGGTGAAGAAAGGTATATGGTTCAGAATGAAAAATATCTCCCCCCACAAAGATAGTAAAGGATTTGATGTTTTTAACTTAGACACCAGAACTCAACTTATAGAAAATGGAGAAAAAACAAGTGAAATAAGAAAGAGTAGTTTTCCAAATAGGAAAATTCCTTTCACAACCCCAAGTGCATGAGCCAAGGGTGTTATCATAACACAACCTTCCACTTTGTGTCTTAATTTATGTGCTTATTAACATGTCCCCAAGGGATACATTTACCCATCCATGTCACCAACTCCAACATGGAAGTTCCTTTCTATACCAACGCATCCGCCGACTTTTTCCCATCATGGTACGTGTGTTGAATGACCACCTGTTCAAATGATGTGAGTATGGAATGTGCCTTCATTATCAAACAATTTATTTTCCATCCACATTTACTACTATCCTTGAGGGCATTAATAATGCACACCAAATCACCTTCAATGAATATATTTTTAAGCCCTAAGTCTTTAATCATCTTAACACACTAAATCATAGCTCTAGCTTCTGCCATGTTGTTAGAATGATTTCCGATGGGTCCTACATAGGATCCTAAACATATCTCACTATGATCTTGAATAAGACCCCCACCACTAGTCACTTTATCCATAACAAAGGCCAACCCATCAAAGTTGATCTTGAAACTTCCTTTTGGCAGTTTATTCCATTTAACATCTTGTTTCACCCTTCTCTTACTGGTGCTAGAGACTTCAATGTCCATCCTTTCAAGAATGTCCTCCTCCCACTCAGGGATAGAATGAACTTGATTGGGTTTAATAATATGAGTGTTTTCCTTGAAATCCTATGTTATTTTATCTAAATCCTTGCATAGCCTCACTGATTTGTTTTTAAATATCCTATTGTTGCATTCAATCCATATACCATGCAACACATGTGACAACACTAGTTTCTAAATTTTATTGAACATATCATTCTTAAATTTGAATCTCCCCTCTCAGGTAATATGGCCACGTCTCTCAAAAGGACCAATTGAATTTTTAAAAAGTAGAGAATCTTAGCAAAAACTTGAAATGAGAAAGGGAATTCTAGTAATAGGTGACTCATGAAATATTCATTTTCATTGCATAAACCACATATACTTATGATGATCATTCCCCTGCATCTGATTCTATCCACAATAAGGATATTACCTTTTATAACTTCCCAGAAGATTATATTGATCTTAGGGATGAGAAACTTGTTCCATACCTTCCTCCAAAAAGCACTTGGAACAAAGTTATCAAAGATTAACAAATAACCTAAATTAACTTCATAATCCCCAATATACGTGCTTCTCCAAATAATCTCATCCTAGAAACTATCTACAGGAATGTAGACATCTTTAATTTTCCTATTTAAATCATGAAAAGGTTGGATCTCACCTTGATAGAAAGAGGGGGGAGAAAAGGAATCCATCTCCGGTCATTGTCTCAATAGTTGTAAACCAGAGCTCTGCGCTCAATAGAAAGGAACTTCCAGATCTCACTCCATGGTCCTAACAATTTGAGAGAAAAATCCTCTATCCAACAATCCTTCAAGAATTTGATTTGAGACCCATCACCAAGGTTCTTATTTACACCCTTTGATAAACAAATTCCTAGTTTAACAAAGGTTGTTCCAGAAAATAAATCCTCTAGGAAGCTCCAAATCACCAAAGAAGTCTAAAGTACCACCAAAGGGAAAGAAATATTTCATCATTAGAATTTTCACCCAGATACCTTTTTCCTTGTGAATTATCCATCCCACCTTAGCAATGAGGGCATGGTTTATAAAACTGAATGTTGTTTTTCCCCAGGCCACCTATCTTTGGGTTGAGTAACCTTTTCCTAGGTGACCAAAGGGATTATATTTTTATCCTCTAATTAAGTCCAAAGGAAATATTTGTAGATACCTTTAATGGATTTATTGAATCTGTTTGGGAGAATGTTTTGGCTTGATATTTTTTCACGCTAAAATATGAGGTTCAACCACAGTACATGGGATTAAATCCCTCCTCAAAGACAGGTGACGCTTCCTGTTTATTACTAATCTAAAACACAACAAAAATAATATGTACAATATTCACACTAATCTAACCATTGGGGTTGGGATAGAATCCCAAAATCCATATCCACACTAGGTTAAGATGTTTTTGTTTTCCGAAATGGAATGGATCAGAAAGGAAAACACAATGGAAAGGAAATGATGGGAACATATTTTCTTTCGAGCAAACACAGATCACAAAATAATCATACGAGTTCTAGATATACAAATGTAATGTAATGTTTCAAATAATTAAAATGATCACGAATGCTAAACAAAGAATAGCTTAAGATCCTGAATGTAAGAACAATATCTTAAGAGAGATGAATCTCACAACACAATTTTTTGTAAAAATAACATTGGTTTCTATTCCTCAAATGATTAAAAGAAAACAAAAAGTTTCTCTTCTTCACAATAGTTCTCAATATTCAAAAGATCTCAACAATTTGGAATGCATAAGCATCCCTTATTTATAATAAAAGGAATTGAGAGAAAATAAGATAAATCCTAGAAAATAGTCTTTTTAATGAGAGTTCTATTTTTATTGACTCTCACGCAGGAGACCAAGTAAAAATTTGCTTCCTATGTGACGAAACAAAAATGAAAAAGACATGTCGATTTCAGGATTGAAATGACATGTCACATTGTGCTTATTCTATATCATCATCTTTGTCTTCCTCTAACAAAACCTGCTTGTCTCGAAATTCTTGGAATTTTTGGATTATACCCTGCATCTCATTTTCATCAGGCACAGTGGAATGATCACTTAGAACTTCACATGTTTCTTGAGTATCACTAGCGTTTCCAGGAAGCTTTTTTAGTCTCTTGTTGAGTTTCCTCAGATTCTCCAAAGAATGTTCAATTTTCACAAACCTGTCAATGATTTCTAGGCCGAATCCATAAGTTGGTTTATGCTGAATTGATTCTTGGATTTGTTTGTAAAGATCATGCAGGATACCCGAGATTTCACTCAACACCTTAGCACAGATCTTGACTAGAACTTCTTCTAAGTCGTTCTTACCATCCACCAATTGATCTCTTGATTCCCTCAATTTTAAGCTTCATTGAGAATCTTTATTCTGAATCTGATGGCTTTGGTTAGTTGAAAATTTTTATCCCCATGTGGAACTATGCCTTCATTGACCAAGATGCGAGATGGAACCTGTTTCAGCATTTGGAGAGCTTCAAAAGTCAACTTTAGGTTCCCGATTTCTACTGAAAACTCATCATCCATTTTCTCTCCATCCTTCTTTATATCCTCTAAGGATTTGTATACTTCCATGGTGTCCTCGATGACTTCTTTTCCTTGCAAGAGCAGCCTTTAGATCCATTCATCGACTATTTTCCCCTTCTCATTAATCTTCTCGATCATGGGTACCGATGAGAAATCAAACCCGATAGGAGTAGAGGATGATGGTGTTGACTCAGGAGGATTTGAGAGCTTGAGTAGCACTTCTGTTAGCTATTGTACTTTCTCTTTTAACTCATCTCTATTTTCCTTAGTTTCCCTCAGCTTATGGTACAACACATTCATGGCATCTTGTGCATCCTGTTGTGCTCCCTCTATTGTTACTTTCCCTAGAGCCACCCTTGTGATTTGATAATCTCTGACCATTATATCATCCTTAGTTTTATCAGCCGTGGGAGTAGAAATCTCTGCAAATTTATGCCCTGAGGCATCCACTGAAATCCTTGAGACTATTTTGGGTTTCTTGGCTGACTTGGTAGGAGTGACCTTGAGGGAACTGAAATCAAAGGCTGGTAATGGAACAACCACCTTCCTCTTCCTCAGAGTCTGATCTATGAACCATTGAGGTGTATTGGAAGAAGTTGCTCCCATTGTAGGTGTTATGGTCACATCTTCAGGTGGAGGAAGGTTGGCTTGTGGAGTGGTAACCACCGTAAGTGTAGCATCCATGGTAATGGAATCAGGGAATGAAGTTATAGCAGGAGGAGGAATGTCCATGGTTAACTCGAGTCCAGTGGGGAGAGGTGAGAGGCCAATAATATACTAGCCATAGTTGAGGAACTTGGTGAAGAAATTTGAGACATGGAAGGTTAAATGGGAGAAGGCAAGGATTCCGGAATTAGAGCTTGAGAGGTGGGAGGAAGACTTACCTCTGATGAAATGTCTACCAAAGGAGGAAGGGAAGGTTGAATAATCTCTTCTCTTGAAGGAATATTCCCTTGTTCTAGTTGTGGAGGTGAATCAAGAACCTCAACTATTTGTAGGAGAGTGGTCACTAGTGTAGTTACTTGATCTTCTCCCTTTCTTACAAACTTAACCTTCATTGGCCTTTTGGAAGGTTTCTTATCCTTTTCCTTTTTTCCTTTTGAGGGTCCCACTTCCAAAGCATCTAGCTTTACAAAACTCCCTTCTTTATAACTCATTCCCCAAGAAATGAGCCACGCCTTAGTACAAGAAAGAATTTGAGTGGCTCTTCCCATGATAGAAGCTTTCTCAGTAATGGACCAATCAATGGCCAGGAATACATATTGATCTTTGTTCAACCCATCATACGAGGCATCAAGGACACTCTCATTGTCCTTAGTGCTTTTTGGGATGTCAGATAAATCCAACATCTAGATTTATTCAATTGTCAACCTGCTATTTTCCTTTCTTCGGATGGCAACCTCATCCCGAAGATCAACCCAAATATATTCTATTCTGGAACATGTAGATATAAAGTCCCGTATGATTTAAGGACTCCTCAAAAATCAAATCCATCTTTGTGCTTCATGTGCTTCTTTAACTTGTCCTGAAGCTCATGCACCACATTCTTAGCTTTTACCACCATCGAGCATGTGTACCTTCTGATGGAAATAGGGAAGGATATGGTAGCCTTGTGTTTTCTTTGTTGGAATTTGTGGAAATCCAACAATTGTCTTACCAACTCCATTAGGATCAACTTATCACCTGGGAATCTGGGCAATCAGAAAGGATCACCTAGGGTACATGACCACCCGAAGGTATGTGAACTTCTTGAACTGTAAGAAGATACAACCCCATTTTGATACTTTGGCCCATGCTTCGTCAGAGACCCTTCTTTTCCTTAGATCAGGGTTCATCCTGCAGATATTTTCATAAAAGAAAGCATCGTTGACTCTTCTGAACTGATCTTCGGAACCTTTCATTATCAGCTTAGGGAAATACCGATATATGTGTTCTGTTACCCTATCTCCTTTTGCATCCAACCCTAGATAATTTCTCATGCTAGCTGCTCCATAGGTGACATATGATGACATATAGAATTTTCCCATAGTCAAGACTGTCTTCATCTGGGAATCAATCTCATCACTTATGAGACTGCTCCAATCAATCCCTTGTTCGTTCTTCTTCATAATAACCCTGAATTGATACATCCATCCTTGGAAGTCCCTTGACTCAGGGAGTCCAAATACTCAACTTAGCAAGGTGATGATGTCACTGATTTCAAGGATGAAATCACTCTTGGGGACAAACTTGGGAAACCTTGAGATGGTTGGCTTGGCCTTGATCAAGAAATTTTTATTCACATGCCTGATGCAATCTTCTTGATCTTTGTCCCAGCATTTCTATGCTGACTTAAGATCTACGTCGACATATTCCTGAAAGTTGGGTAATCTTAAGAGGTCATCAAAGTAACCCCCATCCAACTTCACTATGACTTCTCCTACTTGATTTTTCACTAAGTGAGAGTCCGAGTCATAATTGGAAGCACCGGCCAAAATGAACTTAGGGCATTGAGCAGACATTGGGAATCCTGCTGCAAGAGGGAAGCCACTATTGGTTATTGACTTCATCTAGGGACTCTGAGAAGAATCCTTTGTTCTGTTCCAAAAATCCTCCATGTCAATGTTACCAAGCTCCGTATCTTGGATGTCATAATTTCAATCTATGTAGGAGGGGGATTCCATTTTTTGGTACTTGTATTTTATCTTCCCTGACCTGTCTAACTTATCTTTAGATGATCCAGGATCTGACATGAGAAATCCTGAAGAAAGAATGCCTAGACAAATCCTATCTAAACAATCAGACTTGGAAGCTTGCTGAGCAACCCCACAGACCTGCCACACTATCCAGATTTTAGGACTTGCAAAGCACCTAATGAAACCTAACACACTAGAATGTATGTTGGAAATAAGGTCTTGTTAGACACTTCACAAAACCCGACAGACTGCAGAGAGTGTCAGAACTTAGTAGATGTTAGACACTTGGTAAAACCCGATGCACTGGCCAAATTCAGAAGATGTTGGTCACTTCACAAGACCCAACATAAAGCAGACATCAGAGGATGTTGAACACTCAAAGAAACTTTATATACTGCAAATTTTATGTCATAGGTTGATGGATGTCTAGCACTTGATAAAACCTGATACACTGATAGAACTAAGGAGATGTTGAACACCCTACAAAACCTAAAAATAAAGGAATCAGGTTTTTGAGGTGTTAAGACATGCAAAATTCCTGCCATTTTACCAGTTAGGAATTTTAGATTTTTTCAATAATCAACAGGGTATATTCCATGGGATAAAATAAAGAAACTCCCTAGGGGTGAATTCCAAACAAGAAATTTCAATGGAATTCAACACAAAATGAAGAAAACAACCTAAAACCCTAAACCTAGAGGAAAAAATGGAAAGGATGGAGAACATAAAAAGAATATTTCAAATATGAATCCAAAAGACCTCAAATTGGAAAGAAAAGTAAAATACCTTTAGTAATCTTGAAAAATAATAAAAAATGGAGCACACAATCGATCAAGAAGCTCAATCAGGTTTGGAGGTTGCAGGCACAAGAATGAAAAATCCACAGCAGCAAAATTACAACCGGTAAAAATGACATGTAAAATTGGGCTATTTATAAAACCCTAGCATTTATGACACTTCACCTGACATGTGTGCCAACTACCCGACAACTCAGAGTTAATGCCATGTCATCATGCTTGGAGTGCCTAAAAACCGATACAAAGGATTAGCTATCAATTCGGGTTTCAGGTTTCAGGAAACAGATGACATGAAACATGAGATGTTTGGATGTTCCAAGGTTTTGAAAACCCAACACAAAGGAACATATCAGGTTTTGGGTTTCGGAAGTCAAGTGACATGTAGCATGATTTTTGCAAGTCATGTTTCGATGTTCATGAGTTCCAAAAACCTGAAATACTAACTTGTTTCATGTTTCAGGTTTCAGGAAACAATTTGCATATAGCATGTAAAAAACATGTTTTCATGTTGTTGAAACCTGAAAACCTAAAAATCTCCTCAAAAGGGAATTTTAGGAGATTTTTCCAAAAAAATCCTACGGTTATCTTAATTTTAGCTGGAATCACTAAAATGAGATAACAGCTGGCTCCAGTTGGGGACTTTCTTGGTGACATCAAAGGAAGAGAACTCAGAATCTCTTGTTTTATCCATTGGGCTATAGAGTCTGAAGAAAGAAGAAAACCAAAAACAAAGAAACAAAGAAAGAAAACGAAAAGCAAACACATGACAGAAAATAAATTATGTACAATGCAAGAGAGCATCTTGCATTACTGATGGAACAACTTCAGATGTTGACCACTGAAAGGTAGAGGGAGAAACTTTCCATCAAGGTATGATAGAAAGAAGCTATTTTCACCATTCAACTGATGTATTTTGAAAGGTCCTTTCCATAAAGAATCAAACTTTCCATGCATCCCTTTCTGCTCCCTTCTCTTATCCTAGAGAAGTACTAGATCTCTAATTTAGAAGTCACGTTGCTTTGATTTCTTATCAAATATCTTCTTTACTTTGCTCTAATGATCTATAATGCGATCAACCACCTTGCTTCATTCCTCTTCTAGCCTATCTAGGTACATAATCCTCTTCTGGATAGAATTTTTAAAAGTTTCATCTTCAATTGCTTTGGCCAACCGTAAGGTGGGAAACTCTATGGAGATAGGGATCTCAACATCAATTCCATACAACACTTGGAAGGGAGACATCCCAATAGCTGGTTTCAGAGTAATCTAATTTTCCCATAATACATCATATAATGCTTTGTGCCATGTCCTCTGGTTCTCATCCACCAACTTTCTAATTATAGTGACCAGGTTCTTGTTGCTTGATTCAGCCTGACCATTTCCTTGAGGGTAATAGTTAGATGAATGAGCCAACGCAATCCCAAATCCATAACAAAATTATATCAACTCATGTGATGAGAAATTTGAAGCATTTTCAGCCACGATCTTGTGAGGCATGCCAAATCTGACAATTATATTTTCTTTGAGGAAGTTACAGACAACTTCAGAGGTTTCCTACTTGATGGGTGCAGCTTCCACCCACTTGGTGAAATAGTCTGTGGTAGTGAGCACATAGTTGTGTCCCACACTGGAGGTAGGATTTAATACTCCAATGAATTCAATTCCCCACTAGTGAAAAGGTTCTTCAATCACCACAGGCTTTAGGGGAAGAGCTGCTAACTTAGGACGACCAACAAAATGTTGACAAGCTTTGCATTTAGACACCCATTCTACTGAGTCTCGAAAGAGAGTAGGCCAATAGTACCTGGCACATAGGATCTTATAAGTTATCACAGAGGAGGATAAATTTCCTCCACATGCTTTATTGTGGAAGGACTCTAGTAACCTCACCTGCTGAGACTTATCAACACAACACAGGAATACACCATCAATACCTTTCTTGTATATTCCATTATCCCATAGAATGTATCTTGTAGATCTTAACTTAACAATCCTCTTCTCCTTTTGGCTTAAATGTGGGGGGAATTCACCATAATTCATAAATAAATCAATATCTATGTACCATTCATTGGTTGTGCTCACAAAAATCACCATGGGCAATTTTGAAGAGGTATCCTCAGTTTTTTTGCATTCTGTCTCAGCATTATTTTCTGCAATCAATTGGCACAGGCCTCTTCCTTGTACCAACTTGGTAGGTCTGATGTCCAAGTCATACTCCTATGGACTTTAGCTATCTAGTTACCCCATTGACTACCCAACTCTTGTTGAGTCAAGATGGATTTAACTGTAGTATCAGAACAATGAACGAGGGTATGAGAACTCAGCACGTAATACCTGAAATGTTTCACTGCTCTCACCAATGCATAAGCATGCTTTTTCAATTTGTGACATTTTCAATTCATGTTCTTTCAATGAAAAGCTCATGAAAGTGATGGGAGCTTCAATTCCTTCTTCATTTTCCTACATCAAGATGGCTGATACTGTATGAGTGGAAGCATAGCTGTACATGATGAAATATTTCTTGAAGTCTGGACATACTAGAACAGGGGCATGTGCAATTACCTTTTTGACTTCTTCAAAGCAAGCTTCCCTTTAGTGCTCCATTAAAATGGATTTTTCCCTTTCATCATCCCAAGGATATCCTTGGTTTTATCAGCAAAATCAGGTACAAATCTTCGTAGGAAATTAACCTTCCCAAAAAAGGAGTGCACCCTAGTTTTCTTGTGGGTAGGGTAAGGCTTTGAATGGCCTTCACCCTCTCTAGGTCGATCTTGGTTCCTTCTCTAGTCACAATATGACCCAACAAATTTCCTTCTGTCACTCCAAACATGGACTTTTTAGGATTTAATGAAATCCCATGACGCCTGCACCTTAAGAGTACCTATTCCAGGTGATCATAATGATCACTTCATTTTTTAGAGAAGACCGTCAAGTCATCCAAATACACAACTATGACCTTTCCCATTAAATATCTGAAAGCTATGTCCATAGCCCTTTGAAACATGGCTCCTGGCATTAATCAAACCAAAAGGAATTCTCCTGTAAGAAAAGGTTCCCCATGGAGTGGTGAATGTTGTTTTATGTTGATCTTCAGCAGCTACCTCAACCTGATTATACCCTGAAAATCCATCAAGCATGGATAACATTTCTGCTCCAGTGACAGTCTGTAATACCTGGTCCATGATGGGCAATGAATAATTGTCCTTTAATGAAGACTGGTTGAGATTTTAGAAGTCAACACAAATTTGGATTTCACCGATTCTTCTTTCTCACAGGAACAATGTTTACAACCCAGGTGGAATGATGGATCAGAAAGATAATCCTTCATGTCTAACATTTTCTGAATTTCTACAAGAATAGTCCCTGAGATCTTGGGGTTGTAATGTCTCTTCTTCTACCTATGGGGTTTAACTTTAGGCTTCAAAGGAATGCTATGTTGCACATCCTTGGGCTTGAAAGACTTTAGATCCACGTATGACCATGCTAGGACATCCATATATCTCTTCAAGAGTGAAGAGAATCTTTATTTTTCCTCTGTGAACAAGAATTTACCGATGTTTACCATCCATGGTTGATCAGCAGAACCCAGGTTAACTTGATCTACCTCTGACGAGGAAGCACCTTCATCTTTCCTTTTACCTTGAATAAACCGGTCATGCTTGTCAAACAAACCTTCCAGAGAAACCAATCCCTTAGGAATCTTGTTGCCTTTTAGCTGAATGAACTCACCATCAATCTCTTGATATGAACTTGAAATAGATTCGCGAAAGCTGATTTTGATCCTTCAAAATATAGTTCACTAAAATAATTGGGTTTTTCAAGGAAAGACAATACCTGTTGATCATCATTGAATACTTGCCAATGTGCTGAATTATTTAGAACATTGGGATGGTACACAATATCGATGGTGTACGTCTCTTGTTTGAAATGTGGATGAGGAAGGAGAAGAGATGCAGACACAGCCAATGAATCATCTTTGTCATTATAATCCCTCAAAACTGCCTTGATAGAAAAAGCATCGAAGCATTCTACACTATCCCATACCTTGTTCCTGTAATGCTTTAGGCATTTTTCACTTGATAAACCCCTTTCACTTGATTTAAAATGAGCTCTACATCTCCCTGCACTTTGAGGTTTCAGATTCCTTTTTATCTTGCCATTTCTAATCCTAATAGAAAAGCTTCATATTTAGCTATGTTATTAGTATTATCAAACTACAACTTGAAAGAAAAGGGAAAGATCTCAAAATCTAAAGATATAAGAACTATGCAGACACTTGATCTAGTAGTTGAACAACTCTCATTGAAATAGAGGGTCAAAATACCATTAGGATCCTCTTCCTTAACATTTACAGCTGGTACCTCTAAAAGAAACATTTACATATGGTACCTCTGATGTCATGAAATAATTCCCTAAGCCAACATCTTCGACAATAATTTGAGCCTTGGGGTCATTAGACTTAGTGACTAAATACTTCGCTTGAGGCTCAAGATGGAGAATACAAGGAACTCCATTAACTGGAATTTTAGCCTTGGTCCAGTCCATATTGATCTCCCCTTTGACATCTTTACAAAAACCTCTTCTTAAGAGAATACCGTAAGCAGTTGGGATATCAACAACCAAAATGGTCATTTTTACTCTCTTCTCTGGGAATGCGACAAATGCAAATTGTGCATCCTTGATTTGACCAATCAAAGGAACTTTCTTGGTTTCCATGGAATAACACCATCCATATGATTTATTTAAAGTAAGTCCAAGGGCATGAAACTACTTTTGTGGGCATCACGTTATCGGAAGCTCCTGATTCAATTATGCAATTGTTGAGTTTGAACCCGTTTATGAGTAAAGACAAATAAAACATGGTTCGATCTTTCCTAAAGAAGAAACAAAGGTCATATTGGTCTGAGGTGAAGGTTGAGTAGGACTTGAAAAAATTCCTTTTGAAGATGAAGGGACATCAGCCTTACTTCTAATGAATTTGGCAAGCTTTTCAAATTGCTCAGGATTTGACTGAAGATATTCTGCTTCTGACATTTGGATCTTAGTTCTTTTTACATGGTCAATAATGTCAAAAGCA
This sequence comes from Taxus chinensis, assembly GCA_019776745.2. NCBI lineage: Eukaryota > Viridiplantae > Streptophyta > Pinopsida > Cupressales > Taxaceae > Taxus > Taxus chinensis. The sequence goes on from CM034148.1 coordinate 653,379,314, forward strand.
GTATATGAAGGAATGATGGTAGGCTCAATTCTAGTTATATTGGTTTGAGCTGAGGTACTAGTCTTGGGAGTAGGAGAAGGAGAATAAGAAGAAGTTGTTACCTTTTTAGTTGTCTCCTTTTCAGTTTGTGCTGAGATAGGAGAGCCTCTCTTGGCCATGATCATGGGAGCTTCTTTATTCTTCTCCCTAGAACCTACAACCGGTTTTCTAGGATTCTGAGATTGGGATTGAGTGAAGACTGTAAATGACTGACCATCATGTTCACATCCGTCTTCCTCGTATTCCAAATACCCAATGTTGGAGTCGCCAGCTGAATCGTCATAGGACTCATCAGCATATCCTAAAGCTTCAAAAGCTTCATGAGAATCTTGTTCTTCTGGTTCTTCCTCTTCTTCAACTATCTCTACTATAGCATTAACAGGAGGAGCTTCAATAGCCAATCTTGGTTGAGCAACATTCAACCGTGGTCTATCTCTTGTGGGAGTGCCATTAGTATTATTGAAATTCCGTCTAGGAATATCCTGATATGGAACGTTGCTCACCTGTTGAGACATTTTCTTTTTCAAAGTGATCAAGTCATTAGCCATCTTCTGAATCATTGGATCAGTATTACTCTGAGAAGAACTCTGATTTTTAGGCTTGGATGATTCTTTTTTGATCTTTCCAGCCAGAATAAGATTGTCTTCTATTTCGGTGGTTGTGGCTTGAGCGGTGGCCAAATCGGGGATAACAGATCTTCTCAACAAGAATCTCACATCTGGAGGTTGAGCGTTGATGAAGAAACACTTCTGATTTTCAAGAGTAGGAACAACGAGGTCTGGAATCTTGTGGATCAGCTTGTTGAATTTGGCTATGAAGTCCCGCATGGGTTCGTAAGGCTCCTTCTTCATGTGTGTAAGTTGTGTTAACAAGGTGTGAGAATATTCAGCTGGTTTGAACCTTACTTCAAATATAGATCTCATGGTAGCCCAGTTGGTAATACATGCATTTGGGAGATGGTAAAACCATTCTTCATTGCCACACCATGCAATGTTTCGATGAAGAGTCGAAACAGAGACATCTTCATGAGCAACCCCAAGAACACCGCATGCAACAAAGAATGAGGGAATGTGTTCATCAGGATGTTGTTTTCCATCACTGTTGAACTTAGGAATATTATTCCATGATCCATGAGGTAGGTCATGCAATGGTGGAGTAAGGGAAAGAGGACCAATAGCTACGCACCCCAAGGCATAGGTTGTGTTGCCATTCTTCTAAATGAAGTGCGAAAAGGAATATGAATATCTGACAAGAACAATGCATGAAAAGTTGTAGAAACTCCTTGTTCTTGAGGAATCTGAGTCCTTCAGATGGGGAAAGAACTTCTTACCTAGCTAGATGCAACACTGTTGGGTGAAAGCCTGAAATTATGCTATTGAAGTAGATCAAAGAATGGATCAGTTTCACCCTTGGCTTGGCTTAACCGAGTGAAAATATTCCTGGCCAGCTTGAACTGGAAAATGGATCTTCTTAAAAATAAGGCAAATACGGAGTCGCCAGACACCAAAAGGATAAGCTTAGTCTTATCAATCCATATTTCCCCAGTAGAGTCACCAAAAATTGTTGGTTGGATATTTTTTCACGCCAAAATATAAGGTTCAACCATAGTACATGGGATTAAATCCCTCCTCAAAGACAGGTGAGGCTGCCTATTTATTACTAATCTAAAACACAACAGAAATAATATGTACAATATTCACACTAATCTAACCATTGGGGTTGGGATAGAATCCCAAAATCCATATTCCACACTAGGTGAAGATGTTGTTGTTTTCCGAAATGGAATGGATCAGAAAGGAAAACACAATGGAAAGGAAATGATGGGAATGTATTTTCTTTCGAGTAAACACAGATCATGAAATAATCATACAAGTTCTAGATAACAAATGTAATGTAATGTTTGAAACAATTAAAATGATTGAGAATGTTAAACAAAGAATAGCTTAAGATCCTGAACGTAAGAACAATATCTTAAGAGAGATGAATCTCACAACACAAAGTTTGCAAAAATAGCATCGGTTTCTATTCCTTAAATGATTAAAAGAAAACACAAAGTTTTTCTTCTTCACAATAGTTCTCAATATTCCAAAAATCTTCAACCCTTTGGAATGCATAAGCATCCCTTATTTATAATAAAAGGTGTTGAGAGAAAATAGGATAAATCCTAGAAAATAGTCTTTTTAATGAGAGTCCTATTTTGCTTGACTCTCACATAGGAGACCAAGTCAAAAATTTCTTCCTATGTGACGAAACAAAAATGAAAAAGACATGTCGATTTCAGGATTGAAATGACATGTCACATTGTGCTTATTTTGTATCATCATCTTTGTCTTCCTCCAACAAATCCTGCTTGTCCCAAAATTCTTGGAATTTTTGGATTATACCCTACATCTCATTTTCATCAGATGCATGGTGGAATGATCACTCAGAACTTCACATGTTTCCTGAGTATCACTAGCATTGCCAAGAAGCTTTTTTAGTCTCTTGTTGAGTTTCCTCAGAGTCTCCAAAGAATGTTCAATTTTCACAAACCTGTCAATGATTTCTAGGCTGAATCCATAATTTGGTTCATGCTTAAATTGATTCTTGGATCTATTTGTAAAGATCATCAACAGGCAGGATACCCGAGCTTTCACTCAACACCTTAGCACAGATCTTGACTAGCTCTTCTTCTAAGTCGTTCTTGCCATCGACCAATTGATATCTTGATTCCCTCAATTTGCTGCAAGCTTCATTGAGAATCTTTATTCTAAATCTAATGGATTTGGTTAGCTGAAAATGTTTATCCCCATGTGGAACGATGCCTTCTTCGACCAAGATGCGGGATGGAACCTACATTTCAGCATTTGGAGAGCTTCGAAAGTCAACTCTAGGTTCTGGATTTCTGCTGAAAACTCATCATCCATTTTCTCTCCATCCTTCTTTATATCCTCTAAGGATTTGTAGACTTCCACAGTGTCCTCGATGACTTCTTTTCCTTTAAGGAGCAGCCTTTGGATCCATTCATTGACATTCTCCCCTTCTCATTAATCTTCTCGATCATGGGTACCGATGAGAAATCAAACCCGATAGGAGTAGAGGATGATGGTGTTGACTCAAGAGGCTTTGAGAGCTTGAGTAGCACTTCTGTTAGCTGTTGTACTTTCTCTTTTAACTCATCTCTTTTTGCCTTAGTTTCCCTCAACTTCTGGCACAACACATTCATGGCATCTTGTGCATCCTGATGTGCTCCCTCTATTGTTACTTTCCCTAGAGCCACCCTTGTGATTTGATAATCTGTGACCATTATATCATCCTTAGTTTTATCAGCTGTGGGAGTAGCAATCTCTACAAATTTATGCCCTGAGGCATCCACTGAAATCCTTGAGACTATTTTGGGTTTCTTGGCCGACTTGGTAGGAGTGACCTTGAGGGAACTGAAATCAAAGGCTGGTAATGGAACAACCACCTTCCTCTTCCTCGGAGTCTGATCTACTAACCATTGAGGTGTATTGGAAGAAGTTGGCTCCCATTGTAGGTGTTATGGTCACATCTTCAGGTGGAGGAAGGTTAGCTTGTGGAGTGGTAACCACTGTAAGTGTAGCGTCCATGGTAATGGATTCAGGGAATGAAGGTGTAGTAGGAGGAGGCATGTCCATGGTTAACTGGGGTCTAGTGGGGAGAGGTGAGAGGCTAGAGAAGATACTAGCCATAGCTGAGGAACTTGGTGAAGAAATTCTGAGACAAGGAAGGTTGAATGGGAGGAGGAAAGGATTCTAGAATTAGAGCTTGAGAGGTGGGAGGAAGACTTACCTCTGATGAACTATCTACCAAAGGAGGAATGGAAGGTTGAATAATCTCTTCTCTTGAAGGAAGATTCCCTTGTTCTGGTTGTGGAGGTGAATCAGGAACCTCAACTATTTGTGGGAGAGTGGCCACTAGTGTAGTTACTTGATCTTCTCCCTTTCTTACAAACTTAACCTTCATTGGCCTTTTGGAAGGGTTCTTATCCTTTTCCTTTTTTCCTTTTGAGGGTCCCACTTCCAAAGCATATAGCTTTGTAAAACTCCCTTCTTTATAACTCATTCCCCAAGAAATGAGCCACACCTTAGTACGGGAAAGAATTTGAGTGGCTCTTCCCATGATAGAAGCTTTCTCAGCAATGGACCAATCAATGGCCAGGAATACATATTGATCTTCGTTCAACCCATCATACGAGGCATCAAGGACACTCTCGTTGTCCTTAGTGCCTTTTGGGATGTCAGATAAATCCAGCATCTGGATTTCTTCAATTGTTCAACCTACTATTGTCCTTTCTTCGGATGGCAACCTCATCTCGAAGATCAACCCAAATAATCTTCTAAGCTAGGAACATGTAGATATAAAGTCCCGTATGATTTAAGGACTCCTCAGAAATCAAATCCATCTTTGTGCTTCATGTGCTTCTTCAACTTTTCCTGAAGCTCGTGCACCATGTTCTTAGCTTTGACCACCATCGAGCATGTGTACCTTTCGATGGAAATAGGGAAGGATACAGACAACCTTGTGTTTGTTTTGTTGGAATTTGTGGAAATCCAACAATTGTCTTACCAACTCCATTAGGATCAACTTATCACCTGGGAATCTGGGCAATCAGAAAGGATCACCTGGGTACATGACCACCCGAAGGTATGTGAACTTCTTGAACTGCAAGAAGATACAACCCCATTTTGATACTTCGGCCCATGCTTCATCAGAGACTCTTCTTTTCCTTAGATTAGGGTTCATCCTGTGCAGATATTTTCATAAAAGAAAGCATCGTTCACTCTTCTGAATTGATCTTTGGAACCTTTCATTGTTAGCTGAGGGAAATACTAATATATGTGTTCTATTACCCTATCTCCTTTTGCATCCAACCCTGGATAATTTCTCATGCCAGCTGCTACATAGGTGACATACGAAGACATATAGAATTTTCCCGTAGTCAAGACTGTCTTCATCTGGGAATCAATCTCATCACTTATGAGACTGCTCCAATCGATCCCTTGTTCATTCTTCTTCATAATAACCATGAATTGATACATCCATCCTTGGAAGTCCCTTGACTCAGGGAGTCCAAATACTTGACTTAGCAAGGTGATGATGTCACTGATTTCAAGGATGAAATCACTCCTGGGGACAAACTTGGGAAACCTTGAGACAGATTGGCTTGGCCTTGATCAAGAACATTTTTTTCACATGCCTGATGCAGTCTTCTTGATCTTTGTCCCAGGCTTTCTATGCTGACTTAAGATCTATGTCGACATATTCCTGAAAGTTGGGTAATCTTAAGAGGTCATCAAAGTAACCCCCGTCCAACTTCACTATGACTTCTCCTGCTTGATTTTTCACTGAGTGAGAGTCTCGAGTCATAATTGGAAGCACATGCCAAAATGAACTTAGGGCATTGAGCAGACATTGGGAATCCTGCTGCAAGAGGGAGGCCACTGTTGGTTATTGACTTCATCTAGGGACTCTGAGAAGAATCCTTGGTTCTATTCCAAAAATCCTCCATGTCAATGTTACCAAGCTCTGTATCTCGGATGTCGTAATTGCAATCTATGTAGGAGGGGGATTCCATTTTCTGGTACTTGTATTTCATCTTCCCTGACCTATGTCTGACTTATCTTTAGATGATCCAGGATCCAACATGAGAAATCCTAAAGAAAGAATGCCTAGACAACTCCTATCTGAACAATCAGACTTGGAAGCTTGTTGAGCAACCCCACAGACCCGCCACACTATCTATGGATTTTAGGACTTGCAAAGCACCTGATGAAACCAGACACACTAAAATGTATGTCGGAAATAAGGTCTTGTTCAGACACTTCACAAAACTTGATAGACTGCAGAGAGTGTCAGAACATTAGTAGGTGTCAGACACTTGGTAAAACCCGATGCACTGGCAGAAACAAGAAGATGTTGGTCACCTCGCAAAACTTGATACACTGCAAAGTGTATGTCAAAGATTGAGGATGTCTGACACTTGATAAAACCCGATACACTGGTGGAACTCTGGAGGTTGATTGAGCACTTGATGAAGCCCTAATAAATGGCAGAAACAAGGAGATGTTGAACACCCTGCAAAACCTGAAAATAAAGGAATCAGGTTTTTGAGGTGTCAGGACATGTAAAATTCCCACCATTTCACCAGTTAGGAATTTTAGATTTTTTCAATAATCAACAGGGTATATTCCATGGGATAAAATAAAGAAACTCCCTAGGGGTGAATTCCAAACAAGAAATTTCAATGGAATTCAACACAAAATGAAGAAAACAACCTAAAACCCTAAACCTAGAGGAAAAAATAGGAAAGGATGGAGAACATCAAAAGAATATTTCAAATATGAATCCAAAAGACCTCAAATTAGAAAGAAAAGTAAAATACCTTCAGTAATCTCGAAAAATAATTGAAAAAGGAGCACACAATTGATCAAGAAGCTCGATCGGGTTTGGAGGTTGCAGGCACAAGAGTGAAAAATCCACGTAGCAAAATTACAACCGGTAAAAATGACGTGTAAAATTGGGCTATTTATAAAACCCTAGCATTTATGACACTTCACCTGACACATGTGCCAACTACCTAGACAACTTGGAGTTAATGCCATGTCATCATGCTTGGAGTGCCCGAAAACCCGATACAAAGGATTAGCTATCAATTTGGGTTTCGGGTTTTGGGAAATAGATGACATGAAACATGAGATGTTTGGATGTTCCAAGGTTCTGAAAACCTGACACAAAGGAACATATCGGGTTTTGGGTTTCAGAAGTCAAGCAACATGTAGCATGATTTTTGCAAGTCATGTTCTGATGTTCATGAGTTCTGAAAACCTCAAAATACGGACTTGTTTCAGGTTTCAGGTTTCAGGAAACAATTTGCATATAGCATGTAAAAAACATGTTTTCATGTTGTTGAAACCCGAAAACCCGAGAATCTCCTCAAAAGGGCATTTTAGGAGATTTTTCCAAAAAATTTCTACAGTTATCTTAATTTTAGCTGGAATCACTAAAATGAGATAATAGAATGAAAATGGACATGATGTAGATCGTTATGCCTTACAAACTACTTTGAAGGAGCTGAGTTTTACGTACTTGAGAGAGTAAGGAACCTTTCCATTAAGCCATATTCTTATGGAATCTCTCTATAATTTTATTCCAACCACCTTCCTCAAGTTTTCTCCCACATAAAGGAATTACCAAAACACAAGTCTAGGATATTTTTGATGTTACAGTCTAGGATATTAGCCAGTGTATATTTTTTTATCTTCATAAACATTTATGAAGTAGCAAGAAATTTTCCAAAAGTTTATTTTCTGTCTGGTAGCTCTTTCAAATTTATTGGTGATACCTTTGATAGTCTTGGATTCTTGAACAACATATTGTCCCAAAAGAATTGTATCATCAACGAACTATTGTAAAATTTGGTTCTCCCAATCCATGAGCCACTATGACCCCCTTCCATGCTTCCCTCTCTTTGCACTTTGATGCCTAACCTACTCAAGGTTTCAGCCATAATTATATACAAAAAGGGGGATAAAGGATTCCCTTATCTCAGGGCACTTTTAGAACTGAAGAAACCATTAGGTTTCCCACTGATGAAAAACTAAGAAACTCAAATCTTTAGTAGAGGCTCAAATCATTTTAATAAAATTTGGATGATATCCCAATCTAGATTAAAGGGAATAAAAGAAGTCTCAAGAAACCCTATCGTAATCCTTTTACATATCCAACTTAAAAATCATAGTTTCCCTTCTTGAATGCTCCACAAAATGAATGGTTTCATGAATAGTGACTATGTTATCCAAAAATTTGTCTTCCTGGCACAAAGACCTCTTGGCTAGGAGAAATGAAATTACTAAGAGTCTATCTTAGTCTGAAAGCTAATAACTTGGAAAGGATCTTATAAATGGTGTTACATAGGCTTATGGGTCTAAAATCATCGATATCCTTAGCTCCAGGATTTTTATGTATGAGAGATAGAAAGGTATGGTTTATTTGTTTGAGAATGAAACTTGAATTGAAAAATTCTTGGAAAAAATCAATGACATTAGTCTTGACAATGTCCTAATATAGTTGGAAGAAAAAATATAGAAACCCATCTAGACCTGGGATTTTTTCACCTTCTATAGAATCCATAATACCTTTGATATTTTCTTCAGAAGGGATAACAATAAGCTCCATATTTTCAATTTGACTCATAGCAGGCTCAAAAAGATTCAAAATCTCTTCTCTGGTGACCTTGTCATTGAGAAGATCCTCCACAAAGAGCTTTTTAAAAAAATAAATAATGGCAGAAGCTATTTATTTTTCCTCGGTGACCAAATCCCCATTCTCTTTGTTGAAGTCTTGAATGCAAAGTTTTTTGGATTTTATAGTCATAGAAGTGTGGATGAATTTTGTGTTCCGGTCCCCCCTTTAGCTAGGTAATTCTTGATTGGTGTTTCTAATACACTTCGTCCCTATACAGAATATTGAGATAGTCATAGATAAGGATCTTCTATTTTGCTTTATTCTCAGAAATCCACCCCCCTTGTTCCATATTTTCTTCTAGAACTATGAGATCCTCTACTATTATGATTTTTTAGAGGAAAATGTTTCCAAAAATTTCCTTGTTCCATATCTTCAGATTGATTTTAATATTTTTGAGCTTGGAGGTCACCTTGAACATGTTATTTCCTTTCACCTCTGTACTCCACCAATCCTTGTTTCTCTGTTCCAAGTCTAGATGACTAGTCCACATCTTTTCAATCCTAAAAGGTCTGTTGATGGGGTTCTCCCTAACACTTATTTTGAGGATCAAAGGGTTGTGATATGACCCAATCTATGAAAGAGAATATAAGGAATATTGTTGTTCCTGAATCCATTGAGTGTTAACCAAGAAATGATCTAGCCTTTTTTGGATTTAGTTAACACCTTCTCTCATGTTGGACCATGTAAATTTGGAGCCACTAAGGTTTAAATTAATTAAAGGATTCCACCCCATGAAGTTACTAAGATCCTCCATAATCTCAATGAAAACATTAATACGACCTTTCTTTGTAAATGGAATAAAAGGAGTATTAAAGTCACCACAAATGATCTAGTTTAGGTCACAAAACATTCTTCTTAAAGTGGTCATATGCTCCCACATTTCTCTTCTACCCACAGTCATATTGGGGGAAAAAATATTTGACAGAATAAATTGTTTTATATTACTAACTTCCGTAAAGAAAATAAAAATATGGTCTTGACTATTGATAAGGGGGAAGCCTACTAATATATATTTTTTCCACATGCATAGTAACCCACCAAAGGCACCAACCGATGGTTGACAATGAAATCAAGAATCTTTCTAAAGGATGGAATGAAATTCCCTCATATTATTTTCATTCATATTGGTTTCTTGTAGCATTATCACATCAGGTTTCTCTTTAATTTTCAAATCCCTCAAAATCCTATGCTTACTGGGATGATTTAAGTGCCTAATATTCCAAGAAATGCAAATCATTTATGGTGGGAGGATTTCTTACCTATAATTAATGGTTTTTGATGAACCTCCATGATTTATTTCTTTGTTGCCTTATCCTTTTTTTCCCTTTTTATGGTTTTCTTGGTGAGGCCTTATTAGCCACAAAATCTGCCTTAGATCTTGTTGTAGGTGTTTGTATCTAATTTGGATATGCCCTAGTCTCAGAGATGTGAAGAGCTGAGCATACCTTATCTAGAGTGTCTTTTACTTCGTTCTTACCTTCCATACTTCTAGATTGTGTTGCTTCCTTAATTGGACTCACTTTTTATCCTTCCTTACCCTCCAAGCTAATAGTTTGGATCACTTTTGTCATCATCTCCAAGGCCTCCTATTCCCTTTGCACATCTTCCTCCATTATGGAGATGTCCTCTAAATTAACATCCAATATTTTATACATAATGCTTACCAATATTTTTTCCTCAGGTCTTTGGGAAAAGAAACATGCCTCCAACAAATCCAGGACTATTCATCCAATTATACTATCTTCTTGGAACTCTTCAAAGACTATCGTGTCATCATCAATGATAGTTCTTGGACCACTTCACTGGTGGTGTCCTTATTCTAACCTTTTATTTTCAAAGTATTTTCTGGGTGTTTCTCTTTAATGACTTGATCCTTAGTCGTAGTGTGATTGGGTATCTTCCTCCATGAATGTTTGATCTTCGATGATCCACTGTCATTTAGTGGTGTAGGTCCCTTACCATTTAAATCAACCTTACTAATGTTCTTAGTCTTATTGAGCAAGAATTTTTGGGCCACCTCCTCTTCTACCTTAGGACATGTCTTGAGATTGTGACCCACTTTAAAGAAGGAAAATCACATGAAAGGGGTTAACTCATAGTCAATCTTCTAGTTGTGGGCTCCCTAGGGATACTTGATCTCAATGTTTCTTGGTAGTGGTGTTTCTAGGGACACATTAACATAGAAGTGAGAAAATAAAATCCTTATTTTGGCACAAGCGACTGGATCTATTATAACCAGGGAACCTATAGCCTTAGTGATCCCTTGCAAGATATCCATGTTTCAATATTCCAATGGGAGACTAGGAAGCCGGACCCAAAGATGGTATTATTTAATAACCATCTCTAGAGGATTGAATATCAACTTCCATTTTTGAACCAGGACCATGACATGCCCCATAAACCAAGGACCTCTGGCTAAGATCCTTAAGAAATTCTACTTTAGGGAAAGATAAATAACAAAGAAATTATTAACATCGGATTCTATATCCATCGATTTGTTGGGCATCCATTTCCTATTAGCCCATTTCCTAAACTCTTCAATATTAGGTCTACTACTAGGAATCTTTGCTAGTATGGTATTACACATTGAGGATCAGAAACAGTTAGATAGGGATTCTGGTATTTCCAAAGAAACATTGTTTTCATTGCAAACAAGGTCAAGAACAATGGAAGGTTCCTATTTAATGGGGAAACCATCCATCTGTCACACCCACGTGACTGGGGGCCCCCTATTTAGCTCTGATTTGTACCTTTCCATTGTAAATTGTGCATCCTTTCTTCCCACCTCTAGATTCACCGCGTGATCCCCTCCTTAAAGGTTTTCATGCTCTATAAGTGTTCCTAGGTCACATAAGTTGCTGACATTAGTAACTTAACAAAGAATCATAATGTGAAAATAAATTTTTGAGTCAAAGATAAAAACTTAACATTTACATGGGGTGTAATATATCATATTTAATAAAAATGGGACAAAAATGCAATGGCACCACTTAGGAAACATGAAAATTAATTTTTTTTTAATTTTTGACCCAACTTACCTCTTTGGTGTATAAAGGAGTAACAATAGGTTGAGCTATTACAAAGCTTAAGATGAGTAGACAAAAAACCAACATGTGGTCCTTGAAGAGTAATAAATGAGATTAAATTAGAATATTTGTTAGGATTTTGAATCCACCAAAGGTTATTGAAACCGTCTATGTAAGTTATCTCTTTCATACATATTAATGTCCCTTACTGTTTGTTGTCTTACAAATGTGCAACAAGGAAATTGAAAATTTACGAGCATGAAAACTATACTCCTATACAAAAAATTTCATGTTTTATCATTTTGAGGCACCTCGGGTCTACCCAGTCAGTCCAGTAACCTCCCAATTACTGTTAATTAATTTCATTAGGTGATTTAGGAAACTCCATTCATTCCCCCTAGGTAATTTTAGGAGTTCATTAAAAGTTGTAAGCTACAAGTAGGTTTGGGAAGGGCTATCAATGGCCTTCCTAGGACTGGAGAAACCCTATGGAGCAGAGAAGAAAATAAAAAAATGATGTGGAAGCAATTAAAAGGCCTTGGGACATCATGGAAGTGATTCAAGAATATTTTGGAAGGACTTAGAGAAGTTGGGGCAATTTCACCAAAATTAGGGCTCACAGGCCTAGGCAGTACACATGACAAAATAGTTACTGAAATTATGAAGGTTACTTAGTGAATAATGGACTAAGATCCCCACCATTAGATTCAAAATGTTGTTTCTAGTCAGGATTATATAAAATTTTATTTAAAAAGTCCATCAGAATCTCAAGTTATCGTCGTTTCAAATTTTCCTCTTGGAGCAAGTTCGAGAGTTAGTAAAATTTTGGGAGGACACGTGTCAGCCCCCATATGACCTCTAGATCCTCATGCAACCTCCAAGATCACCATTTCAGCCCCCAGGTGCTTGCGGGAGCTCAAAGCCACAACCATCAAATCGTTGCCACATGTCATCACCACGAGTGCCATGGAATTTGATGTCCCTCATGTCCCTCACAAGTCAAATAAATCAAACATGGAAATATACACCCAAACCCTAAGGTATACTTCACCCATATGACAAGCTTCCAGCCCCTCATTGCTTTAAAGCTGATTTTTTTTAGCCTTTATTCCCAGCCGTCGAATCTCCAAAATGTGTCATTTCCTTGCTCACCTTGGAATTTGATGTCCCACACAGGTTAAGGAAATCAAAAATTGAAAAATGCCTCCATCTCCCTTCTTATCTTTATTTCAAAATTTTAAATATCCACCTTCTTCCCGCTTATAACTTATAACATTCCTGTGCATAGCCATATTTGCACAAGTTCCCTCTGTAACTCCCTACTATCCCTCCTCAATTGTCAAAGCTCAAACCAACTCAAACAAGGAATTAAAATACCTTTCCCATGGTGATACGCATGTCCTAGAAGGATATTTCATTGAGCTAAGAAGAAGAAATGAAAAATAAAGAAGATGAACACTGGAAAATCCCCATTGTCGTGAAATCAAAATTTTGAGAAATCTTGCAAATAGATGCACAGATTGACGAACCATTGTTTTGTTCATTCCTCTATCCAAAACCATCAAAAAAATACCTTCAGACCATCCTCTCATGCCATAAAAATTTTGCAGTAAAGAAATCCTCTTTCCGGCCCAACGCAGAAAAAAGTTTGATTTCTCGTCAAACCGGCTATCACATTAAAACAAGATTTCACTTAAAGAACAAGAAGAAAAAACCTATATCAACAATATTTTTTTTTCGTAAATAGAGGAGAAAACTAGACCTGTAATTTTTGAGGTTCATCAATGGTTTCCATGTCTAGAAGCACTGCCATGTCAAAAAATTAAAAGTTTAAAATATCCTAAAGTATTGAGCGGGTGGGTCTAAAATTTCAAGGTGGAAATATTGGGAAAAAACCAATATTGGTAAACTTCATTCCATGCCAATCTGACCTCTAGAAGCCCACTTTCTAAAAATAACAGGTCTTCTACATAGGGGACTGTTATTTTGGGAAATTCATCAACTGAAGAAATTACGAAGGAGACAGAGACATTGAAGATGTACTGCAACTAAGAATTCATCAGGACAAGAATTTTGGCATTTACTAAAAATAGTAAGTGGTCCCATGAGCACTTACCAAAAATAGAAATTTGATCTAGAAGGATAAAGGAATGCAAGGAGAAGAGGAAATCAGAGTTGCAACATTCATTTGAGGTTTGAGGGAGTTTCTTTTTCATACTTACGTAAAATAGTAAGTTTTTCTTTCTAAGGAAAACATGAAACAAAAGTCGACGGGACAAAATCTGGCATAACCCTTTGCCTATGAGTATGAGATAGAAGACAGTGATGTGTTGTACATGGACTTGAATGACCTCCAAACTCACATGGCAGCCAAGGAAGGAAAGAAGATTGAAGATCAGATATTCACAAGTGGCTTGTTTACCACCATATGACACACGATATCTGTGAAAAGTATTGAGTTGGTCCCTAACCTTCTCTCACCATTATGAGCCTAAAACATGAACCATCTGAGTTGAAAATGATACATGGCAGTCATTAGCCCTAGAACCATTTCACTTTCTCTAAAGATACCGACATTACCCAACATGGTCGTTATCTGAAAGGTCAGGGCCTTGCACGATTGGGAAACTTATGGATGCATATGTACAAGGGGTAGCACTTGGTTCGTGGTTGAAAATAAGAAGAAATTCCTCAAGGATGCCCAATAACCTTCCAAGATGTGAGTTTTGATAAGGATACCAAAATACCATCACTCTCCTCAGTAGAGTTATGGGTGAAATGAAAACAAGATACTTTCATGACTGGATGGGAATTTTCATCTTGACAGTGATAGAAGGAAAGTAGAGGATTGTCTGAAGGCAGATCATCAATGAAAATTTCCATCTACAACTGCTCTAGGTACCCATGATGAAGAAGTTCCACATAACTTCTTACTTTTTCTATCTCCTCGCTTGCTCAATATCATTCAAAGGATTGGATCTCATGTAAAACATTATTGTCAAGGTGCCTACATTTGAGAAACTTCCAAAGTTGGTGATGGAGGAAATCCATAGATATTTCGCTCAGTTGAATAATTTGTTCACAATGTATGTGGTCTAAAGCTTGGAAGGGGGTCTAGAGGATAGGATTTCTCCACAAGTGGCGGTCGTGGTAAATAAATATGGCTATTATTTCATACAATTCTCGACCTTCAACCAAGCTCTGCTATGGTTGCCTAAGTACCTTAGTGACCAAATTGTATTGTTCAAGCTCTGAAGATAGATCATTCAAGTGAATAACAAGATTATAAGCAAGAGGAATAATTTGATTCCATTTCCTATTTCTCTTGGGGTATTCATGTGCAAGAGCTTAAATGACGCATCTCATCTAGAGGACACTTTTTATCATTTGAATTTGCATTCCTACATTGTCAGGCCTATTTTCGACATCCAAGAATTTGTATTCCTACTCTTTTTACGTCCCAAAATTCTAACACGAGCCACAAGTTGAGGACTAATGGGCCAATTGTGTTGATGATTTTAAAGAGTGTGAAAACAACCATATGAGGATGACAATCAGTGAGATGAAGAAATTTAAGTTCTCCTAGTATGAATATTTTTTGCACGATGATGAGATGGAAATGTATAATCCTGAGTATGTGGAAGTCAAGATGTCCCCTTTGTCTCTAGGAAAATGGTATGTTCATGAATTAAGGGATATAAAGGAACAGACTGAGAAAGTGGTAAGGATAATGAGAAATTGGTTTCAAAAGAAGAGATCCATGATCATCTAGTCACAAGGAATTCCCCCAAGTTAGAAGAAAGCTTCCCATCAGACATCCTTAAAATTAGTAGGGCTGAATTCCATCTCTAAACACTCTAAAGCAAGTTTGAAAAGGAAGGCCATAGAATTGGAAGCTTCTCCTCATAATAAGATGCCAAAGAAAGATAGGGTGGAAGAAGACTCATTTTTGTCATTGTAAGAGGAATAATTGATCACAGAAATGTAGGAAGAAAATCCAATGGATGAGACACAAGTGGATGAAGAACACATGGTCCAAGACCCAATCCTCAAGCCACCATAGGAGGTCCTTCCTCTTGTTAACACCCATACCTCTCTCATTCAATATTTTCCTCCTCCTTCAGAATAGGGAAATCTTAGTCCACCTATCATTCAACTTGAATCCGATGAGATGTTTCCTTGGATACAAGAAAAAATTGTCCTTAACACCTGCACTATACAACAAGTGACAACCCTTGATCTATTCATGATTGTCTCAGTGGCCAAAGAAAAAAGATCAAGAAATCTAACACATACATCCTCACGGTTCTACAGTGGGGAAACAGGTAATCAATACATCAAAGTAGCTCAGTCCAAGGTAATCAATTCAGTGGATGAGTGTTGAGGAGAAAAAGGATGATACTTAGTGGAAGGCACACAGAACATTCACTGGTAAGAATAGGGCATATTCAAAGGTACAGAAGGATAGGGAAGGAAATGTGTGTGAAAGACAAGGATAGATTTAGGACATCCATTTTCAAGAGTATGTGCTTTTTTTAGAGATAGTGTGTAGAGCACACAAACCAGATAAAGACTTTTGTAACACGCATAGGCTATTTTTAGAGGAGAGGCTACTAAGTGATTTGCATGGGTTTGAGTTAATAATCGAATTATTACTTCCAGTTAACTAGAAGATATATTTTATTAGCGCACTTGCATGTGTGTCTGTTATTGTAAAGGCACATGGCTATGTTTAGCATTTGACCTATTTCGGGAATTATGTAAGTGGTGAAGGGAAATTCCCTGCCCTTATAAATATGTAGTGATCTATGTAGTATAAGAGGACTAGATATGAGTTATTGTGAAGATATGCTTCCAGATATGATGTGTGTATAAAATTATGGTATTACTTATTGTAAGAAGATTTTGTGTATATAATGTGTTTAATATAATGTACTGTACTGACTAATTCAAGGTGTTAAACATGATTATAACTAGATCTTTCATGTTTGAATCCATTATGGATATTGTTTGAATTCATTATTGTTAATAGTTAAATTTGGATCATGCTTTGTAGACTGTTAAACTATTTATGGATCTGAATGCATCAACTCTTCATCTTGCTAACATCCTACACAAACAACCCTAAGGAGGGTTCTTATACCTTTGCACTCTTTGGGTGAGGGCTCAGTCTAGGTTGGGTGATGTGCCAGTAGGCCTACGTTATTTCTGGTAAATTCTAGGCTGCATTATTGGATCCATTGAAAGGACCTCTTTTATAGTTGTTTTCAGGATGGTTCATGATGAATACATACTAGTTGACCCTAGCAATTGTTGAGTGGATATGAGATCTAGAAGAAGAATACACATGGAGGTTCAGCACCAGATCTAAGTTTAACATGCATGCATGGGTGGAAAAAAATCTATATGACAATTTGTATTAGAGATTCTTCACTATTTTTCTAGTAGAACTGTAGGAGTGGCTGGCTGCTTATGCATATAAAAGGGATTGGAGGTATCACGTACTTGTCTAGATATAGGAATAATTTCAGGCCCTTTACGATGCTAATCTTATTTGGACATGCATTGTGGATACTTGGTTTCATGGTGTTGTGAATAGTTATATTCTAGAGTACTCAATTTCCACTTATTCTTTCCTAGAGGTAGTAGAATTTCATTTTTTACAATATCCCAAGGGAATTTACTTGCAAGGTACTCCACTGGTGATCAAAATCTTGATGGTGACCCTGAACATGGAAATCAAATCGATGGCTAACTAAACCCTACCACACATGGTGGTAAGAGTAGGTTTGGTGAAAGATGGTGGACCTAGTGGAAAAAAGGTAGACAGAAGAAAGGTGGCTTAAGTATAATGAGGCACATGAGAGGGAGATAGAGAAGCAACAAGATGTTTGCAGAGTGAATGACGTTGAGGATAGATATGGATCGTGAAGGATTTGGAGCTCATATAGAATTCATAGATCTGGAGCATTAGGAACTCCCCCCATTTGGGAAAGCATAATAGGGAACCCCCCTCAGCCTCACGTGGAAGCACTCTAGCAGAGACGACCTGGGCCGTAGGTGCACATCTGAATCTACCTGGAAACTTAGCCCTTGCCCCTAGTTTTTCTAGTATCTAGTACAACAAGTAGTCAGCAAGTTAATTTAGGAAGTGGGAGAGAAGGAGTAACTCACATATCAAGTACATCAATGGCAGGAAAAACATCTTTGTTCTTGTTTGGAGGTACCTTTTTAGGTGCATCATCTACAAAAAATTCAAGCGCGTAGAATATTGGACTCACTTCTGGGAGTGGTAACACTTTATAGACTATAGGGGTGCAGTTCAGTACTACTATTTGAACACAGTGAAGTACATATTTTGGTCCACTTCTAGCTACAGGTTAAGGATCAGAAGGTATATATGTTTTTCTAGTTTCATTAGATCTGGTAGTTTGGGGGGTAGAGGAAACACGTGAGGTTCTGGATCAAGTGGGCAAGGTCTGCACCAACCCCATAATATTTACATGGAGATGTCTCTTCATCTTCCAAAGTATAGAGGTATAGAAGATGTTACTGAAAATGTGCACATGTGTGAAATACTATGGTGCACAAAAGGAATCATGACTTATGAGTGCAAGGAAAGTGAATTTACCACTACATTACAAGAATGCACACACAAGTGGTACATAAAGTTTGACCTCAATCAGACTTGTGTAGATTATGTAGCATTAAAATATGATTTCCTTAAAGAGTTTCACATCCCTGAGATCGAGCAAAAGAGTATAAGCACATTGAATGATATCAAGCAAGGAACTACTGAGAGTGTCAGGGAGTATGATGCAAATTTCAAAATTCTTTTATCTAATATTTCTTATGATATTCACGTAATTCAGTATGCACAATGATTCGTTGGAGGTCTGATTACACATTTTAGAAGGGTGCTATCACATAAGATATAAACTAATCCACACAAAGCACTTGAAGTAGCTTTATGCGCTAAGGCAATCAACAGTATATACACCAGGGTAAGCCTATTATTGAAAGGACAAATTATGACATGACAAAGAAATTGGAGAAACTATCAGTGAACTTAGCACATGAGACGTGCATGGGGATTTTGTGTACAAATTGTGAAGTGGAAGGGAACACTAAGGATATTTTTCCCTACAGATCAGTATGTTCAATATTACTAGACTGTGAAATATGTCATTTGAATCATGATGCTAGCCACTACCCAATATTACAATGTAAAACAAGGAAGAACATATCTTGCTACTGTAAAATTTACAGGTTCACGACTCACAATATGGAAGACTACTAGCTGATTGGTCAGATGCATGATGCTATAGATATTGGTGTGTGATACATATGAGTATTAGATAACTCTAAAGGAAAGAATGAGCATTAGGATCAGGATCATAATCAAGCACACTATGATCGGAATAAAGGGTGTTTTAAAGGAGGTTTTGGAAGAGGTTGAGGATACCATGGTGGATTTGGGGGCCAAGGCCATGGTGGTGGATGAGGTAATTTTCCTCATGGAACATGTTATACATGTAGATCTTCTGACCACTACAGGTGTGAATTTCCTCATAATATTATTTGTTCGTTCTATGGAAAGAATCATATCCATGAGGAATGCCTTAGACTTATATGAGCATCTTAGTAAGTAGCACAAGCAAGAAAAAAAATGGTGCAAGGAGGGTTAGGATACAATGAACTCTGGAAAATTAGTGGATGCCCAAGTTATAACCAAAATCTGAGGTATTTCTTATAAAGATCACTACTTGTGCTAAAGCAGTGCACATGCCAAAGAATGTGTTAGAGTAGAAGCCTACCATCACTAAGAAGGAGGTTCTATATACATAGTACCCAGATCATGTCCATCAGAAGAAATTTTATCAAGAAACCATGGAGGTACTCATAAATATTTAGGGTGAAATACAGTATTTAAATGAGAAATAATGAAATATTGAACAAAAGAAAGTAGCAGAGATGGTTCAATCTGATATTTATGACTTGAAAGAGGTGTGCAAAATTTCTGTGCCAAGAGAAAATCATTCCATTATTAGGGAATTAGCTAAAGGGAAACACTCCACATGTAAGTATTGAGACTAGATGACAAATCTTGCATGTCAATCTTCCTCTCCATAGCTTAGACTATAAGAAGGAAATCAGTTTTGTTGTTGTTGTAGATGGATGGATTTTGGGTAATATATTGATTGATATGAGCATGGAATTCAATGTTCTTACTTTAGATGCATGGGTTTAGATGGGGAGACCCCCATTACATCCATCGACTAATGGGTTGTTTATAGCTAATCGAACCAAGGCCACCCCTATTGAAGTTTTAAAATATGCATCCATTACTATAGAAGGGGCCAGGTTCATAGGGTATTTTGAGGTTTTGGCACTTGCAGAAGTAGACAACTTCCTACGCTCTTCTTGGGTGCCCTTGGTGTTATGCAAATAATGTTGATCTTTAATTCAACAAGGGTTATATCAGTTTTGAGAACAAGGATGAAAGGGTTATTATCCCTTTAACCAATGGGAAATATACAAACTATGTTGAGCCTTTGAGTGAGGAAGATCTGAATAGGATTTATGTACGTGCCATCTGAGACCCAGAGGTGCTTGAGCAATCTAAAGAAGGGATCCTTCAATTGGAATATGCATAGTCTATTAGTGTTACTACAAGTATTTCTTTTAATAATTAGGCTCATGGTACTTATGATTTTTTTGGCATGAAGTAAGAAGTGCATTTGTGCAGACTAGTAGACCTCATTGTATCAGGAGAATAGGTAACAACTCGGTACCACGATACACTAGAGAAGGAGATACTACAGTATTTATGTGCGCCATGGAGGAACAATGGATAGACCAGTTGGAGAGACTGAATATGCTAGCATATACCCTATGCATGGTATAGCAGTGCGTTGGTGGGTGGTTCATAGGGATAATTTTGTAGGATGGAATGAAATTAGGATTTCTCATTTCTACTTGGTTTTCCAAGAGAAATGCACCTACTCAAATATGCACCTATCATGGAAATAACCTTGTTCAAAACCACATTCAGCAGTGTGAGAGAATCTGGACAGAGGGTCATGAAGCTTTACCACCTTCACTTTGGGTGTACAAATTTTTATTCCCCTTTACAAGGTTACGCACTGTGTTTGGTATGTATATGTGGAACTCCATATAGAGACTGGAAATTAGCAGGATTTGAGTGTAGGAATGATCCAGACTTCTGACTACTTCTCTTCTAAACCTCCAGTAGAAGAGGCATTAAGGGCTATAAAGCTCTTAACTATGGGAGGCAATGCCCAAGGTGGAAGAAATAATTCAAGGGTTATTTGATGGATACAACTCAGGAGCACATTTTGTCTGAAGAAATAGAGATAGATGCCACACTACTTAAGTGCACTTGCCTTGAGATAGCAAAAGGAAAGATGGTTTACTTAGTGGATGATGAAGAAGTAGAAAATCTAAATGTAGATCATTCAATAGGTAGTTGTGAGGTTTTGGACAGTGTAGATAAGATCCTCACATGCCTATCATGAACTGATGAAAATAAAGAAAGTGAATATTGGATCGTATATTGAGCCTAAGGAGGCCATAATTGGGGATTATTAGTCTAACTTAGAAGTGGCCGAAATCATTGAGTTACTATGAGATTATCAGGACTTATTTCCTAAGGGATACCATGAAATCAAAGGCGTGCATGAATCATTAGGATAATTCAAGATAAATCTTAAGGAAGGTGCACATGCCCAGTTTGGAAAAGACCCTACAAAATGAACCCCAACTTGCGTGAAAAGGTCAAAGAAGAAATTGATAAAATTTTGAAGTCTGGAATCATCAAGCCACTAGAGGAATCAAAGTCGGTTAGCCTAATGGTGATCAGTATATAAAAAATATGGTCAGATTAGGATCTATGTTGACTACAAGGGATTTGAGTGCTACATGTGTGACTAATCCTTTTCCTATGCCATTTTATGGAGGAAATATTAGAAGGTGTTGCAAGGTGCAAGATCTATTCCTGTATAGATGGATTCTCTGGGTATCATCAGGTTAGGATTACATAAGAGGATCAGGAAAAGACTACTTTTACCATTGAATGGGGAATTTTTTCCTATACTATGATACCTTTTGGTCTAAAAAATGTTCCTACTATATTTTTGTGCATAGTTGTCCAAGCGTTCAAAAAATTTTATTCACAACTTCTTGTAGGTTTATTTACATAACAGGATGGTGTATGGACTTGTTAAGGATCATTGTGACAATTTACACTTAATTTTTGAAAGATGTTAGTAGTTAAAAATATCTTTAAACATCAAGAAATGTGTATTTGCTACACCATTTGGAACACTATTAGGGCACATCATCTGCAAGGAAGGTTTGGTGGTTGATCCAGCTAAGGTTGTTGTCATTATTGGCTTAGAAGAGCCTACTAATCAAAGTGAGGTGCACAGATTCTTAAGTCACACTGGGTATTATAGAAAATTTATTAAAGGGTATTCTAAGGTTGTTGCAAACCCTTAGAGGAGTTAGTAAAAGGAAAAGGGACATTCTACTAGGGGAACCGCAACAATGCGCATTCGATACATTGAAGGAGAAACTTACTACAATGCTTATTCTACGTTTTCCCTCATGGGACCAACCATTTCGTGTACATGTGGATGCTTCTAGAATGGTGTTGGCTCAACATGGAGAAGGTATTATAGATCATCATATCTATTTTTCTAATAGAAATTTGACTCTTGTAGAGCAGAATTATAGAACTACAGAGTGCGAAGCTTTGTCAATGATCTTTGTGCTACATAAATTTAGACATTACAGTGCTAGCAAAACCATATGTATTCTATACCGATCACATGGCATTGAAATATTTGGTAAACAATCCCATTTTATAGGGGAACATATGCCGATGGGTACTCTTATTCCAATAATTTGATTTTATAGTTATGGTAAAATAAAGGAAAAGTAATTATAGACCAGAGCATTTATCCATAATACAGTCAGGAGAATACGTGCATGTAATTAAAGATACCATGCTTGATGCATAGTTATATAAGTTACAATGCACACCATCAGAATTAGAGGACATTGATGTCATTTCTACGTACATGTATGACGTCAGAAGGAATGAAATCCTTAGAGAAGGAATAACTTGCCATTCACGTGGCACCATTTATGTTGATTAGTGGTGACCTGTACAAGTTAGGCTGAGATGAAGTACTGCACTAATGTGTATTGGAACATGAGCACACAAATATCATGGAAGAGACTCATGGTGGTATTGTAGGTGGGCACTATGTAGGTGACACCATTGTGCACAAGATTATACTCATTGAATTATGGTGAGAGACCCTATATAAATATTTTAAGGCATATTGCAAGGCTTTTGATCACTATTAGCACCTTGGAGAACTAGGACAAAGATGAAATGCCTTTAAGACCTATACTTAGTGAAAAAATATTTGAGAAATGGGATATAGATTTTGTGGGTCTAATTTCACTAGTTGTGTGTATGACTAGATCACACTATATCATCACTTGCACAGATTATTTGACAAGGTAGGAAAAAGAAGCACCTACAAAGGATTGTACAAGAGCTACAATAGCCTGTTGAGTTTGAGTTTGAAAAGTGATAGGGGCACACATTTTTTGAATGAGACAATCAAAATTTTATTGGATGAGTTCGTGATTACACACCATAAGACTACACCATATCATCCTCAAGAAAATGGGACTACTGAGGCTTTTGACAAGATTTTGAGCCAGACATTGACAAAAATTTGTGATGTCGGAAGAAAATATTGGGATGATAAATTTAATTCCGTTCTTTGGGCATATAAAATGACCTATAAGTTATTTAACAAGGCCATACCCATTTAATTGACATTTGACACAGAAGCAGTTCTTCCTATGGAATTCATGTTACCTTCTTTGTGTATTACACGTGTTGGAGGTATAGCTGATGAAAAAGAATTAGAAGAATGAATTGAACAGTTCATTAAGATGGATGAGCGATGAGCAATAGCACATTGGAGTCAGAAGTAAGAAAAATCCAAATATAAAGCATGACATGATAGGCACATTAGGGATAAAAAGCTTGAGATAGGACAAATGGTGCTTCTTTATGATTTTAAGTTTCTATGCCATCCAGGAAAACTCAAATTACACTAGTTAAGACCATATGTTATCACTTACATACTTGAAATAAGAGTTTTTCAGTTAGAAGCGCTTGATAGAATATAGTTACTCGGTTATTTCAATGGGAGTAGGTTGAAGCCCTATTATAAATAAGTATTCTTGGTGTTTGTAAAAAGGAAATGTTTCGATTTAGATTAGGTTTTCAATTATGTATTCCTTTAATGTATTTCCTTCTTCGTCATTATTATTTTTTAATTTAGTTAGTGTTTTGTGAAATAAGCATGTTTGTGTGTCAAAAGCTAATTACCATTTAAAGTAATTTTATGCGCAAAGGACTGCACATACTTTTGTGTGGGGTTGTTGTTAATGTTGAAAAATGGGTACACATCAAAGAAAAAACTGCTATAGGTGCTATTCAAGTTTGGAGAGTTGGTTGCTAAAAGATTACTTCCAAATAAGGACCATATATGGACATAAAAAAAGGAACAATATAATGTGAGGTAAGCAACGACCATGGAGACTACCAGGAGAAGGCATAATGGTGAGGTACTCAAGTTCCTGGAAGCATGCTCAAGAGAAGTCTCTAGCCAAAAGGTAGGAAGGTGTGCTAGAAGGTTATAGCTGAGGTGCAAAGATGTACTACATGGAAATTGTGAAAATGATCAATTAATGAGAGGATTGTTGGTAGGTGAAGGAGAAATAAATGCAACAAATTTTTGAAAATCTATATAAGGACGTGATTTGAGTCCATTTTTACCATTTTGATCGTAAAAATTTGAACAAGATAATTTTGAATGATCTGAGCGAAGAGTATTGAGGTGTGGATAGTGTGAAACCAAACATGGAGAGTTTATTTATGCACAAAAGAAGCTTTTGTCCTTATTTGTGAAAGGTTTGAGCAAAGCGAAGCCTTGAAAAAGAGCTAGGGTACATGATTTAAACTAGGACATGTAGATTCAAGCTAGTGTTTGGAATTTCTCACTATAGAGGATAAAAGGAGACACATTTACTTACCACAGAGGACATAAAGGTAAGATTTTCATATGGAACCAATGAAAGAACCTACTATAGGAGAAAAAGGAAAGAAAAATGGAGGAAGAAGTTGAAATTTCTCCAGAGAGTAGTTTTTCAGAGATGCAGTATTTGGAAGGTATGATAGTTGGGAAAGAGTGGGATTCCCACATATAAATCTGCAAGGTGAGAGATTACAACCTCCACACCTATGATAATAAGAAGGAATCAGACGTGTTGTTGACTATAAATACTAACAAGCGCACGATAGAGGATATGCCAGTATATGATGACGTCAGGGAGAAAAATTTGAAACAATTAGGAGTGTGCTAGTTGTATGAGCTCCCATACTTTGGAAAATACAAACCTCTTTACTAGTGGCTAACGAGCAGAGTCTATGAGGACTTATTCTATTTTTCTGAAAGAAGGATAAGGATTATAGTAGTGCTGATCTCAACGCTAATAGGGTTAAAGGGGACAGAAACAGACCTTGATAGTGACCTAAATGATAAGGAAAAAATCATGGAAACATAAAAGGAACTGGGGTATACAAAAGGTCTGTGTGGAATGGACATTAATAAATTGAAAAAGTACCTAGTTGTAAAAGCAGCTGCGCATCTGGTGACTTAGTTGAATGATCAAAAGAGATGGTCAAAGGTGAATATAATGTGGCTCCATGTCACAAGGAAGATGTCATAGGGGGTAGTCTATAAAATAATAGGCTACATTATAGAAACCATCGTTAAGGAAGCGTGCACATGTGAAAGGATCATTTTTTGTGCTATCTTGTTATCACTAGTATTTGTAGAGATTGAAGTTCCCGGTGGGCCAAAGGACAAGATTTGGAGTATCCCATGGACAAAAAATCCCTTGCATAAAGGTTTGATAAATATTTAAGTGAAGGGTCGATGAGTGGGCCATTCAAACAGAGGGTAGAAATGTGGTATGATAGGCTCCGAGCGACATTTGAAGAGGAGTGGCACATTCCTAAGGAGTTACTATCAAGTGGTGGGAAAGGTGTTACAATTCACAATGTACCAGCACTTTTACATTGCATTATTTTTTATGAAGGATGGGACTTGGAGCCCATGGTTAAAACTGTCGTATGCCTTCACAACATGCTACTTTTAGGTGTCATTCAACCATTTTACTGGTGCACGCCACCTAAATTTTGTTGTAGACAAGTTAGACTATGACTACCACACACTGAGGAGGACATATGTATACCCAAGAAAGGTTGCCTATATTGAAAGACTTATCTCAAATGGTATAAAAATGAAGCCTATAAGCTTGGATGTTGGGGATAGTGGAGTTGTGTTTATATACCTTCAACTTAAGCCTATGTTAGAGGGTAACAAGTATGTGGAGAATGACTTTATACTCCCAGAGCCACCTAAGGGTAAGCATATAGTGGAGAACATAGCATATCCAAAGCCCATGAAACCTATAGAGGTAGATGATGAGGAATACACCCATGAATACAGTGGCAACTTGGTACATAGAGGCTAGAGGTAGCCTATAGATAAAATGGAGACAAAGTGTGCAAGTACACCAACATAGGAATAAGAACATAAAGAGGACTTGGAAGCAGTCTGAGGAGAGAATCGTTTCAAGAGAGTGTTTAGAATAAAAATAACATAAGGCATAGGAAATCCTCAGTCTGTCAAGAGATCACCACAACTCTCTCCATAGAAAGAGACAACTAAGAAAAGAAGGATAAAGTTGCAGCCAAATGAGGAGGTGGAGGAGTCTGTAGAGAGCGTTCCTAGAGCTCTTATGCCACCCAAGGATGAGGGGAAAATTCAAATAGAGGGCAGAAATGTGGTATGAAAGGCTCTGCACGACATTTGAAGAGGAGTGGCACATTCCTAAGGAGTTACCCTCAGTGGTGGGAAAGGAAGTACAATTCACAGTGTACCATCACTTCTGCATCGTGCGATTTTCTGTGAAGGATGGGACTTGGAGCCCATGGTGAAAAATGTTGTATGCCTTCACAACACACTACTTCCAAGCGTCAGTCTACCATTTTACTGATGTGTGCCACCTGAATTTTGTTGCAGACAACGTAGAATGTAACTAGCACATAATGAGGAAGACATATGTATACCAAAGCAAGGCTGCCTATATTGAAAGACTTATCTTAGATGGTATAAAAATGAAGCTATAAAATTAGATGTTGGGGACAGTGGAGCCACACTTATATAACTTCAACTTAAGCCTATGTTAGAGGGTAACAAGTATGTGGAGAATAAGTTTGCACTCCCAGAGCCACCTGAGGGTAAGCATATAGTGGAGAACGTACCAGCTCCAAATCCCATGGAACCTAAAATAATTGAGGTAGATGATGAGGAAAAAGGGCATGAAGATAGTGGAAGCTTGGTACATAGAGGCCAGAGGTAGCCTACAGAAAAAATGGAGACAGAGTGTGTAAGTACACCACCATAGGAACAAGAAGATGAAGAGGACTTAGAAGGTGTCTGAGGAGAGAATCATACTTCAAGAGAGTGTTCAGAAGAACAAGAAAACAAGGCACATGAAATCCTTAGTCTGTCAGGAGATCACAATGACTCTCTCCACAAAAAGAGATAACTAAGAAAAGAAGGAGAAAGTTTCACCTGAATGAGGAGGTGGAGGAGTCTACAGAGAGTGGCACCCTGGCATTGGTGCAGACCTGACAGGTTGTTGTTAGAGCTCCTATACCACCAAAGGATGAGTTGGCCATTCAAATAGAGGGTATAAATGTGGTATGATAGGATCCTCTTGACATTTGAAGAGGAGTGGCACATTCCTAAGGAGTTACCATCAGTGGTGGGAAAGGAAGTACAATTCACGGTGTACCAGCACTTCTGCATCGCGTGATTTGCTATGAAGGATAACTTGGGACTTGGAGCCCATGGTGAAAACTATCATATGCCTTCACAACACGCTACTTCTAGGAATCAGTCTACCATTTTATTGATGTGTGCCACCTGAATTTTGTTACAGGCAAGGTATAATGTGACTACCACACACTGAGGAAGACATATGTATACCTAAGCAAGGTTTGAGAAAAAAAGGCCTAAATCCTTATTGAAAGACTTATCTCAAATGGTATAAAAATGAAGCTATAAGCTTGGATATTGGGGATAGTGGAGCCGTGCTTATATAACTTCAAATTAATCCTATGTTAGAGGGTAATAAGTATGTGCAGAATGAGTTCATACTCCTAGATCCACCTAAGGGTAAGCATATAGTGGAGAACATACCAACTCTCAAATCCACAGATAAAAATGAACCTATAGAATTAGATGAAGAAGAAGAAGGGCATGAATATAGTGGTATCTTGGTACATAGAGGCTGGAGGTAGCCTACAGACAAAATGGAGACAGAGCATGTAAGTACACCACCATAGGAACAATAATATGAAGAGGACTTGGAAGCAATCCAAGGAGAGCATCGTTTCAAGAGAGTGTTCATAAGAACAAGAACATAAGGCACATGAAATCCTTGGTCTGTTAGGAGATCACCATGACTCTCTCCACAAAAAGAGACAACTAAGAAAAGAAGGATAAAGTTAGAACTGAATGAGGAGGTGGAAGAGTCTGTAGAGAGTGTTCCTGGAGCTCCTATACCACTAAAGGATGTGGAATAACCCAAGGATGAAGAAATGAAGGATGAATAAGAAGTAGGGAAGCTAGGAGAAAAGGAGAAAGATACTGCTCACTATATAGAGGATCCAACTCCAAACCTTTGCACTCAAGTTCCTAAGGGGGCAAGATCAAAGAGTGAAAGTTTAGAGTATGTTGCACTAGTCATGGGATATGAAGAGGACACATGTAAAATTTTATATGCACGATTCTAGAATACTGTGGGCCTTAAGGACTTGTATGGATGGGAATTGATGGACCCTGACATGAAAACCATGTGTGAAAGGAAATAATTGTCATGGTCCATGAAAAATCACATGGATGGGCCTGATTTTTATGTGTGTGAAGATTCATGTGTGTCAATAAGTATGAGGAAGGCACCATAAAATAAGCACATAACTATCAAGCCCACTATTATGACTGATGAATAGGTGACTAATGCCTTGGTGAAGGTATCTATAGAGGTGGTGTGGAAGAATGTGGATAAAGTTGTAACTATCAAAGTGTTAAGAGATATATCAAAGCCAAAGATGAAAAAATAGCATGTCTGAAATGGGAAAATAACCCAGAGAAAAAGAAGAATGGGGTTCTCATCATCATGGTAGAGGAGATCAGTGATCATGTCCTATAAGCAAGACCACACTTGGAGCCCAAGGTACCCAAAATTTCCCTTCGAATATGCATTATGTGTGTACCTTAGTTGATTTCATGCTTGAGGATGGACTAGTTCATATGCTAAAGCTCAAAGACCTTGAGTAGGAAGCAGAGAGAGTAAGGACTTTATTGGTTAGAAAGATTTCATCTTATGAAGCATTACTCCAAACCTTATATGAGGAGCTAAAGAAAGTAGACCAGACATTGAATATATGTGCATCTCCAGAGGTAGTAATAAGAATAAGGACTATGGTAAAAAATAATGAAGTCTTGAAGTCCATGAAGGATGAGACTTTTTGGGCGTGCAGAGAGACTAGCATTAGTGAAGCAAAATCGCAAGGCCCTTACAACAACCCAAGACCCCCACAAGGATAGGCTGGATGAAATTAAGAAATTTATAGTGCATAAGATGGATCTTCTTGAAGGAAGGGTGACTGTAATTTACAACATTGTTATAGTATTGCAGAATGAGAAGGAAGAGATTGCATAAGAAGAAATAGACTCTATTGCATCCGATATTCCAGAAAAGGAAGAAGTCGCGCTAAGTGATTGGCAAGCCTTAGAGGCTGAAATCAAAAAGGAATATCCATAGTTAATTATTGTGATTGAGGCAGAGGATGTTGCATGGTGAAATTATTTCTTTGTACATTAATTTTTTAATTTCATTCCATTCCTCGTTCTTTATTGTTTAAAATTATCAAGAGGAAACCTTTACCAGGGTGACAATATATTTTTGTGTGGGGTAATGTTGAGCAGAAAATATATGATACTTAGTAGAAGGAACAAAGAATGTTTTCACATAAGAACGCACATTCAAAGGCACAAAATGATAGGGAAGTACATGCACGTGGAAGACAAGGATATATTCGAGACTTAGCCATTTTCAGGAGTACGGGCTATTTTTGGAGATATTGTGAAGAGCTTACAAACCAGATAAATACTTGCACGACATGCATAGGCTATTTTTAGAGGAGTACATACTAAGTTCTTTACATCCAGGTTTGAGTTAATAATAGCATTATTACTTCCCGTTAACTAGAAGAGATCTTTTATTAGAGCACTTGCATGTGTGTCCATTATTGTAAAGGTGCATGGCTATTTTCAGCATGCGACTTATTTTTGGAATTATGTATGTGGGGAAGGGAAATTACCCACCCTTATAAATATGTAGTGATCTGTGTATTATCGGAGGAATGGATATGATTTATTGTGAATATATGCTCTCAGATATGATGTGTGCATAAACTTGTGGTATTACTTATTGTAAGAAGCTTATGTGTATTTATTTTGTTAAATATAATGGAGTGTACTAACTGATTCAAGGTGTTAAACATGATTACAAGTAGATCTTTCATGTTTGAATTCATTATGGATATTGTTTGAATCCATTACTATTTATATTTAGATCTGGAATATGCTTTGTAGACTGTTAAACTATTTATGGATCTGAATGCATCAACTCTTCATCTTGCTAATATCCTACAAAAATAACCCTAAAGAGGGTCTTGGTACCTTTATGTGCTTTAGGTGAGTGCTCAGTCTAGGTTGGGTGATGTGCCAATGTTCCTGGGTTATTTTTGGTAAATTCTAGGTTGCATCAATGAGGTGACATTGGCTGACTATGAGATGAGCACAATCCAACTAAGATAGGTAACTCATGGAGGGTATTTGTACATGTATCAACAATCTTCCACTTACATGGTGGCAAGGATTAAGAAGTATTAGAAGAATATCGATGATCTAAAAGAGCACATGAGAACTATGTCATTCTATGTGCAACATCTATTTGATCTTAATGCCATGACAATTCCCACTGAGGAAGTTACACCCATCAGTTGCTTCAATCCAGAATCCATAAGGAGGAAACATGATTTCACAATGCAGGGGAAAGCAAATAATGAATGGATTAACTCCATTTTTGAAAAAGGGAAGTCAATGCTCTAAAAAGTGGTCAAAATATTCACTTACATGTGTACGACAACAAATAGGAGGCAGACACTCAAGGAGGACTTGGAAAAAGAAAGGGACTATTGGGAACCTTTGGGCCTAGTAGTAGATGAAATGAGAAACACTCATAACCATGAGTTGATCGACATGAATATTTTTAAAACTCCCTTAGAAGAATTTTCATGTGTATGGGTGAGGTCCTTGGAAATGAGGTTTGAGGCAATCAATTGGTCCATCAGAGAGCTAGAGGAAAAAGAGGAACAAACATACAAATTACAAGATATTTTAAATCGAAAGACTCAGAAACTTGGAGTACCTACAATGGGCAAGGGTACAACTGCTGATGAGTTGATTGGTCCATTTGAAGAATACATCAAAAAAGAGGTAGGAAACCAATTTTCCTTTACTAAGGATACCCTTGACTTCCTCTCAAAGATTTGGGCCTCTATTGCATTTATCATAGAGAAACATTCATCATTGTTCGAGAAGTGTAAAGACATCAACATTTTGGTTGATGGATGGATAGATACCTTGAGCTGCATTTGCATTCCTAATGTAGACAAAGTGGAACCTATAGCAGTTCATTTTAGTAAGGAGATTAGAGGTAGAAAGGCCTTCTCAAGACAGTGAAGTGGAAACTAGTCAAGAAGAGAGATCAAATCCACTGTAGCAGCTCATTCTTCCACATAATTCTTCCTTTCTCTCTTCTTTTCTCATCCAATGCTCTCTCTCTCATCAATGTTATATTTTTGTGTTGGTGTTTACACTTCTTAACATAGCTTTAAGTGACTTTAGAAACATAATGTAAACTTTAATTCACCTTGATTTTATAAAAGGGACTTAACTATTTAAGTGGAATATGAACAGACTAAAGTCAAATTAAAGTATTTGAAAATTCACCGGGAAGATGAAGAGTTGCCTTTTCTTCTATAAATTGTAACAAGCTCCTCATTTGAACTTCTTATAAAATTTCTTATACTTATTAGATATTGGATCTATTTTTTGTGAATTCATGAGAGAGATATCCTTGTGAAGAGAGCAAAGAGAGAAAATTTATTCCATTTTCCCTACTAAAAAATGTCTTCTATTTCTATGTTATGTACAATTTCTTCTTGATCTTCAATAAAGGAATAATTTTTTATAGAATTTTTCTACTGGGTTTTAGTGGTACTTTGTGCTCATTAAACACTATTTTATCTTTTTGTTATTACGCAAATTTGATTTCTTCTAAATTCAAGTGCATGTAATGAAATTTCTAACAGGTGTATGCAAGTCTCTGATTTCCTACTTGCAACATTAGTTTCTCTTTTCTAACTTTCTCACTCCATTTCCCATTTTCCTAGAAAATTCCTCTCTTGTAGATATATGCAAAAATTTTCCATAGGGTCAATGGAGTTCTCCTATTAGATCACAGAATAAAAGGCCACCACGATAAAAGTCACTTTTTACTCATGCATGCACATATGGCAGATGCACCAGTTAAGTAGAGGGACTTAGACTCTTGGAGCATTGAAAAGATAACCACCAATTTTTCCCCTAAAAATTTTCTTGCCAACAGTTTTTGGTGCCCACTATGGGGTAGATTTAGTAGCATCTGCACCTAAATACGACCAAAAGGTCAATTTTTTTTAAAAAAAATCAATAATTCAAAAAACAAAATCTATAATTTGAATAGCTATACGAGCCTCATGTCTACAAACAATTGCTATTCTAGGAAATCCTCCTATTGAAAAACCTGAATTACTCTTCCACATTCAAGAGGATATTGCTTCAGATTTACGAGAGGCTATTTGGCACAACAGGAAAAGTTTCAACTATTATTTTATTGTTATGAGAATACTCGACCTTGAAGAAGAATGTGTTTCTAAATTGTAAATACAAAGACAAATTAAACCACTACAGAGAATAGCATAAGTCTCTAAGCTAGCAAATAGAAGATATACCCAACAACAAAAACAAGGAGGACAAACCGATCCTACTTTTAAATAACTTCAAAGAAGAAAAGTGCTTCTACAAATTAAGAGGTCTCCTTTTCATCACACAGTTGGTCACATTAGGAGTCTGAGCATTTTCAATCCATTGGACATTGAGTTTTCATACATAAATGATTATCTTGAAGATTTCACTCATGTAGAGACCGAAGAAGAAGTTGGAGAAAGAAAAGCAAGAGATGAAGCTAAAATAAGAGCTCAAATTGAAGAAATTGAAAGATCTCAAACCGAAGCAGATGCAAGAGAAACAATAGAAGTTGCAACCTTAGAGAGGTTGGATATGAAAACCTCAAGTAAACCAATGAATCATTCATTGGATAGAATGGACTCAAAGGGACATTGGAATGAAATCATAAAAATACATAATACGAAAGAAATAAATACATGATGAGAAAGGAAATATAGCACACAAGATAAAAAGTTAAATCCCCTATAGTAAAGGATGGAAACTACCTACTATCATTGTTTATATAATTTCAAGTATTTCTCACTGTGGGGAAATTCCAAGGGAGTGGCATCTAAATATGATGAATAGAATGAATTTTCTTTGCATGAATGTCTAATCTTAAAACTTACCATGGATACATTTTGGTTCTCTTATATTTTCCCAAAGTAGGACAAGGTCTCTAATTTGAATTTTTTTAGTGTGATTTCTGATCAAAGTTTTCTCTACCCTCATTTGAATCTCTCTAATGCATTCATCTGATATGGATTTTTATTTTTTGAGTTTATTGAGGTAAAAGATCCTTTTATGCAAGGATTCATTGAAGTGGCCATCTTCCATTACTTTTACTAGCTGCAAGGAGCGTAACTCTACTAATATGAGCACTTCTACATCTATTATGTATACCAATTGAAATAGTTTCATTTTGATTTCTTTCTTGGGAATGATTTGATCAACCTATAATTCATCATACAATATCCTTTTCCAATTCCTTGTCCTCTAATCCACTAGTTTATAGATGATTGTTACGATGTTCTTATTACTAGATTATTCCTAGCCATTACCTTGTGGGTAACAATTAGATGAATGAGATAAAGAAATATCATGCTTATAAAGGAATTTGGTAAGATCTATGGAAGAAAATTATGTGACATTATCTATAACTCTCTTATGTCGAATGCTAAAACAAAATATAATGTTCTCCTTGAGTAAGTTGCATTCCATCTCATTGTGTATGTTCCTGACTAGAATAACTTCAACCCATTTGATGAAGTAATCTATAATAGTAAGCACATATGTATGCCTGATGCTATAATGTGGGTTGAGTACGCATACAAAGTAAAAACCCCATTGATGGAATGGTTCTTCCATAACTACAGGTCTAAGAGGAAACACAACCAATTAAGGTATAATAATAAATTACTAACATGATTTATACTTAGTCACCCATTTTAACATCTCGAGATAGATTAGGCCAATAATATCTCTATATTAGGATCTTATGAGTTGTGACTAAGGCTTCAAACTAACCACCGTGAGCTTGATGATGAAATGTTTTTAACAACTTCTCATGTTGTTATATATAGACACATCATAAGAA
The DNA here is from genome assembly GCA_019776745.2 of Taxus chinensis. Classification (NCBI taxonomy): domain Eukaryota; kingdom Viridiplantae; phylum Streptophyta; class Pinopsida; order Cupressales; family Taxaceae; genus Taxus; species Taxus chinensis. The sequence continues at coordinate 653,413,534 of CM034148.1, forward strand.
GCAACCATTTAGTCCTTTATTATATAATACATTGTTCCAAAATATAAAGCTTAGTTCTTATAGCTTGAGGTTATTTCATTTTTCCCATTCAGATGAGGTGAGAAGTCACCGTATGTAAAGATAAGAAATATCATACTACCATTAAAAAATTTTACTTATAAAGAGTATTGTAGGCATCTCATTGTTGGAGATATCACTACGTGAGTCCAATTCCACATCTTCACTAAGACTGGCATTATCTTTGTTGTTAAGTTAACATAATCCTTTTCATCTTACGATCTTGGTTAGATGGATTTTGATATCATGTTGTCCAAATTTCTCATTCGTAATTAAGTTAATGCAATAGATGCTAAAGAAACTAGTAATTCAAAAATGTGGAGGGTTTATGTTACCTCGGATGCACGATGAGACATGTGCATGATGGATGATTCTTGCTACAACTTGATATACCTACAAAACTAGAACAAAGATGGATTAGATAGATATATGTGGGGCTTAACTGAAAATGTAGTTCTAATAATTGAGTAGCTTCCTTTTGCAAATGTTAGCCATTGTTGTATAGAAAAAGTGATGTAAAGGATGAAATTGTAGAAACATGCATAAAAAATCATATCACTGAATCTAGAAAGATGAATTTTTTTATCTAAATGCTAATTACATGATGATAACTAGAAATTGACTATTACCTGGTTTGGGATGACGATGACCCAGAATGTATAGAGGTAGTTTGAAAATGACCTAGAGGGAAAATATGGATTGTAATATTAATAAGTAGACCTGAAAGGTTTGAATACCAATTGGATGATGACAGGAACCTGTGTATGTTTTGAGTAATATGCAAGAAATAACCAAAGATAGAAAACCCTAGGAAATGGTTGAAACAATAGTAGAAGGGATCCATCTGAAAAACTGGACCTGGGTCAATGGTGATCTGACTAGGTCGATGGAAACTATAGAAGAATTGGATAAAGTCAAGGATAAATGGATGAGAGAGATAACCTGTAAGTAAAAAGGCTAATGGGGAAGGTTGTTGGAAAAGCTCTAAGTGTTTTTTTTGTTGTAAGAGATTAGATATGAAAATACCCAGACAATGTGATAAAATATTTAATGAAAAAATACGATGATAATGATAAACCTCATGATGGATGATCATGAATGATTCAAGCACACTAATGAGGCCATAAATTGGCCATAAATTGTGATTATTTTTTCCTTCCAAGTTACCTTTGAAAGTAAATTTAAATACATAATCTTGGAACTTATATTTTTCTTAAGACATAATATTGGATATATATCTTGTTCATGCTTTAGAAGTATTTTGTTATCATTTTTTGACTAATCCTATTAATTATTTGGGAAAAGATGCAAAGTCTTGTGTATGCAGGCCATAAAGGAAATATAATGCTAGTATTGGGAAAAGTAGAATTGATCATGAACAATAAATTTAAACTCAAATATGATTTCATATTTAGATTCCTCTCAAAATTTTATGCAAGTTCAAAAAAATAATCATCTCATTTTGAGATTGCATGAAAATGTTATAGTTATTTTAAGTTAGCTCCGAAACTCATAGATTTAGTTCTGGAACTCATAGGTTTAGTTCTGGAACTCACAAATGTAGTTTCAGAACTTGTAGGTTTAGTTCTGGAACTCTCAAGTTTAGTTCCAAAACTCACAAACCTGCAGATTTAGTTTTGGAACTTACAGATTTAGTTCTAGAACTTGCATCAATCGAATAAGATTTAGTTTCAGAACTTCCAATTTGTATATTTATATTTTCGAGCAATTAAAATAGTGGAAAAATATGCAATGTATAAAATGAAATTTAGTTGTGGAAATTGCAATTCATGGACAAAGTAGATTTAGTTCCAGAACTTGCATAAAAGGAATGGCAACATTAGCTCCAGAACCGATATAAACAAAATGAAATTTTTTAAGGAATTGTGAAAAATTAGAGAATCAAATGGAAAATATGAGAGAGGTTTTTATTCATAGAAATGTGTTTAACACAAACCTCATTCATATTTTATATTGGTTTTAACAATGAAGATAAATCTAACTTTTAGTGAGCTGTAGTACAAGAAAAAAGTGTATCAAATGAGCACTAAAAATTACATAAACAGAAACAGAAAATTCAAACGGAAAATTTGAGAGAGGTTTTTTTTTTTGTATTTATGTGTTTAAAACAAAATTCATTCATATTTTCTACAAGTTTTAACAGTGAAAATAAATCTAACTTTTAGTGAGTTCAAGTCCAAGGAAAAAGTGTATCAGAGGAGCACTAAAAGTTCCATAAACAGAAAATAGAAAAATCAAATAAAAAATATGAGAGAGGTTTTTGTTCATAGAAATTTGTTCAACAAAAACTCAAACTAGAAAAATCAAACAAAAAATTTTACCAATGAAGATATATCTTACTTTTAGTGAATTGTGGTAGGAGGAAAAAGTGTATCAGATAAGCGTCAAAAGTTCTACAATAAAAAAACAAAGTCAAATGGAAAATCTGGGAAAGGTATTTAGTCAAAATCATATTTTAACAAAAAACCTCCTTCCAATAATATAGGAGAATAAAATAATTATGATTCTTGTTACCAAAAAGCAAGGAGAAGATTTGGGAGCAAATCTTCCTAAAATAAACAAGATAAGACTTTGACTCCAATAATATATCTCTCTCCATATTTTGTGGAGATGGAGATCTTAGTTGTTAGGATTAGAATAAAGATAATATTATATTGTATCTCCCAAAATAAGGAGTTGGTTAGATGCATAAATTATAAATGCAACCCTTCACACTCAGATATGTAATATTTTACTAGCAAGAAATGAATCTATTTTTTTATCTCCAATATTTTGTAGTTTTGAGTTAAGATCTCGAAGCATGGTTTAAATCCTCTTCCAAGGAATGAGTTGGCAACTTATTCTAAGGAAGATGGATCTATATATTTGTGTTTTTTATTTCGTAATAATTTGTGTTTATTTAGTTTTTCTGTAATTATCATTTTTTTGTGTCGTTCTTTTATTTCTATTGTAACATTCAGTTTGTTGTAAACATGTAGGTTTTTCATTTAATTTTTCTCATTTCCAATTCAAAAATTTCAATTTATACAAGTTTGTTTTATTCCTGCAAGTATGATTTCCTTTCTGCAAGTGTGTTTACATTTATGTAAGGGTGCATTTAAATTTTCACATGTGTGCTTTCAATTTATGTAAGTTTGGATTGTATTTAAGAGAGTTGTTTTCCAAGATCTTCGTCTCTTAATGCATACAGATTTCAGACACCAAAATGGATTGACATTATTGATGACAAGGATTGACAACCCTCATCACATGGTGAAAATATGTTCTAAATATATGTCGATGTTTCAGGGATGTTCTAGTGTAGGGAAGGATTCTCAGCTCGCAAGAAAGTCCAAATTTGCATGCATACAATGATGAATGGAAGGAAAAAAGTTAGTTTTAAAGGGGATGATGGTGACCAGGCTAGGTCGCCACTGATTACAAGGAAACTTTTCCCAATGGGATTTTCTACTTTTGATGGGTGTTTTTAAAGATTGGGTGAGTGCTTTAAAGAATTTAGGTGGGAAAGAGATGAGATAAGGGGGATGATTGAATAAATATGCATATACAGGTGATGAGGGTATAGATACCAGATTTAGGTGTACACATTTTTCCCCTTTTTGTTGAGTGGTTTGGGCTAGCAAGTCATGAGACAAAAACAAGAAGGATTGAATGAGGATAAAGGATTAATGATAAGATCTCCCTCAAATAGGGATCAATGATGCATTTGAAAAAAGGTAGATTATGAAGGGTGGGTGGGTGGAGAAAGGATGGGTGAAAGCATAACCAAGGATAAATGCCCCAGGAAAAAAGGTTCACAATAATGATGAAAAATATGGTGGTGACTCCATTATTACATCGGTAGGGGACAATTGTAGTCTCAAAGGAGATGAAAAACAATGTTCTAAGGATTAGTGAGTGGGTGAAGATCATTTTAGTATGGATGTAGGCTAGGATGACAACCGTGTCATAGGAAAGTCATCAAATTATGCACAACTATATGAGTAAAGTATGTGAAATCCTTCGTACATGAGGATTCCAGTGAATAGGTATGCATCCACAAGGAAATGAGGATGAATTATATGGTCCCCAATGAGACATGAAAAAGGTTGATAAGGAAAACTGAAAAAGTTAGTGATGAAGTAATATGCCCTAGAGAGGGAGAGCATGGCTGCAAAGGTAAAAAATATAAAAATCCAAATATTCCCCAAGTGGTGAAAAGGTATGGGTGTACAGGAAAAAAGGAAAAAGTATGCCCCAAAAGGGGAAAAATCATGGCCACAAAGGTGGACTTTAGTGAAAAATAATGGTTCCCCAAGGATGAGCATGAATATGGCCACAATAGTGGACTGTATATAATGAATGTAATGCCCAAATAGGAAGATGAATATGGCCTTAAAAGAGGACTTCATGCGTGAATTGGATAAGATTATAAAATAAAATTCCCCAATAGAGGAGTGATTATAGCCATGAAAGGTGGACTTTAGGAATAAATATGAATAAAATACCCCAAGGAAAAAGATATGGCCATGAATGTGGACTTGAAGAGTATGTATGCCTTGGAGGAGTGATTATAGTTGAAAATGTTATATGAAAAATACCTAGAGGGAAAATAAAGATGACCAAAAGTGCAGATTTAATGGTCAACATTAGATGATGCCCTAGAAAGGGATGTAAGAAAGAGGGGAGAAATCCCAAAATGGTTACTACTAAGGCTAGTCAACAAAAACTGAGGAAAATTGACAACGACCCAAGGGGGTCAACAAAAACCAGGTGTCGATTGGCTATATAAGCCTGAGGTCAGCTGACAATGCTCATTTTAAACACGCAAAATTAACAAGAGAGTGTGAAGTGAGAAAAGAGAGATTCGGTAAATGGAGGCCAATGGAGCTATGAGTAAATGACAGAGGGTGTGAAGGATGGTGAGTAAAAAAATCACAATGATTTTTGATTTAGTTTCATGTTTTATTTATTTTTTACATTTTTGTGTAAAAAGTGGATGATGTGAGGGGCCGTTGATAGAGACCTAGATGGGTCGACATCAGTATAGTGTTAAGGCATGTCATTTGACCTTAAGATGTGCTGACCCAACTTGGGTCGGTGTCGACTAGGGTTAGATTGGCTAAAAATGGATTTAGATGGAATTTAATTCACTTTGGATGGATTTTTTGGTTAGAGGTCTAATGTATGCATGTCTTGTTTGTGATTGCAAGCTAGAGAAACCCTATATCTAAAATATCGGGGGCCAACTCTAAATACGAAGATTAGAGGGGATGTGATAGATGTCGAGTGGGATCATCTTTCTATAGTTGGACTAGGAGGATTTATACATTATCATATGATCCCACAGGATATGGGGCTTATGATTTATTTGGTTGAGAGGTGGGATAAACAGACATGTACATTTTTGTTTATGACAAGGGAGATGACTATCAACCAGGAGGATGTGTATTAGATTCTCAAGTTTTTGAAACATGGGGAGAAGATAGTTTCCTTTACTAGTGATGAAAGATTAGAAGTTTTGATGGAGTTATTTGGATCCAATGCACCCTAGTTCAATTTTCTTTAGGTGGTTTTTCATATGAGGTGAGATATGAGGCTGGGTACATTGCAATTGTTTAATCTACATGGTTATGATGACCATGTCTTTTTATGATTTTTTGGACTCATGAGGAGCTCAATTTCCATGGGCATTGACTGGTGTAGTAGCCGATATAGTTTATCACCAGACTTTCTTTTCATTTGGGACTGCCTTCTTAGCTTAGGTTTATCATGAGCTATCTAGATACAGGCTGGGTAGGAGGTCAGCGTTTGATGTGGGCTTCTTACTACACTAATGAGCCTATGAACATATTACTTTGATGAGGCCATCGGGGCTTCCATGGGTCATAGGATACCATATTCAGTTAGAGGTGGAATTTCTTAGATGTAGGGCCAATCAAGACATCAGAGACATGGGTGAGAGAGGGGTGGAATGGTATGTAGATTGGATTTCAGAGTTAGATGTTGATCAAATCAAGTGGTGGCCATATGGGAATTTCCCCTCATGGCATGGTATGGATGTGGAGACATTTGGGATTATGAGGATGAGATGGGTGTAGTGGAGACAACCAGAGATGATAGAGAGCTTATTCAGTTGCAACATGATCTTATTTTGTACAAGAGGGAAGAGGTGGATAGATAGCTTCTGATTCCTACTATGGAAGACCTATTGGAGGAGAAGTATCCAATATGTGAAGATTACAATGATGTTGGATTAGGAGTGTGATACTCTGATTGGAACATGACAACATAGAAATATTGAGGGATTGGGGAGGAGATATAAAAGATAGAAGTTGAGGTTGAGGCCTCTTAGGAGGTGGTGGAGACAGAGCAGGAGAGAATGTAGAGGTGGCATGCTTGCATGCCGAGTTATATTAGATGAGATTAGAGAGGGATACATCCTTACAAAAGTAGGATGTGGTCACTCAGGATAGGGACCACTACCATAGGAAGAGAGAGGTCTACAGGGTCTGCTTCGGATATTTGGCTACTATTGTAGCAATAGAGTCAGCCAACAATGTTCAGGAAGCACTTGTTTCACCATTTTCTTTATGATTTGAATGCGACGAAATAGATAATGTTATGGGCTGAGGAGGAATACCTGTTGTGATGGTTGGTTTGAAGGTTATGCACATGTTATGAAATCTTGATCCAATGCTGACTGTGAGAGATTCCTTTTTGCTAGGAGGAACTACCTAGAATAGAAAACAAGGCAAAAAAATGAGAGTTAAACAATATATGGCAGTGGACTGCCTAGCATGTGCTAGATTTGGGAAGTATGATACTTCCTAGATGACTTTTTAATCCACTGTTTAATACAACTTAATGTGATAAATAATGTAAATAAATGAAGTCCTACTGTAGTTGATATAATTTAGGTATTTCATTCAAATACAATAAGAAAATCAAATATAACAGGCTAGGTTATAATTAGATCTGGAGATGGGGTAGTATGTCAGGGTTCTGGTACTAGCTATGGTTAGATTCTAGGTCACATAGGTTTCTTGGGTGAAGATTCTTAGGTTCTGTTATTTATAGGATGGATAAGTACAGATACTGGTATCAGTCAGATATAACCGATGACGATTTAGAGGGAACTAACGATGGTCATGGGTAACCGACGTCGGTATGGTTAGGATGATAGGAATTCAATAAGATCTGATTATGGAAATTGATCTAAGGTTAGAAAGAGATGAAAAGGGGAATGTTGAGGTCTATAGGGATCTTAGGAACACTTAGAGATGTATAAATTTCATGTATAGATTATCAAATGGTATGGTGGTGAAAGGTTGAGTTTGTAGGAAAGTGAATGGTGGGGGAATGGAGATGTAATAGAAAATGATAACAGAGATGATTTTATTTTTAAAAATGAACAAGGATGGAATTAAACAGGTGATAAATGCACTTACTAATGTTGTAGGCCCAATGGATGGGTGGTGGTGATGATTGATCAAAGGGATGAAGCTTGGTGCCGTGGCAGTGCTTCCCAGAATGCTACCACGAGAGTGATACCTCTAGATCTTTCTTGATGCTGAATATGGCTGCTTGGATAGGAAACAAATATCTGGTTCTTGCTTGCATGTAAACCTCCCTTTTTGTTCCAAAATTCAATAATGTGGCCAACCAATCAAACAATGTTACCTAAATGGTTATATGGTAACCAACGATGGTTTCTAGTTAACCAGTTTCGGTTTCGGGATGATCAATGTCGGTTAATGTGGGATTCCCTAGGTTTAGTAAAAATGACAGATCTTACAATCATTTGGGCTAGGTGTGTCCATTTATTGTGGATCAAAACAGATGTTATCTTTTAATGAGTGAGAATCTGGTTGGAGAAATAATAGGCATTGATTTTTAGGGTTGAACTAAGTTTTAGTTATTTTTGGTGAGTAGATAGATACTAAAAATAGGTTTAAAATGAGGTGTCTAGGTGAGGTGGAAATTGGTTTAATTAAGATAATTAAATAATGAATAAAGTGAGGATGAGTATTGATTTAATTAAAGTTATTAAATTATGATGTGAGGGTCATGGTTAGGTAAAAGGTTTTAAGTTAGTTGTTTGAAAGGGGACCATACGGAGTGTGACCAATTTTTGGTGTCTACAGCACCATAGGGATCAAGATAGATGGCACCCCCTAGCATGATTTATATGGGTAGATACTGGGTGTTAGCCACAGAGGCTAGATATTATTAGGGGATTTTGGTTGAGAATTTTTCAAAGACACTATGCAATTGGGAACATTTTCAGAGAACAAAAACCGGAGGAGCTGGGCCAACTAAGAGCACGGTGAGTGTGGCATAGCCACAACAAGTAGAGGGAGGACATAAGGGTGGTAGAGATGCACAAGGATCAATTTTTGTGCCTGCCCCAAGAGATGAAGACTTGAGAGCCTCAAATATTCACTTTACAGATTTTGATAACACTTCTACTTTGAGGGAGTCCCCTAGAAGGCCGTGATGTAAAGATATACATTTTGATATAAGATATATGGTTTTTTCATGGAGTATCATGTGTTCATTATGTGATGTAATGGATTTTAATTTGATATGATGATGGTGAAATAAATATATGATTAGATGTTTATTTGGATGTGCATGTGTATGGATGATGATACAAATGTGTGATGTGGTAACATGTTTTTTGTTTAAATTTGATCATGATGATAAGAATATATATGGGTAATATAGGATGGAAACAAATTAAGAATGAATGTGATTAATGATAAATGTGTTGTAAGATAGATAGATATCATATAGGTGATTGAGATGAAGAAAGATGTGTTGTAAGATAAATAGATAGCATATATGTGATAACATGTAGATAGCATATATGTGGTTTTTTATGGATTATCATGTGTTAATTTTGTGATGTGTTGAACCCTAATAATTTGTGTTGGCATTGATGTCAAATGACATTGATGGAAAAGAAGTGAAAGGTGAAGTGAGACCTTGCAAGGAAGTTGATGATGGTCTCAGTTCTCTACAGGTTTTGTTGGTGAGAAAGAAGTTTAGTAGAAGCATGGAGATAGTAGGAATGGCTAGTTCAGATGTGGTACAGGTAAGATATGATGATATAAGCATGATAATAAGATTATGCAATGAATATAAGGTCATTTGATGAATGCCACAGGTCAAACTAGCCAATTTAGGTCTCTTTCTAGATCCTAATGAGGTATAAAAAGACTGGTACAGGTCATGAAAAGACCACGAGAGCATGGAAGAAGTATAATAATGTTTTTTAGGGCATATTTGAGAAAAATAAAGCTTACTCTAGTTATTGAAGGAAAATTTCAAAAAAGTTCCAAAGTTTCTCTTGGGAAGTCAGCTATTTTGGCATGAAAATGGGATAGGTCAGAAAATTTTAGAGATATTATTTTCAAAAAAAATCATGGGAGAATATGGAAGAATGTTTCTTGGTGCTTCATGAAAATTTTTAGGTCATAATGAGGTCATTTAAGTGAAAGAAAACTCACAGGTTAAACACAGAAATATAATCTTCACACTATATTCAATTGATCCTGGGATATTACAAATATATAGCAATGTTGCTCCTATAATCAAGGAAGCTAAACATAACCTCTCACTAACTCTATACGAGATGTTATAAACAATACACTCCCTAAATAAGTGGGTTGTTGTAACTCACAACCAACCGCACCAACAATGCACTATTATATTATCCTAGATAATATAATTACTCACACTAACATATTAGTGAGCACTAATAGTTAGGATATTCCTAACATTCCCACCCTTAGTGTGAACATGGTAGAAAAACATCCACACGCTCCTCTGCAGTATGCTCACCCCTGTGGCATGTCCAACTTGTGACTCATGACCTTGATCCAAAAGAAAGGCTCTCTCCTTCCATGGTTTTAAATAGGTTTACCACAAACCTTGACATGACAGGAACCTCATCAACTGTCGACCTCGTGTGGTTTTTCTAGATCCTCCCACAAACCCTTTCAAGATCCATGAATTGACTTACTCTGGTGCTACTGTTCGCCACTATGCTTATACATCAGGGAATTATGTATGAAACACAACATGCATATTACAAAACTGACACAATAGAAGATATACTAGAAAATATTTTCACATTACTTCCTATAAGAATCATAATGTTCTTAATTGTAGTCAACTGTCATTGATCATTGCCACTCGATCTCGAACAGCATAGAAAATTGCCACTGCCACTGGAAGCTTTCCTTGACTAAGTCGTTTCGGGTGTAGAATGGAAATGGAACATTGGTATGTATTCCCCCCCACAATGTGAAATTCCAAATAAGAAATTAGAAAGGGAAAAATGTATTGTGTTGTATCATACTAACTGGATCTTGTTGTCTTGATCTTGTTGCACATGGTCACCATTGCGGGTGAACATATTCACCTGCCGACCATCTTCCAACAAAGTGTGGCAGTCAGAGGATCTCTGTAGTCAGAGGATCTCTGTAGTTTTCTGCTCTCTTATACAATTCGCTTTCCAGTATTAACAATAAAGCACACCACTCAAAGCAACATGAACACTACAAACTGAAGCACACTAATAAAATGGAAACCACATTGAAAATCAATACTCACACCATACATATGCCACCACAGATTCCTACACGACCCCGTCGTTGGTGACTGACGAGAGGTTGCTTTTCATCCATTCCTCCATTGCCTCCTGTCCTCCAGTGCAATGATGCTAACTCATAAAATTAGGATTTTGAGGATTAATGGTTGCCAGGAAGTCAAGTAACACCCAAAATGTGTCCAAATAAGTCAACGTCGGATTGAAAATTCAGTACTTTTGAGTAAACACATCTTGACAACTTTGACTATAGCAAAAAGATATTGATTGACGAGATTTTGATATATACTATTTTGACAGTAACAAAAAAACTCAAAAGACTCTTTTATCTACAATCATGTTAGACTCATAATGACTACATTGAACTGACAAGACTCTCATTAAGAATGATACATTATACTCTTGACCTATATTGACATTGACCGATAATTACATGACACAACTTTAATAATAGTAAAAACAAAGGTGAGCAATTTCGATGGACCCAATACAAGAATTGTAGCTTTTAAATTCAATGGTCTAAAATAACAATAAGCTATTATGTTGAAATTAATACCTTCAATAGAACTAAACAAATGACATATCGTCTAAATAACCGTGGTACAATAAGGATTAAAAACTAATGAATATACATGGCACTGATGTAATGCAATATCCTGATATAAACAGATCTGCAGGCTCAACAACTTGTTTGAAGAAATTCTAACATAGAGATAGAGAATTTCGAGCTTGAGTCTGAGCTGTATAAGAGGAAATAAGATGCTGCAGTTGGAATCGTCCAAGTCGACTTGAGGATCTTGGCAAATAATGTCAATACATAAACTAAGACATGCATAGATCTATGCATGGGTGGGACACGTCAGCAGTCAAATCATATGTTACTTATTTTTGTGCACTTCAAGTTGGGAAATCCTTCAACAATGTTGAACGCCCATCCTTAGCAGCCACATGGTCTCAGAAGCTTTGACCTTCAAGCACACAAAGTGGAAATCAAATAGAATTGAAAGAAATGGTTTTGTATATATCTATTCTGGGGCGATCCAAGACACAATCTTTGAATTTACTCGATACACGATTAGGTAGATAATATAATCATGCACTTGTTAGATATTGATGTGCAGAGTATAGATAGATAACTGTATAAGCAGATAACAAATCATATAGTACGTGAGTTAACCAAAAATGGACTTTTTATGGTACATTCACCGAGGAAAGTGCAAACATGGCCCAATTACTCTACTACACTCTTTGTAGACAGTCTAGTCATCTGAATAGTATGATAGATAGCTGTAATTCTGATGAACAATTATGTTTACAATGTATGTTCATGGCTATAGATTTGTTATATTCAGTCAAGCTCTACGTGAATCCCTTGATAAAATGTAACCACAACAATCATCTTCGATGTATTCTCCCATATGGATCAATCAATGAACAAGTAGAATACTTTTGCAGGGTCATTGATTTGGGGATTTGAAATATAAAAAAATACCTAACACTATCTACAAAATTCTTCTAATGCATATATAAACTCATGTAGTATAGGGCATCAATACAAGATATGGCAGTGCCCCTTACCTTTATTCTATACTTCCATCACATAGGAGAGAAAAAACTTCTCCGATACCAAATGTAAAGAAGCCTATCCACAGGTTAAACACAGAAATATAATCTTCACACTATATTCAATTCATCCATGGGATATTACAAATATATAGGCAATGTTGCTCCTATAATCAAGGAAGCTAAACATAACCTCTCACTAACTCTATATGAGATGTTATAACAATACACTCCCTAAATAAGTGGGTTGTTGTAACTCATAACCAACCGCACCAACAATGCAATATTATATTATCCTAGATAATATAATTACTCACACTAACATATTAGTGAGCACTAATAGTTAGGATATTCCTAACATTAAGAAAGTTAGGTAATTTTTTGCAAAACTGGTCTATTGAAAAGCTTGTTTTGAGGTGCCTATTTTCTTAGGTATTAGGAAACAATAGAGTGTCTCCTTCACATAAATCATAGAAGGAATTTTTTAAGAGGACTTCAAGCATGATTTATTTCAAAAATATTCAAAAAAAATGGATAAGTATTAGAGGAGATGTGAGAATATTATTACAAGGTTTTCTCTCTGCTTAGGAATACCTCTTGAGGTTTTTTGAGTTGAAATGATTATTTCTAACCTAATTTCTAGTTTATAAAATAGTGCACATGATCAGAGACTAAATAAATATTCTCTATACAATATTTATTTCTAGGATGAAATTCAAGAACATATCTCAAGCCAATGTATCTCTATATTGTAAGGAAATCCTCATAAAATCCTGCAAGTGCAAGGTATAATTAGGTCACAAATAAAAAGTTTCTCTAGATATCCTTTTTGAAGTATTTGGTGAGTTGATGAAGATCCTGGTTGGTTCTAGTAGTGATTTTGTAAAGTACAAATCTCATCTAACCACATTGCCCTGGTTTGTGAGTTCTAAAGCATATTTGAAGATCTTTTTCCTTGAAGCCATCCTTTATCTCTCTCGAAAGACCTAGAATGTATTTATACTTGTTCCTATTTAAGTAAATTTGAACTACTTTTTATGTGTAGACCAAGAAAAATGATAGAAGGCTATGCTTTTCAACTGTTGACAGTAACAAAGTGGATGGAACTCTACTGAACCAGTTGAAAAGTCACACAAAGGTGCTTAATTAGTGTGGTAATTGTGCATTTAGTGGTATGAGGAAGTCAAGGAGATCCCATTATTCATTCATGTAAAACCAATATTCACCAAAAGCCATGAAATGTCCCTTGAGCTCAATAAGGAGTGCTTTTTAGTTCTCTATCTACACTGTGCACTATCTTTTGAAGATCTATGGAGAAATTTGAAGTGTTTCAAACTATATTATTGTTTAGAGAAGGTGGAAAATGTCATCACATATTTACAAAATTTTAAATTTTTGAATTTCATTCTTTTTTGAGGGAAAAATCAATTAAAAATAGCTCTCGGGCCCTTCATAGTATTATAACCATGATGTTAGGGTTTATTAGACAAAAAAATAAGTTTTATCGAAAATGCACCAATCAAAAGTCATAAAAATTTGGGGAAAGTTTTTCATGTTTAGTATCGTGCATTTGCAAAAAGGAACTAAATGTTTTCATCATGTATGGAGGGGGAATCTTCTAGACTGTTTTCTCAAAACTCGTCCTCCAACTGTGCAGAGTTTGAAAAGAAGATCTGTGATGGATTCTTTGAATCTATTCATGCTAAATCTTCTTTCAAAGGTTAGATATGGCTAAGAAGTGGTATGAAAATGTAAGTATGACTTGTTCTTTGGGTTGAAATTACATTTAACTTGTGACAATGTGAAGTGAAAATCCTGGCAAACCTATGACATCATAGTAAATGGTCTTGATGCAATCTTTTTCCACTATATCTCTTGAAAACATTGAAGTATGTTCCTTAGACATCTGAAGCAGATTGGTTCTCATGTCTCAGTTGGCATTATTGAGTACAAATAACTCCATACTTTAAGTCTTTAGCAAAATTTTCTCAAGACAAAGGTGAAGTGGTCTTTGAATTTCCAAACAATGTATCTTTTTGGTGAAACCTTGAACTAAAAGGTCATGTTTCTTGGTAAAAACAGTGTCATGCTTGATGAAGAAAAATGGAAATTGAAGATTTCCTGACTGTTACAAGTGTGAAATTGCTCCTCCTTTCTCTTTTACTACAAAGAAAATGCCCAAAATTTGAAGGGTCAAAATGGTGAATTATGTTGGTTCAAATTATTCAAAGGTAATAAAGGGAAAGTATGTAAAATATGAGAATTTTTTGAGGATTGAAGGATGTGAGATTAATACTGTGGGAGTGTAAAAATATGAGAAAGAGAATTTAAGGTAAAACTAAGAAAAATATAACTGTAACATACATGTGTGAGGAAATCAGATGCAGAAAGTTGAAGATATACAAAATGTGTTGAAAATAAGAGCACTTATATAGAGAGATGATTGTGATAAATAGAAATGTGTTAATGAAGGTTATAAAAAAAATTACTAGTGTGTGAAAAATAAAGGAAGAGGACTAAGATGATATAACATAGAGACTTAAATGTTGAAAATATGTGTGAGAAAATATATGAAGGAAGTCAGTGCATGAAGAAAAGTGAGGAGTGAGTTTAATAAATGTTGGATGAAGAAGAAGTCAAAGGACAGGTCTAGAAGTGAATACATAAATCAAGAATAGGGATGAAGAGCTGATGAATATAAGATAATTGTGAGGTAAATTAGAGGCTTATGTGATCAAGGTTAAAAAAGAAAATCCAGTGATCAAAGTACAAGGTGAAAACCCAAGAAAATATATGCTTTGTCAAATGATGAAGTAAGGTGTCCATAGTCTGCTGAAAAAAACAATATTGTCACTAAATGGTTATTTTTATACTTGAACTGTCTAAGTAGGTTTCTTAGGCTAGAATAAGTTGGTGCTTATCTCTTTATCATCTAATTGGGTGCTTGGATAATCAAGGAATGGGTATTCCAGGTCTAGTGGGTGCTATGCAAAAAATATAATTGAGTGCTTCATACTTTGAGTGGGTTCCTAAACAAGTTGAAATCATTGTAAGAATTTTTATTGGTGTTCCTAAATAGAGATTTTTATTTCAGTGGGGTTTTCTCCCTTTAAGGGTTTCCCACAATAAATTTAGTGTCTTGTGTACTTTTCCTTTTGCATGCACTCTATTTTGGCTCATGGTTTGATTTTGATTATGATAAAGAAGTTTAAAAGGTTAAAAATTGATTTGCATTGATTCACCACCCTCTCAGTGCTTGTGATTTCCAACAATTGGTATTAGAACCTTGTCCTTCTAAGTTAAGCCTAACAACTTGAAGGTGATCCTGATAACACAAGCATGGATTCTTTGGCTGAATCAATCTTGAAGATGAATTATGACATTTCTCAATCCCTCATAAAAATCTTGAAAGATGAGATGAAGCACATGGAAGCTCATCATTTCCAAGAATTAAATGATGTAGCTACACTTTTGGAAAATGTTTCAAGATATTTGAAAGGAAAAGAGAATGAGTACCTGAAACTAGAAGAGGAGGTAAAGAATATGAAAAACTAAACTAAGTCAAGTCACAAATAAGTAACAAATACCTACAGGTGAAATACAACATAAATCTTGTCAATCATCCATCCAAGAAAAGGCTGAGGAATGTGAGAAATTGAGAGTAGGTCTGAATACTATCAAAGATGAAGTGCCACAAGAAAAGAAAATATATTTAAAGCTTGAATCAAGACATTTAAAAAATAAAGAAAATGAAGAGACTGATTCCAGCAAGAAAATAAACAAGATGAAGATAAAGATAGGAAGATCCATGTCAATTAGAGACCCAAATGCTTTTAGGTATGAGAGAAAATTCAATTTTTATTGTTTCTCATGTTAAATATTTAGACATAGAGCTAGAGAGTCTATGAAAAACTATTACAAAGAGAACCCATGGAGATCATTTGCTAATGAATATGAAAAGAAAATAGTTTGTTTAAATTGTAGAAATAAAGGGCATACTGCCAAGAATTTCTTCGAAGAACCTATAATTCAATTCAACAATCACATTCATTACTCAAGAAAAAGAATAAATAAGGTCATTTTTTATACATCTCATGAAGTTGGGAATTTCTCAAATAATTTCTATAATTATAGAAAACCTAAGGCTCAAGGAGCTCCTGAAAAGAAGAAAATGAAAATGATATGCATAATCAAGGAAATAAGGTCATAAGTTGAGAAAGTAAAGACTGAAAATAAGGTGAAATGGGAAAATATGAAAGAGTCACAATAAGAAAACATTGTATCAACAAATGATAACAAAGAAAAGAGACAGGAGAAAAACTCTAGTGCCAAGAATGAGGAATTTATTCCTCAAGTAGTGGTAGAGAAGGTATATGAAATTTAACATCTATGTTTATCAAGTATACAAACAAATGATGAGATACCAGGTACTGATATTATCACTCTTAGAGATGAAACTAAGAAGGTAAATAAGATTATGAAGACAAGGAAAGGGAAGATGGAGTTATCATATGACTCTCTACTATTCTAAGAAAGTTCATCAAGAAAAGAGTGTTTTCTCTATGTTTCTTAGAGACATACTATTTTGGATGAAGCAATAGGTTGTGTTGGAGTGAAGACACCATAATCAAGTGTTGATGAGATATCTCTTACAAATATATCATAAGTCAAAATTATCAAAAGATTTCAAAAAGAAAGAAGTTAGGTCCAGTCAATCTCAAAATATCAATATAACTTCAAGGAGGATCACATAAGTGAATGGAGAAAGAGTCTTCAAATACAAAGTTTATGATTGTATTTGACAAATAAAGGTGTATGATCATGTTGAGGTGTGTTTTTTTGTTTGTAAAAGTTGTAAATTATAACACTTATGATGTCACAAGTACAATGATGGTACTCATCTATAGCTGCCTTATATGTCTTGTCAAAATCTGAGTTTGAAGCTTGTTTCTCAGTCCAATAATATGTATGACCTGTGTATATAATGGAGCTCTAAGTTGAAGGATTACCAAAAGTCATATATTTGTTGCAAGTTATTTGAATATATGCATCATTATCGAAGTCCTTCCAGAGTCTCTAAGCTCATGTTCATTCATTCTCCACAAATTGATTCTAACAGTGTCATGTATCTCATCAAAAGTGATATGTATCAGTCATGGGAATGTGTATTGTAAATATTGAGCAAACTTCATTATTCATTCTATGAGTGTTATGAAGTATTCAATCTTTCAAATGTTTCCAAGTATCTATGTGATATGTCGTGATCATTCAATAGGAATCTGAGTCAACAAGTTGTTTTTAAAATGTCAAAATTCTCTCAGTCACCAAATTGGTGCTTCTGTTTAAATCTCAAGTCTAATTCTTAAAGATCTCTGTAAAGGAAATATATTAAGTGTGTTATTTTTGGTCTCATTTTTTTAGTGACTGTGTTTGTGTATCTATTTTAGTGTAGGTCTTGCAATTGTAAAATTCTCTGTTGAAGTGATAAAATACTTCCATGTAAAATTGAGAGCCTCTTGAAATCTATATAATTGTGTATCTCTAAAAAAGTTGAAGAGTCTAGTATTCTCAAGCTCTAGAAGTTGAAACTTGCCTTTAAGTAATGCTTATGCACAGTTAGGTATGAGATAGAGTGCTTAATACTTATAATAATTGTCTATAGAATAAGTCAAAAATGTGATGTGAAGATTAAAGAGACAATAAAGTTCTCCAAACAGTTTCAATGGATAGTCAAAGGACATTCTTAATAACTATGACGACTTCACAAGTATTTAGCACACCTACAGGTCAATTTAGGCAATGCAAGTGCAAGATAAAGTAAAATGATTAACAAGTGAGTATTCTCCAATTGTGTTTAACCTCAAGGTCTATGCAATATGATCAAAAGGAGTTGATGTTAGATCTTGTGTGATATAAGGAGGATGATATCTAATGCTACAGAACTGAGTTCAGTGCCCTTAAGTTGATATGAGCCCAAATAGTCATAAAATGCTAAATATAGTACTAGAAAGATTTGGTCTCATATTCATTGGAGTAGAAGATGAATGTGAAAATGCATATAGACTAAGTTAAACAGTTTAAAATCAAATACACTATGAAGTACCTAAGGTCTTTCAAGAAAACTAGTGGGCTATAAGGATGTATGAGGCCTGCTTATTAATGAAAAATAATATACAGGGTAAACATGAGAGATCAAGGAGTCATTTTCAATGTAATCAAGACTGTGAAAGTATAAAAGGCTTGTATAATTTGTAGTATGGCCTCTCTATCTTCTTAAAAGTGTCTCAGTCAAAGAAAGAACATTAAAAATGCACTCACAAGTGTGTGAAGATTTTTCTATGCATTTGAAGGAGATGTGAAGTTCAAGCCTTTGGTCATGAAGGTATGTTAGATGAAAACATTATGACTAAAATAGGTATGAAAATTGACATGCTGCATATTTGATAAATTTTATACTTAATGAGATTAGTATTTGCTAGTATAATCCTTGGAATGATGCAATAAGTTGTTCTAGCACTGTTAGTTGATTCATGAAGAAGAAATGTTGATCTTAGAGCTAGAGAGTCCAGGGGATTTTGGTTATGCTCTCAATACAATATGGTGTAAGTAATCTGGTGCTTCAATGACCTTGTTTTCCTTACTAGATGGAGTCCCTGACAGGAATCGGTGTTGATTGTTTTCTAACAGTGGTGAAGTGTTTCTCTTAGCAAGAAAATAAATGCTCAAGTGTATATAATATATGTCAAGATAGGGGGATTGAGTATGTGAAATTCTAAATGGTGTATTGGTGCTTCTCAAAGTATGTGAGGTAATTTCTTGCAAGGTTGAACATGATAGTTCCAAAATTTATTCTATCCGAGTCAAATAGAACTGTTAAGCACTGAGAATGTTGTTTAGAGACTGCTAAAAGTTGTAGAGTTGAAATAAAGTCATGGTAAGTAAGTGAACTACTCAAATTTGTTCTCTTGAGCTAGAAATTAAGGTACTATGTCTAGGGGTAGTCATGTTATTATTGTTAGAGATGTTTGACGTGTTCTTTCCAGGGGAAGCTTTGAATTTGCATGCTTGAAATGAGGCCTAGAATTAGATTTTGGAGAAAATGAAGAAAATTGAGCTAACTGAGACTTTTGGTTTATGTTTCTAACCAAATCATGATGGTATGAAGATGAGATAGGTGATGTAAGTAAGCTAAAGGTACACCTTTTTTAGTGATGTCAAAGGGGGAGAGATACAAAGAGTGCAACTAAAATCCATGTATGCAAGTGTTTTCCATCAAATATTATAGGTTTCTAAGTGGGTTTCCACCAATGAAAAAGGAGGAGTTTTTAAAACCCTGGTCATTGGTGTTGTCATTAATGTCAAGTGGTATTGATGGGAAGGGTAAGTGCACCAAGTTGGGGGACAATTAAGTGGACATCAAAGAATTTTACATTAAAAACAGTAAAACATCAAATTTAGTCTTCCACAGACTTGAACCATGCTGAAAAGTAAAAAATATGTCATAAAAATGGTACCATTGAGTAGGGGAGGATGTTAGCTTTGTAGAAATACTGATTTTAAAGTGAATAGAATAGGATAAATATCATTTTATAATTTTTTACTAATAGTAGGTCATTAAGACACTTTTTCCCGTGAATGCTTATCTCTAGGTTTAAGACTGCAAATTTTGTTTCACTTATCAGAATGTGATAAAACTTATACCATCCCAACCGTGGTGAAATTATATACATGTTCAAAAAAAAATTTATTTGATTTCAATATTTTTTGATGAAGTTATGGCGGGCAAACGGAAAGTTCTCTATTTTCTTTATGTTTTCATACCACTTTCACGGAAAAAATCATAAAAAATAAAATATTACTCAAAAAAATACAAAATAAAATCCGTCCCAAGATAGTTAGTGGCATCTAACTTCTCACCAAAGGAGAAAAATATATATCAATTTTTGGTCATCCAAATCGTGGGCAAACGGACTATAATTTTATAGGCGTTTTAAAAAAAAAATACCAAGTAATTGAATTTTGAGTGTTTAATATTGCTAATTTTGTCCATTTTTTAAAACAATTAGTATTTTAGAAACTAGATTCCGGATGCTACGATTCATATTAATATAATTTTTTCTAATTTTGAGTGTATGTATTGCTAATAATCCCTACAAGTTGATATTATGTTGTTATTTGCAATATGACGTCCACCTATGACCCCCTTTTTGTCCCCCAACTTGCTGCACTTACCCGGAAAGTAGTGAAAAGTGAAGTGAGACCTTGCAAGAAATTTTAGGATGGTCATAGTGCCCTGTAGGTTTGGTTAGTGAGGTAAAAGTCCAGTGGAAGTATAGAGATATTAGGTGTTTCTAGTTAAAATGTGGTACATATCATATATGATGATGTAAGCATTATAACAAGCTTCTCTAGTGAATATAAAGTCAGTTGATGAAAGTCTCAGTTCAAACTAGCTCATTTAGGCCTATTTCTAGAGCCTAATGAGGTATGAAAGGCTGGTACAGGTCATGAGAATACCATGATAGCATGAAAGTAGTCTATTAATGTTGTTTAGCAAATATTTGAGCAAAAACAAAGCTTACTCTAGGTACTGAAGGAAAATTTAAAAATTTAGCCAAAGTTGCTCTTAGGAAATTAGTTGTTCTGGCATGAAAATGAGATAGATCAGACATTTTTAGATCTATAATTTTAATAAAAATATATGGGATATGATGGAATAAAGTGTCTTTGTACTTTATGCAAAATTTGAGCTCATTATGAGGTCATTTGAGATAGTTATGCTAGTTTTTGCAAAACTAGTGTATTAAAAAGCTCATTTTGAGCTTCCTAGCTTCTTAGGTATCAAGAAAAAATATACTATCTCCTTTAGATGAATCATATATGTAATTTTTGAAGAGGAATCCAAGCCTCAAGTATTGAAAAATGAATCAGGGAAAATGGATGAGTATCATTGGAGACGTGAGCATTTTACTGGAAGGTTTTCTCTCTCCTCATGATTGCCTCTTGAGGTGCTTTGAGTTGAAATGAGTTTTTCTAACCTATTGTCTAGTTTATAAAATATTTCACATGATAAAAGACTAAAAAAATATTCTCCATACAATATTGGTTTCTATAATGAAATTCAAGCACATACCTCAAGCCAATTTATCTCTTTCTTGCAAGGAAATCCTCATACAATCCCACAATTGCAAGGTATAGTAAGGTAACAAATTAAAAGTTACTCTAGATCTCCTTTTTGAAGTCTGTGGTGATTTGATAAAGATCCTAGTTGGTTCTTGTAGTTATTTTGTAAAGTACAAATTTCTTCTAACTACACTACCCTAGTTTGTGAGTTGTAAAACATATTTGAAGATCTTTTTCCTTGAAGCTATCCTTTCTCTCTCTTGAAAGACCTTAAATAGATCCATAATTTTTCCTCTTGAAGTAGATTTGAATGTCTTCTTATGTGTAGACCAAATAAAATGATAGAAGGCTATGCTTTCAATTTTTGATAGTGACAAAGTGGATAGAACTCTATTGAGTCATTTGAAAAGTCACACAAAGGTGCTTCATTAGTGTGCAAATTGTGCATTTAGTGCTATGAGGAGGTCAAGGAGGTCCTACTATTTATTCATGAAAAACCAAGATTCACAAAAAGCCATTAAATGTCCCTTGATCTCATCAAGTAGTGTTTTGTAGTTCTCTATCTACATTGTCCACTCTCATTTGAAGATCTGTGGAAAAAAATGAAGTCTTTCAAACTATATTATTGTTTCGAGAAGGTGGAAAATATCATGAAATATTTACAACATTTTAAATTTTTCTAATTTCATTTATTTTGAGGGAATAATTGATTAAAAACTGCTCTCGAGCCCTTCATAGTATTATAACCTTGATGCTAGGATTTATTAGACAAAAACATGGTTTTCTCAAAAATCAGTCAATCGAAAGTCGTAAAATTTTGGGGAAAGGTCTAAATTTTTATTACCGTCCATTTGCAAAAGGAACTAAATGTTTTCATTATGTATTGAGGGATAATCATCTAACTGTTTTCTCAAAACTTGTCCTCCAACTATGTAGAGTTTGAAAAGAAGATCCGTGATGGATTTTTTGAATGTATTTGTGCTAAAACTTCTTGCAAAAGTTAAATATGGATAATAAGGGGTTTGAAAATATAAGGATGACTATGCTTTGGGTTGAAATTGCTTTTAACTCATGACAGTGTGAAGTGAAAATCCTAGAAACCTGTAACATCACATTAAATGGTCTTGATGCAAGCCTTTTCCATTAAATCTATTGAAAAAATTGAAGTATGTTCCATAAACATCTGAAGTAAATTGTTTATCATGTCTTAGTTGGCATCAGTGAGTGAAAATAACTCCATACTTCAAGCTTTAGAAAAAAATTCTTAAGATAGAGGTGAAGTGGTGTTTCACTTCCCAAATAGTGTATCTTTTTTGTGAAAACTTGAATTAAAAGGTCATTTTTTTTTGGAAAAATGGTGTCATTCTCGATAAATAAAATGTAATTTGAAGAGTGTGTGACTATTACATGTGTGAAATTACTCCTCTTTTCTCGAGTACTACAAGACAATGCCTCAAAGTTAAAGGGCCAATAGGGCCAGCTATGATGGTTTGAATTCTTCAAAGGTAATAAAGGGAAAGTGTGTAAAATATGAGAAATTATGAGGATTGATGGATGTGAGATTAATAATGTGGGAGTTTTAAAATATAATAAAAATTAGTTAAGGTAAAAATAAGAAAAATAGAACTGTAACATGCAGGTGTGAGGAAATCAGATGCAAAAAGTTGAAGATATACAAAAGGTGTTGAAACTGAGAGCACTGATACAAAGAGATGACTGTGATAAATAGAAAAATGTTAACGAAGTCTATAAAAGACATTACTAGTGTGTGGAAAAGAAAGGAAAATGACTAAGATATATAATAAAGAGACTAAAATGTTGAAAATAGGTGTGAGAAAGATATGAAGGAAGTCATTGCATGAAGAAAAGTGAGTGGTGAGTTTAATAAATGTTGCATGAAGAAGAAATCAAAGGAGAGGTCTAGAAGTGAACACAGAAATCAGGAATATGTATGAAGAGATTATGAATACAAGAAAACTTTAAAGTAAATTAGAGGCTTAAGTGATCAAGGTCAACAAATAAAATATAGTGATCAAAGTACAAGGTGTGAACCCATGAAAACTAGTGCTTTGTCAATTGATGAAGTTAGGTGTCCTTAATCTGTTGGAAAAGCAACATTTTCACTAAATGATCATTTGTATACTTGAACTATCTAAGTAGGTTCTTAGGATAGAGTAATTTTGTGATTCTCTCTTTATCATTTGAGTGGGTGCTTGGATAATTAGGGAATGGGTGTCGATAGTCTAGTGGGTGTTAGTAAAAACATAGAAGTGGGTGCTTTATAGTTATAGTGGGTACTGAAACAAGTTGAAATCATTGTAACGGTTTTCAAATGGATATTCCTAAATACAACTTTTGATCTCTAATGGTTTTCTCCCTTTAAGGTTTTCCCACCATAAATTTGGTGTCTTGTGTACTTATCGTTTTACATGTACTATGTTTTGGTTCATGGTTTGATTTTTATCATAATAAAGAAGTTTCAAAGGTTAAAAATTGATCTACACTGATTCACCCCCCTTTCTCAATGTTTGTAATTTCCAACAATTGGTATCATAGCCTAGTCCTTCTGAGTTAAGCCTAACAACTTGAAGGTGATCCTGATAACATAAGCATGGATTATTTTACTGAATCAATTTTGAAGAGAAAATATGACATTGCTCAATCCCTTATGAAAATCCTAAAATATGAGATCAAACACATGGAAACTCATCATTTCCAAGAATAAAATGAAGTATCTACACTTGCAGAAAATGTTTCAATACCTTTGAAAGGAAAAGACAATTACTACTTGAAACTGGAAGAGGAGGTAAATATTTTGAAAACCGAACTAAGTAAACTCACAAATAAGTTACAAATACCTACAGGTGAAATAGATCATAAATCTTGTCAAGCATCCATCCAAGAAAAGGCTAAGGAATGTGAGAAATTAAGAGTGGATTTGAATAATATCAGAGAATAAATGGTGCAAGAAAATAAAATAGATTTGAAGATTGAATCAAGCCATTCAAAAAACAAAGAAAATGAATAGATTGATCCTAGCAAGAAAACAAACAAGAAGCAAATAAAGATAGGAAAAGCCAAAACAATTAGACAACCAAATGCTTCTAGGTATGAGATAAAATTCAATGGTTATTATTTTGCATGTTATGTATTTGGACATAGAGCTAGAGAGTGTATGAAAAAATATGACAAAGAGCACCCATGGAGATCCTATACTACTAAATATGAAAAGAAAATAGATTGTTTAAATTGTAGAAATAAAGGGCATACTGTTAAGCATTGCCTATATGAACCTATACAAAAATTATAGTAATTACTCAAGAAAAAGAGTAAAAAAATTAATCTGTTATACATGTCATAGATTTGGGAATTTCTCAAATCATTTCTATAATTATAGACAACCCAAGGCTCAAGCAGCTCCTAAAAAGAAGAAAATGAAACCGATATACATAATCAAGGAAATAATATCATAAGTTGAGAAAGTAAAGACTGAAAATAAGGTGAAATGGGTACATATGAAAGAGTCACAACAAGAAAACACTGTATCGAAAAAAGAATAACAAAGGAAAGAGACATGAGGATAAATCTAGTGCCAAGAATGAGGAATTTCTTCCTCAAGTAGTGGTAGAGAAGGTATATGAAATGCAACATCTATGTTTATCAGGTATACAAACAGATGATGATATACCAGGTAATGAGATTATCACTCTTAGAGATGCAACTAAGAATTTTAATAAGAGTATGAAGATAAGGAAAGGAAAGATGGAGTCATCATATGACTCTTTACTGCTCTAAGAAAGTTCATCAAGAAAATAATGTCTTCTCTATGCTTATAAGAGACATACTCTTTTGGATGAAGCAATAGGTAATGTGTGAGTGAAGATAACATCATCAAGTGTTGATGAGAGATATCAAAAGTATAAACTATCAGAAGCTTTCAAAAATAAAAAAGTAATTTTCAGTAAAGCTCTAAAGATCAACACAACTTGAAAAAGGATCACATAAGTCTGAATGGTCACAGAGTCTTCAAATACAAATTTTAGGACTATATTTGAGAAAAAAAATTGTATGATCATGTTGAGGTATGTTTTGTTGTCTTTCAAATTTGTAAATTCTAAAAATTATTATGTCACAAGTACAATCATAATACTCATCTACTAGTGCCTTGTATGTCTTGACAAAATATGAGTATGAAGCTTGTTTCTCTATCTAATAATATGTATGAGCTATTTATATAACGGAGCTCTAATTTTAAGGATTACCAACTTCCATATCTCTGTTGTGAGTTATTTTATTATGTGCATCATTTTCTCAATAGTATCTATGAATTCTTCATGGAATCTCTAAGTTCATGTTCATTTATTCTCCTCAAAGTGATTCTAATAGCGTCATGTCTCTTGTCAAAAGTTATATGTCAGAGTCATATGAATGTGTACTATGAAGATTGAGCAAATGTCATTATTCATTCTATGAGTGTTATGAATTATTCAATCTCTCAAATGTCTTCAAGTTCTGTGTGATATTTCTTGAACATACAATAGGTGTCTGAGTCAACAAGTTTTTAAAATTTCAAAATGATCTTAGGCACTAAACTAGTGCTTTTTTTTAAATCTCGAGTTAATTTCTTAAAGATCTTAGTAGAGGAAATATATTAAGTGTTTCATTTTGGGTATAATTTTTTTTAGTGACTGTGTTTGTGTATCTGTTATATTTTAGGTCTTTCAAGTGTCAAATTATTTGTTGAAGTGATAAAATACTTCCATGTCAAATTCAGAGCCTCTTAAAATCTATGTTATTGCATGTCTCAACAAAAGTTAAAGAGTCCATGATTATCAATCTCTAGAAGTTGAAAATTTCATTTAAGTAATGCTCTTACACAGTTAGGTTTGAGATAGAGTTGTTAAGACTTATAATAATTATCTATAACATAAGTCAGAGATGTGATGTGAAGGTTAAAGAGACAAGAAAGTGCTCCAAATGGTTTCAGTGGATAATCAAAGAACATTATTAATCACTATGGTGACTTCATAAGTATTTAACACACCTAGGGGTAAATTTAGGCTATGCAAGTGCAAGATAAAGTGAAATGATAAAAAAGTTAGTATTCTTCAGGTGTGTTTAACCTCAAGGTATTTATAATATGATCAAAATGATTTGATGTTAGATATTTTGAGATATAAGGAGGATGAGATCTAATGTTGCATGACTGAGTTTAGTGTCCTTAAGTTTATATGAGCCCAAAAAATCATACAATGCTAAAAATAGTACAAAAAGGAGTTCATGTCATATTCATTTGATTTTAAGATGACTATGACAGTGCATCAAGACTAAGTTTAAATGTTTAATATCAAAGACACTATGAAGTAGTTAAAGGAATGTCAAGAAAACAAGTAGGCTACAGAGATGTATGAGGTCAGCCTAGTAATGAAAACACATCTACATGGTAAACATGAGAGATCAAGGAGTCATTTTCAATGTAATCAAGACTGTGAAAGTATAAAAGGCATGTATAATTTTTAGTATGTGCTATCTATCTTCTTAAAAGTGTCTCAGTCAAATAAATAACATTAAAAATCCACTCAAAAGTGTGTGAATATTTTTCTATGCGTTTGAAAGAGATGTGAAGTTCAAGCCTTTGGTCATGAAGGTATGTGAGATGACAAGATGGTGAATTACATATGCATGAAAATTGACATGCTTCATCTTTGATACATCTGATACTTAGTGAGATTAGTATTTTCTAGTATAATGATTGAAATTTTGCAATAAGTTGTTCTACCACTGTTAGTTTATTCATGAAGAAGAAATGTTTATCTTAGAGCTAGAGAGTCAAGGGGATTTTGGTTATACTCTCAATACAAGATGGTGTAAGTAATTTGGTGCTTTAATTAACTTGTTATCCCTTCTAGATGGAGTCCTTGGAAAAAATTGGTGATGAGAGTTTTCTAACAACGGTGAAGTCTTGTTCTTTAGCTAGATAATTGATGCTCAAGTGTATATAATATCTATCAAGATAGGGGGAGTGAGTATGTGAGCTTCTAGATGATTTATTGTGACTTCTAAAAGCATATGAAGTAAGTTCTAGCAATGTTGAACATGATAGTGCCAAAAACAAAAATCATTTGAGTCAAATAGAACTGTTAAGCACTGAGAATGTTTTTTAGAGACTATTAAAAGTTATAGAGTTGAAATCATGTCATGGTAAGCAAGTGAACTACTCAAATTTGTTCTCTTGAGATATAAATGAATGTGCTATTTCCAAGGGGAGTCATTGTATGCTTGATAAAGATTTTGGATGTGCTCTTTCCAGGGGGATCTTGGAATTTGCATGCTTGAAATGAGGCCTAGAATTAGATTTTAGAGAAAATGAAGGAAATTGAGCTAGTTGAGACTTTTGGTTGATGTTTATAACCAAATAATTATGGTATGAAGCTGAGATAGGTGAAGTAATCTAAAGGTACACCTTTTTAAGGGATGGAAAAGTGGGAGAGATCCAAAAGGGATGTCAAAGGGGGAGAGGGGTGTAGCAAGAAACTAGGTATGCAAGTGTTTTTCATCAAATCTTATAGGTTTTTGAGTAGGTTTCCATCAATGAAAAAGGGGGGAGTTTTTTGAACCCTGGTCATTAGTGTTGTCATTTATGTCAAGTGGAATTGATGGAAAAGGAGTGAAAGATTAAGTGAGACCTTGCAAGGAAGTTTAGGATGGTCACAGTGCCCTATAGGTTTGGTTCGTGAGGGAGAAGTCCAGTGGAAACATGAAAATAGTAGGTATGGCTATTTCAAATGTGGTGCATGTCAGATACAATGATGTAAACATGATAAAAAATTTCTACAGTGAATATCAAATCAGTTGATGAAAGTATCAAGTCAAACTAGGCCATTTAGGTCTGTTTCTATCACCTAATGAGGTATGAAAGGATAGTATAGGTCATGAAAATACCATGAGAGCATGAAAGCAGTCTAGTAATGTTGTTTAGGGCATATTTGAGCAAAAATAATGCTTACTCTAGGTCATGAAGGAAAATTTCAAAATTTGGCCAAAGTTTCTCTTGGGAACTTTGTTGTTCTGACATGCAAATGAGATAGGTCACACAATTTTAGACCTATTGTTTTTTTAAAAATCATGGGCGATGGTGGAAAAAGGTTTCTTGTAAAATTTTAGGTAATTATGAGGTCTTTTGAGAAATTTAGGAAACTTTATGCAAAATTGGTCTATTGAAAAGCTCATTTTGAGGTGCCTGGCTTCTTAGGTGTCAAGAAAGAATATAGTGTCTCCATCAGATAAATCATAAAATGAATTTTTGAAGAGAACTCCAAGCCTATGGTATTGCAAAAATAATCAGGGAAAATGGATAAGTATTGGAGGAGATGTGCACATTTCACTAGAAGGTTTTCTCTCTCCTCAAGATTGCCTCTTGAGGCCTTTTGAGTTGAAATGATTTTTTTCTGACCTATTGTCTAGTTTATAAAAATTTTCACATGATCAAAGACTAACAAAGTCTTCTCCATATAATATTTCTTGGTAGGATGGAATTCAAGCACATATCTCTAGCCAATTTATCTCTGTCTTGTAAGGAAATCCTCATAAAATCCTGTAACTACAAGGTATAATCAAGTCACAAATGATTTTTTTTTTTCTAAATATCCTTTTTGAAGTCTTTGGTGAGTTGATGAAGATCCTAGTTGGATCTTGTAGTGGTGTTTTACAGTACAAATCTCATCTAACCACACTTCCCTCGTTTATGAGTTGTAAAGAATTATTGAAGATATTTTTCCTTGAAGCCATCCTTTATCTCTATCGAAATACCTTGAATGGACCCATAATTGTTCCTCTTGAAGTATATTTGTAGTTATTCTTATGTGAATACCAAGAAAAATGATAGAAGATTATGCTTTCATCTTTAAATAGTGATAAAGTGGAGGGAACTCTACTGAGCCAGTTGAAAAGTAACACAAAGGTGCTTCATTAGTGTGCAAATTGTGCATTTAGTGGTCTGAGGAGGTCAAGGAGGTCCCATTAATCATTCATGCAAAACTAAGATTCACCAAAAGCCATGAAATGTCCCTTGACCTAAACATGGAGTGTTTTGTAGTTCTCTATCTACACGGTGCACTATCTTTTGAAGATCTGTGGAGAAATGTTAAGTGTTTCAAACTAGATTATTGTTTGGTAAGGTGGAAAATGTCATCACATATTTACAACATTTTTAATTTTCAAATTTCATTTAGTTTTGAGGTAAAAATAAATTAAAAATAGCTCTCAGACCCTTCACAATATTATAATCCTAATGCTAGGGTTCATCAGACAAAAACTTGTTTTTCTCAAAAATCCACAGATCAAAAGTCATTAAATTTTGGGGAAACGTCATTATGTTGAGTACCATGCACTTCCAAAAGGAACCAAATTGTTTCATTATGTATTGAGGTTGAATCTTCTACTTGTTTTCTAAAAGATCATCCTCTAACTATGTAGAGTTTGAAAAGAAGATCTGTGATGGATTTTTCAAATCTATTCGTGCTAAATATTCTTGAAAAGGTTAGATATGGATAAGAAGCGGTCTAAAAATGTAAGGATGACTATGCTTTGGGATTAAATTGAATTTATCTCATGAAAGTGAGAAGTGAAAATTCTGTGAACCTATGACATCACAGTAAATGGTATTGATGCAAGCATTTTCCTTTAAATATCTTGAAAACATTGAAGTATGTTCCTTAGACATCTGAAGCAGATTGGTTCTCATGTCTCAGTTGGAATTACTGAGTGCAAATAACTCCATAATTCAAGCTTTAGCAAATTTTTCTCAAGAAAAAAGTGAAGTTATGCTTGAATTTCCAAACAATGTATCTTTTTGGTGAAACCTTGAGCTAAAAGGTCATGTTTACTGGAAAAATGGTGTCAAGGTCGATAAATAAAATGGAATTTTAAGACTGCATGACTATTACAAGTGTGAAATTAATCATCCTTTCTCGAATACTACAAGACAAGTCCCAAAAGTCAAAGGGGGAAAAAGGGTTAGTTATGATGGTTTAAATTATTCAAAGGTAATAAAGGGAAAGTGTGTAAAATATGAGCAATTTTGAGGATTGATGCATGTTAGATTAATAACATAGGAGTGTAAAAATATGATAAAAATTAGCTAAGGTAAAAATAAGAAAAATAGAACTGTAACATGCATGTGTGAGGAAATCAGATGAAGAAAGTTGAAGATATACAAAAGGTGTTGTAAATGAAAGAACTGATACAAAGAGATGAATGTGATAAATAGAAAATTGTTAATAAAGGCTATAAAATACATTAATAGTGTGTGAAAAAGAAAGGAAAAAGATTGAGATATATAAGATAGAAAATAAAATGTTTAAAATACGTGTGATAAATATATGAAGGCATTTAGTGCGTGAAGAAAAGTGAGCAGTGAGTTTAATAAATGTTGCATGAAGAAGAAGTCAGAGAACAGGTCTAAAAATGGATATAGAAATCAAGAATAGGGATGAAGAGCTGATGAATAGAAGAAAAATATGAAGTAAATAAGAGGCTTATGTGATCAAGGTAAACAAGGAAAATCAAGTAATCAAAGTACAAGGTGCAAACCTAGGAAAGCAAGTGATTTGTCAATTGATGAAGTAAGGTTTCCATAATTTGTTGAAAAAGCAACATTATCACTAAATGGTCATTTTTATACTTGAACTATCTAAGTAGGTCCTTAGGCTAGAGAAAGTTGGTGGTTCTCTCTTTATCATCTAAGTGTGTGCTTGGATAATCAAGGAATGGGTGTTCCTAGTCTAGTGGGTGCTTCATAATTTGAGTGGGTGCTCAAACAAGTTGAAATCACTATAAGAATTTGGAATGGGTGATCCTAAATAGATCTTTTGATTTCACTGGGTTTTCTCCCTTTAAGGGTTTCTCACCATAAATTGTGTTTCTTGTGTACTTTTCCATTTGGATGTACTCTTTTTTGGATCATGGTTTGATTTTGATTATAATAAAGAAGTTTCTAAGGTTAAAAATCAATCTGCACTTATTCACCCCCCCTCTCAGTGTTTTTTATTTCCAACATAGATGTTGTGCCTACCCCATGAGATTAGGAATTGAGATCCTTGTTGGGCCCTAGAATATTCTCTAGGTACAAGAAGGCACATGGGCACGTAGGACCCATTTGAAGAAGGGTGCATGAGTTGAACGTGCGTAGAGTAGGGTTCTAACAGGGTTTAGCAGAACACATGGTGTGTTCTCATAAGAAAAGATAGGTTTTGGGAGTTATCCATATTTATCGTTCCAGAAAACTCATGAGGAAAGTGTGATGCATCTAGCATGCAGAGTGGATAAGGTGCCAGCCTGACAACTGTAGGTTCAAGAATGGAAAATTCCATGCATGCGATGGAAGGTTCTAGAAGGACATCATTGAAAAGAGTTGAGATATCATATAAAATGAGGCATGCTCCATTGGAGGACCACTTAGACACTTGGAAAATGATCTGTTACCTCATAAGGTAGGGCAGTGAAGGAAAAAAGATATATATAGAGATGCCTGGGTAGTAGAAAGAGAAGTGTGGTAGAGTAGCAGAGGAGGTGGAAGAGAGGTGAAGCTCTGTAGAAATATCATGGAGGATTGTATGGGTTGTGATTAGAGGAAATATAGGAGTGATGGCATATTTATAGGGATGGGTCTTTGTTTATCCTTGTAATGTGAAGGATGTAGTATAGTTTCTGATGCATGACCTTGCTCTGCCTTATTATATGGGTCTATTATGACCTTAGTGAATGTAATGTGGTTACTGAACTCATTAATATGAATAAAAGGTTCTATTCTAAAGCATATATGTATTCATGAGCATAAGTATAATGCATTTCCCTTGTGTTATGAATCATTTCTATATGTTGTTTGATACTCTTCTTTCTCTATTTGAATGGATGCATTAATATGATAACTCATCCTAGGTTCTCAGAATGAATGCATGGTTCTTTTCCATTCTTTTGCACTTAAGTATCTGTTATAGAAGATATATTATCATAAAAATCACATAAAGGAGGGGATCGGTGCCCGCATGTTCCTCGGGTGAGCACCCAATTCTTGTTGGGTTATAGGTCAGAGTGCATGAGATTAGACTGTTGTTCTAAGGGTATAAAATTTACTACATATTGGTTCTATTTTCGGGGCCTCTTTTCAAAGTTGTTGTTAGAAATAACATACATCTTGGTCTCTTTGATGCATGATGAAAAACCCTCTGACCTTGGAGAGTGTTGAAACATGGTTCAAAAGAATGGAGGATGAGTTTTCTCAAATATTCAGCACTGGACATGAGTTCGATGCACATAGATGGGTAGAAGAGAACTTATACCATGAGTTGTATGAAACATTCTTCTTTTGTTTTCCAGTAGAACTATATAAATGGGTTTCAGCATATGCATCTAGATTGAGCTAGTACTATAGATCATGTGTATGGACCCAAGATGATTACCAAAGGTTGTAGGATACAGATATGACTTGGACGCATGTTTTTGATCTCTTGTGGAAAGGAGTGTTGACTATTTATACTCTAGAATATATTATTTCTACCTATTCTTGCCCAAAGTTGCTGAGTTTCAGTTTTGGAGGGAGCCCAGATGATCATGTGTTGCATGCTACTCCTTTGGCTATGAAGATCTTGGTCATTACCCTAAGTTTAGAGGCATTTCCCATGGCCATATAAGCTTCTCTGAGTTCTAGGAGAGGAATCTAGGGTGGAGGAAGATGGAA
Organism: Taxus chinensis; assembly: GCA_019776745.2. Taxonomy (NCBI): domain Eukaryota; kingdom Viridiplantae; phylum Streptophyta; class Pinopsida; order Cupressales; family Taxaceae; genus Taxus; species Taxus chinensis. Next base: position 653,446,632 of record CM034148.1, read on the forward strand.
GACATTGTAGCTAAAAAGGAAAGTGAGGAGAGACTACTCAAGTATAGTGAAGCTCACAAAAGGAAGATGACTAGACAATGCGGGGTTGAAAGTGTGATGGATCTATGGAGTTAGATGTTTTTGGAAGGAGTCGAGGTTCACATAGAGTGGAACCTAAGAAGTTTGTGCTACCCCATCTTGGCAAGCATGGGAGAGAAGTCCCTTCATTTTATGATGAGATTTCATCACATGGAGAAAGGATAGCTATCGGCACACATCTGAACCCATGTAACAATCAACCCCTAGTGCTTGGTTTTTGTTTTCTAGATCAAGGGAGAAGTATTGTTAACCATGTTGGTATCGGTGGGATTAACTGATCTATGCCCAGGAGATATATTTTTTTGTTTGGAACATCCATGGATACACAAAGCATTATGGTATTTAGAGGAATTTTTGGACAAGGTGTAAATATGCAAGGTTTGGGTATCTCATCTGAGAGTGGTACGAGACACGTGATTGGCAGTGGGAAAATCTTGTAAACCATTGGCACGTAATTTAGTGGGATATTGGGAACACTAGGCATGACCACTTTAGTCCATTTTCCAGCTACATGAGGTGAATCTGGTGGTATAGGGGCTGGAGAACCTGGTGGAACTAGTGGATCTAGAGAATTTGGTGGGTCATGGGGAACAAGAATTGGTGGATCTAGTGGATCTTGTGGAGGAGGAAACATAGAAGGAAACAAAGGCTCTGGATCAAGAGGATAAGGTCCTCAACCACCTCCAAAAGTTTTTTTTGAGATGTCTTTACACTTATTGGACTATAAGGGTATTGAATATGCTATAGAACATGTGCACAAGTGTGAATTACTATGGTGTGAAAAAGAGATAACTACTCCAGAGAGGAAGGAAAGTTAGTTTGTAATGATGTTGAAAGGACACGCGCATAGTTGGTACCAAAAATATGAGCCCCATAAAACATTGGTAGAATAGATTGCATTAAAGAACACCTTCCTAGTAGAATTCTACATCCCAAAATTTGAGCACAAGAGCATCAATGCTCTGAAGGAGATACATAAAGGAATGGAAGAGAGTTTACGGGAGTATGACGTGTGGTTCAAAACTCTCTTGTCAAAACTATCTTATGTCATTCACCCTTCTCAACATTCTCAATGGTTTGTTGGAGGATTAATAACACTGTTTATAAGGGTATTGTCACACAAGACTTTTAAAGACTCACACAAGGCATTGAAAGATGCCCTACATGCTGAGGCTATTGGGAGCATTGATACTAATGTTATTCCTTGTTTGGAGGTGTCATCACCAATCTGGCACTATGATAATTCTTCACCGGGAACTCCTCGTGCTATGATTGTTTACTAATGCACAGCGTTTAGTTTGGTGGATGTAATCTGGAAACAAAACAACAACATAGCACAAGAATACCATCGACTATGATAAGACGGAATGATGAAAAATATGAAATATCAAAGTAAATTATAATATTAACATGAAATTGTTACAATCTCACCCATGAGGTACTTCAACAAGACTATGGGATAAACTTTACAATTACACCTCTTGAGGGCTTCTTCAACACACCTTTAACTGATGGCTTCCTTTGCACACTTCCTACAATATTTCTCACTACTTCTTTCTATGCTAAATGAGGGGGGTGGCCTCTCTATTTATAGAACTTCCAGGCTTATCCATCTTATCTCTAAGATAGGATAAGAAATCCACTCTGACGAATCATATTCCATACCTTAACTCTTATCTGTACATGTAAGCTTATCTTTTAAGATAAGATAAACCTTATCATTTTACATGGGTTCCACATTTTTAGACTTTTTACAAATAAAATACACAAAATATTTATGACCTCACTCCTTGTCCTTATTACCAATATAATATTTCTAATTCCTAATCACGTAGACCCTACTTCTCTAATTACCCAAACTTTGACATTTTAACATTACCAGGACCACTTACGACAAATATTTACTTTTTACAACATTCCTATTGTACTTTGACTGTTACCGTACTCCACATTATTGGCGGCACCGTACTGACGGCACCGTTATCTTCTATCAGACGCTACTACTAATTATACTTAACAACATCCTATTCCTAATACATACATTAATGAAATAGAAATTATGGAGGAAAATTTTAGTGTCGACATCTTCCCCCTTCCTAGCTTCTACTCCGTCCTCGGAGTAGACTATTCTGGTGCTTGGAAAATCTTCAACTTGTCGTGGTTGACCCATTTCGTAATGGGAGTGCCATCCAATTCCTCCAGTCGGTACGTACCATTTTCATGCACAGCTGCTATTTTGTAGGGCCCCATCCATTTTGGAAGAAATTTTCTCTGTCTTCTTTTTTTGTATCTGGAATCATATACTAGAACCAAGTCATTCACATGAAATGGAGACCACCGGATCTTTTGATCAAAGTATTCCTTCTGCTTCATTTTCTTCTTATAGCTTGTATCCTTAGCTATTTCTCTCATTTCCTCCAGCAAATGAAGATGTACCAACCTTTCTTTTACTGAATCACTTTCATCCATCCTTTTATTTTCCATAACTCTCACAGTGGGAATATCAAACTCAATAGGAAGAACTGGATCAATGCCATAAGCCAACTGAAATGGGGAGTATCCTGTTGCTGACTTTGATGTTGCCCTATATGCCCACAATGCTGCATGAATCCTTTTATCCCATTTATGTACCTGCAAGGCTGCATCTTTTGCTAGAATTTGACACAACACAAAATTTGTTCGTTCCACCTGTCCATTTGTGCTTGGCTTGTATGTTGTTGCCTTCCTGTGCTTAATAGAAAACTTATTGACTAGGGCTTCTACCACCTCATTAATGAAGTGGCTTCCTTGATCTGTTACAATTTCTAATGGACAACCAAATCTGGTGACAATGCGTTCATATATGAACCTTGCCACTTCATCCATGGAAGTTGTTTTCAACGGCCTAGCTTCAACCCACTTGGTTAAATAATCTGTGGCAACTACAATATACTTATTTTGGTGTGATGTAGTTGGAAGTGGACCTACAATGTCTATTCCCCACTTTTCAAAGGGACCAAGGGGAAGAATAGGACATAATGGAGCTGATGAAGTCTTACGGTTACCATGTGTTTGACAAATATCACATGTCTTACAATAATTATAACAATCTTTAAAAAGAGTGGGCCAGTGATAACCTGCATCCAAGATCCTTCTTGCTGTAAGTTGTCCAGAGAAGTGCCCTCCACATGTACCATTGTGGAATTCTTCTAGCAGTTCCTTCCCTTGATCACGTCCAACTGCCCTCTTGTACTGTCCATCAGGTCCTATTCGAAATAATACTCCATGCAGAATTGAATATGGACGACTGGCTTGAGTAATCTTTCTCTTAGTCTTTGCATTGGCACCATCAGGAAACTTGAATTCATTTAGATAATTCCAAATATCTATGTATTCACTAGGGATTGTGTCAAGGGATAACAATGCTGCATCGGGGAAATCATCATCATCACAAGATGATCCTAACCCATCATAGGCTCGAGAGAGTGCATCTGCATTGACATGCTTCTTTCCTGGCCTATCTATAATATCAAATTCAAATTCTTGTAGCAAAATTATCCATCTTGCTATCCTCCCTGATGGGTTAGGCTTATTTACAATATATTTTAGAGCCTGATGATCTGTTACAACTAGAAATTTTTGCCCTAGCAAGTAATTTCTAAACTTCTTTACAGCAAAAATGATAGCCAGAGCCTCTTTTTCAGTTACAGTATAATTTACCTCAGCACTGCTCATTTGTCTGCTCCCAAAGTAAATTGGATGTTCATTCCCATTTTCATCCTTTTGGCTCAAAGTACTTCCTAGTGCTGCATCTGAGGCATCAGTGTACACAATGAATGGCTTGCTCCAATCTGGATTCTTCAAAACAGGTGAAGACACCAGGGCTTCCTTCAGTTGTCCAAAAGCTTCATGCGCCTTATTTCCTGGTTCATAAGTAACATCCTTCTTCAAGAACTGGGTTAGTGGCTGTGCAATCTTTGAGAAATTCTTGATGAACCTTCTATAGTAACCCACATGGCCTAAAAATGATCTCAACTTACTTCTATTCATAGGAAATGGTAAATCTTTGATTTTTGAAACTTTATCAGGATCAGTACCAATACCATCTCTGGATACAACATGCCCTAACAAAATGCCTTTAGAACATCCAAAGACACACTTTGTAGGGTTTAGTGAGGCTTGTGCTTCATCTAACCTTTGAAATGCTGTCTCCATCTGGTGCAGGTGGTCCAACTTGCTCCCATAGATGCAAAAATCATCCAGAAATACTCTGATGAAGGTCCCAATGTAGGGTTCGAACACCCTATTCATCAAACGCTGGAATGTTGCTGGAGCATTACACAATCCAAAAGGCATAACTCTATAAGAAAACGTTCCCCAAGGAGTGGTGAACGTGGTCTTCAGCTGATCTTTCTCTGCTATACGAACTTGGTTGTAGCCGCTATATCCATCAGCAAAACTATAGCACTCCTGGCCAGCTACTTCGTCCAAGATCTGATCTGAAAATGGAAGAGGGTAATGATCCTTCTTTGTTGCCTTATTGAGCTTCCTGTAATCAACACAAATGCGTAGCTTCCCATTCTTTTTTATTGAAATCACAATGGGAGAAACCCATTCTGAATTCTCCACAGCAAATATGAATCCTGCATCAAGCAACTTATCTATTTCTTCTTTTACAGTCTTGGAAAAATTAGGATTCATTCTATATGGCATTTGCTTTATGGGCTTAGCACCATCTACCAGCTCAATAGAATGTTCTACCCAACTTACTTGATGGAGTTCCTTGTAATCAAAAGTGAATAGGTGTATGTACCTTCGAAAGAGCTGGAGGTAGGATTCCTTCTCACTCTCCATCACAGCATCACCAATCTTTATTTGTTGGAGACGATCATCAACTTCTTCTTCAGATAATTTTATGGGGTCATGAGTTGGTGTGACTGGAAGGATATCCATGACTGAAACATCCACCTCACTTTCTTCATCTTCAGTGTCCACTTCACTGGTACTAGAGTAATCAGAGGATGTCCAATCATCAGTTTCATCACTTGAATCCACAGGTTCTGCCTTATGATGTCGAGGGATCACATTTATCTTCACCCTCTCTCTACCACATCCAAGTGTCATGAAGCCTTCATTCCAGTAGTTTCTTGCATGAACTCTCCTTAGCCATGGTCTTCCCAGCAACATTGGGTACGCAACAGTACCATTTTTCATCACCTGAAAGTCTACCACACATACAACACCCATAACAGATATTGCCACATTTGAAACTACACCTTCTGGTTTAGTTTTTCCTTTATTTAATGACCTTAACATAAGTGTTGAAGGGCGATCAATTTTTAACCCCAACATATTCATTACAGACTCGGTCATTACATTAACTGCAGCACCTCCATCAACTAAGACATCATGAATTGAAATACCATTACATAATACCTCAGCTTGTGGAGCATAGGGATCCACCTCTGCCTCCAAAATAGGGACCTCAACCTCCTTTCTTCGTCGAGCATTGAGTCCACCTCGCAACTCCCGCCTCTTCTCAGAAGACATAGCCAAGAGTTGACCATATGTAATATTTGCAGGCCTTTTGGACAGATCTTCCAGGATGGAGTATGGTCCTTGCCCCTGTGAAATCAGAAAATCTTGCACACCCAACTTTCTTCTCCTATGTTTCTTACTAGTTTCTCCTTTCATCTTCTTAGGATCAGTTCCATCTTGATTATCTTTTTCTTTCTTTCTTTTTGTTACAAACACATCTACTTCATTATTTCTACTCTTATCTACTACATCAAGAGAATTCACAGGTGCTTTTCCTTTATCATTATCTCCTTTACCAGATGTAGAAGCTCTATCTGGACAATTATACTTATAATGACCCTTTTTATAACAACCATAACAAACAACTTCAGAAATATTTCTTTTTGGACCTCTATCTCCTCCCTGAGAACTAAATTCCTTTCCTTGAAGAAGATTAATAGTTAACTGACCCATCTTTTTGAGCAGATCTTCATACTCAGTAGATGTACTAGGAGAAATATTTGTGCTCACCGGGAGTGGTTGTGGATTCTGGACCAAAGGTGCTGGTGTAGGCTCTACTTTAGCAATAATTTCTTTGGGCTCCTCTTCCATGCTTTCTTCTTGCCTTCTTGCAATCTCCTTTGCTTGTTCAATGGTAGTTGGGCTGGTCATACTTCACTCGTTGTCTGATCTCTGGCTTCATCCCAAGAATGAAGTGCTTACATAGGAGATTATCCACGCCATTCATCAACCCATCCGCTAATCCTTCCTTCCGGATCTGGGCATCGAGCTTCCTCCTTAGCTCTAGAACACGAGCATGATAATCCCTTATCTTCTCCTTCTCTCCTTGGGCTAGCTTTGTGATCTCGATCATGAGGTCTGCATATCTCTGTTGTTCACCAAATTCTTCAAGAAAACTTTCAGTTAATAAATCCCATGAATTTTTCACATTATCACCTAGTGTTTCAAACCACCTAAGTGCTGAACCATCCAAAAAGGTAGGAAAAAATTCAGTCCATTGTTCCCTTCTTATAAGGCCATTACAAATACAAGATCGCTTAAACTCTTGAATGAAAGAAGAAGCATCTTCATTAGATTGAGCTGAAAAAATAGGAATCTTTCCCATTTTCAAAAGTAACCACCGTGAAATACCAACCCACAAGTACAATCAACAAGACTTATGTGCACAAATAATTGGAATTACTATAGAAATGACCATGGTAAACTATGGTAAAACTTGACTTACTGCGGTAAAAACTGATTTTACTGTGGTAAACACTATTCACGGTAAAAAGTGAAGTTACTGTGGTAAATACTATTCATGGTAAAAAGTGACTTTACTGTGATAAATACTATTCACAGCAAAAATGACTTTATCATGGTAACTACTATTCACGGTAAAAATGACTTTACCATGGTAACTACTATGCACAGTAAAAACAAGGTTATCCTCCAATTGATTTTTGACTAAGTGGGAATATCTCTCCAGAAAATCCACCAACGAGGAATGGTCCCGGCAACGGAACCAAAATGTCATCACCAATCCGGCACTATGATAATTCTTCACCGGGAACTCCTCGTGCTATGATTATTTACTAATGCACAGCCTTTAGTTTGGTGGATGTAATCTGGAAACAAAACAACAACATAACACAAGAATACCATCGACTATGATAAGACGGAATGATGAAAAATCTGAAATATCAAAGTAAATTATAATATTAACATGAAATTGTTACAATCTCACCCATGAGGTACTTCAACAAGACTATGGGAGAAACTTTACAATTACACCTCTTGATGGCTTCTTCAACACACCTTTAACTGATGGCTTCCTTTGCACACTTCCTACAATATTTCTCACTACTTCTTTCTATGCTAAATGAGGGGGGTGGCCTCTCTATTTATAGAACTTCCAGGCTTATCCATCTTATCTCTAAGATAGGATAAGAAATCCACTCTGACGAATCATATTCCATACCTTAACTCTTATCTGTACATGTAAGCTTATCTTTTAAGATAAGATAAACCTTATCATTTTACATGGGTTCCACATTTTTAGACTTTTTACAAATAAAATACACAAAATATTTATGACCTCACTCCTTGTCCTTATTACCAATATAATATTTCTAATTCCTAATCATGTAGACCCTACCTCTCTAATTACCCAAACTTTGACATTTTAACATTATAGGACCACTTACGACAAATATTTACTTTTTACAACATTCCTATTGTACTTTGACTGTTACCGTACTCCACATTATTGGCGGCACCATATTGATGGCGCCATTATCTTCTATCAAACGCTACTACTAATTATACTTAACAACATCCTATTCCTAATACATACATTAATGAAATAGAAATTATGGAGGAAAATTTTAGTGTCGACAGAGGCTCAAATTATTGTAATGGCCAAGCAGTTGGAGAATTTATCTACAAACTCAATGCATGAGGTTCATAGTGGAATTTGGTATACATATTGTGAAGTGGAAGGGGCATACAAAGGATATTTTCCCTTGGAAGTCGGTACGTGCTATAGCTGTAGACTGTGAAATTTTCCATGGGGATCATGATGCAAGTAGGTTTCCTCTACTACAATGCACAATTTGCAAGAATGTGTCTTGATATTGCAAGATATTTACCTCTATGACCCATGATACCAAGGATTACAAACGGATTGATCAGATTAACGATGTTATTGATCTTAGTGTGCGCTAGACTAGTCTTGCAAGCTACTCTAAGGATGATGACAGGTGTTCTAAAGGGCATAGAGATGGAGGAGCATGTGGAAGAGGTTTTCATGGAGGATTTTGTGGTCATAGTAACCATGGAGGAGGATACAGTGAATTCCTTCAAGGAACCTATTATAACTATGGATATATAGAGCATTACAAGAATGAGTGTCCTAATCTATTGCAATGTTTGTGGTGCATGAAGAAACATAAGTATGAAGATTTTCTAAAGATTTATGAGCATATGAACCAGAAAAATTGGAAAGAAAAAGGTGCTGGGATGGTGAGCATTAAGAATGCTGATTCATAGTGGATGCCAAGAGTGGTGCCTGAGTCAGGACTAGAACATGTATTGGTGAAGATGCGATTAGAGGCTGCGTGCACAAAGGAAATGCCAGGACAAAGGACACTGGTTTCAAGAGAGGAAGTGGTACATGGAAATTATCAAGATCATACTCATTAGAAGGAGGTGTATCAAGAGACTATGAATGTGATTCAAATTTTTTCAAGGGGATATCCTATGTCTAAAGGAGCAGTCACAGTAGTTAGAGCAAAGGAAGAATATCAGGGCTCAGAAAGAGGACCTAGATGAACTCAAGGAAGTATGTAGGACATTAAGGAAAGAGAATATTATTCCCTTACTAGAAGAGTGGCTAAGGGAGAAGGTATCATGGACTGGAGTAGAGTGTAAAAGGAATATCTTGCATGCAAATATTCCTCCTCACAACCTTGACTATGATAAGGAGATTACTTTGAATGTAGTTATTGATATGTGGCTTCTAAGAAACATCCTCATCAACATAGGAGTGGAGGTCAATGTTATTACCTTGGATCCATTAGAGATCCTGAGATAATTCATCCCATAGAGTTATTCAATTTGAAGATTTTTAGTCCTTGAGTGATACCACTAGCATGGTATGTGAAAATTGGGTGCATGGGACTTATGAGCTAATTGGGTGATAATTGAGAGTATTTTTAACAAGGGTAGCAAAGGCATGCTCAATCAAGCACCTAAGAGGGAAGAAGTTTCCAAGTTACTCTGGAGGAGTATACCCTAAAATTTTCTTGCGAGAGATGGAGGCTCAGTGGAATAATGAGGATGAAAGAATGGGAATGCTTAGTTATAAGATGCTCAGAACTACAACATGCTGGTAGGCTACACATTGGGAGATCCTCCTAGAATGGTGTGAGGTAAGAATCACATTTTAGGTAAGGTTCTCTAGGAGCAATGAATTGACTATCATCCAAGACTACTATGGTAAAGAGACCACCTCATTTCATATCTAAGCATGTGAGAAGGCCTAGATTGGAAGCATAGAAGTGTTTTTGCCTTCATTATTGGTGCATAATTTTTATTCCACCTTACAAGGTTGTGCACCATCAAATAGGTAATCGGCAAGAATTGGTAGCTAATCTCATTTAAGCTTTCGAGTATAGGATTATAGATCCATCAATGGATAAGGTATTGCAAGTAATCAAGCACCTTACAATGGGATATAGTGCTATGGTAGAAGATAGGCTACTAGAGTTGTTGGGTGAGAATTATTTCAAGACCCAACTCAATGAAGAATAATCAGAGGAAGTATAGTTTGAGCATGCATGCATGGAAAAATAAAAAGGAAAAATGGTCTATGTAGTAGATGGCGAAGAGATGGAAAGTTTGGATGTTAACCATTATGAAGGTAGATGCAAATTCATAGATAGAGTTGATGAATGAGCATGTGCCTACCATGAGCATTTGAAAAAAAAAGAGAATCAACATTAGGATAGAGAAAAAACCTAAGGAAGCTATCATTGGGGACTATTGGTCAGAAAAGGATGTTTCAAATGCCATTGATCTATTGCATGAATTCCAAGATTTGATCCCTTACAGGTACCATGAACCCAAACGCATACACCGTTCCTTAGGGGAGATGAAGATCAAGTTGAAGGAAGGTGCGTGATCGATTCAGAAGAGCCCTTATCGGATGAATTTGAATTTACACATATGGGTCAAGGAAGAAATAGACAAGATGATAACATTTGGTATCATTGAGACTGTGGATAAATTAGAATGGATAAGCCCAATGGTCATCAGTATCAAGAAGGATGGAATGATAAGGATCTATGTGGACTATAGGTACCTAAGCGTAGTATGTGTCATCGACCCTTTCCCAACCCTCTTTACTGAAGAAATTATGGAGGGAGTGGTCGGGTGTGAGGTCTACTCTTTCACAGATGGGTTCTTAGGGTATCACCAAGTCAAGATTGCAAAGGAAGACTAGAGAAAGGAAACTTTCATCACTAAATGGGGAATATTTTCCTACATTTTTATGCCTTTTAGATTAAAGAATGCACCTGTTATGTTCTCGTGCATCATGGTATAAGCATTTCAGGACTTCATCCATAAATTTCTTCAAGTTTACCTGGATGACTAGACTGTATATGGCTTGGTGAAATACCATTGTGAAAACTTAAGGATGATATTTGAGAGATATCAACAATTGAGGATATCCCTCAAAACTAAGAAATGTGTGTTTTCTACTCCATTTGGGAGCATATTAAGACATATTATATGTAAAGAAGGCTTACTAGTGGATATCACAAAAGTTACAGTTATTGTGGGATTAGGGGAGCCTACTAGTAAAAGTGCACTGTGTAGATTCCTTAGGCATACATGGTACTATAGTAAATTCATCAAGGGGTATGCCAAGATCACCATGCGCTTGGAGGAATTACTAAAAAAACAAGAGTTCCTTTCAATTGGGAGAGGTGTAGTAGAGGGCATTTGACACTTTGAAGGATAGGCTTGTCACTACACCCATACTACGTTTTCCTTCTTGGGATAAGCCTTTCCATGTGCATGTTGATGCCTCAGGAACAACTATGGGAGCAGTACTAACACAACCCAGAAAGGGGATTATTTATCATCCCTTGTGTTTTTCCACTAGAAAATTACATAACCACTGAGTACGAGGCACTATTTATGATCTACGTGTTGTACAAGTTCAAGGAGTACATGTTGACAACACCATTTATATTCTACATGGACCACATGACATTGAATTAATTAGTCAACAAGCCCATTTTTCAAGGGTACATATTTCATTGGGTCCTATTATTCCAAGAATTTGAGTTCACGATGGTTGTAAAACAAAGAAAAATCAATTCGGGACCTGACCACTTATCAAGGATTAACTTAGGGGAGGACATGTAAAACATAGAGGATACAATGTCAGATGCACAACTATTTAGGATGTGGTGCACACCCTCAGACTTGGAAGAAATCATAGTATTCTTGAAAATAGGTGTGGTGCCAGAAGGGATGAAGACTCTAGAGAGGAAACAATTAGCAATACACACCACACCCTACATGTTGATTAGTGGAGTTTTGTATAAGTTAGGACGTGATGAGTTTCTATTCTACTGTGTATTAGAAAATGAGCATGTAACAATTATGGAGGAAGCACATGGTGGGATTGTAGGAGGAAACTATGTAGGAAATGCTACCGCATGGAAGATAATCTACTTGCAAGGATTTGATGGGGAACCATCTACCAAGATTATATTGAGTTTTGCAAGGCCTGTGACAATTGCCAGTGCCTTGGCAAACCTAAAAAATGGGATGAAATTCTCTTGCGACCAATAGCCAGCACTGAACAATTTGAAAAATGGGAAATCAAATTTTTAGGGATAATTTTGTTAGTCGTGCAAAGGATTGGTTCATAGTATACCATTACTTACATTAAATACTTGACATGATGGACAGAAGTAGTGCCTACAAAGGATTGCATTACAACAGAAATAAAACTAGATTTTTAATGGGACAACATAATCAATAGGTATGTGGTTTTCCTTTAAGCTTAACAAGTGATAGGGCTACAAATGTCCTCAAGGAAATGGTCAAGATTTTGCTAGCAGAATTTATTGTGGCCCATCACAAGACTACCCCTTATCACCCTCAAGTGAATGGAACTACGTTGAAGTATTTAAAAACATACTAAGTCACATGTTGACCAATATCTGTGACGTTAGAAGACAAGATTGGGATGAAAAGGTATCATTTGTTCTAAGGGAATACAGAAAAACCTACAAGAGGTTTAAAAAATCCACACCATTCCAATTGGTGTTTGGCATGGAAGATCTTTTTCCAGTTGAATTCATGTTACCATCACTATGTATAACGCGTGAAGGAGGGTTGGATGATAAAGAAGCACTGGAAGAGAGGATTGATAAACTGATACAGTTAGAAAAAAGGTGATCACTTGCTAGATGGAGTCAGAAGACATAAAAAAGTAAGACTAAAGGCATGGCATGATCGTTACATCAAGAACAAACAATTTGAGGTTGAGAAGATGGTTGTGTTGTATGATTCCAAGTACCTGTGCAATCCTGGGAAGTTAAAATTTTGTTGATTGGGACCTTATATCATCTCTTACATCCTTGATTTAGTAACTTACCAGTTACAAGTGCTAGATGGGATGAGATTACCAGGTCATTTTAATGGGAGTAGGCTGAAGCCCTACTATAAATAATTTTTCTTGGTGTTTTGTAAATAAGGCAATATTTCCAGTTAGCTTAGAATTTCCCTTTATTGCTTTTTATTTTCTTTTGTTTCCCTTTCTCATTGCTTGTCCCTTTCTTTTTGTTCTATTTTGCACCTTATGCGCGTGGGTAACCACATTGTTTTTCCAAGGTTGTGTATGCGTAGAGGACCACACATCTGTTTTAGTGTGGGGTGGAATAATGTAAAGCAATGTATAAGCCATTATAAAAAGTTGAGTGGCCCAATAAAATTAAGTTTACAAGATCAAGAAAGCGCATGGGGAAACAATGCATACTGAATTATGGTGTTAAGAAGGGTGTAAGAAATACCACGTATGAAGGATGAAGAACACAAGAACAACATGAGGTAGGCAAGGGTAAAAATCAAGTAGAGGATAGAAGAAGTGCCTTCAGTGTTGTATATGCACACATAAGAGCCTTTGGTTAGATTGGATTTTTGCAGGCTAGAAGGTTGAAGGTTTTTCACGCAAGATTAGGCACATGGGTAAGGGAAGTTATGGTTGGCTTAGTGGAAAAAGCCACATTTAATGTTAAGTACTTGAGTAGGTGGTATAACATTTATTGTCTGGAGGGGAGAAAAAATTGTAAATATGCAGGTCAAGAAATTCATTATCAATACCTTGTTATTACGAAGTTGAAACTCTCTTGCAAAATAGGGCATCCAAAGAGATTTGTTGTGAAGGAAGAAGAATCCTAGAAATCTAAGTGTGTGACTAGGATAGATCTATAGACTAGGTGGAAGGAGTACATAAATGTGAGAGAAGGTTATTTGAAGTGTGATCATCTTGTGGAAGGATTTCTCCTAGTTAGGGTTTGGCAGCTAAGGCACGAAAATAGAAGGATTTCATTCCAAAAGTTGAGTTTTGAGATTGAGCAGACAAGTAGAGAAGAGCAAGGAGTTTTAAAATTTAAACCAATAGTAAGAATAACACCAGAGAAGGTGATTATTTCACTAAATAAATAGAATGGAAAGGGAAAAGGAAAACAAACCACTACCATCTACGAGCTCCAATGAGGAATAGTATGTAAAAATGCAGTACACAGATGGAGTGTTGCTAGAAAACGAGCAGGTGTCACACTTGAGATAGATGAATGTGAGTGATTACAACCATCGCATGTGAACTAGAGAGGAATAGATATGGTGTTGGAGCTATTTTTTCCAACTAACAAGAGGAAACTAGATGGAATGCCAATTTATAGTGATGTGGTGAAAGTAAATTTGGAAAAGGTAGGGCTATTGCAATTGTATGAGTTTTCTTAATTTGGTAAGCCTGAGTGACTATATCAATGGTTGATGTCGCATGTGCATGAAGACCATTTATAATTTGTATGTCACAAGATGTGCATAACACTGCAGTTGATATTCATAATTCATTGGCCTAAATTGTGAAGGAGAATCCATAGATGATGATCTGAGTGACAAGGAAGTCATCAAGGAAACCTAACAGCTTATGACTACAAAAAGGGTTCATGATATTTTGACATCAGCAGAAATTCTAGACCCTATTATGAGGATGGCCATGAGCTTGGTCACCAAGATTAATGATTAAGAAAGATGGGCACAAGTGAACAAGGCATGGTTGAATGTATGCCAGAAAAATATTAGAAGGGACCATCTATAGCTTTTCCACCTTTATTTTGCATAAAATCATAAGCAATGCACATAGGAAGGAGATAAGATACTATTCAGAAACATCCTCCTAACCATCATATTTTCAGAGAATAGAGTACCAGATGGTCCAGAGAAGTTTGGTTGGGAGTATCCAAAAGAGAACTCCCTACCCATGAAAAGGTTCTAGAAGTATACTTGTGAAACCATGACATTCACTCACAAGGAACACCTAGAGAAGTGGTATAAATGAATGTGTGACACATTCAGGGTAGAGTGGAGGATCCCAGAGTAGTTTCATGTGCTCGTGGATGGAGAGGTAGAGTTTTCTATTTACCAACATTTCTGTCATTGGTAGGTTTAATTTGACAAATTGGACTAAGAACCCATGGTGCAAGCTACCATTCTCCTTCACCACAGAAATAATTCCAAGCAAGGTTCAATAGGTTCAAGAAGGCCAAAATACTAAGGTTCGACCTTAGTGAGGTGGACCAGGACCACTGCATGAGCTGCACTAAAAGCTCATATACCCTAAGAAGCATGTATACGTGGAGAAGTATGTCTCCCACAAAGTAAAAATGATGAATCCTACAACGTTGTCGATTGTTGGAAGGGCTGAAGTAAGGGTATACCTATGCATAAGGCCTAAGTTTGAGAAAGGAACCTATCTAGAGAGTGATGTATCCATACAAGAAGACCCAACGGGTCAGAAAAATTTCATGCTAAAGAAGAGGGAAAGAGGAGAGGTTTAGGAGAATAAGGCATCAAGTGCGCAGACCACACAATCGATGGGCATGTCGGAAGTAGTCGCAAAGCCTAACACTTACACCCAAAAAAGGAAGTGCTCAGTTAAGGAAAAGACCCCAGAAGAAGAGGCACCAAAGCATGAAGGTCCCCTCACACATGTAGAATCACCAAATAAGAGGTCTCCTATTTAGGAGAAGGAGAAGAAAGAATCTCCTCTACTAGAAGCAATAGGTGACAAAAGAGACAGACTCAGAGGAGACAAAAATTTTATATGCCTACATTGGTGGAAAGGATGATGATGATCCCGAAGGAGGTCAAGACCATCTAGTGTATGATACACATGACTGTGAGGAGGAGGAAGGTGAAGAGAGATATGACAAGGAAGATGAAGAGGAGAATAATGATGAGGAGGAAGCAGAGGATCAAGGAAAGGGGGTGAGCAAAGAGGTAAGCACCAAGAATCAGGGAACCCGAAGCCTCACCAAGGAACAAGTGGAAATAACCATGGAGAGAGAAGTTGCAGGAATCATTAAGGATTTAGTGGAGATAGAAGTCAAGTGAAGAGCAAATGAAATTTTGAAGGAGATGAAAGAAGAAAGCGTTGGGAAAGAATACGGCAGCATGGGTGGGAATCCCAACTTGGTGGTAAGCTTCCCAAAAGCTACGCAAATAGGTGGGAAGAGTGTAGTGGTGGCATAAGAGAAATTAATGGGATACATTAATGATCTAATAAAAGTGCTACGTGTGTACTTCCAAAGCATCGTACCAATAGACAAACTCCTAGCTATGTCTTTGTTTGATGAAGAAGGTGCATATCCCCAAACCAAGAAGATGTTAACTTGGGCATTTGAATCCCATGTGGATGAACCTAAGTTTGAAGTAAATTAGAGAGTGTTGATGAAGGAGCCAAAAATGAAAGAAGTAAATCCCTTGGTGAACACTCAATAATTATTAGATGAGAAGGTTTGTAACATGCTCAACAAAGTTTCAGTTGAGATTGAGTCCAGACTATTCAGAATGAATGATAGAGTGAGATTCCTGGAGGAGGAATTGGAGAAGGAGAAGAAGGAGCTCACTGAGAAAAGAAAGGACTTGAAGTAGGAAGAGCTTATGAGTGCGTAGTTAAGGTGTGAAGTGAAAGAGGAGAAATAAAGAAAGGGTGTGTGAGCTGCACAAGAAGATTGAAATGATTACAGGTGTTATTGTTTTAAAGTATCCTAACTTAGCACTGCCCAAGAAAATATATGAATAAACCTTGTAGTGTCTAGAGGATTTGACCCACATCCTCACAATAGAAAGGTAGCCATTTGCCTTGGAGTATACAGAAGAAGAGTTGGCTTACTAGGAAAAAGAAGAGAAGATGAAGGTTGTTGATATTTTTGCTTGATATACTAAACTCTTCGTAGAGGTAAAGGCTGCTGCGCAAGTCATAGAAGCTGCATATGATAACTATGTTGATAAATATAGAGTGGAAAACATCTTGGTCGCCACACATGAAATGGAACTCAATAAATTTCAGGAAAAAAATAATGGGAACATGGTTAAAAGAGATAAAATCCTAGCCGAGGTAGAAAAAAAGTTAGAAGCTATTGAGACCTTGCGAGGATTGATCAAAATCTAGATAAAGGAATTGTACCCCCAGATCACCCGCAGGATGGATGCACTTGAAGACTTGGGAAAATAGTTGGAGAGTATTTTTGAGACAATGAGTGCCAAAGGGGAGGAATAAATTTTTGAGGAAGGTGAGCACCTTATTTGGAGAGCTTTGTCAGTAAGTGCATAATGAGGTTGATGTTTGGTAAAATCTTGAGGCAAAAATAGGGAAGGATTTCCCTCTGCTTCAAAAATAATCATTGTTCTCATTCATTCTCCCCATTCTTTCATTCTTTCTCCCAATTCTTCATTCCTTCATTCTTTTTCCCCTATTCTGGGACCACCATTCCTTATTCTTTGAAGATAAGTGTTTCTGAGGACAGAGATGAGGTGTAGTGTGGGGTGATGTTGGGCCCGAGAATATTGGCTAAGTACAAGAAGGCACATGGGCATATGAGACCCATTTAAAGAATGGCGCGTGGGTTGAAGGCACGTAGGGCATGGTTCTAGTAGGGTTTAGTAGAACACATGATGTGCACGCATAAGAAAAGATGATTTTTGGGACTTAGCCATATTCAGAGTTCTAGAAAACACACGAGGAAATTGTGACCCGTCTAACATGCAGAGTGGATAAGGTACAAACGTAGTGATTTTAGGATCAAGAATGGAATATTCCATGCATGCGATGGAAAGTTATAGAAGGAAATCATTGTAAAGAGTGGAGATATCATATCAAATGAGGCATGCTCCATTGGAGGACCACTTGGACACTTGGCAACTGATTTGTTACCTCATAAGGTAGGGAAGTGAACGAAAAAAGCTATATATAGAGATGTGTGGGTAGTAGAAAGAGAAGTGTGGTAGAGTAGCAGAGTCCAGGTGGAAGAGAGGTGAAGCTCTGTAGAAATATCATGGAGGATTCTATGGGTTGTAATTAGAGGAAATATAGGAGTGATGGCATATTTAGAGGGATGGGTATTTGTTTATCCTTGTAATGTGAAGGATGTAGTATAGTTTTTGATGCATGACCTTGCTCTGCATTATTATATGTGTCTATTATGACCTCAATGAATGTAATGTGGTTACTGAACTCATTGATATAAATATAAGGTTCTTTTCTAAAGGATATATGTATTCATGAGCACAAGTCTAATGCATTTCCCTTATGTTATGAATTATTTGTATATGTTTTTTGATACTCTTCTTTTGCTATCTGAATGGATGCATTAATATGATAACTCATCATAGGTTCTCAAAATGAATGCATGGTTCATTTTCATTCTTTTACAGTTAAGTGTCTATCATAGATGATATATTATCACAAAACTCACATAAAGGAGGGGCTTAGCATCCATGTGTGCCTTGGGTGAGCACCCAATGCCTGCTGGGATATAGGTCAGAGTGCATCGAATTAGACTATTGTTATAAGGGTATAAAATTGACTACAAGCTTCAGATATTCACTTTATAGATTTTGATGTAATTTTTTCTTTGAGGGAGCCCCCTAGATGGCTACGGAGTATTGATATACATTTTGAGATATGATATATGGTCTTTTCATGGATTATCATGTGTTCATTATGTGATGTGATGGATTTTAATTGAATATGATGATGATTCTATATTATATGTTTGTTTTATATTTGATGATGATTGTGAAATAAATATATTATTAGATGTTTATTTGGATGTGCATGTGTATGGATGATGATACAAATGTGTGATGTGGTAGCATGTTTTGTGTTTGAATTTGATCATGATGATTAAAATGTATACTAGTAAGATGTTATGGAAACAAATTAAGGATTAATGTGATTAAAGAAAAATGTGTTGTAAGATAGATAGATAACATATAGGTGATTGAGATGAAGAAAGATGTATTAAAAGACAGATGTGATAGTATTAGGAGAAAAATACTTTGCAATAGTGGCAACTTATAGGTGAAAATAAAACTAAGTTATAGCAAGGAACGTACGAGGAAAATATTTCTTCAAATACATTGGAGGTAAACATAAAGGGGATATAGGTAACGTAAGGCACATGTGACAAAAACTAATGCGAGAAAATAACCAATGATAGTTAGTCATTTCACATATCATAAGGAAGTGATGGATGAGATGATCTCATAAACCTAATGTAAACTTGATAAAATGGATTTGAGATGAAAATTGTACAAGGAAAGAGGGTTCTCTAAAATTGGTATTCCCTAAACTATGCCCCATCTCTGGGAAGAGGAAAGAGAAAGATGAAAAATGTGGGAAGATTTCTTCGGATGCTGGTAAAATGGAAGGTTGATCAATGTGGGAAACCTTCAAATTCCATAAGGATTATTCATCCTTTGACAGTATGGTCTAATTTATACAAAATTTAGATGGTAATAATAATGTATGACATCCATATTTCGAGGGATTAGTCTATTTATTTGATTTTGATTTTGATTTCATCCTTTTGAATTTTTTATTTTTTTTGCATGAATAACTTTCCTTTAATGGATCAATGTGTTTTTGATAGTTTTTATTTTTGATTTAAGCATCCATGAATTTTGATTGCACATGGGGGAGAGGTGGGATTATTTAAGTAGACCACTTAGGAGGGGATAAATAGTGTACAAGAGATACCCCTAAACCCTTTGCATGGTTCCAATAGGTGACATATGTGATGTTCACAGAGTTCTCACCAAATAGTAGAACCTATCCATAAGGAATATGCTACACGAAGAGCCATGGTACCCATATTTAAGTTCACATCTAAGAAGTCATGGAAGACCACATAATTCCAAATCATCATGATGAGATATGGAATGGGCTGAGATGGAGGAATTATCTAAAGACAAGACTAAGGGCAAATTGGTAAATGTGCTAACAATAGAATGGTCATAAGTGCAATGCATTGAGTGGTTCTACTTTTGGTTTACCATCAAGGGAGGCCAAATGATAGGCTCTTGACTCATACTTATGCGTAATAATGTATGGTCTAATCCAGTTGGGAGAATTTTTTTTGCATTGGATACTTTCTAGAGTGGTGTCCTTATAATAACATTACAAGGCCACCGATGATAACGTCACATTAGGAAGATTGGTCAAGTTAAAATAAGAGGAAGCGTTTCCTATTAGGAAAGAGAATAGTATGCATTTAAGTTGAATAAATGGACCAATTAGAGTAAAAATATAAATCAGGATCAAATGAGATACGTTGAATAAATATTATGAAATAGGTGGTACAACGGAGGGTTTAAACCCATGGTTCTTCGAAAGGAAAACACAGATATGGCCACAAAGGTGTTCATATGAAGAGGGGATGAAAGTAAGATCAAATAAAATGAGCTAGATGAGATAGGATAATGTTGAATGTGTGAAGAAACTAATCCGTGAACAGATAAGTCCTAGAAAGAAGTCCCCCTAACATGGAAGGATGAATCGATGAAGAAGAGAAAAAAATATGCTAAAGGATCAATAACAGGGGGGAAGATGCTCCCCCAGTGAAAGGGATGTGGATAAGATAGTGGATGTTAGGAAGATGGTGTATTAAGGTGAATAATATCAAAGAACAAGGGAGGACCCTTGTTAAGAGGAGTGATGGGAGATGATGTAGATGAGTGAAGAGACCTAGGAATCATACAAGATGGAGATGTGGTAAAAGGGATCAGACGTTCTATCAATGAAGCAATATATGTAGAAGGTAACTCATCGAGGAGGTCCTATCACTCAATAAGATAATGGAAAATAGTCTGAATGGCCTTACAATGCTCGGTGTCATAACTCAAAGTGTGAAAATAAGAATTGATGCAATAGGGATCAAACCATGAGGGATTCAAATGGTTCAGGCTGAAGGCTCTAATAGGTGGGAGCGTGATGGTATAATTTTGAAGAAATTGTTGGATAACCTCCACATATGATTCGATGTGTGAACTAGGGAAGGTTATATAATATGGTGTGGATGGCGATGATGAATGTGGATTAGGTTGAGGTCTAGGTGGTTTTGAAGAAGATGTAGTGGTGGGTGACTAGGTCTAGATGGTTGGATAATTAGAGGTATTTTTTATGGAGGTACTGGCCCTTGGAGGGAGTCAGACTATTTGGATGGGTTGATTGGTTGCAATGGAGGAGGGGTCTTAAGAAAGAGGTATGCGACCTCTGGATGAAAGATGTAGATTTGGTATTGATAGGAGGGATGTTGATCTTATTGTGAGGATGATCAAGGGGTTACTTTTGGAGGATACCAAGGTTTTTAGATTTATATTGTTAAGGAGAGCCCTTGTCAGGGATAATAATGATTTTGATAGGCATATTAGAAGATGGGGTTTTGGTTGATGGAGGAACTACTTTTCGCATGATTTTTTATAGGGAGGATAGGAATTGGTTCGATGTGGGAACATCTAGTCATGTGGATGAGGTGGGAGGATCACCTATGGTATTTGAAATTTTAAGTGCTCTCCAATATTTCTAAAATGATGTAGGTGGTTTAGAATAATAAGGAGATAATGGGGATGTGGTCACGATAGTTTTATGCGGTAGGTGTGCACAGAAACACAGAAAGAGAAAATAATATAGAATCTAAGGATGACATGATAGGTAAATGTGGAAGATATGTGGATGAGGGAACAAGGTCTGATGCAGTGGTTTGACTAGATTGAGGTGTGGGATCTATAATAGGAATAGATGTGGATATGTAAATAGAAAGGGTTGTTTGGATCATGTGGTAAATAATGTCTATGTGATATGACATAGGTGGTTGATAGGTTAAGGTAGGGATGGAAGAGGTATGAGTGTCAACTATGTTTATATTAAGTGTCTCAAGAGACATATAGGTGGATTGAGGAGATGTGATGGGTGTGATAACAGATGTGGATGTGGGAATGGTAGATGTTGGAGGACTAGATGATGTGGGCATGGGTAAAGAAATATATGATAATGTTATCAATATATTATGGATTGGATTTGTGGATGTGGAATAAATAATTGTGGTGATAGGTGTGTGGGAGAGATATAGATAATGGTCTAGGCATGATATGTGTGGATAGAGAAATGAGTGCAGTCAAGGCTAGTGTGGATTTGGTAACAATAGGAATAGTTGTTGATGAAAGAGAAGAATTGGAGGTTAAGGTGGTATGTAGTGGGATTGTGGATATAGTGGATGTGAGGATAACCCTTGAAGGGGGGGTTAGCACAATATCTAAGATAGGGGTAGATGATGAAGATGGTAAAATAGATGTGGGAGAAGATGTATGATGTATGGTGTTGATTGAGAAAGGCTTAAATTGACGTGATGTAGAAGGTGAAGATGAACTCGTTAGTGGAGGATTAGGAGCATGGTGATAAGTAAGATCATGGTAAGATGAAGGGGATGGGGAAAGAACAGGAAGATTTGATATAGAAGGCTTATAAGGGATGTCCCTAGGTGAGACATGTATGTCAAATGAAGGGGAAATGTCATAGAGTGAGACAAGATTTACTGATTGATATCTACAAAGGAGGAAGTCATAGATGGGGTTCACATAGGGAATATCCATACGTGAAGTAGGTATGATGATGTTGGATGACCCAAAAATGGAATGAGGTAATGGAGATAAATATGGTGGGGTAGAAGCATAAATGGTGTGAGGCGATAGTGATAAAGGTGATGTCGAGCCCAAAAAAATTACTAAGTCCTAGAGCATAGGATTAGCACGTGAGGAAGATAGTGAGGAAGAGTGCACATGGATAAATAAGTTATGCCTAGATATCTTAAATAGTTAAAAAGTTTTGGAATGAAGGTTTAGAGTTGGACATGGAGCACATGGAGTCTTACGCGTGGGATAAAAAATGCTTTTGAGACTTGGCTTCATTTATTGTTATGGTGTTGTGTGGAAAACACTTGAGGATGTGGGTAGTTGTGATAGTGGATAAGGTTAGAACATAGAGACTTACATCCCAAGGAAATAATATTTTATAATATAATCATTGTGTTTAAGAGCTATAAATTAGATTTATTTATGGGTTAGCTGATACTTACATGTTTAGGGTACTCGAGTATGGTAGGGTATGATGAAATTTGGCATGTGGTTTGCTCTTGACCAATGTTGAGGCGGTGAAGGAGAGATCCTAATCTATTTAAAAATGCATTTGGATCCAAAACAAAGGAGGTGAAGGAGATGTATGATGCAAGGAAAGAGATGCAAGAGAGACTTTAGATGCATAAGGGAGAACATGGATAGAAATCTTCGAGTAGAGTCATTTTATATGGTTAGGATGTTATTTCTTGATGTATTCAGTTTTCTATGATAGTTTTTGATGTAATCTTGCTACTGTAAACAATTATGAATCAATATATGAGGTGTATTATTCTGAATATCTATGTTTATGGGTCTAAACCCTTGTGTTCTTCATATTTCTAAGGGTTCAGATCTGATTTGTGTTGTTATAATGATTACGTTCATATTATGGTGCATCTGTGCTTGGATCTAGTTTCTTTACCTCTATGCTAGAATGAATGTATGTATTTTTGTTTCTACAATATTCCTCCATTAATGGTGAAAATTCTTACAATGCTCACATAAAAGAGGGACTCGACACCTTCGTGCACCTCGAGTGAGTGCCTAATTCAGCCTGGGTGATGTGCCAATCCACTTGGGGTTTAAAGGGAGTACGTAAAAGTGAATGAGTTTTGGTTCCTTTTTGGGACCTATTTTGAATTTGTTGTAAGAATGGTGTGTGATGGTAGAGGTCTTGACTTTGTCCAACAAGAATACTTGGCTTAAGAACACAGAGGATGAGTTTTCCCAAAGATTCAACACTACACCTGAGTTTGATGCACATGCATGGGTAGAGGAACATCTATATTACGAGTTCTATGAAACATTATTTTTCTATTTTCCAATATAACTGTATGAATGGTTGTTGGCATATCCATCAAGGGGAATTTGGTACTATCGACCTCATGTTTAGACCCAAAAATATTATCAACTACTTCAAGGGGAAGTTGGTACTATCAACCTCGTGATTTGGAATCATGTTATTGATCGTTGGTGGAGTGGGTGTGTTGACTAGATAAATGTTGGAGTACACAATTTCTGCTTATTCTTTACCAAATTTTTCTAAGCTTGAGTTCTTAGCAAGAACTGAGATGATCCTTTTTGTGTGCTATATAGTTAGCCATCAATATCCTTATCATCACTTTGAGTTTAGAAGTGCATTTCTTATGGATAGCTAAACTCCCACTAGGCACGGGGCATGAAAGCCATGTGTAGTAAGAAATGGAAGATCTTATGATAAAAGCCAAGAGAGAGAAGAGGCAAGCTCAAGTATGATGAAACTTGAGAGAGGGAATTAATGAGACAACATGATATTACAGGAGCAATGGCTATTTGGAGGAAGACATTGTAGGAAGGACTTGAGGTTCATGCAGAGGACATGGAACCTGAGCAGTCTATGCTACCCCATCTTAGAAAATGCATAAGAAAAACCCCCTAAGATTCTGATGAGAGCTCATCATATGGTGAAAGGAGATCGGACTATAGGAACACATTTTTGAACCCACATGGCAACCAAGCCCTTTTGCTATTGTTTTCCAATCATTGAGACAATTATTTCTAGTTCGGTGGGCATTGGTAAACATGCAAAATCAGGTAGATATAATTTTACATTACATCCATCTATACCCATGCAGACATATCCTATGTTTGGTGGTGTCTTATCAGGCACGTCATTTGGATAAGGCGCGGGCTCACAGAATGTGGGTATCACATCTAGAAATAGTTCAGCTTCATAGACTATGGTGCAGCTTAGTTTAGTACAACAATGGGAACAAAGAGTAGCACCATTTAAGTCCCTGTACCTACTATAGGAGGAGGATCTAGAGGATCTGGTGGATCTGGAGGGACAGGAGTTAGTGGAACTAATGGATTTGGTGGTGGAGGAAACATGGGAAGGAATCATGGTTTTTGGATCTACTGTACAAGGACAAACAACCCCATCAACATGTATTTTAGGAGATGTATCTTCATTTTCCTTTACTATAAAGATGTTGAGGATGTTGTAGAGCATGTACACAAGGGTGAATTACTATAATGTGCACTAAGGGGATCACTACCCCAAAATGGAAGGAAATCTAGTTTGCAACTACGTTGTAGGGGCACATGCATAGCTGGTATCAAAAATATGACCCACGTTAGACGACGAATGATTATATTGTGTTGCATGATTCCTTCTAGGTGGAATTTCATGTTCTTTAGTTTGAGAAAT